>JAAAKM020073195.1:151774009-151841349 GCA_010016025.2 Alatinidae sp. Z8VKAUB7J3
ATCTTTACCGCGTATTACCTTTAATTATTTTAAATTATGATTTCATTATTTTACCCGAGTGTATGACATTCATGTTGTTTTATATATACAGACAGGAAAAATAGGAAACACACTTTCAGGGGATTCTAGAGAAGCATTGCGCAAGCTAGATTCAAGTAATTTGCCGCAGATAACTAAAGGCCCTAGAGGGTCATAGCTGTAAAGACTCAGATTAGCGATACACCAGCTGAAATTACTAACTACACGTTCTTCCAACCATATAACCTTTACTAATGTAATATTATATTCATACTACCTGAAAGTATTACCTTATCCCTCTTAAGTTTGATGAAAGATTGGCAAGATAAAAGGAAAAAAAAATATAAAAACCAATTTAGTTTTTATTTGGATCTTCAAGTCCCGGAAATTCACGACTACAAGTTTTAAATTGATCAGTAACAACCCAATCCTCGGCCCCTAAGACCCCCACCACTGACAAAATGTATGGTCCCCATAACCTAGGCAAGAATTGTCAAAAATTTTGTGTCGTTTGAAATAGAATGTTTTCCGGCCGTTTTTTTTTACCACGATTTTGAAACGGGTCCTGTGCCTGAAAACTTAATTTGTTTATGCATTGGGTGTCCACTTTGCCAGGGACTTGAGGCTTTAAGATTCAACTGATTAAAAAAACTGATTCAACTGATCAGAAAAATGTTTGTTGATTCTTTTGATGGTCCCATTTTAAGGCGAACCAATACTTTCTTGCAATTTTTTTTGCGAATTTATCTCCTTGGCCCGAGGACTTTCACATGTAAGTTCCAAGCTTCTGCGTCATTTTCTTGAATATGTTTAAATATATGCGTGGCAAGCTAATCCGTCCTGTAAAGGCAGACTTCAGCCCAGGTAGAGTTTGTCCGGAGCAGATACTCAGGATCCGGCTCATCCAGCAGCAGTACAACAGATATCACCTATAAATGCTGGTAACTTTTATTGATTTTAATGGTGCTTCTGATTCCCCTGTCAGAGAAGAAATATGGAAGATTGTGGCTGGAGATTGAGTGCCACAGGACCTCATCGACATTCTCGTAAACGGATACATGGATACTGAGACCTGTGCCTGCATCTCGGGTAAAAATACTACCGAGTTTACAGTCGAGTCTGTTGTCAAGCAGGGATGCCCCCTATCACCCATGTAATTCTATTACACGATAGGCTTGATAATGAATAGTGTCCTGACTAGCCACAGAGGAGTTGTCCATGTTCAACTGGATGACTTTTCTTAATCCATGATGGACTTGGATTTTGCAGACGATGTTGTCTTGTTGGAAACAGCAGCCGCTGGCTTACAAGACATGATTGATCATGTCTCCAAGACTTTGAAGCGCATTGTGCTTTTCACAGGGTTTTGGAGTCATCAACTTTTACTGAATTTGTCGCTCATTCTAGCTATGATACTAAATATTATCACAAGATTTAATCCATGATTTTTGCTAGAAAATAAAATTTTTGTGAAATACTTTTTGGCTATTAGTTTTTTATCCAATATGAGTTATAAAGTGGTACCTAAAAGGCTTAAAAAGCTCAAGAAATTTGTGAGTTAGCTCGGGAAGTCTAGTTTTCGTATTATGACAACTTGTTTTAATTTTGTGTTTGTCTTCAGTAACCTAAGCTTCCCCCCCCCCCAACAAAATGTCCGAATCGTAAGAATCCAATAAAATGCTACATTAAACGTCCAGAATAAGTCAAATAATAAATCAAATTCAAAGCAAACTATTTAATTTCACTAATTTTAGGTTTCATATTATGAATACTTGTTTCAGTTTTGCAATTTTCTTAGGCGTCACAATTAAAAAGAATTTGTAATAGCGATTAAAAAGGCTAAGTTCCAAATAGTTGTCTCCTATTTTTTGTTTATTGAGCTTTTTTTTCATCTGAAAATTTCTTTTTTTATTTTAGATGACTCCAGAAACGGCGCAATTAAAGTGTAAAAATTTCCTAGCGACGCTCCTCAAACTAAGCAACGAGCAAGCAGAAGGTGTGTCTAAAAATGTGGCAACGCTCATTCAAGCCTTAATTGACGGAAGAATTGAACCTGAAGAATTTACACAAAGGCTCCAAAAAGAACTAAATTCCTCAGAGCAGCCATGCTTAGCCCCCTTCCTTCGGGTAAGTTGACTTGTTCAAAAGAGATAGAACTTCTACTACAAGAGATATTATTTCCAAACACGCCCCGCTAAGGCTTGTCAAATTTCTTTGCTAAATAAGGATTACGAAACATGCCCTCAACTTGTTATCTTGAAAGTCCTTTCCCCCAGATTTGGTTTGCATTGTTTTTCTAAAACCACTGGTCTATAAAATTGACTAGCTGCCGTCAACCTATGAAAATATGTTGCCGTCCACCTTCAACTTGAACGTTGGTTGCATTGGTGTTGGGAACCAGCGCCTTGAATTTTGCCAGCGCTGTCTCAGCTCTCGCCTGATCGCCGGCATGCGCATAGGACGCGGCTGCGATCATATGAGTGTTGGCGTGTTCAGACTTGATCTGAATAGCCCGTTCTGCCGCCTGCGCGGCTTCCAGGTAGCGACCGGCCTGAAAGTGGGCAAGGCTGTAATAGAGTTCGAACTTGTCCAGGAAGATGTCCTGCGGGCTCAATCGCTTGGCGCTGTCGACGCAGCGTACCGCTTCGTCCGGATTGCCGGCATAGGCGTTGGCGGCCCCCAGCATTGCATGGGCGTAGGCGAAGTTCGGGCTAAGCTCGGCTGCGCGGGCAAAACTGATGATCCCCTCGGTGTTGTCGCGCGACACCATCGAGACCATGCCTCGACCCATGTGAGCCCAGGCTTCATTGGCATCTGCCGCGATGGCCCGTCGCGCGGCGTCACGGGCTCTCGCCAGCGATTCCTCATAGGGCTCCCACCGCTGGATGACCCGCCATGACAGGGTAATGGCGTAGAGACCCAGCGCCTGCGCATAACCGGGATCGAGTTCGACCGCGCGCTCAAGCAATTCCATCGCCTCTTCGCTGCCCTGTTTCGACTGCTGGCCATAACAGTGAATCGCCCGTACGAAACATTCCCAGGCATCGAGGCTTTGCGGCGGTCGGCGGTGCTGCCTGGCGTGTTCGGCGGCGTAGAGCTCGGGCGCCAGCCGGCCCACCACGCTTCCGGTCACCTCGTCCTGGATGGCAAAAATATCCGTCAGGTCGCGATCGTAGCGTTCGCCCCAGATCTGCCGACCCGTCTCGCCTTCGTTTAGTTGCGCGGTCACCCTGACTCGATCGCCGGCGGTTCGCACGCTGCCTTCCAGCACGTAGCGCACACCCAGTTCCTCGGCGATCTGCCGGGTGTCGGCATCGCTCTTCTTCAGAGAGAACGTGGTGTTGCGGCCGATAACGAAAAAACCCCGCAACTGAGACAAGCTAAAGGGGAGTATAAAAAGATGAAAAGAAAAACTAAAAGGGCACAGAAAAAAAGAACACACAATTTTTGACAACTTCAAACACTTTAAAACACTTTTTTATTAAAAACAAAATATCCTCCTTCATCTACCAAAGGGTTCTCCTTATGAAATTACGTAATTTTAATGAAATGTTGTGGGAAGTGCGGGTACTTGAGCTGCCTGTCCCCAGCAGTTTGAGGCCTATAGGCCGGCGGGTACCATTACGGCTCTTCTAACTCACTCCCGCTCCGTTCTACACATTACATAAATACAACTGAATCAATCCTTTATCCATTGTCTTCTTCATGCTCTAGTATATAGTTAAACATCATAGGTTTTCCAGCTAGCGACGCTAGGCACTTGATAGAAGGCAAGTCAGTGGAAAATCGATAATTCTGTTGCAGCGGTCAGCAAATCTACGTGACAGTTCGTCCATTTTCTGACAAATCTCAAAAATACCATACAGTCGCGAAATATAACTATTAAGAGTCCAAATAGGGATACAAAGGAAATACTTGAAGAACCTAAAGAACAGCGATCGGATTTGATTTTTATCAGATGCAGAGAAAAATTTACTTCACAAAACAAACCAGTGGAAATAAAAGCATATTTTTTTTTAACACAAAATTACAGGACAGTAGTCTCTCCTTTTTCCTATAGTCAAACCACAGAGAAATTACACATATTACACTACAGACAGGAGAGGGTTTTTGCGCTCCCGTTTACAGTTTCTTCCATGCCCTCAGCAAAGGACTTGAAGGTATTAGAAAGAGGGCAAACCGGTTGTTTAGGTCTGCTAATTTATTAATTGACTGCAACTGGACAGCTTATCTTATTAGCTGCTTACCTTTCTCTCATTGCGATGTTTTTGATATAGTGCCTAGTATCTATTCGGGTAATAAATCTGTGAGTAAAACGCATAAGCAAATGCCACAGCCTCTGGGACGTATCCGGGATTTTTTTTTGGGGGGGGTTTACAAATTACTAAAAAGTTCAGAAAGATTGATGAAGATAGTTAGGAGTAAAATATTTTAACAGTAAGGGTGCAATCAAATGAAGCTCTGTCTCTGATCAGAAAAAAACAAGATTATGTCAAATTCAATTTGGCTGTTGTAAACTAAACTCTACTAATTTGCTTGTTTTCTTTTTTCTATGTCTAAAATTTGGTTTATATTTTTTTTATACAATGCTCATCGCAAGTTTGACATTTGATATTGACGAAGAGAAGAGGAAACTATGGATTCTGGTAGGGGATCCTTAAATTCTTACATCTACAAATAAGGTCACAAGTTTGATTCCTAGTTTTGTGATGTTACCAAGGAAAAGGTGAAGTTCAGGGGCAAATCTCCAAGATTTTTATTGGGGGGCAAGAGGGGTTCAAATCTAGATAGTCAAGAGGCACGGGCTGTATAAAACTTTTTTTCTAAATTATTAAGGGGTAACTGACCCTTCTTGTCAAGGTAAGGCTTGGGTAGGATAACCACAATTTTGACTAGAATGGAATTTTTTCTTCCTTTTTTTTTTGTTTTAATCTCAGTGCACCCATAACGATCTTTTGTATTTTTCTAGTTTCCATGGATCCAACTAGAAAATTGCCAGTGCCACTAAGGACAAGACCAATAGAATATTTGGTGAACACAAATGATAAAAATGAGGTTTTAAAAAAAGTAAAAGAATTTCTAGCCCCGCGAATACCTCAGCCCAGTGGGCTTGACAACTACTATGATTTTAATGTCATTTTGTCTGTCAATGACAAAAGCAAAACTCTAACAACCCAGAAAAAAAAGAAAAAGAAGCTTACTTCCAGAAAGAAGCGGGAAATAGGACTGCATAAACTCCCTAAAACTGGAGCTATCACATACAAGAAGGCAACTGAAATGCATAGTATTTGGTGTTGTTACTTTAAAGATTTACTGGGCATAGAAGAAGATGTTAAGGAGTGAGTAGAAGTAGCTGTTTTTTCTCTTAAATGTTCTAAATGAAAAATCAACAAAAGGTCTTTTTTTCTTTTCAAAGGCGTTTTCAGTAAAGCGCCAATGACGCACTAGACCTTAGACTTTTACAGTTTGGGAAGCGAGCAGTAGCCAAACTCTTGTCTATACTGATTTGTATTCGTTTTAAGCTTGATTTGCATATTCAACTTAAGTTTCCCCAAGGACATCCAAACAAAATTTTGGCATAGCCATAAAAAGGTCCAATAACTATGTTCTTGGGGATGACATGACCCCACACAGCCCCCTGAGGAGAGGACTGTGAGTTACGCAATTTACACATGGTTTACGTATAGTATCTACTACTACTACTACTGCTAAAAACTCGATGCCACACCAAGCCGCCAGATGCCAACAGACCTACGCACGCTCCTCCTCCAAATATAAAGACCCACTGTTCTTAGTACAAAAAAAATAACATAGGCTAGAGCAAACACAGATTAAGCTTCAAAAAGCAAAATTAGCGGACTGAGTTAACTATCGGAAAAAGTGGATGATTAACATCCACAGGGGCATACATATTTCTCTTGAGCTTATTTCAATTATTTAACCATTGAAATAGTCTACTAAATACTAATAACAAAAAATGACTTACTTCAGACCCATAGTAAATTCTAAGACTATGATTTTGGACAAAGAATAGACGATTTGTATCCGTATCATATAAAGCATCTAACACTGGACCTTTTTCATTTGGTATCTTGTTCACACTACAATTGTACAACTCAATATTCCTCATTTTGATTCTGAAAAAGAAAAATCATGATTAAATCATTAGATGACTGCATAAGGGAAAGATAATGGCTTGCAAAGACACTCACTAAACAACGTCAAAACGGCTTTTCCCATTTCACCAGTTAAGGTGATATCTATGAGGGATTGAAAGTCAACCGCACAGAGCCCACAATAGGTTCTTTGGAAGCACTCGATCAGGGTAGGAATAACTGCATCCAAGTTACTATATAATCTAGAATATGAATTTTGTCAACAACTTCACGTACCATACAAACATTCTTTAGCGATGGAGGTAATACTGATTGACAGATAATTGGGAGCTTTGGTCTTGTCACCTTCTTTATGTATTGGTGAGATATGGGCAACACCAGTCCAATGGTATGACTTTGGCATCAATAGACTTTTGAATGTGTCTTGAGAGTGGCAGTGCCAATTTGCCATGAGCTTCCTTTAAGAGTCATGGATGAATGCCATATGGCCCAACAGACTTATTTGGATTTAGCTTTTTAGGCCAAAATTCAAGCTCAGCCTTATCCAGTATTATTGGAGACACTTGAGTGTTAATTACATAGTGCAGATGAGCTGGGAGGGGGGCAGTATCTGCAGGTGTGAAAACTGATGTAAACTGGTGATTCAAGGCATCTGCAATTTTTTTAGGATCATTTGACTGGATTCCATTACAGATCAGATCAGTAGCCATATGCCTACCAGGCTTATGTGCAGAGTTGTATTTCCAGACCTTCTGGGGTTAGTTCTTGAGGTTGCTGCAATGGCCTCCTCATAATTCTCTATTAATTTTCTTGACAGTGCTTGAACTTTGTTCCTTGCAGCTTTGAACTTAATTAGGTTTTCATCCCTATGTGGGTTCTGGCTTATGAGCTTTGATGGTTTCTTTTTCTTGTTCCTGGCCATTTTAATTTTTCTGGTCATAAAGAGGAGAGTTCTTGGTTTGCATCTCTACATGATAATTGTGTTTTTATGGCACTTGGTATTTACAAAATGACATAGCAATTGTAATTTTGGTCTGCCTGTCTGTTGGTCCTGGTTTTGCTAGTTTTGGCACTTCCAGATAAGCTAGGACAATGAAAGTTGGCAGGCATATCAGGGACTAGACCAGATTAAATTAGAAATAGTTGCTTCCCCAATTCAACCATCTGGAGGGGGGCAAGTGAACAAGATAGTTAAGAAGAATTGTATTTGCCAATAAAACAAATGATTGTTGTTCTTAAGTGTGGTGTGCTGGTATAGTAGTATGATTTTGGTTTAGGGTGTCTCAGGTTCAAATCCTGGACCACCCTAAACAAACATAATAAATTTGAAATTATAGATCTAAAAAGCCAACTCGATTATCTACAAATATAAAATAAGAAAAGTATTTGCTACTATTTAGTGGTATATTTTAGTTCTGTGGCTTTGTTTTCCCTCATCAGAAAAAATATTATGCGAAAATAAAGCTCATATTCCAAATTAAAGGAAACATTTGTTTAGCCATAGCTGCAGAGGGATTCGACCTTCAGAAGGAGCTCAGAGGAGTTTCTCCGGAGGGATGAAGCTAGAAACGGAAAGTAAGTGCATTTTATGGTTATTGACATAGGATTCTTTCAGACGGGGAAAAGGTGACAGGGGGTTTTTCGAACCAAAACCGGTGGGATTCCTCCATAGAGTCGGGGTGAGATCCCCGACCCATAGAGTCGAGGATCACGTAACCCTATAAACATAAGTTACTGTCGGAGTTGGCATACGACAGTTGATATACAATATTAATTAAAACAAACGTTATATTTCTTTGTGTGTCTTTACTTCCTTTTTGTAAAAACTAATTAAACATGCATTTATTTGATATTGGTTAGACTCCAACAGAATATTACTTTGTGCACGTTACAATGTAACGTATCTTCAAAAAAGGCTTTGCGGGCCAGGTTGAGTACCATCGAGTCATACGAGGCCCTCAGACTATAAGTTACCCAGGCCTGTTTTACAGAAATCATACTTGAAAAATCAAAAAAAATGCTCACCCATTTAAATGGTTATATTTAGTTTAAGAATCTCATTCATTCTATCAGAATAAAAAAAGGAACCTTTTAAGCCTCTGGTTACATCTGTCGGTTTTTGCCAAAAGATGCGCGTTTTCACAGCACCCTGTAGACTTTCACGTCTACCAAATCAGGGATACATTTTAGGGACTTAGAAATAGTTTTTGCAGCCACAAAGTCAATTGATCAACGACAATACGAATTAAATGGAGTTAATTGAAAAACTCACATTAGACTATCACATCATTTGTGAAAAATTATTATGCATCTTATATTATGCTTACATCTCTTTGTAGACAACACATTTGGCTAAAACTAATCCATGGAGATCCTCATTTCCACAAATGTCTAGGTAGGTTTATCAGCACTTGAAGAAAACGTTGGTCTTGCCCCCCCCCCTTAAGAACTTAATTGGTTATCGCTTTCCTGAATGGTGCGTATCTAAATGATGACACAGCAGATACTGTTCCCGGCGTCAGGTGCATCCCCTTACTTCTACCTAGCTACTCAACTGCATTTTTATGCAAAAACACCTTTTTTAATCCACCTGCATTACATTACTTTCTACCTACGACATCATGGAAAGCGTGCTTTTAGTGATTTTCACTCATATCCTGCTTTTAAGAATTAAATCACTGCTTACAAAATCAAAAACAGAAAAAATGGGAAATATATTTGCACATCAGAGGGGAGGGGGGTTAAAGTATAGCAGAGCTACAGAAAAAATGTGTTAACTACTGTTTTCTGCATATTATGAAGTAGCATAAGAATTGCTTCCTTAACATGTTTTCCTCTCCATAGCCCTAATTCTAGGCTTCTACTAATAAAAATATTATTTGGGCTATATATGGGACCATCAGGTGGGCATTTAAATACAAATATTATTCACTTTCTTCTTTGGTATACTTTAAAATCACCCTACCTTTGTTTCCAATTTGAAGCAACTAAATGGTAAGGTTTATTACAAGGCAAAAATTAGATTGGCCTGAAAAATAAAACCAAAAAGCAAACTTACCATTAGACATTCTATCCAATGCTCAAGGTTGCTATTTAATTACAACTTCTTATATGCTATAAAAGTTGTAAATTTTTTCCCAGTTAGGTTACAAGATAAAAGATGAAATTACAATTTGATGCATCTTTTTGAAGTTTCTCTGAATGCATTAATTGGCATATTGTGGACTTTGAGCTCATTTGCTTGCTCCTCAACTTGCAAATAAGTTTACAAGCTGATTTTAAATCTGAATCATGGGGTAAAAATGGACTAAACCCAGCAGAGATAATACTGGAGGGGATAAATTAATTTAAAAAAGTAGAAGCAAGAAAACTTTCTCCATTCTAGGAATCAAGAAACAAAAGTAAAAAAAGGGGGGGGGCTCCATATCCTTAAACTAAGGCAATGCGCACAATGTAGATAAGATATTCTACCATTTGTAAAGAATAAAAATAGTCTTGTAATCAAATTGCTTGCCATGTAGCTGAACAGATACATGAAGTTTTAATCCAAGAATGGCCGATAGGATAACATTTAGTTAACATTTATCCAGGTTAAATATAAACGTTTTCAAGCAAATAACACATACACAGATAATGCTCCGCAAGGGAAGGGGGTAGGGTACATAATTCTTTACCCCCGCAAGGCTCCATGGTCTGGAATGCAGGAAACCCTCTACTGTCCAGTATAGTCCTCTGCATGCTCTTCTATTTTAATTTTTATTTTTATCATAGGTTGATTTGTATGTGTGCGAGTGTTTTTTTGGCTGTTTTTGTAAATACTTCAATCGGCGTTTCAGTAAGTTATTTTTTTGGGTGGGGGGGGAGGATATCTATCAAAAGATCTAATATAAAAAAAATTTGGTAGAGTTTGAATGTTTCTCAATAAAAATGAACTTTAATTGCGGCAATTATTTTATTTAATTTTATCATTTAAAAAAGAAGCTAGATTCGTAGCATCAGCTGCTTTACGGTAAATACCCTCTGAAAGGCTAATGACTGCTGTCATTCCTTGGCAAATAAATTCGATTTTGGGAACGAACTCACAAAACAGTGAATTAATACTATTGCTTATTGATTAGAAAAATCCAATCAACATAATCTACTCTTTATCTTTGACTTAAACAACATTTATAAGATGTATCCGAGGGGCGAGACACTCCACGCCATCTTTTGTGCTCTTGAACCGTGACCAATGACACAGTTCCACCATACCATACCTCCTTGCGCCCACTTTTGGAAAATGTTGAACTATGCTTGGCACACAACCCCAACATAATTGGTACGAGACACTTGGTGTACAACTAAAAAAAGAAGCCGATCTGGCCTTGCAGGAAGCGCCTCGTTCTGTAGTAGAAAAATCCATTTTGCCGCTCAGCGGCGATAAGCACGATTATATTAGTCAAGGCCCCTATTGGTGGCCCGATCCCAAGAAGCCGGACGGTTTACCCTACATACGCCGCGATGGCGAAGTAAACCCAGAAAGAGAAAAATTCACCGACCGGGCGTATTTATCCGGCTTAATCCATAAGGTAGACGTACTGGCCAAAACTTATTATTTTACCAAAGAAGAAAAGTATGCGGAAAAAGCGAGTCGATTGCTTCGCGTCTGGTTTCTGGACAAAGCTACTCGCATGAATCCCAATCTGAATTTTGGTCAAGGCATACCCGGCCGTACGAAAGGGCGCGGCATTGGTATTATCGAAACAAGCGGACTTGGTTCAATTACCGACGCCATCGTTTTACTGCGCGATTCGAAGGCCTGGACTAAAGCCGATGAAAACGGCATGCAGGCCTGGATGAGCGATTATCTTGAATGGTTGCGCTCCAGTAAACATGGTCGGGATGAATCCGTACATCCTAATAATCACGGAACCTGGTACGACGTACAAGCCTGTGCCCTGGCCGTTTTCACCGGCCAAAACCAACTTGCCCAATCAATCGTGAAAGCCGCTAAAATTAATCGCCTGGACGCCCATATCGCAGCTAAAGGCGAACAGCCTCATGAAACAGCTCGTACTCGCGGTTGGAGTTATAGCGTAATGAACCTCATGGGTTTGTTTAAAATTGCGATGATCGGCGATCATTTAGGCGTTGATTTGTGGACTTATCAAAATGCCAAAGACGCTACTTTACAAGACGCTCTGGATTATTTGATTCCCTTAACTTTAGAGGAGAGGCCCTTGCCTTTTCAGCAAATTACGCCCATACGTCCGGAACGACTCATTCCGCATTTGTTAATCGCCAATTGGGTTTACCAAGACAAATCTTATTTAAAAGTGGCGCGGAAGATCAGAAAAAAATATGCGGCAGGTCCGTTCATTTCAATGAATTGCATTGTTTCATCACAATTTATTTATCAGTCCTGGTTGAACTTCGATGAGGTAAGGATGCTGGGACTGTTTTGAAAAAGATTTCATTTTAGTTGTATTGATTTTATCCTGTTGTAAGTTGTTTCTTCATATATGTTTTTGTATTGTTGAGGACGACCCTTGGACATAGGGCCGAATTCTTTCCCACTGTCTTGAGAAATTTCCTATTGTTCTTCTTGTTTTTGGTGTTTGTGATGAAAAGGCAATCTCCGTCGCTATTTACGTCTCGCTTATGGGGAGCAGTTGACCAATGATATATTTTACTTCGTTAATTTAGGCAAAAAACACTAATATTATTAACCAAAAAAAAATTCTTGGAATCTTGTAAATTTGAAAATCTTATTCCCAAGTCTTTAAAATTCAGATTACACTTAAATACTAGGAAAGAAGGACGATTTGCTCACACATTACAAATAAAAACATTAACACACATTATTAAAGGTAAAAAAAAGTATATCATTTCATCAGATAGAAAATCTTTAGAAAAATTCTTATCTGCAAATTTGTCTTCTGTCGAATTTAACCAGATTGCTAGATTGGAGAGAAATTTGTTTAGTCATGATTTCCACTCATAAGGGAACGACTTATTGAAAAATTGGAAAATCTACGATATGAATCTTTGATGAATAGCCTTACTTATACTCCAAAATTCACTCCTGGACCTCCTGGACAAAATTCCGGCTGTTGTTAGTCTGTCCTCTAGAACCCTTGAACCATTGGAAATTCAAACTCTCGTATAAGGTTCCAAAACTCTTCTTTCTTCCAATACAAGTTCCTGTGGAAAATTTAATTTCCTACTCTGCTTTGTCCAGATGCAAGCATCAGCTGCAACCCTCAAGAAAATCGACGTGTTTCATGTGAGGAGCCTGAGGAGAATCGAGGGCCTACGATGGTCCGACTTCGTCAGCAATGAGAAGCTTCTGCAGCTCACAAAGCAGTCTTGGTTTTCGACTCAACCGGGCGTCGAGGGCACCGCCCCGAGCCGTCTCATCGAGCACGAGTTTCACCGCGCTGAAATAGCTATTTAAGCGCCAAACGAGATCTTCACTCCGGACCTCACCCACCGCCATCTGATCGGCCAAGCTTTGAAGATCTTGCAACGCGGCTTCGAGTCGCTCGACTTCCAGTCCGTTCAGGACGGTGTTTTCATCTTCACCATTCATGGGATCGATATCGGTTTTTCCGCCCATCAGGCGGGATTTCGGGGATTGAGCAGCATACTTTGTGCCTTCCCAGGGTTGAGAACGTCCCAAAGGGGGTGGTCCGCCCCTTCAGGGCTCGGCAATCGTTGGGCCCCCGGAATCCCAGGGCGTTGCCCTGGGCTGGTACGGGAGTGCACCTTCGGCGCGAGAAGCATTCCCCACCCCAACGCCAAAGGCCCTGGGTTGAGGACCCGTCTGAACAACACGCCCGCTAACGGCGCCCCAACGAACGCCAACCGCCCCCCCAGGGCCGAAGGCCCGCTCCCTACCAGCCCAGGGCATCGCCCTGGGATCTCGCCCCAACAAATCGACGAGCCCTGTAAGGGCGTCCCAAAACCCCATCGACCGCCTCCCTTTAAAAGCATCGGATTCTCGCTTTTTCTCCGCAAACGCCTTTGCTAGCGTTCTCCCTCAATGTCGCCGACGACCTGGCAACAACTCAAACTACTGGCCCTCGGGTGCCTTCTCTGCGCCTTCGCCTTGTCGTTGCCAATCTACCTCCGCGCGATCGACGGCGCCGTCGTCCAACTCGCCGGCCAGGGCACACCCGACCTGGATGCCACCATCCGCGACCGAATCGAGCGCGAGAATCCCGGTACCGCAAACCTCCTCATGGCTGGAGCCAATGAAAGTGGCGTATCCCTGCCGGAAGCCACCCAAGACGCCTTGGAGACCCACCGCCTCGCCAACCCCGAAATGACCTTTTGGGGAGGGGTTTTCCCCGAATTCCAGTCCGTAACCGTCCCGCAACCCAAAACGGAGGCGACTGTAGCAAAAGCAGTCCTAAAGGCAGCAAATTCCCCAAGATTAGAAATTATTGTTCCCTCTGTAGTCAGAGGTGCTGTTTGGTTCAAAAACACATTTCCATATATCATTAATCCAATCTTCGGAAAAGCTTTCAAAAAACAATTAGATTCTACAAAAAAAGAATAATCTTATTCTTCTGCATCATCATCTACAGAATCATTAGAGCCTACGTCTAGTAATTCTAAAGATTTCAAATCAAATTGATAGATTGCTTTCATATCGATTTCTTTTTCTTTTTCAAGAAACTCTGATACTTTTTTGCTTAATGGAGCCTTGTGTTGATCAAATACAAACTCGTAAACTTCACCCTTTAGCAAATCATCAATCTTGATTGATTTTGGAACATCCATAGTTACTATGTGTCGTCCATCTTCTACTGGATCATAAAGCTGAACATCAATTTTGTTATCTTCATAATAGAATTCTAAAATGTATCCTTGCTTCTTTAGTTCTTCAGGTTTCTTAAATTTGGCATTCTGAATTTCATCAGTAACCCATTCTGGAATTTCATCTTCTTTCTTTTTTACCATGGTAAAACACTAATTTTCTGCTTTTTCTTTTTTACTTTTTGACCACCATTCAAGATAGTCATCATGTTTGTCGTCACGTGTTCTTTCTCTTTGATTTAACTTGAATCTAATATCTGAAATTTCTTCTCTTGTTGCGTATAATCCACATCGTTTACAAATGAAATGTCTTCTATTTTTCTCATCCATCTTCATTGGAATGTCTATTTCATCAAATAATTTGAATAGTGCATCTCTACTTCTATCCTCTTCTTCTGGAAAATCTTCTATGTATTTTGCTTCAATTTTCTTTTTCTCTCGTGATGTACATTCTGGACAGTTAGGCACTGATGATTTGGCTTAATTTTTTCCATAAAAGCGTTCCCACAATCCTTATTGATCGATATATTATCTGACACGCGGATATTTCCATCATCCCTGGCGGTCCGTTCGCCCATCGAAAATTAAAAAATTATGGTTAAAACATATTTTAGGACTGACTTTTCATTGATTGTCATAATAAATAAGAATGTATCTGAGTTAGCTTCAGACTCAAAAGGGAAGTTTTGAAGTTTTCATTGTCCATGTAGTTTTTTTTATTTTTCATAATTAATATACAATACCCGAAGAACCCAAAAAAATTATGTATGTTGTGGAGAAGTAAGCTGGCTTATAACTTCTGACTAATCACTTACTATTGTTATCAACCTATCTTTAGTAGACTCTGGAAAATAATACTCTGCTCATGTCTTTAAAGAGCTTGAGGGGGTGGCAGCATGATATTTAGTCAAACCATTTTCTTGTTAAAAATTTTCGAGATAAGATATTTTGATTTATATTTGGTATATGATTTTACATTTACTAGCCATACCAAAACTATCTCAGAAGCTGAAAGAAGTTGAAAGTATGTTGAGCACCATACTAAAAGTTTGAACACTTTTGAACTTCAAAAGTCTAAGGCTTTGCTTGATCAAGATGATTCATTTGACGTTAAGCAAAATAATGTACAGTGATGCATACATTTGTATCAGATATTCATGAGGAGGGCTGAAGGGCCATTGACTTGGCGGGGATGGATTCTAATTCCCTCAAACTGTGCTTCTCAAATCAAATATTTCTAATTTTCTGTGAGTATTCGTATAAATATAGAAGAAAGCCATGGGTAGATGAGTTATAAATTAAACCAGCTCTCAACCTTCTTATTTAAAGCTGTGACCTTTTGCTTCTATTCAAACCCCGTGATACACCACAAGGGTTTCGTGTATTTTTTTTTTCTGTTTCATCTTAAAGTCACAAAACTAACAAAAGGAGTTTTTTTTTCAGATCAAAAGAGTAAGGGCAAGGTGTACCTCTTCCTTACTGTGGCCGTTTCGACATTTCCGGATTTATCAAATAGTTTGCGGTAACAAGCCATAGCTAAGGAGCGACAAGACTCAATAATAACCAAAACCTTAAAAAACTAAATTTTTTGCCAACACTTTAATTTGTCATATAGTACTGAATTGCGTGATAAAAAGTTGTATCCAATTTTTGGCGCCATTTTGACGTACATTCAGTTTAATGAGCTTTTAAATGTCGGATGTATGCTACAGCTGGAAGTAATTTAGCAAATTTTTTCCTTTTAATTTGATTACTCTAATATATTGCACTTTTTACATAAATCGTCTATAAACTGCATTTGTTTTTTAGTTATAATTGTTCTCTATGATATAATTGTTATATATTTCGTTTCCGTGGTCAGACAAAAGATTGTTAGTTATCATTGTTGGGGATATTTCGTTTTTTTCCAACTGAAAGTAAGGAATAACATTAAAACTTAAAATGAAAATAAATTATTATAATGTATTTTAAAGATATTTTCTTTCATTCATTTCAGACATTTGAGAATTGCTCAACTTGTGAGCAATTCTCATTTTCAAAAAAATAGTTTCGACCTCTTTGGCCGTTTTGTTACTATGCAAAACAAAATTAATTCCGCAAATATCGCTAATATAAGTTGCGTGGGAAAATCTTTTCATGGAGAAATTTCCTTGGGGGAAGAGACAAGAGAATTTTCCACGGAGGGGGAACTGGATTTCCCAACACTGTTTAAAAAACCATACGCAATTAAATAAAAAAAAACCAACTTAATGTAAGAAGCAACATTAAAACTTAGTACGAACAGAGAATATTACGTATTTAAGGGGGGTTGCCTCTCCTCAATAGCACGCTCTTACGGTAAAGTTTTTTTTTCACTTTTAAAAGAGGTTATTATTCCAATTAAACAGACTTTGTGATTCAGGAGTTATTCGTAAATAATTGGAATAAAATCAACCTTGTGTTAGTATAATGTATTATTAGTTAAAACAAAAGTAAAATCAATATGCAAAATTTGTTTTAGTTATTCATGTACGGTTAGTCAAATTCAAAACCTCCATTAATTCAAAAACGTTCATAAATTAAATTTTAAAAAACAAGTTTTTTTTTTACTAAAAGTAAGAAGCGACAAGCTCAAAAACATAAACAAGTTATTCGTTTGACCTACGTAAGGTTTGTGTTCCCTATGCAAGGTTTGTATTTCGTTTTTCTGTAGCTCAAGGGGAGAGCCATCTCAGGTCACCAAAAAAATGATGTCTCACTAGCCACTCGGCTAGGATTCCCACCTACAGGCTACAGGAATGACCTATTCTTAATTTTCCAACGCAAGGTGACAATTTTGAGATCATTTGATAGCCGAGATTCAGCTTTATCTATCTAACAATCTACATTTTTTAGATTACTTTGTATTTTTTAGATTAAAAAATATTTTGAAAAAACGCGACCACAAATAAATTTTCCTTTTTTAATGCATGCTTAGATATCATTCTCTAACAAAGTCTAAGTAACATCACAATTCCAGATTAACAAATGGATAGACATAAGATTAATGAATCAAATAATGTAAGTTCCTTGCCCTCTCGGAACTTACAAATTTCTAAGCATTGTTAAATCTCTATAGTTGTATTATTTTTAATGAAAAAAGTGGCAGGGAGATTAAATAAGAGAAGAAGGAAAATATGAAGGAACATTACTTACATTACCCTAGCTTAAATTTAGGTTAGTTTAGATTCGGTTCACGGTGAAAATAAGATGAAAAATTACTTACATTACCCCAGCTTAAGTTTAGGTTAGGTTTGCGTTGCTAACCTATCTTAAATTAAAGCTAATTTACCTAATTAAACCTTTATTAACCTAAAATTAACCTAAAGCTTAAATTATTCTTAGGCTAAATTAGTCTAAATTATGTGATTTGTTTGTTATTAAGAGGGCAAGGTTCAACTCACCTGAGCTGGACACTCTGGAATCAGCTACCACAAGCATTTTGAAAACTTGTTCTTTCAATCTTGATATTTCTTCTTCAAGAGCTGAGATTTTATTCATAGCAGCCGTATCCACTGTGCTTTGACTATGTCCAGCGATACTAAAATCATCTACACTAACTGGCGATTCCGATATATCAGATTGCGTCTCAGTCAGATAGCTAGCACACTTCACAAAAGTAAAAAAATGTGGCATAAGTAGCTCCCATATCGCCACACGGCTTTGTAACAATCTAAGATTCCAACTTATAACGAACTGTTTTTAATATAGTTTGTTATTTTTGTTATTTTTGTAAAAACGATTAAGTTCTTCACTTCTATTTTTTGATGCAAGAGCTGTTCTGTGGAGCATGCAGTGCATCATGAAAACATCGGGAGTTTTCATTTTAACTAATGCTAGAAGGCAAGTTTTGGGTCTTGACATTGATTGTACACCATCTGTAGAAAGCCAAACGCAGTTATTCTACAATGTACTGTTCTCATTAGAGACAACTGCCGATTACATAAAAGTTTCATGGGATGCGGATTTTCCTGGAATAAGGTCGCAAAAAAATAAATCTTCGGTTACATTAACCTTTAAGATCGGCCTATAGAATGTTAGAATCATGTCGGCAGTGTCAAAAACTGAGCAAGTCCTTCGCGAATGCGAGAAATTTGGACTTGACATAGTCGCCATTTCGGAAGCAAGGTGGAAAGGCTGTGGCGAGAAGAAATCAATGGCGACCGTACGATCTTCAAAGTCTTATACAGCGGAAAAACTGAAAGTCACTTTGCCAGAGTTGCAGCAATATTAGGTCCAAAAGCAACAAAGGAAACCGGTCAATGAAAGAATACTGTATGCAAGATTTGTTTCTAACCACGCAAAACTGTCATTAATCGTGTGCTACGTACCCACGGATGATGCTGACAACACCCTTAAAGGTGAATTCTACGACATCCTCCAGTCTGTGATCGATTCAATCCCACTCCACGACGTCACCTGTATCGCAGGTGACCTCAACGCAAAGGTTGGCCAAGGCAGATCCTACTGCCCTGAAGTGATGGGCCACCACGGACTTGGCACCATAAACGAAAATGGAGCTCGATATGTCAGCTTCACGATGGAGAATCATTTGCTGATCGGCAGTATGCTCTTTCAGCATAAAGATATCCGCAAATACACTTGAAGCGCTAGTCAGTTTCTATTTGGTGGTGTGAGTGGAACACTATTATAAATGTTCTACTCTTGCTCTTTATCTTTATATACATTGGGCAGCTGGTCGTCTTGTGAGAACTGCACTGGAGTTAACTAAAAGTCTAAATTATGCAATCCATGTAAATTGAACAGAGGATGTTCTGCGCAAATGAAGTATTATAATTCCTGTCTGGAAGAGGCTTGTGACTCTCACCCTAAGGGACGCCAATGCTCCTATTGTTACTAAGATAAGTGCAATCAATGGAAAGTACTTACCCAGGCATGATTGAAAAACACTAAACGTGATTTCAGTTTATTTCTAAGGGATTTTATAGTCGTGGATTTAAATTGTTTTGCCAAGACGAATTTTGACCACGCTTCAATCGTCGAAACAACAAGAGATTATTGTTTCTACATTATCGTTGTGAGGACAATGGTAATTATTATTATAAACCGACTGACTTTTTACTTGGCTGTTACAAAACGATTCTTTACATGGGAATATCATGTGTGACATAAATACAAATAAGCACATTGAAATATTTGAATTTTACAGTATGAATCATCATAGTATCATTGACTTCACAAATAGATATAATAAGTAGGCATATATCCAAAATAAATACATCAATTATTTGATTTGTGTTCATGTCGCCAAGTCTAAATGAAAACTACCGTAGGGGGTAATTTCCCAATAGGTTTCAAATTGATTAAGTGAGTTTAAGACACTCTCCGTCAATGGCTCGGCAAAGGTACATTCTTAACATCTAGTGCCCGTTCAGACAATAGTCAGATCTTGAGCATCGGAAAAGTCCAATATAATGATACCGTGAATTTTTGCAAACATTGTATCAGCTATACTATTTTCAAAGAGATGTGAATCTCCATCCTAGGATTGCATTGTCAATTTATATATGGTTTGATATGATTTAAAAAAGGATAAATTGTGTAAAATAATTCCATTTATTTTACACACAAGAGAGGAAAACCATATATTTCAAATTCGTTAAAGGCTATACTGTTGAGGGACTGGTAAACATTTTTATATTTCTTTTGTTTTACTTGGTAACTGAGTTTAATTAAATAGCACCGGAAGCCTGGACTTCACCTGGGCCCCGGCACACGGCAAGCTTGTATATATTTGGTACTATAATCACGCATCAGTATAATCGTCTTATTCTTCAATTTTAAGTCACTAGAGGTAAAATCAGCAATTTCAAGTGAATTAAAAAATTCTAGCGTGAATTCAGTTCCTCCTTCCTGTTAATGCATCAAAGAATAACCCATTTTATAGGATTGTTTTTTCCTGGCGCTAGTTGTGATTCTCACTGTTGCTTCTCATCTAACCGGAGATTTTGTTTATGATTCCATGTGATCATCCCTGTCGCTTATCTTCTACCCGCAGATTTCTCCGTCATTTTCATTTGGGATTCGTTGTAATGCTTGTTGTTGCATGTCTTCTAGCCACAGATCTCATTGTGATTCATTTTCATCCATCGTTATCTCGGACATTTTTCCATGCCTTTTCCTTTAGCTGTTAGGATTTATTCAAAATCATGTGCAATGTCGCGTGACGCCTTAGATACCAAAAGAGTTCTTTTCCATCTTTTCCCTGTTCGTTATAAATTTCCTTTAATTACGTGAGTCATTAACAACCTGGAATGTTCTAATTTCTATACCCTCTGGAATATCTAAATTACGCATTGGGATAATTTCCGTTTTGTTCTTTATTTTCAAGTCATGGGGCCGCAAATCATAAATTTCAATTGAATTAAGAAATTATGGCATGAATTCAACTCCTCCTTCCTGTTTATCTTTTACAGACGTTAAAATCACATGCTCCTTAATCCATTGGAATTTTTGAAATGTCAAAGTTACGCAATAGCATAATTCTTGTGTTATTCATTGTTTTAAGCCCCATTGTCAATTCCAGTGCAAAGTGATTTAGGCAGTCTCTTCTTCAATGCCTTCTTTTTAGCAGTAATGAGTCATTGTTCAGCTTATGTAATTTTGCATGTCATATGCTGAAGAACCTACCTCTACCTCTCTCCAGAGAGGAATGACCTTTAAGATTATTGGTTAAAAAAAAAATACCAAAATATATCTACTGCTCAAATGAGACCAAGAAAATTGTTTTTATTCTTCTAGCACTGCTCAATCCCACTTTATATGGTTTAAAGGATGAGTATATCAAGAGTGTTTTATAAACTTTGGAAAAACCCTTTGTGCTCCAAATTTTATTGAAAAAATCTGAATGGCAGATTTGATGATCTTTGTGTAAAATTCTACTTTAGCTGGTTTTGGCTATCTTGGAAATGGGTTAGGTTATGAAAATGAAAGGTACTTGTGTATTATTTGGAATACACTCAATAAGTAAAGTAGCTTCTTTTTGAAACAAACTATGATGCAGGTACATACATAAATATGTCCTCAGGATGTCCATTAAGGCCTAGAATGAATTTTAAAAGATGTCTATCAAAATATCCGACTTTTTTCAAACATAGCCTATTGTTACACTTCCAAAAATGCTCCTTCTTGTAAGAGTATAAAGTCATATTGTGTCCATTGACACACTGTTGTGTTTAGGGGAACAGCCCCTTATGCTGATAAAATATAATTGCCTCTTTCTCAGTCTTTGGAAAATCCCAAATCTTCATTTCAAAATCCATGTTCAGACACTATCTTCTATCACAATGCGTAGCAAACTAAATTGAGTTTTGTCTTAGTGGCTATGAAACCGGATTTTCTGAGCAAAATCCTTTAGTTTGTTCTGAATAGAATTGAATCAATTGAATAATGAACAAGCACCAAATATTTGATTAAAATGTACCTGCATCGTAGTTCGTTTCACGGAAGAACCTAAATTCACTTATTTGGCGTGTTCTGAATAATACACAAGTACCCTTTTAGGGAATTTTGAAGTTGATGTTGAACGAGATCAAAACACGCTAAGTGTATACAAGGGGTCTAGGTATATTCCCCTGGTGTATTCCTCCTCCCCGAGAATTCCCCTGGTGGATTCAACCCATAGGGAATTATGGATATTGGGTTAACAAATTGTTCCATTCTAATTAGCAGTAAATACAAACATACCGGGTAAAACCCGAGTCCTTTGAGCCTCCCCTCCCCTCCCGTGAACATGATAATCCATTTGCTCATTTTTTTACTAAAATTATTGTGTTAATTTTAGGAAACTTCCAAAAACAAATTGAAAACAAAAGGATTCCGAGTTTAGAATTTAGAAAAACTTTAGTGGACAAACCGCCTTCCGCCCATTTGACGGTGCTAAATGTGGCTCTCGTGATTTAGCTGGTTTCTTAATTTTCATCTTCTTCCAAGTTAAAACTGTTTAATAGAAAGGACTTCTTCTATTGTAATAACATCAACAACAATGCACAAAAAATAATGTGAAAAGATTGATAAAAATTACAAATGTGAGCGCTACTAACCCTCCCTCCCTCTAAACACTCTAAACGGTTTGAGTGTCTTTTTCGATTTATTGAAAACGACACGTGATATTATTTTTTTTTATGTGTTTTGTTACGTCATGACAAATAAATGACCCACAGCTTGGAACAAAGTTGTTGTCAGTAAAGAATTAATGGCGCTTGGGCCTTTGGGAGATTTAGGGGGTAGTAGCCCTGCTTCTTTTTGATGTATTTTTTAATCGATTTAAGTTTGACTTGATTAGTTATTTCAATTTCTATTAATTTTAAGATTCATATATTCATTGACAGTAATTTCTATTCTTTTTCTGTTTAGTTTTCATTTGACTCGAATTCTCATTATCCTAGGTTTTAATGTGGCTCTTTACGTTTCTTTGAAAAACATATTTATTGGAAAATGTTTGTTAAAGTAACCGAAAGAAATGAAGTAATATTTGAAATGCAAAGCGAAGTAACAGAGTGTAAAGAAAGAAGTAAAGAAAGTAAAGTAAAGAAAGAAGTAATATTTGAAATGCAAGACAAAACTCAAATGAGCAGGATGTAAGATTGATTTGATACCATTGCGATGCTTCTGATAAAGTGAGCTGGGTTTCATCAATGTTCCATGACGTAACGCTTAGATCAGAGTTCATTTCAGTGGGATTAACAAGTTTCCGTAGGACAGGGCATTAGCAGCTGTAACAAGGGTGGTCAGTCAAGTTGCAAAGAGAACACTGCATTTTATTTCGAGGGTGGGAGGCTTCCAGCTTATTCGAATGTCTTCTCCACGCACAGGGAGAACATTGAGTAAGAACTTTACAGGGCATATTCGCTCATACTCGATTATCACTGACGAAGAAATGGCTGCTAATATGCAGCCATTATGCAGCTAATTATGCAGCTAATTAATATGCAGCCAACCGAAGAAATGGCTTCGGTTTTCTCGACGAGAAAACCGAAGATCGTAGGACCTAGTTGTGCTGATACGGGATACTTTGGTACAGTTAGTTATCAAGTTCTGCAACTGACCATCAGTAACACTGTCAGGAATGAAACAAGCAATTCGATAATACACTGGAACTTTTAGCTGTAGTTTTAGCGATTCGTCTTTAGATTTGGTAGCATCAGCTACAGCAGTAACTTCATTTTTATCACTTACTGCGAGGAGCCAAGTATCTTTTCCCGGTCAAAGCTCAGTTATCACCGACTTCTAGTTACCACACAAGTTATCAATAGAAGTTTTGCGGTCCTTGGGTCGTTCAGCTCTTTAGCTTTAGGTGGATTCTTTAATATAACGATAAAAGATGGTTTGGATGACTGTGTGGGGGCTCGAGACAAAGAATGTAACGAGTTGCGTTTCGAATAAACGTAATTATCGAATTCGAGACATAATTCATTAACTTTACGAATAAACGTGGCAATTGATTCCTCTGCGACAACTGGTACTTCGTCAGGCTCGTAAAGAACGAAACGTGGTAGTGGTATTCGCTTTTCTTCACACTTTTCAAGGATTTTAAGCATGTCCAGACAGTTATCTGCAGGTTGCTGTCGGTAACCTGTCGGGGATTCGTGCAGTTTGCAAATTCAACGATATTTGCTTTGCTTCCAATTACAAATCATTGCTTGGCTCTTCCAATCTCGTCACAAGTGCCATATGTGCTCTTGGCTCTTGTATTTCTTGCAATGATAAACAACCTTGTTGTGTAATTCTCGGATAGATGAGAATTTTTTGAATATCTAACCGTCTTAAAGACAGTTTTAGAAATTTAAAGAGTATACCCATGGATATCCTGGAACAGAAATCAAATGAAGCCATTACCAATAATATTTCAACCCTTTAACATCAACAATTAATTTCCTTAAGATCCCCTTTCTTTCTTTTGTCAAATCCTCCTGAAATGGGAGTTAATATTCTGAAATTTGTTTGGTTCGCTATCTTTAGTTTAAAATGAGATTCCCATATTAATGATATATGGAAACACGGTATGGTCGCATTTTTCCTCCTTAAACTCGTTAAAAAATTTAGATGCCCTAAATCCCATTGTTTAAGAGTTTTTCCCTCATTTGTCCGTCTAATCGTCTTTTACGCATGTCTTTTGGCACCATTGCATTTCTGGTGAATAGTTTGACAGACTAGAGGTAGTCCATAAAAGGCGCTTAAAAATTATCTTTAATGAGGCATTTAACAAATCCCCCAGAACTTTTCTAACAGAAAACCTAAGAATGTTATAGACTCTTTGTTAACAAATATCTCTGTATATCTATTTTATTGTTTATCGGTCAAAAATATCTCTATTATACATACGACCATATTGCCCCCCTACCCCAAAAGAAAATAGAGCTTATGATGAACCATTCTGGTGGCTAAAATTGTAGTTATTTCAAGTGAATTAATAACAGAAATGATCTTATGAGAGTCACAGATAGCCTGAGAGCTTAAAATCCAAAATCAGTCGAGACAGCGTTGCTTAGCAAGTTTTTAAGTATATTTGGCCTAAAAACTACAACTAGCTTATCGAAAAATGGCCTTTTATTGAACATGAGTATGCTATTAGCCTCATTGCCTAAACTAATTGATTTATAAGCTCCATGCAATCAGAGAACTGTAATTATACGTTAGTTTTTAACCAAAATGACAAAACAATGAGAGATAGGTAATTATTAAAATTACCTCCAGAATGTATATCCTATTTAGACATGAAAGAACTTGGGATATCTGCCTTGCAAATATTAAAGCTTCTCTAAGGGATTATTTGGTTTTACCTGCTGAAGAAAGAAAAGGAAATGGTTGACTTTTAACATTGAGCCTCTCCCATGTTTAAACGAGTAAACATAAATGTAAACAAGACCAAATAGTTGTAAAAGATTTAGACAGCTGCTATGTAGAGAGACAGTATGTAGCCCGAATTTACTTTTGGGGAGGGTTAAAACACTGAAAAACTGACAGACAGTTCAATCCACCGGTGACAAGTTCTTATTTTTTAAGTGACCAGGGCCTGAGGCGTCATTTGAGGGGTCCAGCCCTGGGCTACAGGCTAGGCCTGAATTTCTGCACAAATTCTTCTTAAGTTTATGGTAAGGCCTTCAAACCCGCTAAGGCAAGATACTAAAATTAGGAAAAAAGATGGTGCCTCAAATACTAGTTTGAACTATTGCTGCATTTTGACATTATTAATTTTAACATTCTAAAAGCAAATTATTTTCAATTAGGGGGGGTCTATGCAAGGACCACATTTTTAGGACATTCCAAACAAAATGACCTTTCTGGCTCATGGTTGTGGAAATGTTTAGTCTTAAGAGAACACGGCATCACTGTCCCTCTATCAAATGCTGCCAATCTTCAAGTATAGTATACATTCAAAGCTACAGGTCATTCAAAGCGACAATTTAGGACTGCCAGCTATAACAAGTTGATTTAGCAACTTACGCTTTTTAGAACATTAAAAAATAGATGCTTGACAAACGACTAAACTTAAAAAATTTAGCAGCGGCGTAATTTTGTTGTAACACGACACCGCAGAGTAGAGCCAATAATTTGCGAATATTAACCCCTCAATCATTTTTTTGGGATTGTTACTTTGTTTTAATCCCCCCTCCCATTCATTGGTAATTATTTTTTATCCAATATAAATTAATAAATCGGGCTTTCATAATATCTTTGTTCGCAGGCACAGTATCAGGAGGATCCTCGAGCTTGCCTTCCCCCATTCAAAATCCGAAAGCTTTTTCAAAATTTTTTAAATCCTTATTTCCTTTTTTTCGCAGGCACAGTATCAGGAGGATCCTCGAGCTTGCCTTCCCCCATTCAAAATCCGAAGGCTTTTTCAAAATTTTTAAAATCCTTATTTTCTTTTTTTCTAAATCCAGAACAAGATCATGTGTCCGTATCTGTTCTTTGGCCGCCGTTTCTTCTTTTTCTTTCAAACATTTCCAGCAATCATTGGACTTGTCAACTTTCAAAACATTTAATGGTTAAAGAAAGATTATGCTTTCTGTTCTTCCTCTTTTGGTGGTTCAGGACTGCAAATGCCACATCTTTTGGAGAGGTGTTCATCGGTCATCAGACAGTGAACTAGGAAGTGGCCCAGATCGTGCTTGGAAACAATTCGCCGTGGTGCATTTTCATTGTGAATTACTTTGTAATTACCCTTATTGTCTGGTTCATTTGCTAAAATAAAAAAAAAAGATTTAAACTTTTCTAATAATGATTGCAGTCTTTTGTCAATCCACCATCAGGATTGCCACCAATTTTGTCTTTCTAAAACAAGTTTCAAAAGAAAATGACAAAATATTCATTTAATTTCTAGGCTTAAAAAAGCAAAATACTATTTTGCAGGAATCAAAGCTTAATATATGCATTTATTTATCTAGTTTATAGATCAAATTTCCCTTGTGTATAGATTGCATTGACATTCTTCCAAAGTCTACACGTCTAAGTCTCTAAAACTAAAATTGGAAGTCTTTAAAATATGCCTTTGATCATTCTTATCTACGTTCAACTGACAATGTAACGAAACTTTATTGAAAACACAAACTTTATTGAAACACAATTGAAAAACTTTATTGAAAAACAAACTTTATTGAAATCAAAATTGAGTATACCCCAAATAAACGATTTCATTACCATTTTTATTTGTCTTAATAAATTTGACTTTTTATCGCCAAAAAGATTTACTCAACCTAAGCGGTATAAAACAGTGGCGTTTCTCTACCAATAGTTCTATGTAGCATGGCCAGCGCTATACGGACAAGGCCATTATCTTCATTTAACCATGCACGAGTTTGAATATCAGAAAGATCAGGTTGTTAGAAAAAAGTGCGCCATTGCCTGCCAGCCTGAATGCGGGTGGCGTTGCCAATCTATTTGCAAAAGCAGCCACATTGGTATTGCCTGCCACATGGCCAAGTGTGGATTTGATTCCGGCCGTCATTGGCATGAACGCCATCAGTTAAGTTACAGCTTTGATGCAGTGTTTGAAGTCGGGACTGACCATGAAAAACGACTGGTCCACCCCGGCCAGTGGGTGTGGATACCCTCGGAGATGCCGCATCGCTGCAGATCCATAAAAAGTGGCTGTGTAGTGGAGGTGTATTTTTTGCCTCAGGCAGGAGAAACGGAACTCTACCAGCAATTTCATTTCTGCAAGGACTCCGGAGGGCTAGGCAACCTGCTGCGGGCAACATGTTTTTTTGAAGGGGTGGAAGAAAACACCCATGAGCGGGCTTATTACCGATTCCTGCATCAAAGCCTGCCGGGTTGGATTGAGAAAATCGAATCCTCCGACCCCAAAATCAAAGCGGTGGCGGACTATATTGATGCTCATTTAAATGAACCCCTTTCCGTGGCAGGGCTGGCGGTGCGTTTTGGCATGTCAGAACGTAATTTGCGCCGCCGGTTTTACCTTGAATACGGCTCCTTGCGTGACTTTATCTTCACCACCCGGATGGAGGTGGCCAAGCAATTGCTGGCAACGACCGCCCTTTCTATCGAACATATTGCAGACCGGGTGGGCTATCAAAGTCTTTCTTCATTTGGCGCAGCGTTTAAGGACTATGCCGGAGTAACCCCGAAACACTTCCGGGCGAAGGCAATGCCTCTCCACTGAAAGGCCTTGCCTTTCCTTTTTTGTTCCAAAGCTTTTCTTTTTTCTCTTTCTCTCTTTGTTCACTTTGTTTTTAAGGCTGCACCATCACGTCACCCTTTGATTTTCTTTACATTCCGACCGTTTTGGTTAAGAGAGTTATTTAGTTAGATCCAGTGCTACTTGGAAGGGTACCCGTTTCCCATGTGACGTGAAAAGGAAGTCCAGTTTCCCATATCGATTTGAGCATTTAAAAAGAACGCTATAACTTAAAAGTCACGGTTGAATGAGCCCTTTTCCAACTTCCTACGGTTATCCCTACGAGTTTCCGAACTTGCTCCTACGAACCTGAGCTTAACTGGGCAAGGTAGATGTCTAAAACCACGACACACAACGCACAGACATTACATCATGTTGTGATCAGAGTCTTGGGAGGAATTTCAAGCTGCATGCTTGGGCAGCCCTCAGAGGGTCTCTTGGGCCTGTGCCCACTTCATCAACCCTCTAACAAACATAGACATACAATACGCCTTTCGACTATCTGATGTCACTTTCTATGTGAATTAACTTTGACTTTCAGTCTCAAGGTGTATGCTCCACGTGTAAGTTTTTCGTATGTTATTTTGGTACTTGTTAATTATTCTGAATCCACCCGAATAGTGAAGTACGGTTAATCCTAATAAAATATACCAAAAAAAACAATGAAAATATAATAACTTAGAAACAAAAATACGGAAATTACAACAAATAATTGCGGAAAGAAAACCATAAGCGATATGAAAATTTGGGCTGAGTGAATTGTTGCTAAAACTAATGAATCCTGCGATATAAGTATCTTGTACTATCGTCAAAAGCTATTATACTATACTCTTTCAAGCTTAAATGTGCCACACAGAACAAAAGCTTTAAGATTTTTTCATTGTCTTTCCTTTAGGTCAGGTTTTATTAGTTCCAGAATAGATAACACTTACCACAGATTGGGCCTTTGAGAAACCATACTGACTCATTTCACTGGGTGTTGGGCTGGAAGATCTACAGCTTTTTCTACTTCTGCTAATCTTCGAAGCAGGAAAATCCTTTATTTTTTCTGCTAACTCGACAAAAATACAGAATTCCATATTTTTTGCTCAGATAGGAGCTTGAAACCTCTACTTACGGCTCTCTGATGCACTGAATCTGAAGGTGTGATTTTCATTAAGATTCTTTGACTTTTTTTCGTGGAGGGGTCGCTTTTTTCGAAAATCAGGCACATATTCTCAGGCTCGTAGCCTTTTATGGATAACATTAAGCTTAATGAATCTTATATATTTGGAATCAGCATAATTCGCCAATTCGTTTCATTTTTTTCGTTTCATTCGTTTAAAGTCGATACAATTACTGATCCCAAAATCCCGATTTTTAATAGTCTCGGTTACTATTGAGCTGTGTCGCTCCTTACTTACGGTTCAGTACCGTGAACAGTTTGATAAATGTTAATTGTTCAAATTAGAATAGGGAAATTCCTATAAGGATTAGGATAAGAATATGGATAGAATAAGGTTTAGTATATTCCTTCGGTTCACCAAAATAGCTCTTGTGAAAATAAATCAATTTATTTTCTGTGTAATATTTGGTAGAAAAGCTTGTGATGAATAATATTAAAACATAGAGAAAAAGTAACTATAAAAAACCAACAAAGACCGAAATACCAAGACTTCAAAAACTAAACTTCAAGCTGATTTATCGGAGCTTTTAGCAACTAGCCCTTGGACAAAAATTTCTTTTATGAGACATGAAAAAAAAAGAAAAAGAAAAATCTAAGATATTAACAATAATATAAGGAGAGTTTGTGCCGACTTATCTACTTACTATTATGTTCAATTTGATCATTGTGACTTTTTATGAAAAGGCTTTTTTAATGCACAAATATTGCAATTTAGAATCAATTTTTTTTTTAACATTCTTTAACCAGAAATTGTGCGTATCCTCAGCTGCGTTACTGCCTGTAAAGATCCACATTATGCTGGTAAGATGTAAAATAGAGTTCTATACGTTTACGCCCCCGGAAAATCCCTCTCCCCTCCAAAAAGTATCCCCCAAAAATATCCCCCGCGGAAAAAACCTCTTTCTTTCGTTAACTAGAGAGGCTATGGCCATATTTCTGCCTCTTATGATGCAAAGTGACTGTTTTCTTCATTTCAGACTTTAGACAAAGTGCAATATTTCTGCTAAAAAAGGCAAGAAGTTTGGTGGGGTATGTTGAAGGGACTATGGATCTTTTTTCCTCAAATTGTATATTTTGAAATCATGGCGCGGTCTTTAGTTATACAAAGGGTAACATTTTCACTGTCTGCTCAAGAGCAGGGAATGAAAGGGGCGGAAGTATTTAGGGGGCCTTAGGTCCACTTTGGTCCTTTAATCGCAGATATTAAAAATATTGCAAGATTCCAATTCAAACTTTTTGCTTAAAACAGAGTTAGGGGTAGGAGTGATGATAAGACAATGGAGGCCTTAGTCCCTGTGGCTCCCTTATATACCATTCAAAAATCCTTGTGTAATTCAGGTTAGCAGAAACGCAGACAAGTCTAATTTTCTGTTGAGAAATCGATAGTGGGAGGTATATGGACGTTCCAAAAAGAGCTAAGTCCAAAACACGGACTAACCCTGCACAAAATCAAATAATGTCGTGGCACAGAGTAAAGATAAATAGAATCATGTCCTGAATCGGTAAAAAAAACGAAGTTGGTCTCACTATAAAATTTCGGCAACACGATTCGACAACATAACAAGTTCTGATTCAATACAATAACAACAGAAGCTGAATGTAAAGAGTGACTCATAGCAAAAACAGGCTAAGTACAGAGTCTTTGATTGTATGAGTCAACCTAAAGCTACGAAACATTCGGTACAGAAAACATGCTTGTATTCAGCAATCAAAGGGCTTGACTACAAACTTTGGGGTCTGGTGGTAATTTGGCTAAAAGAGGGGAAGCACCTGACTAAATATTTGCGTTCCAATCAGCTTTAGACCTACAGGACAGGAATCTAACAGCCCAGGACAAGATGCTACCAGGTTCGAAATGCTTTCGATCAACCCCGACTAAGAAGCAGCACCGATCTTGTAAAACTTCGGATCAGACAATAAAGAGAGTTTAGTTGGGAAGATGCGAAAGAATTAATAACATTTTATAACATTATAATGCCATAATGTTATTTTTCAAGGGTTACTCATTGATATATCAGGACTGGCGACAATAGATGGTATATCTACTTTCGTTTTTGGATATCAGTATTATCAACAATACCTATTTTCTGGCCTTAGCGAATAACATTGTTGTTGTATGATATCAAAGAACAATACTGATGTTCAACAAGCAAGAATTTTTTTTTTTTGAAACTTTAGTGGCAGAAGCAAGAATAACTTATCCTTTAGCCATAACAAATGGAATTGCTCCATATAGTGCCATAGGACTCCAAAGTTTATACTTGAAAACATCAAGATTCTACAGGCGGTATGGGTCTCCATTCCCAAAAAATGAATTATGAAAAAAACAAAAACAAAAAAACAACTAAGATGCATGATTAAATCATACAATATTGTTGTATACACAAGATTAGCCAAAGGGCCTTTCAGATGACACGCATTAAAAAAAAGGCCATAATGCACTCTTTCGTGCGGATCAGAAAAATATTTTACCATCCTTCTCCTAAATATAAAGTTATAAGTTTCCTTGTGCATCTCCTCCCCCCCATGAAAATTTTTCCTAAAGTTTTAAGCGGATCCCTCGGCTGTGACACAACACAGGCTAGACACAACTCTTGTGACTCTCAGAAACCGACTGGACTCTGATTGGAAAGGTATTCCGGAGAATTATTGGCCTCGACTTCCCATTGTATAACCTGAAGTGATAAACTAAATGTTACGGATATTTACCCATTATTTAAATCCAGATTTAATGATAATGCTTAAAAATATATGCATAGTGTAAAATGAAAAAAAGGAAATCATAGAGATAGTAAGTTTAAACGGTAAAAAGGAAAGAATAAATTAAATATATAATTCTCTTGCACATTTTTGGAGTGTCTATATAAATATAAAAAAAAGAAAAAAAAGATAAGTGAGCCTTACGATGTAGATTGTAAGAGCTACGGCCCGCAAGCGACTCGACGAGGAGCTCGGGACTCCATAGCAAACCCGGCCCGGTGTGTTCGGTCTCGACCCGAACCGTGTTTCTCGGCTGACCACAACCAAGGCCGAGACCATGAACTGCACCGCGTCCCTCTCGATTCAGAACTCCCCCCGCTCGACGCGCCTCCGCTCGGCGCTCCTGGTGTCCGCACTGCTCGCCGCGGGCGCGTGCAGCAGCGGCGGCGCCGGCGCCGGATCGAGCTCCGGTAGGCCGAACTCCGGACCGACTCTGACCGCCGAAGAACGCTGGTCGCTCATCGGCGGCGGGGCCATCGCACTGGATTTTCGGTTCACGCAGACGACCACCTACGAGAACGAGATCGCGGAGACCAACGCCACGGCCCGGACCGTCGCGCTCGAGCTCCACAACGATCGACCCGGCGCCGTCGCGCTTCCCGATGGCTGCACGGTGCTGATCGAGATGTTCAGCGACGTCGATCCGACGACCCCACAGTGGACACACTCGCGCACCTTGCCGGCCCTGGGCATCAACGCCAGCGTGAGCCTCGGCGTGATCAGCCAGAGCCTCTTCAACGCGGCGCAGTTCGGTCGCCCCACCCTCACTGTCACCTGCCTCGGGCTGCCGGTCTTCGACACGGCGCGCACCGTCTCCCTCCCCGGTCCGGCGACGTCGCTCGACTTTGACGATCTCGACGGCAATGGAAGCGATGACATGGTCGCGGCCAGCTTTGGCACCAACTGGACGTTGGCAGCTCTCGCCACGAGCCCGGGCCAGTTCACCGGCACGATCCTCCGCCTGGGCCCGGGCCCATCCGGTAGCGGTCCCAGCCCGATCACCGCGCGCCTCGGCCGCCTCGACGGCGATGCGTTCCCCGATCTGGTGGTCGCCAACACGCTCGGCTCGCCGTCGGACTTCTTCGCGGTGTTCCTCGGCGACGGCCGCGGATCCTTCGCGTCACCGACGACGTTCGCGCTGCCGAATCAGTTCACGCTGCACGACCTCGCCCTCGCCTGAGTTTGGATTGCTGAGTGGGCACCAAATGTTCAGTTTAGGACCTGTTTATAGATATATAAAAAAAAAAACGAGATGAACGTGAAACCATGGGCACTTTTAGCCGTCAAATAAATATTTAAAAAAAAATATTTCGGTGGAGATCTCCCCTCCACCTTCTTCAGCGTCGAAAAAATTGTTGAGTGAAAGACTACGAAAAAATTTTGAATAGTAGCAGATAACAAAAACTTGATTTAAAAAATATTTATTATTTAAAAATCGAAAAGAAACGTTGCCGTTCCCACAGCCGTTCTTAGGGCCGGTGGTGGTGCCCGGGGAAAAGTGTAATTGCATCGCCACCTCCCGACTCAAATATAAACAAAAAAAAAGGCGAATCAAAGCGAAAAATTGGATCAAAGTGGGCAATTTGCCTGTCACGCGCTCCTCAAGCCACTGTGCTCAGGACAACTGCGTTTGCCCACCTAGGAATAGCTCGCCCCCCTCACTTAGATTTCTTTAATTGGCGCCACTGAATATGTAATAAAGAAAGAAAATTAACGAATTTACTGCCATCTAGGTTTAAAAGTATCTAATGCAATGAGCCTTCTCTTAAAACGTCTACAGTCATACAGATCAGACATCGAGCGCGGCCCAGTCCGGTGCGTGCCAGCGCGGCACGCTGAACCACTGCCGCCTCTTAATATTCACTGTGACACTATTGGCCTGAATCCGTTGTTGCGCCTCGGTGAGGTGCAAATATGGTTTTGAACGCATCGTAGGCGGCCAAATGGAGAGTATCACCGTGATCGAGCTCCGGAAAATACCTGAAACTCAGGTTTTCCGTTTTGGGCTCATGTTCTCGTAATTTATCAAAAAGCTCTTTGGCGACTCGTTTCATCGTTGCGCCTTCTTCGCCAACGCCGATGTATACAGCGTTGATTGACGAAAGATCGGCGACGCGAGCTTGGAGCAGTGATTCGTCGTCCCACCAAAGACTCGGGCTTACGATGACATAATTGTCGAATAGCTGTGAAAGTCGAGCCCGCGATATCTCCGCGGGACTGCGCTGCCTGGTGTGCCAGAATCAATCCATCGACGATTCCGACGCCGAACTGGCCAAGGATCTTCGTGTCCTCGTGCGTCAGCGTCTTGTGGAAGGCGACAGCGATACTGAAGTCGTGGATTACATAGTTTCGCGCTACGGCGAGTTCGTGCTTCTCAAACCACGCTTTTCGGCACAGACGATCCTCCTTTGGGCCATGCCGCTGATCATATTGGCGATCGGCATTGGCTACATGGTCACCGGAAGGCGTCGACGTCTGGCGACGACGACACTGCTTTCGGCGGATGAACAAGCCGAACTCGACAAAGTTTTACAAACGCGTGATCGCGATAGCTGATACCGTGCCACCCGTCCGCCGGGATCGGCTCGGCAGGCGAAGCAGGAGCGCGAAGATGACGGCAACCTCGATCAAGGCAAATTTCGATGGCCATTCCGGCGCAAAGCTGGCGGCCCGGCTGGATATACCCTCCGGTCCTGTTCGCGCGTATGCGCTGTTTGCCCACTGCTTTACCTGCACCAAGGATATCCTCGCAGCAAAACGCATCGCCGCTGAACTGTCACGGGCCGGGATCGCCGTTTTGCGGTTCGACTTTACCGGGCTTGGCGCTAGCGAGGGCGAGTTCGCATCGACCAACTTTTCCTCCAATGTGGCGGACCTGAAGTCGGCGGTTTCCTACCTCCGCGACAATTTCGAGGCTCCTTCCATCCTGATAGGCCATTCTCTTGGCGGAGCTGCCGTACTGGCGGTCGCCGGCGATATTCCGGAGGTGAAGGCAGTTGCCACGATTGGCGCGCCGGCCGATGCGGAACATGTGATCCACAATTTTGGCACCAAGATCGAGGAAGTCGAGCGCGAGGGGGAGGCGGTTGTGCAACTCGCCGGTCGACCTTTCAAGATCCGCCGCCAATTCCTGGATGATGTGCGCGAATCGGTTCTCGTTGATCGGATCGCGACCATGCGCAGGGGGCTTCTGGTGTTGCGATCCGTCTTCTTCCGTAAATAGCTAAGAATTCAGCTTTTGAAGATTGATAAAGCTTTTCTAAGATCCGTTTTTCCTCGAAACGCCCAACGATTTCTCCACGCTCTTCCATACGAGACTCTCCACTTAAAGCCTATTTGATGTTTATTTTCCGCTTTATTTCATGTTTTTTGCAAGATATTTCCTTTTTTCTAAAGAAAATCCGCTTTATCTTAGGTGTCGATTTGTTAAGTATCTGATAATAAACGAGAAAGGCTCAGTAGGGCTGAGCCTTGTTTTTACTTGCAGAGCATGTCGACAATGAGGGTGTCGTTTGTTCTCGTGTTGCGCAGTGTGATGGTGAAATCAGGATGGTACTGATCTGCTGGAACAAAGAGAAGCATGTTCACAGTTGAATGGGGAGAGATGTAGACATCTTTAGCTCCTTTTGCGTTGTAATCTTGTTCCATTTGTTGATTGGCTTGCGACGATTTGACTCCTGTAACAACAGGCGAGGCAACTAACATGGCAAGAGGAGGAAGGATCCCAAAGGGTCCTAAGACAAGGATGCTAGGAATTGCAATCAGATTTGCTCCCACAATTCCAGCGCCTGTCATGGCAACAGTGCGGGCGGCTGTGGAGTAATGCAATTCTTCTGCAATGACATTTGGGTCAACAATTGGCAAGCTGACGTCAGTCACGGGAAGGTAAAACGCGTCATTTGACTCGTTGCGGATCGAAATTTGAACGGGTTGATAACCACGGGACAGGACATTTTTCCCGAGGTAGCGGTTAGAATCTTCTTTTGTGAAGGCTTTGCACGATGTGTAAACGTTATCGAGTGGGGCTTCAAAATTAAAAGATAGGGTGTCCAAGGGACGGGCTTTGTAGCTCGCGCAGCTTGTCAAAAAGAGTGGGAGTATTAGAAGCCAAGCGGAGCGGGTCAGTGTTTTTCTCATTTATATTCCTCCTTCGGGTAGAATCGGGATGAAATATAGCATAGATAAGGCGTTTTTCAAAATGAAAAAAGTGAAAACAATCCACACACCAAAAAAAAACCTGAAAGTTCCAACATTGTCTCCCAAGATATTTCTGATGCACTATTGGATAACTTGAAAATATATAATGTCTTTTATACATGGTTAACCTTGCTAGTTAACCATGAATACATTGAAAGTCCCATAGCGGTTTAGAGTGCAAAAACGTTGAGGTTGAATGAAGATAAAGCATATTTAGCCCCTCCTCCCTCAGCCAAATTTAAAGCCTACCCTAATCCCCCCTTTCCTTTCACAACACTACCTGAAAGTTTCAAATCCATCCCCAAGCCGTTCCCGAGACATTCCAGATAGAATATTTGGATAGCCTTGATATAAATTGCACCTTTTGATCTAGCGCTAACCTCAACCCGAAACGATAAATTAAAGAACACTTGCCAACCGACTTAATAGTACCTGAAAGTTGATACCGAAAGCCGTTCTCGAGATATTGCGAACATGCCATTTCGACAACCTTTCAACACATAGTTTCCTCGCTACATAATTTCCTTTCTACCGTGCATTGGTTATAACTTCCACAGGGGCTTATAGAGCAAAACCATTGGTGGATTGGACACGAAACTTCTTTAGTCGTTCCCCTCCCCCAGCAATGAATTTTACGTCCCCTGCCCCCTCCCCCTTCCTTTCCTTAACAGTGCATGATAAGAACAGTGATTTGTACGAAAATCATGCACTGGCAGAATGAGCTCTGGGCGGAAAATATGGAAATATTGTTTTGACTATCCACAATCCAAAATAATCACGTCCAAGAGACGTATCAATTTCCTTTTTTGGAAACGCTGCAGCTTCAATGTACCTGTCACCTGGTGGGGAATTCTTCGGTATTCTTTTTTTTTATCCTTCATATGTTTCTTTTTATTTATTTCTGTGTGGTGAAAGTATATGTGCATTTTAGTTTAGAAATTCGAAACGAGTGTAAAACAGTTAAAATCCTTTAGTATTCAGTGGCCAATCCTTTTCTTAGGGGGAGGGGGTCCTATTCTTTTCCAAAGTACGATCGAGCCCGTCGACGGTGTGCGTCCCTATAGTCCGTTGGAGCTGGTCGGACGGAATATCTATATCCGCGAGAGTTGCTACAACTGCCACAGTCAGATGGTCCGTCCATTCCGCGACGAGGTGGAACGATACGGCCATTACAGCCTGGCTGCGGAGAGCATGTACGACCATCCGTTTCAATGGGGTTCGAAACGGACTGGGCCCGATTTGGCACGCGTTGGCGGAAAGTACTCAAACGACTGGCACGTCGCACACATGATCGATCCGCGCAGCGTCGTGCCGCAATCGATCATGCCCGGGTATGCCTTCATGGCCGAGCGGGCGATCGATGCAAATGGGTTTGCCGACCATCTGCGCGCCCAGGCGATGGTCGGGGTTCCATACACCGAAGAAATGATTGCGGCGGCAGAAGAGGATTTGTTGGCCCAGGCGGACCCCGAGGCCAGTACCGGCGATCTGGAGGAGCGCTATCCCAGGGTTGCTGTCGGTGATTTGGACGGCAATCCAGGAGAAGTCACCGAGATGGACGCCATGGTCGCTTACTTGCAGATCCTGGGTCGCATGGTCGATTTCGCCGATTACACCACTGAAGATCTGATCCAGTAGGGACGTCATGGAACATCTTGCAGAATTTCTTCGTTCCGTCTGGGTGCTTTGGCTGATGGGCCTGTTCCTAGGCATCGTGATTTGGGCTTTGTGGCCCTCGAACCAGTCCAAGATGGACCGCTGGGGGCGTATCCCCTTGGAAGACGATGGCGGGGAGGCGGCCGATGCCCACAAAGGTTGAGAAGGATGCCCTGACCGGTCGCGAGACGACCGGGCATGAATGGGACGGCATCACCGAATACGACAACCCGATGCCGCGATGGTGGCTGTGGACGTTCTACGCGACGATCATCTGGTCGATCGGCTATGTCATCGCCTATCCGGCGATACCGCTGGTCAATCAGGCGACGCAGGGCCTGTTGGGGACCAACACCCGCCAACAGGTCGCGGCCGAGATAGTAAACCAAAGAGGAATTTAAGCTGGCTGTCTCAGACATAACTGACTTTTACCATACAGCTTAGGATTCCTGTAAAAATTATCTTAAAAGCTAACAAAATTCATTATGGTTTTTATTCCCACTGATATAGCGTAGTGTGTATAAAACAAATAGGTGTTGTGTGACGATCTCCACACGAGAATTTTGTTTAGTGAAAACACAGTTGTGAACAATGCCAGGCTGCAGCCAAGTAAGCCACGTGCTGTTATAATATCGGGCTCCTAATATCTTTGAACCTCATTTAATTCACGCGTGTGCTTTTTCAGTCTTTATATATGAGTATTGTTATTTAGTCATCCATCATGTCAAAAAGGAAATCCACAACTATAGATATTTTTCAAGAAGAAACAACAGGTTAATAGCAGACTTTGGTTGGTGATATAAACCTTATTTGGAATGGGCAGTAACTAAAATACTTAAGGGGTAGGGTTTTGATGAATCTTCATGTATGGGTGGCCAGTTTCATGATTGTGTTACTATACTCCGTGAAGTTTTTCACCACACAGAGTATTATCTTCACTGTACAAGTCGCTCCATTAACTTAGCCATGTGTCACATGCACAACATACCTGTTATGAAAAATTGTTTAGAAACTTTGAAAGAAGCAATTAATTTCTTTGGAATACAAACTAAACGTTGTGCAATTTTCTAAAAAATTGGTCAAAGATGTAATATTGCCACAGATACGAAAATAGCAAGATTGAACAAATTTTGTGAGATTAGATGGGTCGAGTAATTAAAAGCAATCATGTTTTTTTTTAAAGAAACGTTCTTTATTATCTGTAAGGCTATGAGGGAAACTCAAAAGCATCCTGATTCAGATTCTGAATCTATAAGATAAGCTTATTCTTTTCCATATTCTAGTGAGAAAGGCAGTTAAATTGCAGCTATGGTTATTGTCAATAATTTATGTCAGTATAATTATGTCAACATAATTTTATGTCAATATAATTATGTCAACATAATTTTATCGGGTCTTCGCTTATGAGATTCAAGGATACACCCGAAATGGCACCGGTAATGGTATTCGATGAACTGGTGACCTGTTGGCCGTCGATACGCACATCCGCATCCACCGCCGCATTAATTTGTGTTAATTGATTACTACCATCGCCTTCCTGATAAAATAATTGCGATAAACCAGCGTTGTCTTTATCAGCGAGGTCATCGTCATCGACCACAATACTGATCTTGTTGTCCGTACCCGTTTCATTAGAAGTGAACACCATCTTGCTTTCCGTGCCGCCCATACCATCATCGACATTGATAATACTGGCAGCTATACCGGTGTTATCTGTTGCATCATTAATGGCATCACGGATACCTGCCAAGGTCTGGTTATTGGTGTCGATGGTGACATCAAAGGAATCGGAACCGACACTGATGGTCAGTGTGCCTGTGCCGACATTGGTATCGGCATCAGTGAAACCGGTGGAAAGCAGTTTATGAGCTTCGGCAACATCGACCACTTCAATATCGTAATTCGCTATGGAAACAGTGCCGCTGGTTGAGGCAGTGAATACATCGGTATCGGATGAAGTGGCTGTGGATACTTTGAAGCTATCGGAATCTTTTAAGTTATCTACTGCACCTTGAAAAGTGGACATGACGCTTTTGAGTGCGCCAAAGGCCGAGATCTCGGATTCGATATCGCTGCGTTTACTCGACAGCAAAAATGTTTTGGTATCACCCTCGGCAGCCACCAACTGGGTTACCAGGGAATCAACGTCCAGACCGGAACCTAAGCCTGGGGCGGAAATCATGAAACAAACCTTATCTTAGTCATACCGTGATTAATGCAGAATTCACACCAACTAGACTTTTGCATTCATCAAAATTCCGGAATGATTCTCTATGGTTTGGGCAGCCCTAACGACTTCTTCACGTGGAATCTGCCGTATAAGGTCTCCGGTTTCACCATCTACTACCTTTATAATGGTTTCACCGCTGTTTTCATCGACGCTGAAATTCAGTTCTCGTTTAACAATTTCCAAATTTTTTTGCACTGTATATTGGTATATAAATAGTATAGAATGAGTTCAAATTGTTCGGAAGTATTTCCGTCAGAGTTGCCAAATTCTTGCCACCATTAAATTCTTAAGACTATGCTGAACAAAAACTATGGAAACGAGGCGTTAGCCATGTCATTTTGTGAAAATTTAATAGCCATATTCAACCTTATTAACCCAAATATTGGTATTAGCTCAGATGGGTAAACTAACGGTATTCTAATAAAAAGCTATAAATTGTACAACCAGATAAGTTATGGGAGTGAAACTATAACTTTAGCTATTTTTTTTTTTTTTTGTAAATTTTGGCTTATTTTCTAATTTAGTTTACTTAATCGTTGTATTTTACAGAACGCCTTATGGATCTTAAGTAATGTAATGTCCGGTTCTGTGGATGGAGTTCAGATAGTTATAGATGCGGAGCTCTTCCAATTTATTGTGCTGCACTTGGATAAGGTACAAAAGTTACAAGTATTTTTTGAAAGTTTTTATCATACTAGCTGCTTTTGCTTTGGTTATAGCCGTGTTATAGAACGTCATTCTACGTGCGCTTTGTTGTGCCATCTGAAATAACTATAACTGGAAACGACATTATTCTAAACGTAAGGGTATAATGTGGAAGGTTAAGCTAGTTTCTAGGTCACATTGTTTTCTTGGAAGTCCAAAGCCCGAAAAAGAAATTTTCAAATTTGGGACATATCTTGGGAGGAAGAGGTCTTTTATTTTGTTGAACATCTTGGAGATTCGTTCACACTGAAAGACGCTAAGACCTTATAAATGAAAGATGTCACATGTTGGTGGTTTTGGAATCTCTGGAATGATATTTAAAGCAATACTTAAGGCAATTATTGACGTTTTTGTCAATTTTCTTCCATTAAAATACGAAAAAGACATTTCAACCAAAAAGCCAAGTGTCTTTTTGGCTCTCCTTTGAATTTATCGTTTATTATAAAAACATTAATCGACCTTTATTTATTTACATACGCTCTTAAGGGTAGCTTTCTCTTTTTCCATCTGCTTCATTTTCTTCCTAGTATTTTCTACTTTACAACTTAGTGCCTCTGTTTCTGAAACTGAGTCTTCTTCATTCAAACGAATTTCTTTTTGTGCTCCATACAATTCATTTTTAGCAGCATCAACTCCATTTTTGGCTTTTCTCAGCTCTGACTTTGCAGTTTGAAGTTCAGCCTCCAAAGATATGATTTTTGATCGAGATTGAGCTTTTGCACGTATTAATATTTCCCGACGTTCGTTTTCAGATAGTAATGGGCTTAAGGAAGGCACATATTCTTGGATATTTTTTGTATTTTCTGCTTCTTGATTTTGGATTTGCATTGCTAGAGAGTCAGACGACATATTAATTTCTGTTGTAAAAGTTCGTTCTGGTCTATGTCTTAAATCTAATAAGTTATCTTCCATCTGAAAAGGTCTCGTAATTTTTTCGCGCTGCTCATAAGATTGGTCAACAATTGGAGAAGCTTGAAGCTCTTCCGACTGTTTTTCAAATAAATATACTTCAAAAAGTTGTATAAGAGCAATTAATATGTTACATGTCTGCCTTGTGTCACTAGCTACAAGTTAGTATTTATAAAATTGAACAAGCCTTGCCTAGTGACCATGCGATTGATGAGCAAGTAGAACAAGCCCAAATGAATGAGACTACAACAAAATATGGGGGAAGATTACTTCTAAGTAACTTTTAACTTAGAAAATCCTGTTTCAGAAGGAGCTAACGGCACAGCCGTTCTAAAGATTTGTGTCGGGACTGGCTCAATAGTTTTCCAAAGACTAATTAGTTCTTGATTATTTGTACTTGGAACAAAACTAGCAATTCTTGCACCATATAGAAACAAAGGGTTTCCATATGACACTTCACCGGTACCACGCATTTTGGCAAAAACATTCATTAATCTTCTTAGGCGAGAAGTTAAAGCTTTAACACAAGCATTATCTAATACACAGAGTTGTAAAGCGGTATCAAAAAAATCTTCTAACCATAAGTGGTATACTTGAGACTGAAATAAGCGAGTTAGGTTTTCACCAAGGTCTGAGAAAGATGAATCAGATTCTTTTTATTTTTAGAGCAGTATTTCATAGGAGTTTACAAGGATTCAGTCAGATACTGATACAAGAGCTAGATCCATACGAATTGGGAATATATCAAGATTCAGTCAGACGCAGACGCTACTATCAGTTCATAAGTGGTACGCTAGAGTCTGAAATAGGGGAATTAGGGTTTTTTCAAAGTCTTAGAAAGATAAATCAGACTTTTTTTTAGGGAAACATTAAGTAGGAATTAATACGGATTCAGTGAGACAATGACACTAATATCAGCTCACAAGTGGTATTTTAGTGTGGGAAATAGATGAATTAGGTTTTTTAATAAAGTCTGAGAAAAATGAATTGGATTTTTTTTTAGAGCTGGAGGCATACGAAGTGGGAATTTATCAAGATTCCGTCAGACACAGAGACCACTACCAGATCGCTAGTGGTATCCTAAAATCTGAAATAGATGAGTTAGGTTTCTACTGAAGTCAGAAAGAGATGAATCGTATCCTTTTTAAAGTTACGGACATGTGAAGTGGGAATACATCAAAATTCATTCTGACATAGCCACTCCTACCAGCTCACAAGTGGTATACTAGAGACTGAAATAAATGAATTAGGTTTTAACCGAAGTATTAGAGATATAAATCGGATTCTTTTTAGAGTTAGAGACATATGAAGTGGTAAATTCAAATTTCACATGTCTCTAGCTCTAAAAAGAATCTGATTCATCTTTCTCATGACTTGGTTAAAAACTAGAAATTTCTGAAAAGAATCCGATTCATCTCTCTCAGACTAAGGTAAAAACCTAACCCATCTCTTTCAGATTGTAGCATAACACTTTTGAGCTTGAAGTAGTGTCTTTGTCTGACTGAATCTTAATAAATTTTCACTTTGTATTTCTCTAACTCTAAAAAGAATCCAAGTCACCTTTCTCAACTTTGGTAAAAAACCTAATTCCTTGAATACTAGAAACTAGAAACACATATGGAAGCAAGCAGGCATCTAAAAGGCGTATAGGCAACTAGAGGATGTGCCTCCAGCTAGCGGAGGCCGGTCAGATGACGGGCGATCACCATGCGCTGGATCTCGCTGGTGCCTTCGTAGATCTCTGTGATCTTGGCGTCGCGGAAATAGCGGTTGATGGGATAGTCGCCTGAAATCCCCGCCGCGCCAAACAGCTGCACCGCGTCGGTGGCGACTTTCATCGCGGTATCGCTGGCGTGGCACTTCGCGACCGCCGCCTGCATCGCCAGGGGTTTGCCGGTCACGCCCGCGTCCGCCGCCGCGGCGCACTTATAGACCAGGCCGCGCGCCGCCTCGGTTTGGATATGCATATCCGCTAGCATCCAGCGCACGCCCTGGAAATCCACCACGGACTGACCGAAAGCCTCGCGTTCCCGCACGAAGGCAAGCGCGTGGTCATAGGCGCCTTGCGCCAAGCCGACGCCGCGCGCGCCGATGATCGGGCGGGATATGTTGAAAGCCTCCATGACGATGCGAAATCCCCTGCCGGGCTCTCCCAGCATCGCGTCCGCCGCGACGAAGGCATCGTCGAAGAAAAGCGGACAGGACGGCACGCCCCTCGCTCCCATCTTTTTCTCCGGCGGGCCGATGGTGAAGCCTGGCGTGTCGCGGTCGACAATGAAGAAGTTGATCTGCCCCCGGCCCTCCCCCTCGCCGGTCTTGGCCGCGACGACGATGAAATCCGACACCGAGGAGTTGGTGCACCAGATCTTGGTTCCGTTGATCCGATAGCCGCCCGGCACCGGCTCGGCCCGGGTTCGAATGCCCGCCACGTCGGAGCCGCTTTGCGCTTCCGTCGTCGAAAACGCGCCGCGCAGCTCGCCACTCGCGAGGCCGGGGAGGTACTTTTCCTGCTGGGCAGGTGACCCGCCCGCGAGAATGGCGCCGAAGGGAACCCATTGGACCACCAGCAGGTAGGCGGTGTTGTAGCAAACCCGACCAAACGTCTTGGGTGGAGAGTTTTCCCGGTGGTTTGCTGGTGGAGCCTTGGACGTTGATGGGCAAGAGCGGTGGGCCGATGAAGGTGTTCACGCCATTCTGGCGGCGTTGCCTCCAGGCGCTGGATCCTGCGCCGCCGCTCAAAGCGCCTCGAACGCTGCGCGCTCCCTCTCGGTGGCCGGATGGGGGATCGGTCGCGTCTCTGGGGCTCTTGCCTCGGGTGGCGTGGTATCAATCCATGGCTGAATTCTGGCAGCCGGGTGAGGCCGGGGCTCGGGCTTTATTGCGTGGTTTTCTGAAATCCGGGTTTGGGGAGTATCAGACGGAGCGGGATCGTCCGGATCGAGCCGGAACCTCACGATTGTCTCCGGCCTTGCACTTTGGAGAGATCACGCCGCGCCAGATTTGGGCCGCGGTTCAGTCGCATGCCGAGTCCGTCGGGCAACCGAAAGGGCACTGGCGGGGAAGCACGTATCTTTCTGAGGTCGGGTGGCGCGAGTTTTCGGCTTACACGCTTTATCATTTCCCTCAGTCCGTGACGGAACCTTTGCGGCCGGAGTTTCAGGCCTTTCCGTGGCGAGAGCATCCCGAACACCTGCGTGCGTGGCAACGGGGGCAAACCGGATATCCGTTGGTGGACGCGGGGATGCGCGAACTCTGGGCGCTCGGCTGGATGCACAATCGGGTTCGAATGGTGGTCGCTTCGTTTTTAGTGAAGCACCTCCAGGTCTCGTGGCGGGAAGGAGCGGCTTGGTTTTGGGATACCTTGGTGGATGCGGACTTGGCGAGCAATACCATGGGGTGGCAATGGACGGCTGGGTGTGGGGTGGATGCCGCACCGTATTTCCGTATTTTCAATCCGATCACGCAAGGGGAGAAGTTTGATCCGAGCGGTGATTATGTGCGGCGATGGGTGCCTGAGTTGGCGGGCTTGCCGAACAAATGGTTGAACCGTCCGTGGGAGGCGCCACCGGAGGTGCTTCGAGATGCGGGTGTGGCGTTAGGGGAGACGTATCCTTTTGATACTTTAATGTCAAAAATTTTATATTGTCAAAAAACCTGAAACTTAGGCAACAAAAGGAAAAAGAAAGAAATTTATTATAAAAAAACTTTCTAAAAAAGTAGTTTTTAAAAGAAAAGTAAAGAAACTTAAAATCAGCAGAAATAAAATTCTGTAATAATTTAAACTCAAATGGCCAGAAATTACTATTAACAAATAAGTAAAAGCTGAAACGAACAGAAATAAAAAAAAAAACAAAAAAAACAACAAACATACAATAGGTACTGTTATATATGAATAAATAGATCTTAAACGATTAAAACTTGAATTGAATATGCAAATCAAACTTAAAACAAACAAAAATCATTACAAACAAGAGTTTGGCTACTGCTTCTTCCTAGACTGTAAAAGCCCAAAGCCTACTGCATCATTTGCGCTTTACCAAAAACGCATTGTATGTAAAATATTTTCTTTTGGACTTAAAACATTGAAAATAACACAATGTTTTGGAAATGGTATTAAGTTTCATTTTCACGAAAACCTGAGGAGATTTAAAACTGAATATTTATAAGGGTTAAAAAATATTATGGAAAAGTTTCTCTAGGATATAAATAATATGCCAAACTACTAAAAAAAACCCGAAAAGATTCAAAATATTCTTTTGCTCTCCAGTGAATAAGAGTAGGCCTATATCAATAAAAACAAAAAGGTATTAATTAGAAAATATTCCATTTAACTGAATAGGTTTTTCAAAGAAAAGTAAAAAGCCACATTATTAATGCAAAAATGAGTAGAAATAATGTCAAATGAATTTCCAAGCGTTTGTGCTGGGGTTCTTGGGTTGATGAGCTATCATTAATAGTCTGGATAAAATTCAATTTGGAAAGAATGTTAAAAATCCATGGGGTTATGTAGATGGTATTAGGGTGCTAGATACCATTAGTATTTAAAATTGAATCAAAGTATTGAGTAAAAATCATGAAATTTCATGGTAGGTGAATAAGGTGTCGAGAGGATGGTCTGTATAGCACATAAAAAATATTGTATTCTTGTGGCTCATACATTACATACCAGGTTATTGGCACCTGGGGGGGGGGGTGGATATACTACATACATAGGTATTTGTTCTATAGGTGTCGATCTATGTTACTGGCTCATGTTTTCCTATCAACACGGTTGCCTCAAGTAATGGTCGTGTCATGACCCTTCGTGTCTTCTATATCATTCTATTAACATCGACATTGCTTAAAACATTTCCTGAACAGTAACATTAGCTGCTAATGCTTCATTCAAAGGAATGAACATTAGTTCATTTCTTTTTTTACTTTGGGATTTAATTTCAAAGTACTTCATTTAGTTTTATCTTACAATGACTTAAAAAATAGAATCCAACTCCACGCTAAAATATACTCATGCATATTTTCCTTCCTCGAAAATTTAAACAATAGTCAAATCCAGGAGAATTTTTGCGCTAAAAAATAGAATCATTTTCCACTTTTCTTGGTTGTAAATGATTAGGCTTCTTGATCTTTCATGGCCAAAATACGGCACCCATCTTCCTATTCCCAGCTACATAATATTGACACTATGTTTCGGACCGTTCGATTTTGTCATAACCTTGAAAGCGCCCTAGGCTACAGCTAGATAGCATTTTTGTCGTTGTGTGTTAGAGTCGGGCAAACCTGTTGCAGATAATTAGATTGAAGCTATTCAATAGATTTACCTATAAAATATGCATCTTCTCGATTCTACCTATGGCCCTATAAAAATGTAACTCATGCGTCAACACTATCACGCCTAAATTTCGTAAGTGCCATGTTCAAACTTCTTAAACTACTGAAACTGTTTGCGAAGCTGTTCTTGAAGGGAAGACCAGCAATCACTGAAGATGAGGAGGATAAAGGTATGATTGAACCAGCATTTCCATATGGATCCTTCCTTTAAGAAAAGCTTAGCAAACAGATTTCGACAATTATTTCACGTGTGAAAACATCAGCTCAATACCCCGCTTTTTACGATAAAGTATTTTTACTAATTTCTCTTTGTTGTGGGGGGGGGGGGGGGTTGCTGGGCTTACAGAAGGATTTTATAGGGGGGAGGAAGAGGCACAAACATCTTTTAAAATGCATCAAAAATATGTTTTTTACGAATTTGACAAAAATTTCTAGGGGGGCGTCCAAGCCCTCTAGCCCCCTGAATAGCCTTGTTCTTGATTATGAGAATTCCGTTGAGGGCTCAGTTTTCAAGAAGCGACCCTTTAAAGTTTGGTTTCTTTTTTTTTAATAAAAAAATTGCATTTTTTGCATCATAGATCCATTCTCCCTGAGTAAAGGGTGACCCCTTCCTTGAATGATTTGCGACGTAGACACTATGCTTTATACGGTATGATTTTGTAACTTTGTATCCAGTTATATTGCGAAACAGTTATAAGGTTCACATACAAATTATATGTATACAAGAAATTTGGTTTATAATTCAAAGGACCGCAAGACCTTCGAGATGGGAAATAATATTTATTTAGTTTTGTGGTGGCGTTAACTCATGCATGTCCGTTCATGCTGATAAATTCACTAAAATTAAGACTTTTCATAAATAATCAATGTTTGTTTTTAAGATTGATAGCTTTTAGGATAAAAATAAATAAATAGCTATAAATATTTCTATAAATAAAATAAAGAAACCACATATTTTTGGCTTTCCTGCTTTGGGTTGTGTCACTCTTGTAATTGTCCGCTTCCCATTGTCAAATTTGCTCTGAAACGGATGCACAAGTCAAATCCATTATCAATAATCAGTATAAAATTAAATGTTTTTTTAATTTATTGAATAGAGTCTAACATAGAATGTCCAATTTTTCAATAGCATCGAAATACTCAATCAGTTAAATACGTCTAATATAAAAATTTGCTACTTTAAAGAACTTTGTACAATTCTTGTTTTCTCAAAAATAAATATTGATATTAATTTATCGAAGCAAATATTTATAAATTTTATATCAAATATTTGATAAATAAAGGTTTGTTTTTTTTCCAAAAAACGCGGTGATAATCTATTGATATCTATTTATTGAATAGTGAAAAAGTCTTTTCTAAAATGACGTCAACCAAAACTAAATTTTTCGGCTGCGCAGGCTTCACATTCACTCTTCCAAGCCTGGATGATTTTTCACCACAAGACGGAATCTCTTTTCTTTTTCTTATCTCCTCCTTCCTTTTTGCTATTATGCGTTTTATATGTGTCCACATAGGTTTGATTTTTTCGCTGTTGAGATTAGAAAGGGGTAAATTCGTGAAAGGGGTGAAATTTAGAAAGGGGTGAGATTAGAAAGGGGTAAAGAACTTCCTGGAGCACTGTGCTCGCTTCCTTCATCATTTGCTGGAGCTTCTTTAACTGGAATCTTGGTCCACTCATTGATTGACGGAGTCGGTGCATTATATAGTTGACTTGGGTTTTGAAGAATTACTTCATTTTCACCACTTACTGATGAAGGTCTTGAATCATTTGGGTTCACTTTTTTGGAGTGTCTCTTTGCCACCAGAATTTTTCTAACACCAAATGAGAAATGGCTTCATTTTCTCCCTCATCTGGAGCCACTTTTACTGGAGTCTTGGTTTGCTCATTGATCGGTGTAGTTGGCGCACTGGATGGGTAATTTTGGTTTTGAAAAACTACTTTATTGAGGTTTTGAAAAACTACTTCATTTTCAACGTTTTCTGATGAAGGTCTTCAATCATTCGAGTTCAGTTTTTTGGAGTGTCGGTTTGCCACCAGAATTTTTCTCACACCAGAATGAGAAATGAGTTCATCTTCTTCCTCATCTGGAGACACTTTTACTGGAGCCTTGGTCTGCTCATTGGTCGGTACAGTCGGCGCACTGGATGGTAATTTTGGTTTTGAAAAGCTACTTTATTAATGTTTTGAAGAACTACTTCATTCATGACACTTTCTGATGAGGATTTGAATCATTTGAGTTCAGTTTTTTGGAGTGTCTCTTTGCCACCAGAATTTTTCTCACGCCAAAATGAGAGATGGGTTCATCTTCTACCTCATCTGGAGCCTCGTCCAAATACCACAACCAGATAACCTAGATAGGAAAACCCCGTATAGTCATTATAAATGATGGTAAACAGCCAATTTTGTTCAAATAAGTAGAAATAGGAACACACGCCCACAGAGAGCATCAGTAGTACCGATGGCAATAGCAGGTGTTTAGTTGCCACTGGTTTAACTGTAGAAACAGCAAACAATGTTAAAAAGACAAACAAGTTTACCCCTAAAAAGATACGTACATCTCTGGTTAATTTGTTCACTATCTCCATATATTTTACGTGGCTAAAATTGATCAGACTCTGCAGCGAAGTTTCATAGGACGCTATTTTGGCTTCCATCGATTGTTTAATATTTTGCTGCCATTTTTTCCTGCATTCACAATTCAAGTTTCTCAACTTAGCGATTTCCTGCGAGAGAAGTTCCGGCAACCCCTGATGTAATTTCCCCTTTATTTCCTCAAGCCTTTTTTCAATTTCAGCACGATGTTTTTTTGCTGCAGAACCCAGCAACAATTCAATTTTGTTAGCCTGTGGGAGTTTAATCGCATCAATCTTTTGTTTTCTTTCAGATGTAAGCTTGGTTTCAACAAACGATCGTCCTGCTTTTTCAACGAGCTGAGGATCGGAAAAAGTTAATATAAACAGTGGTGCAAAAACCGAAATCCCACAAAAACTAAGGATTCTTAATACAATATTCCCCATAATAATATTTATCCATTCTGAAGCCTTGTCTGTTATGTCGAGACAACAGCAAGAAAAGTTGTGCAACCGGTTGATCAACAAAGAAATTCAATGTCGTAAGAAATCAATATCGTAGGAGATCAATGTCATTTGTTTAATGCTTCCTGCAGGACATCAGTTAAATTCTTGTTTCAGGGCAAATGTTGCACTTTCACACCCGCCTTAATTCCTTGTTTCTCAAACCAATGCACATTCATTTCGAGGGCGTATAGGGCTTCGCCCTTTGACGGAATAGACGTTAAATCTAAAGGCTTCATCTGCTCAATATTAATGATGGTTCCGAATCCACATGCAACAACTAATAACGAACAAAAAATAAGCGTGCATCATGCTTTACGGTGAAAACTATAGATGCAACAAATTTCACGAAAAAAAAAATATCAAGATAAATTAAGTTTTACGAAAGAAAAAATCAACATACAACAACTTTCAAGAAGAAAAAATCACCAAACAATAAGTTTCACGAAGAAAAAATAAAATCAGAATAAGTTTTGACACACAAAACAAAAGAAGAAGAAATCATCCAAAAAAGATTACAAGAAAAAAACACAAAAAAAAAAAAACACAACAATTTCCACAAAAAAAAAAAAAACAAATTTCACGAAGAAAAACACACGAGAAGTTTCACTAATAAAAATCAACATGCAAGATTTTTTATCCAGAAAAATAAACGTAAAAAAGTTTCAATGGGAATAAATAAATATATAAGGAGTTTCACGAAGAAAAAATCAACATTAGACAAGTTTCACGAGTAAAAAAATCAACATACAACAGGTTTCAAGAAAAAAACATCCAATAAGTTTCAAAATCATCATGTAATAAGTTCCACGAAGTAAAAAAAAATCAATAAGGAACTAGTTTTCACGAAAAAAAGCTATAGTGTAACAGGTTTTCCGAATAATGAAATTAATCTACAACACGTTTCACGAAGAACAATCGACATGCAAGATGTTTCACGAAGAAGAAAAATCGAGATAAATAAGTTTCACGAACAAAAAATCAGTACGCATTAAGTTCCACGAACAAAACCGACTTCGAGAGGATAAAAATCAAATCAACGTATGAGTTTCACGAAGTGTAAAATCAACAAAACAAGTTTCACCAGCGAAAATCAAAATACAAAAGAAAAATTAAGTTTCACGAAAGAGAAAATGAACGTGCAACAGGTTTAACGAACAAAAACTAAAAATACAAGTTTTACGACGAAAAAATTAACATGCAACAGGTTTCACGAAGAAATAATCAACATACAACATGTTTCATGAATACAAAATCAACATTCAACTAGTTTCATGATCAAAGCTAGAAGAAAAAATACTTATATACAGAAATCAAACAATTAAGCAAAAAACTTAAAATAATTTACAACTAAAGGAGGCCCTAGACGGTCAATCATTTTGATCAAAAGTTTCCGTCAATCGATTGACATGTGCTTCAATCAACCATCAATTGACCCTTAAATCTCGACCAAAGCTAATCTAACACATTGCTGTTGGTTAAAACGATTGAGTCATTCAAACTTTCTATCAATCATAGTGAACGCTTGACTCAAGGGTCAAACAGGTACCTAGACGGCAAATGATGCGTGAGTCAATTTATTGACGGCAATTGGTTGTGCATATGGTCTGAGTTTAATTGCCATATCCTTCCTTCGTGCAGAGAAAAATTGCAAAAGAAATACGATGTAGACAGAATTCCAGTAGGCTATTAGGAAAATAAAATTCCACTTCAACAACAGCTTCAACAACTTCAACTATCTTCTATTGTACTTGCCTTTATAACGGCTAATTAGTTAATTTGATACTTCTTATTTTCTTTGGACTTTGTTTTACATATTAATATACTCTTGTTGGCTTTGATCTATTGAATTTTTATTAGAATTAGGAAATTTTCATTTAAATACAAATATCCATAGTCTTAAAAAAACGCTACAAATAGCTAGTGACATACTTAAGCCCTGCTAATTAAACAATACTAAAATTAAAGCAGCCTTTTACTAATTTGTCAAACAAAAACACTTATAAACACTAAATGACTAAATAATATTTGAACTATTGCCCTTAAGATTGACTTTCATATAATTTTTCAGCAACTTCTGAAACAAACGTTTATCAGAATGCTCCCAGACGCGAACTGGAATTGCGTTCCAGACTTTTGGCCCAGTATAATTGATGCTGAAATATGCTCTCGACGTTGGACGAATTTCACACGGAAAATCAGATCTATGAGTTGTCGGGTAGTCATGGTAATGGGAATTACTTGGGAAAAACCCAGAAAAATTCAAAGGCAAAACATTGTACAAATGTTTGGAAAATTAAAACATTATCTTCAACATATTTTTGTTCAATGTCTTGGTTTGTTCTGTTAAGTTGTTAATGTTTTTATTGGATCACAGTCATCCGTGTCTTTCAGTGTCTCACAATCTGTGCAATAAAATGGCGGATATTCTTCCCAAAATGTATGCATAGCTTTCTGCTTGCTTGGCTTTGAAAATATTTCTTTTTTTGGCCGAAACGTACAAAAATGTGGGTTTTCAATAATTCGTAATTATTTCTTTGAGAAATAAAAAGAGAATAAAAACATACTTCAAAGTGTATTGTTTATAATTTATGGTGCATATTTTTTAAGGGCATCTTTTAAAATTTGTGCTAAACCTGGATCAATTATCGCCAATGAGAACGTTTATATTTGATTTTTATTGTTTTATCTTCTATAGTTCAGGACTAGTATAGACAACAGGCTTGCACGGTAGGATTTCGCTAGATGCGTGGGTGGCAACTTTGAATAAATATACAACGAGGTGAGCCATTTGAAAAACTTAAAAAATCATAAATAAAATTGCAAATATCTTTAAAGTTTAAGGGGGTGCTTGAGACTACCTCCTTGATATACCCAACATTTTTTTCAATGCATTCGATTGTTAGTTCTGTCTTTCTTGTTTTTTCTTATCTCAAATGGTTAGTTTCTATTAAAATGAGGGAAAACGCATATACTAAAAAATATTGTAGAAGGTTTTGATTTTAAGAACTTCATTGTTATAAAAATGATGAAAAACCATTAGAGAAGTACCTTATATTGCTGCTCCTATTATTAACTGTATATTCCGATTTTTCTGTACTTTTCATTTTTGCATATTGTAAGTGTCTTGGTACTATCTACCTTATTCCTTAGTGAAGTAGCCAGATGTCGCACACAATGACATGGAAGTACTATAATTATTGTTCGTAACTAAAAATGTATAAAACACTCAGTGACATACACGCACGAAATAATAAAAGCTACCTCACAGCGATGATTTTCTTTTGCTTTGTGGAAGTTTTAAAAAGTAGAGTTGTGACAAAGAGTCAAACTTAAGCAAAAAGAGTGAGGCGTTGATCAGATAGTTTTAGGAGACAATGGGCATTGGAGGGGGCCCAGTTGCCCTTCAATCTTTTTGGTCACTTAAAAAGGGCACTAGAAATTCTAATTTCCGTTCGAATGAGTCCTCTTCAAATATTCTTGCGGATAGAATTCCACATTCTTGCGGATAGGAGCTTGAAACCTCCACAGTAGAAGTTTCTAATACACTGAATCTAATGGTGTCATTTTCATTAAAATTCTATGACTTTTAGGGGATGTTTTTCCCTTTTTTCGAAAATAAAGCAAATTTTCTCACACTTGTAAAACTTTGATGAGTAAAACTAAACTTAATGAAACTTTAATCATTATTAAAATATTTGAAATCAGCATAAAAATTCGATTCTTCTGATATATCAAGTGGTATATTCCCCTTTTCTAAAGTTTTGGTTATTGTTGAAGCGGGTCTCTGCTTACTTACAGTTTGTTCTTACAACCTGTTGAATTCAAGCCCAAAACTATTAGAAATTACTATCAAGCAAAAATTAAAATACATTATGCATATCAAACATAATGTGACAGTCACTGATACAGATGAATATGGTAATCTTAAACCAACAAATTTTAAATTGCATATTAACATCAAACTCAAAACCAGCAAAAATTACTAAAACCAGGAGTTAGGCTAATGCACACCCCCCCCTCCCCTTAATCATATAAGTTCTACATATTATTGCGTCGCTTGTGTATTACAGAAAAGAAAATAAAAAGTATTTTTTTTGTAACATTGAAGAAAATTCACATGAAAATAAATCCTATAATTACTGGTATTTACAGGAATCAATATCTTTGTATATTAAAATTCCAGTTTATTTTTGCTAGTTCTTTTTAGCCTTTAGGTTTAGGGTTTTTTTTTTGATACTTATGGTTATTGTAGTTTTCTTTTAGAGGTGTGAGCTGCTTCCTTCTAATAGTCGTACCCGTGTTGATCTGCGATCTTTGCTTTGGTCTGCGTTTGATACTCGTCAAGCGCTCCCCTTGCTGCACCAAGCATCGACAGTGCTGATGCAAACCCAAGGATAGGAATCAGTGGTGTGCGATATAGCGGGCCATCGTGAATCTGACTTGTGGTTGTGGCATGCACCAAGTCGGACATCGCGACAGTGCGACGCTCAGGCACAAACACATCATCGATCTTAATGTCGTACGACCCTGTAGAGCACATACCCGCGACGTACCAGGTATCGATTGCTTCAACCTCTTCACGAGGGAGAGCGAAGAAAACCGGCGCTGGCGTGGCATCTTTGGCGGCCATCATGGCGCCAACCAGGACCCAATCTGCGTGCACAATGCCGGTTCCCCATTGCCAGCGCCCGCTGACCCGGTAGCCGCCTTCAACCGCCTGGGCAGAGCCACCGCCAATATTGAGCGTTGCAGGTGCTAGCACATAGGATTGTTCCGCAAATATTTCTTCCTGAAACTCTTCTGGAAAACCACAGAACCAGAAGGCGTGTTCTATATAAAAAGCGATGAGCCATCCCATGGATGCGTCCGCACGAGACAGAATCAGGGCGACTTCAAAAAAGGTATCGATATCTGCTTCGTGACCACCAAAACGCTTAGGCGTCATCAGAGAAAAAATGCCGCTGTCGCGAATCGCACCAATCACCTCATCCAGCGGGCGACGCGCAATTTCAGCTTCGCGTGCTTTCTCCCGGAGTAATGGCGCAAGCTTTTCTGCCGCTTCAATGAGCGCTGCAGGGTCAAGTGCTGTATCTGACACACTGGGCTCCTGGTGCTTCAGATTTGTGTTCATGTATTCGCTCCTTGTTAGTGCGTTTCGAGCGGCTCACTGGCTATTTGCGCCGCTTCTTCATGGGGGACACCAAGAACGCGCATGACCAGTTCGGCAGTGGCGTCGGCCACCTCTTCTGCGTTTGCACCTTCGTTGATCGACTTGATCATCTCGACCACTGCACCGTCTATGAAACGCTCTGTTGCCGTAGAATTTTGTATTATCCTCCATAAGAAAGATCACGGATGTGGGCGGGTTTATTTGTTTATTTTTAACATGATAATGGTGGTACCAATTGTGAAAATGATGACGATTGTCCTAATAATAATAATAACTTATAATTTGTTATTATCATAACGTTGAAAAATTACGCTTGTCGCGCATAAAGACAAATATAATAAAGCGCTTGGAGCCGTAATAATAATGTTGAGAATTTCCAAAATTTTTTTGCTTCTATAAACTGTTGTAATAAATCTAATATTTTATAATAAATATAGTATGCTGTAATAAATGATAATCTGTAATAAATAATCTATAAAGGAAAGTATATTAAGCGTAAAATTTTAAACTATACCTAGAACCAAAAAGTTTGGAAAGAATGACTTATCGCCTTGGAAAGCTATTAGAAAGATAGAAAATTTATTGCAAAGCGTGAACGAGACTTTTGTACATAAATCTACACCCTGAACTAGGACCTAATTCATTTTCTACCTCTAGCCCGTCCCTACCTGTAAAGCTTTATTGATTCTATGAAAACAGACTTAAAAAACAACATTCAAGGTTGGCTTAGAAAGTATCCTTGTAGAGCATCGCATATCAGCGACTAAGTGATTCCCTGAATTTCAGCCAGATTTCAAGCATTTCCTTCCAACCCCCACCTTTTGATTATCTGCATTTACAAAATAGCTTTAGTAATAGAATTTACAGTCAAAGATACAGTAAAAACCATAACCTCAGACCTTAGGGCTGTTGAACCTTCCCTGAAAACTTCCTATACACAACTAAAATTTCAATATATATTCAGGGTGAAAAAATTGAAGTGGTTAGCTTTAAAAACATTTCTGCTTAATTAACAGAGATGCAGGTCCGTTTTCAAAAGTTACATTTCCCCTAGAAAAGTAACTTTCCCAGTTTATGAAAACTGCATCCCTTAAATCTTTTTCAAAAAACTCTGAAACTGTGCACATTGCATATATCGTCATTTATATTGCATATTATATTTATCAGGTACCATAGAGAGGAATAACTTTCAACTAAAAATGGCAAAAAAATCCAGGTTATTTTGCGGTATTGTTCTTTAATTTATTTTTGGAATACGTCATATGCGTCAAATGACGACTGTAACAAATTGCTGGTCTCGCAGAGTGAGAGCTATGTAAATTTCAAAACGGTGTTCAAAAAAAATTTCCGAATCTATTCAAAACTAGAACCATTTTTGGATTTTGGGGAATGTATCATTCTGCGTCAAATAGCAACTATGACAAATTACTGGTCCACATAGTGAGAGCTATATCAATCTTAAAACGGCGTTCAAAGTTACCACTAGGGGCTTTAATTTGTAATACTGAAAACTTTGAGTAGTAACTTTGAACAGGAGAATGAATTCTTATGGCTCCAATCTTCCAGTTGAAAAAAAAACATGTTGATTTGGAGAAACACAGTTTTATTAAAAAAAAAAAGTCAAACTAGTACAAATGACTAGCAGTGGATGACTAAAAATCATGGTCGATGGGATGGACGTCACACCTTGTACTGCGCGGCAAAGTACTAAAATCGCAACACGCACCGTATATTTTTCCACGGGTCACATAGCATGCTCTACCGGGTTGCATGTGTCCCAGTGGTTGTAGCTTATCCACCCTACAATAAAGCTAAGAAGGAGCATTTCACATTCCACTACTGATGAAAATTGGTTTTTCCAACCAAGTAAATTTCCATTTAAGCAGAAACAAATCTCGCATCATTTCATTGTACACAGTGATCAATGTTTCCTGGTGTTTAGTATACACAAAATGGCCTTTCTTTCTTGGTCTCTATGCATAAAATTACCAATCTGTCTGTGTTTTTGTCTTTTTACGGACTAAAAAGACAACGAAAGTATTAACGCTAGAAGCATACTTACTTTTTTTTAATAGAATGAAAAAAATAGAATAGAATTTTTTTATTTTCAAAATTATCATCAATAGTTGAAAAATGATTCCATGCTTGCCAAAACACCAGACTTCGCCCCGATAGATTGAGTCTTGATGATTGTCATGTGATTATTCTTTTATGCCCACACCGTAGTTTTTTTCCATATTTTGCTACTAAGGCTGTGTCAGCTTTTCTTCGCTCTATTCTAATATGTGGCTTGAAGGGTTATTGTTATGTAAAGGCATTATTTTTTCCATTCAACTGGTGGCTCCACCTATTTACCTACTCATGGAATGATTTTTCCATATTTTCTGGTTTCCATCCAATTGAATTTAGTATCTTTTTAAATATTGTATAAAAAAGATTAATTACAGAATTGAAAAAACAATCAATACCAAAAACTCTGAAAAACAAAAATCTTTTTCTTAACGAAGAAAAAATTAAAACCATTCCTTGGACAAATGATTAAACTATAGTCCTATGGGAGGTATTATTTAAAGAACCCTTCTTCTGATGGAATTAAATATCGGAGTTGAAAATTCAAATGAACAAAATTGCTGCTTTGTAGTTTATACAACACAGCTAGAACCACCTCTAGAACCAGCTTTATAATGGAAACACAAATCTGTTGAAAACCACAAGTTTAGGAGTTGAAAGGTCCTTAAGTACCCAAGAAGAAAATAAAACACTAATTTATAAAGTTATCAACAGTCTTTCACCGGCCATGATACCAATAAGTTTTAACATAAAAGTTTAAATTCTCTAAAAAACTCAACCAAGCTCAGTTTTTAGCAAAGAATTAGTTTTCCAGAATTTTATAAACATAGGGAAGCATCACGAGTCAGTTTGTATGTACTGTTTTCGTATATATAATATTGCATAAACTGTGAAGCAATTATTTTTGTTCTTTTTGAATCTTTGCTGTTTGCTTCCATCAGAAAAATATCCCTTTTTTTAAATCAATTGTTGTCAATTTTTAGGTTTTGTAAATATATGTAATAAGCCTTACAAAAAGATCCTTGTATAACTTATTTGATGACACCAAAGAAGTCAATACGAGTTCTTATTTAAACATGGCTAGAAATGTAGGCTTCCCTCTAAAACATGGTGCTACATTATTTTTTAGGGAGGGAGCAGAGGCTATGAACTTTCATGGTTTGAGCCTCAAATCAATTTTGTGAGTCCATCCATAATCATAATAGCTAAATAATTGATCGAATCAAGCTTGAAAAAGCGAAAATCAGATTTATATTGCTCAATCGAGGTTGCGACAACCTCATGCCAGCTTCGCCAAGAAAAGTGTTGTGGGATTAACATTTTTGTTTTGTTCCTCCGCCAGCAATTAAATGTTGTAGTTCTAAACCGCTTAAAGCTTTAAAAATTGTGAGTCTCAAGAAGAATTTTTTCCTCAAAAAGACAAGTTAAGAAAATCATGATACATTCCTAAAAGACTGCCTCAGGATGATCCATGATCTTAAAAAAATATCTTCTCTATTTCCTAAAACCAAATCTCTATTGTCAATTTTAAAATGCAAGCTAATCTTTGGACCTAAAACATAAAACATTACACACTCTACATTGTTGTTTCTAAAACCACAGCTTATGTAAGCTGAGCTTAAACTACTTTACCTCAAAATATAACACCCAGAAATTATTTCCACTCTAATTGATAGTAATAATAATTTGAGTTCTATGCCTATCCCCGAATGAATACCAAATAAAAAACTTATTAATATAATTAAATCGTCAAAACACATATTCTAACTTTCTTTGTTAATCATGTCCAGACAGGTATATGAAAATGAGATGCCAGCTGGATTGTGCTAATAATGCATCTCTTGTAGTATGATCATGTAAGTAGGTCAGTGACATGAATTAAGCACTCGTCGGTCCTGTTACGGGGATAATGCTGTATATCTGGGCTCCAGAACCCCTCCACTACTTATACGTAAACAATGGGTAAATTTATAATTCAAAGACTTTCCCCAGGGGCTGTGGGGGTCATGTTATCTCCAAAGACATAGTTATTAGACCTTCCAACTATTCTGAACCTACTAGCAACCTCAAAATTTTGATCAGACGATTTCGGAAAAAAGTGGTATGGGAGGGGGCCTAGCGCTTCGCCATCAGGGCAATCAGGTCTTCGATTTCGCTGGTGGAGTTCTTGATCATGCCTCGGGCCCTTGTCCGTCTTGCCATATAGGCTGATCGGGGCAGGGGAGTGCAAGGGCGCGGCGGGAAAATGTTCAGGGTTTGTTTTGCCTCTGCCCGGCGGTATGCCTTGGCATGGCCGGCGGAGGATTCGGAATGAGGCGTGCCACAGAGCAAGATGAAGGCGGAGAGCGGCCCCTCCGGTTTGCCCGGCTGACCGAGGTTGCGCCGCAGCAGATTGCCCGCCACATGTCCGATCCGCGGATGGCCGCGCATATGCCGCTGCTGACAGGGGCTTGGGATGAGACGGCGGCCAAGAAATTTGTGGCGGCCAAGGAGGCCTGCTGGCAGCGCGACGGGCTGGGCCACTGGGCGTTTCTGCGCCGGGACACCTACCCAGGCTGGGGCGGGTTCCAGAAAGAGGGGAGCGAGTGGGATTTCGGGCTGGTGCTGCGGCCGGACTGCTTTGGCCTGGGACCGGCCATCGCCCGCAAGGCGCTGGCGTTCGCCCGGCGGGATGCGCGCATTCCCTTTGTCACCTTCCTACTGCCGCCGGCACGCCGCCATCTGCGCCCGCTGGCACGGCTGGGCGCGGCTCAAACCGGTGAGGTGCAATACCAGGGGCAGCGGTTCCTGAAGTTCCGGCGGGAGACGCGCTGAAGCGGGAATAAGAAAAGGCGGCTCCGGCGGGCCGCCTTTTGCTTCGGGAGATGCCTGCCGTTCAGAACGGCAGCTTGATGTCCTTTGGCAGGCCCATGCTCTCGGTCAGCTTGGCCATCTCTTCCTGCGCCTTCTCGGCCGCCTTGGCCTGGGCGTCCTTGATCGCGGCTAGGATCAGGTCCTCGACCACTTCCTTGTCGTCGCCGTTGAAGATCGACGGGTCGATGTCCAGCCCCGTCAGGTCGCCCTTGGCCGAGGCAGTGGCCTTCACCAGCCCGGTGCCCGCTTCGCCGGTGACCATCACGTTGTGCAGCTCTATGGAGTTGGCAGGGTTCTTACCTTTCTTTAATTCGTACTTCGTTTTGTTTATATTTTCTCCTATATAAGCTTTTTTTATATTTGCTTTTTCTTTTGTTGAGTTTGAACTGCTTTTTGCTGTGAATTCATGATTTTATAACGTTTGTGATGACTGCAAATCAGGAATGCATAGTTTTTGCTCAGTGAAATTTAGTATTATCATTTAAACCTCTCAGAAAAATCTCTTAATATGGCTTTAATTTACCTCTAATAAGTCACTCCCTTGGTGTTCCCACTAAAAGTTCTCAAAAATATATCATAATGTGGCTTAAAGTTGCCTCTAATGGGATTATGGAAAATACGAAGAAAAATATTAATAGAATATGTGCTTACCATCCAGAAATGGCTAGCCTTGGCTGAAGGAAACGATGCATTTGAATGAGACCTCTCACAAATATCTCTTGGCCAGAAATGTCATAAGTTTACCCCTAATAACAACTCTCTCCATGAACTAAGTCACTTGTCTTTTGCCCTCCCTTGAATTTACCTCCAATAAGTCACCCTTTGGGTGTTTCTATAAAAGCACTCAAAATATATCTTAATGCTATATAAATTTACCCTTAATAGCAAACCTCCCTTAGAATTGCTTGCTAGGATTCCCGTCTTTCTTTATTTAATGCGTCTTTTTGCTTATATTTATACTCTAGATGATTTTTCACGTTTTGCTTTCACAAATGTCTTAAAAACGTCTTGAAATGTCTTGAAACATCTCAAAAAATGTCTTGAAGGACAATATCTTGAGAAAAGTCTTGGAATATTGTTAAACGTCTTGAAAAACGTCTTGAAGAAAAATATCTTAAGAATTGTCTTGAAACATCTTGAAGAAAAATGTCTTAAAGAACCTCGTCTTGAAATGTCTTTAAAAATGCCTTGAAGAACAATGTCTTAAAAAACTTTAAATATTTTGAAGAAAACATTCCCTATTGCGTAACAACCAAAGAAATCCTAAAGTAAACAATCCCTATTAGGTATTTCCGAATGTCTTGAAAATCTAGTCCGTCGATGGCGAACAAGACGGCCACTTCGATACTTGTGTCTCTCTGCCGTCGATAAATCCGGTCAAAAATTGGCATTCAAAGGTCAAGGCTGGCTATTCCAATTCCCGACCCCTCGCATAGACTCCTGAAAGATTCGCACCGCCGAATCATCCGTTATTCAAGGACTTCTTGAGGCTTTAGCCCCGTGCCCAAAGGCATCCAACTACCAGACAATCGACATGTCTGAAATACTCGACGCTCTTAATCGAATCAAAATTATACCGGTAGTCGCCATCGACTCTTCGGAAAACGCCGAACCACTCGCTGATGCGATGTGCGCCGGTGGACTCCCCTGCGCCGAAATCACGCTGCGCACCGATACCGCCCTCGTCTCCATTCGCAAACTCGCTTCACGGAAAGATCTCCTGCTGGGAGCGGGTACGGTGCACAACCCAGATCAGGCAAAAGCGGCAAGAGATGCGGGCGCTCAGTTCATCGTCACGCCCGGCTTCAACCCGCGCACCGTAACCTGGTGTCTGGAGCATGAGCTCGCCGTGTTTCCTGGTATTTCGAGTCCAACGGCTTTGGAGATGGCCTTGGAATACGGCTTGGGCGTCGTCAAATTCTTTCCTGCCGAAGCGATCGGTGGAGTAACCACTCTGAAAGCCTTTAGCGGTCCATACGGCGGTATCCGATTCATCCCTACGGGTGGGATCAGTCCCGCGAATGTGAGGGACTATCTCTCCCTTCCCTATGTGTTGGCCTGCGGCGGGAGTTGGATGGTCCAGTCCAAGCTCATCGCCGAACAACAATTTCAAACCATAACGGAACTGGCCGCCGAGGCGACCGCTCTCGGCTCTCAGAATGCTGACTCTTGAATCTAGTCATGAAGAAACTCAACCGACAGACCGTCCCCAATCTCCCCTCGCATCCCGAACGTATTCTCCAATTTGGCGAGGGTAACTTTCTACGCGCGTTCGTCGACTGGATGGTCCAACGCATGAAAGGAAACATACTCTCTCCGTTTTTATGGTCTATTAATGTAGACGATCTACTTCGTTCAGAGTTACCGACAGGCTGTACAGTAGAAGCGTATGCTGATAATGTCTATGAAAGACTATCTTCCGAAGCTGCGAATTTCTTAAATCATACAGCTATAAAGGTATTTCCACTATTTAAAAATGGGCGGATAAAATCAAAATTAAAATTCTGTGTTTATAAATGCAAAGCTATCATCTTTACTAAGAAAAGAGAAATTCCGCTTTGGGATTGAAGCTCTTCTCCCAAAGCTCTTCTTAAACATAAAAATATAAAAATATTGCAATATTTGCAATATGTAAGGATTATTGCAAAATCCTGCAATAATGCAGGATTTTTTGGTGGCATGGGAGAGTTTATTAATGTACCTACTGGCGCAAAAAGTAGAGAAGTAAGGGTGTCGTGATAAAGGATAAAAGGGATAAAGATCCTTTATCCCTTAGGGGGGCGTCAAGTCGACGTTTCATTTCACATTCTTTTTTAAATGTCTTCTTGTGTCATTGGAAAATTTTTCGTGATAATTATCTTTTCTAGAAGGTTATCATATTTTTTCTTAGAGATGATTACCATTTCCAAAACTCTATTATACGAACATCAAACTTGAATGTAAAAAAAAAAAAAACAGGGGCTGAAAGAGGGAGTAGTAGCTTCCCTCAAATTTACGAGAGCCTGGCATAAAACAGTTCGTCGTACTAAACTAGCATAGGTCAAGAGAAACACTTGTCCATAGAACCTCAAATTCTAAATTACTATTTTAGGACAAAAACACATGCAACAGCAAAAATTAGTACTCCGAGTATTACATTAATTCTGAATATGTAAAATAAATTATATTTAACACTTTTCTTTAAAAACTATTGGCAAATAAAAATTTGCACAATTATAGCAATATGAATCTAAAATACCCAAAAAGGGGCGTGCTCTTGATCGACATAATTCAGTAGAATTCAATGTATACAAGAACCCTAAGGGCAACATAAATTGCCTCCAAATGTCCATGGAAGAAGAGAGTAAATGTGTCCTGTATTTAACAGATTCTATTCGTCTTCAGTTTCAACTCAGAAGCTCAAACAATTTATATCGTAAAAAAAGTGCTTTCTTTAGTTATGTTCGCTTTCTCCAAACAAGCATTTTGCACTGAGAAGAGGTACTGTGTAGCGTTGTGCAGTTGAACAAAATCGGGGTCATTGTATTAACGTTGACTAAGCAAAGAGCAGAGGACGTCCAATTTTATTAAGCCTCCCATATCTCTTCATATAGAAAAGATGATTGCAGAAAGCAGAGAAGGGCTTATACGATCAGAAATCAAAAGTTCTAGCGCCCTTTTAATGATTAGAGGCTGACTACAACCCATCTATTGCCTTTTTTAATCCCCAGACAGCCTTACAGCCCCCTCTGCTTCGATTTAAAATTTTTAGATATCTATTTCATTAATGGTGATCAAAAGATTAATACAAAGTGCCTTCAGGGGGAGGGGGAAATCCATGCAGCCCCAAGGGAAAGGATCCTAAATCATACAATTTGTCCGTTCTTCGCAGGGTTTATGAGGTCGGCAGCCGTTATTATACCTTTGCTAGGCTTGGGCATGATTTGAAAAACAATCATAAATTATAGGCAGCACAATAGCCTTGTAAGTAAAGAGCGATGTGGGCATAAGGTATTATTTTTTTTTCTTTTAGACAAGGGTACTTCGTATCGTAGCTTCAAAAAAGGCTCATTTGATTGGAAATTGGAAGGGCTTGTGCCATTTTTAATAGTCGAAAGCGATTGGAGGACAACTAACACCCCTTCAACGCAAACCATTTCCCCAAACACATCAAATCAAAATTTTGAGATAGCCATTTTGCTCAACGTAGTTGAAAGGTCCGAAAACTATGTCTTTGAGGACGACCCCACCCAAAAGCCCTCGGGGTTAGGCTTGTAAGTTATACCCTGAGAGCATGTAAGGTTTATATAGAAAAGATGATAGTGCAAACCTCGGAAGGGGTTGACCAATATTTAATGTTTGATGCAGTTTATTTCAGGTATTTGCCTCTATGTGTTTTTGAATGTACTAACCATTTATACACTTAATTATTCTGAAATATTCTATATAAATAGTCACTTTTTTAATCATGAAAATAGATTCTTGGCTTATTTTAGTTTTTTTATGACTAATTTTAATTCATTGACCACAAAGCAGCATTTGCTGCCTTTAGTTTCTTTTTTTGTGTTGCTGTCTATTTGTTTTCGTACCCTTTGAAGATTCAAAATTATTGAAGGGTGAATCCTCGTTTCCCCACACCTCGTATTTTCCCGAAATGCATAAGATAGAAATTTAGAGATGGCCTTTTTTTCGTAGAAACTTCAAAAAGGGGTCATTCCATTGGAATTTGAAGAGGATAGTGCCCCTTCTAATAGTCAAAAGAGACTGGAGGGCAACTAACCCCCTCCCATGCCCACTATTTACCCATATACATCCAATCAAAATTTTGATATACCTATTCCGTTTCATGTAGTTAAAAGGTCCGAAAATTTTCTTTTTGAGGGTGACAGCCCCCCTCCGTCCCCACAGCCATCAGGGCAGAGGTTTTAAGTTCTGCCCAGGGGGTATATAAGGTTTTTTATAGAAAGGGTGGCTGTATAGCCTTCACAGGGTGACAATTGTATTGGTAATCAGAAGTTCTAGTACCCTAAATTCAAAGTGATTGGACGGCGGACACCCCCTCCTCCAACAAACAAACCTCGTATTTTTCTGAGATGGATCAGAACATTTTTTGGATATAACCATTTGTTTTTGAAGAAACTTTAAAAAAAAGGTTCATTTGATTTGAAATTGAAAGGTTTTTTTATAGTATAAAATGATTGAAGGGTAATTAGTCCCACCACACCCGTCAATTCCCAAAGCACATCTGATCAAAATTTTGAGCTTGTAATTTTTTCAGCGTAGTTGAAAGGTCTAAAAATTATGTCTTTGAGGATGAAAATCCCCCACAGCCCTCAGCACAAGGGTTGTAGGTTGCCAAAGATGCATTTACCAAGAGTTGAAAAACACTGATACAATCAAAAGCATTTATTCAAAAGTATTTTTCACAATTTTAAGAGGCTTCAAATATAGAACTCCTTCACTTATTCTTGGGTAATCTCTAACCCAGCTAAGTCACCAACAAACTGTTATGGTTCTGGCCTCTGTGGTGCCTTGGGCCTGATGAAAATACTCACCCCACCCTCCCCTGTCTCCCAAAAATTTTCAGGTGAAATTATCATTCATTAACAAAATTTTCCATTAATTTAAATGTAACTTTCTTGCTATAGCATCTGCAAAATTATTAATTATCTTGTTAAGAATGGTGACGAAGAAAATTCGAATTTCGGAATCAATTTGCTTATCCTTACTGCCAACTGTGCCCTCTACTTTATTTTAACAAAAATAAAATTTTGAAAATTATAAAATGATTATAACTATTAGATTTTTTATCTGAAATTTGCCCCCCTGAAATTTCTGTGCTGAGGGCGAGTGCCCCCTCCTACACCCCCTAGAACCCCCTCTACTATTAAAGCGAAATTCCATAGTAGTTTTTAAACTAGATTAATTTAAAATTCAACAAAATTTCCAAATTTAAATATATAGGAAAAAGAAATTCCAACCTTCTTCAAGTATATTATTTGTTTCCTGTTCTGTTTCATGTACTTTCTGTTGCTTATCCAAAGAATCTCTCACTGCATCATTCTGGGACGATTCCTCATCAAAACTCAACTAAAAGAAAATAATTATCTTTGATTAACTATTTTCTAAAATCAGTGTTAATGGAGTTGTATGCACTCTTTTATTTCATTCTTTTATTGATACTAACTCACCGGTTGTATCGGAATGCACTAAACACTCTCTGGAAAACACAGTAAACTACATACAATAGCAGCTAAAATCACCTTATTTAGTCAACTCTATTTTGTAATCATTTCGTTTAATTCAGTTCAGGTTTTATAAATTAAAGAACCAAGGACAGTAAAAGTGAAATCTGATTATTTCAAAAGGTTTTTGGACCATAAATATTACAATGGTATTAGTTTTATGCTTCTAAGCTTTTCCACTTGAGAAATAGCACCAAAAGTGCTGCTTTTAGTGCCATGAAAGATCTCTCTGTGAAAAAAGGGAAGAAAAATGGCATACAGAAAAACTTTTGACACGGTTCTCTGTGGTACCTTCATCTGTTTTTCTCGTTCCAAAAAAAAATCACTGGGCCATGTATCTTGAAAACTTAAAAAAAATAGATCAAGCAATGGTTATTGGCAAAAGACAGCTGAAGGACACATCCAGGGGTTTTTCAGATTTCGCCAGTCACCTGAGCCGGGGTAATAGCAATTAAGGGGGTCTTGTTACTTAAAACAATCGAAATTACATAACTACGATGACAACAACGCTTCTAACTTTTGTTTATTTTTCTCATTCTGGTGGAAACTGCAGCCTAGATCTTTGAATTTCCTGGAATCAATCCTTCTTGACAAATGTTTATTGATCGATTTTTTCCCCTTATGAATATCGGGTGACATAGCCAGAGGCGGAAAGCGAAGAGGAGAGTGGGGAGATGTACTTTGTTGGCTTTTCTAGTGAATATCTTGCAGTTTTCTTTTTTATACATCTTTGTGGCATGATTAAATTGTGCAACGTTTTGTCTTTAAATATTGAAACGTATTAAGAAAATAAGTATAATTATTTCTATAAATGAAAATATATAATAGAATTACACTGAAAACTATCAAACTGGGAAGAGTGCAATTGGGTCCCGATGGGTCCAAATTCTGGACAATAAAGGAAATTTGTTAACAAATAGCTAAAGATGAGGAGATCCAAACTGTAACAGCAAAATTTGTTCTGATATCTGTTCCCCCTACTTAGTTTTTCTCCATGTGACATCAACATCTTAAATGATTAATCTGCTGTGGAGGAGGGGAATTGGTGCGAATAAATCCACGAAATAAAATGGTGCACATGTGAAAGGATACATTTTCCCTGTAAATATGATATTTTTTTTAAGAATTAAACCTGGAGAATTGCACAACCTGGTCAGAGATCCAGCTTACCGCGCCCAGATAGATCAGTTCCGCGAGCTGGTTGACGCCAGAGTGGCTTGAGCCAAATGCTCAGCGTCTAGCTACCCGTTCTACCATCCACGAAAGTGCCATGGAAACCATTCGGCACTCGGGTATCCAGATGCACCGTGGCGACAGGACCGTCATCGATGGCTGCGGCATCCAGCACCGCAATGTCGCTGGTTTTAGTTTCAGCGGAAT
>JAAAKM020073195.1:151841359-151858588 GCA_010016025.2 Alatinidae sp. Z8VKAUB7J3
TCACCTTCATCAGAATCCGGTGTTCGAGGCACGAAAGCAGGTTCAGACACACAATCGCCCTGCTTCATCGACCATACTTTTGAAGCCCCGCTCTCAAGATCATAGTGAACGATGGAATCGTAGGTGGTGCGCGCAGCGGTCCCATAAACGGAAGTGGCCGCGTAACCATGACGATACGCTCGCCCCACGGAGGCATCTGCAATACGCGGAAACTCAGTTGGTCGGTCATCCAACTGTTCAACCGTCCATGTGTCACTGCTATCGGCTGAAGGAATAGTCCAGCGTTCCAAAAATGCCTCTGCATCCGCTCGACTGGGTTTTGTTCCGTCAGCGCTGGGGAATCCTGGCGCTGCTGGATAGGTGTGCATGTCCAGGATGATCTGTTCACCCTCTTCAAACGCGTTCATGGGGTGGAAGACGTAGCTCGGATCAGCGGAAACCCAACGAACCTCAGTTGCGGGCTGGCCATGCTTAAGTACGCCGATATAACTGGGTAGATCGCGGTCCCAAGCGATGGGTGCGCCGCCTTTCATCGCTCTTTCTATGTCTATCGTTGCCGGAAAGATCGGAAAGAGCACATAGTTTTCCGTAATCACAAAGTCATGCACCATGGCTGCATAAGGCGCATCAAAGCGTTCGACGGTGGTCAGGGCGCCGGTCGCATCTGCGACGTAATAGCCCATCGCTGGACTGCCCATGCCACCCAATCCATAACAGAAAAAGTGCATGTCCCCTGTCTTAGGATCAACCTTATTATGTTCGGAACACTATATTAACTTGCCACAATTGGTGTCATTTTACAAACTCGCTACTAACATATTAGGACTTTGTACTTAGAAAACAACAGCAAGCAATTACAACCTTTTAAGCGTTAATATTTTTGTTTTTGTGAAGAACTTTTTTACTTATTTATGAGACGTTTTCGAATACTTTCTAAAATTCATTTTCATTTCGAAAATAATGAGTAGATATTGTTTCTGAACTCTAAACAATAAATCTATTCGTAAAAGTAGCCCACGCTAAGTGATGTAATGAATTGTTTTCAGCAAAGAAACTATTACGAATTTAACGAACTTTTACAATTTTTGCTTGTTTTCCATTTTTCACACAATTCTCCCGTTTTTTCCTTGAATTTTTTGTCAGAAAATATGCGTCCTCTAAAACGAATTTCTACGTAGGCTACGTGCCTGCGAAAAAAGCAGTTGAATATCTACTCTCTTTACCGTAATTCAAATGTTTTTAATGGCAGAAACAGTAATAAAAATGGTCGAACAAAATTTTAATACGGTATAGCCTAACGAATAGACTACACAGAAAATGCGGGAAAGAGCAAATATTATTACGAAAAATCATGAAGATACTCTATTTTAGAATCAAAAATTTTAATTTTTGGTACTTTTATCAAGCATATGAAATGTTTATAACAAGATGAGATTCTCAAATCCATTGTAACATTGATATCTTCATTAGTTTGGATTTAAAATTCATGTACAGTCGATAAACATACAGCTTAAATCAGTCAATAACCCAAGTGATGATTGCTCTATTGTCTTCCAACCATCATATTTGATTGAATTGTTACTAAAGGTTCTCCATCAAATCCCTGTCCTATTTCCATACCCCAGTTAATCAATAAGCATGACTACATAGAGCGTAGAGCAAGACAAAATATCTGTAGATCTTTCATCACTGGTGGCAGCGGTGTGTTCTCTTTGGTGACATTTCCTTGTGAGACTATGATTGGTCGAAAATGGGTGGATCAGTAAAGAAACATTTGCCTCTCGTATGTTTTTTCAAGGTCACTTCATTTGGAAGGGGTTCATTCAATTAAAGCCCATAGTCTCTGTTCCAGATTAAGCTGGTAATAGATTTCTTTTTTAAGCTTGTAAGAATTCAAAACTTTTTTTTTTTTAATATACAAGTTAAGGAGTGTTGCCTCCCATATGATGTTAAAGTCTAAACATGTAAACTAATAAATGGTAATGATTGTACTTACGTGAAAATAAATTAAATTTGACTTCAGATCCTAGGATGGAATGAATTTGATGATTAGCCTTATATATGACTAATTTTGTTTTATCAGTTGTTTGGTTCTGTTTATTATTCAGCTTCTCAGGCAATGGTTAGGTATATACAGGAATTTCAACTGGTTCAGCATAAGCTTAATTTTCAGTTGCCATCAAAGTTTGGAAAGCTATTACAAGTTGTATTTATTATTTTAGTTATTGTTATATATAATCTTCAACCAATTACTCATTATCTATGGAAGTCCTGGATAAAGTTTTTACATTTGATATTTTTAATTTCCTTTGGTTCAAAAATAAATTAAAACAAAAATAGGCGTTCTTGCTGAACGTGTTAGATTACTCCTTTTTTTTTATCTAAGACTTACGCTAATGTTGCTTCTCTGGCTTTTTGCAACATTTTAACTCTGATGCTGAAAAATGCACTGGTTCTGAAAAATATGGATATTAACTTTCAGAAAAAAACTTATTTCCTGTTTAATTTTTTGCTTAATTAGATTTATTTCTGTTGAATCGACGGTTGCAGTTTCTTGCTGTTCGATATTTAATGGACACAGAAGACCAATGTTGATATGAATTCTTTCTGAGTGTAATAGGTGCTGCTTGTGCTTGAAAAGAAATAGGTCTTGTAAACCCATTGTCAAAAGTACTAAAAATAATTTTTTTATTTCTATTCATTTTTCTTCTCATTCTAGGACGATAAGAAGAAGAAGAGTAACTAAAAATCCCTTTATTTGTTTGTACGATTGACAAAAGAAATTCAAGTGAAAAAAATATAAAAGTAAATAAGAAAATAATATGAAACTTAGTTTAAAATAGTGAAAACATTATAGTGCAAAAGTAAAAAGAGTGGAAATGACAAAATTAAATAGGGTAAAGGCAAATATTGTGCTGTAGCATAGTATTAAAAATAAAACATAAAATAAATTGAGTAAATAGTGTATAAAAGTAATTAAATAAATAGCACAGTAAATTACATACTATAAAATTAAGATTTTTTCTATTCTTTTTGTTGTTGTGTAAAATTAGGGTTTTTTAAATAGTAGTAAATCATAATGATAATTAAACAGAGAGTATTTGCAATAATTTGTTACCTAAAAGTTAAATCTTAGGGTAAATGCTGAATTTGATCTAAAAGTTTACGCTTTCTGTGATTTCACGACAAGGCTACAGTTGCTTCTTTAAGCAAAAAGACCAAATGTGTGCATTAGTTTCACAACTATCCATTCTTGCAGCCAAAGCCGTTGTGTTTCACAAATCTTTTCGTAGAGTTCGATCTAAAGTTCTTTAAAAACAAGGAACAATTTTAGTATTACTTGGATTTACAGCTAATTTTATGCATACTTTTTGTTTTAATAAATAGTATAAAAATTTTAAAGTCTGGAAAGTGAATTTTTGAAAATGAGCTTCATAAGATGCTTCAATGCAAATTTTAGCTATTGACTGATTAGGAAATCGTTGGCAAATCTGTAGGAAGCTTAATAAAAATAAATGACCTATAATAAATAATCTACCCCAAACTTGCACAGGGAACTTGAACCATAAGAAAATAGTATTTGCCTTTTTTGCACTATCTGGTCTTTAAGCAGTTTTTGTTTGTTTATTTGTCTTCCAATTGATGCTGTTTTTCGTTGCTGTCAAGCTATACCATTTTTTGTCTGTATGTATGTCTCAGCTCAAAAATAAAATAATTTTTTATGCAAAGTTTGTATACTAGTCAGTGTTGTAACATGTGCTTAGACTTTACACCTTTACTACAAGGTGATCGCCGGCGGCGCCCTGGTGTTCCTGGAAGCCATGCGGGAACTGCCGGCTACCCTGCTGCTCCGTCCCACCGGGCTCGAAACCCTGACCACCGAATTGTGGGAGGTTTACGAGGCTGGCTACTTCGGCCATGCCGCCGTGCCCGGGCTGCTGCTGATCGGCGTTTCCACCCTGGCTCTGGTGATGATGCTGTCGGGCAGCGACCGCTTCGCCGCCGGCCTCGCGGACCAGCTTGAGCGTCAATTGCGCGGCGCGGTGTTCGACCTGGGCCTCGGTGAGCTTGCCCGCTTCCACGCGGATGTCGGAGCGGATGGTTGCGTTGACGTTTCCATAGGTCGAAACGACGTGGTAGATGCCGGCATTCAACCGGACGACATTGTTGGCCCGCACATTGGGCACGATCAGCGCACGCTCGCCGTTTTCGTCCTCCTCCTCCGAATAGATCGAAAACCTCAGCTTGATGGGCGGAATTCGGACCCCGCCGGAAAGAATGGCATCGAGCTTCAACCCCCCGGCGTCGAGGACCAGGGTTTCGCGTTTCGGCTCCTGGTCTACCGTGATTCGCTTGGTCGCTCCCGCTCGGCCGAAGGCCGCGTGCACCAGATAACTGCCGGTCGGAAGCTTGAACGAACGTGTCCCGCCTTCGGCGGTAGCAATCATCGGAAGCTTGCCGCCCTCCTCGAAATCCGGTTTGAAAATGCGCCACACCAGACCGCGGTTGATATCGCCCGATTCTTCCGTGAGTCGCGCCTCGAGAGTGATTTCGCCCTGCACGCTGTTGGCGAGCGTGCCGTCCGCGTTGCTCGGCGCAAAATTCTTCAGGTTCGGGATCTTGAGGTCTTTCAGCGGCGCGTTGTTGTCCTGCGCGGACACGGCGATCGTAAATGCCGGCAGAAGCAGCACAGCTCGCGCAAGGGTCCGGAAAACTGCCCGTTTGAAGATCATGGCTTGCGTTGAAGCCCATGCGAATGGCAATTTCAAGGCCGAATCCATTGCCTGCTGCGCACACGTAGCGGTAGTAAAGGCGCTCGCCGCTGCGAGCCGCCACCGCCGAGAACGCGGCGAGGCCGTCGACGAAGGGCAACCCCAGCTTCTCGCACGCGCGCCGCAGGTCCCGACTGCAGCGCGTCGGATCCAACAGCCCCGCAAACTGGCGCTCGAAGTCGGCGCGTTCTTCGGCACCAACCGCGAACCGCGGCGGGATGCAGAACACCAGGAGCTCCGAACCCGCCGCACGCACCTCGGCGTCGAGCATGCCGAGTAACCCGGTGGTCACGCGCCAGGCCAGCTCGACGCGCGGGTGCAGCGCACCGCGCTCGTAGACGCGAAACTCCATCGGCACCAAGTCGATCGACGCAGCGGCGTCGTATTCGCGCAGGTGACTCGGCGCCCACATCAGGCCGAGGTCGATCATCAGGCGATGCAACCCCAGGTGCTTCTTCACGCGCGCACGTGCTTCCGCCAGCAACCGCGAACCCGCCAGCCACCCGGAGACACCACCGCGCTCCTGCTGTCGCGGTCGCGGCACCGGCACGTTGGCCAGCCTCAGCGCACCGTCGTCGCCGAACACGAAGCGCGGTTTGGCACCGCGCCAGTACCGACCGTGGCCGTTGTTCCAGACATCGTTGTCGTAGAACATCAGCACGGTGACGTCCGGCTGGTAGCGTCGCCCGTCGCGACGGAAGAACAACAGCTCCTGATCGGTGCTGTAGCCCGCCGTTCCGCCGTTGATCACCTGCACCGGGCGCTGCACCGACGCCGCCACCTGCCGCTCCAAGACGGTAGTCACCAAGTCGGCATCGTTGACCGTGAAACCCTCGGTGAACGAATCACCGAGGAGGAGCACCCGGTAGGCGTCACCCATCTCGAACGAGTAGTCGGGGCCGCGCAGCCCCTGGGAGTTGATCCGCTCGAGAACGTCGAACTCGCTGGTGACCAAGCGACCGGTCGCGTTCGGCACCTTGCGCCAGCCGAGCTCGTCGTCGTGCTCGACCATCAGCTGCTGGTGCCCACCCACAGGTAAGAGGAGTGGGGCAATAGCCCCTACACCTGTCTGCCCCTTCCCCCGATTTATGCTCCTTCCTTTTTCCTATGAAAAAAAAATCTAAAGGAAAACACAGAGCTAAGACCTTAGAATAAACGGCTCTGTTCTTATTGGCGAAGGGAAAGATTAACCCAAATTTATGTGTAAGGGCACGACTAGCATCATGATGTTGGATTTTTTTTTTTGCATTGGCTGAGGGTTCAAAGAAATAAATGAACTATCCCTTTTTTGTGTTTTTTTTCAGGTTATTGCCCGGCATGTATTGAAGCATTACATTAGTTTATATTTGTTAAAGATCAAGCCTGTTCACTTATTTTTCGATCAGTTTTTTCAGTAAGTCGAATAAATACGTGTTCCCCAATACATAATCAGTGGGGTTTTTAAACCTATTTTTAAACCATTTTTAAGACCGCAGTGGAGCCAGTTCAAGAAGTAGCTAGGGAGACCATGGATTTTGTTCTTCTTCCTTCTTAAATGATAGTAAAGAAAAAGAGTATTTTTTAAAATAACGAGGGGAGGGCTTTTTAAATGAAATATAATATATTTTGAAATATTGAGAGAGGGAGGTTGAATTTTTAACTTGTACCCAGAACGGAAGAAAACTGAATTTGTAATCCTATGGAAGCAGTTTCTTTTATTGGATAGCTGAAAAGCCAACTGTCTTTGAAACTCACCTCCCACCCAAATTTAAGTTTCAATAAAACTCATTTAAAATTTCTCGAAAATGTGTTAGATGAGCTATTCAATCAAAATTGACTTCGAATAATATATAGCTCCTCTGCTACTACCCAAACTTGCTTCCAAGACAAAAAAAAGAAAGAGCATAATTAAGTATAAAAGTTTCCCTTGCCAAAATTTGTTTTGAAAATTTTACGTCTATTTGAGCAGGACCTTCAAAGTAAGGTGTCCGTAAATAATATCCGTGATGTGGCACCTCTGCAACATTTGAATTTTTTTGTGACTACGTAATAAATTCTCCAAATTAGAACACAAAATAATTACCTTAAAAAAATTAATCTAAAGAGTGTCTAACGAGACTTATAGGACTGCTCACCTCGAATAGAAGCGAGCAGACTAGAGCGAAACTTGGATGCTGCAATTAATTATTGTAGTTACCATGAATAGCCGGGCGAAATATTATTTCCAGTCCCTTAGCGTCGTCAGTTTATGAGGCAACAAAACCTACCCCTAAAATACTGCGCCGTAAGAGACAAATCGATAGCATGTTCATATCAAACAATCCTCTTGACAAGGTCTCTAAAAAAAGCCTTAGCATTCACCGAACCAAAGTAGATCTCGCTAATCTGTGAGGTTGCACCCAAAATTGCTGTTTTTTTCGTGCCATAGTAATATTTTGATCTTGCGCTACCAGTCTGAGCCTATAAAAGACGGATAGGGAGAAATATTATGCTAAGGAGTTCTTCCAAACCAAATTCAAAATTCAGGCTTAGACATGATCATGACCCTTGGACTTTTTCTTTTTAAGCTAATGACTTGCAGAACTATCTTTTGAATATATAACAGGTACTCTAGGTGAAGGCCTACCAAGTTTTTCAAACATATCATTTTCAAATTTATTTGAGACACAAGTATTAGCATATTTAAACTCATTTCTGAAATAAGAGCACCACTTTTTCATCAATTGGGTTCTTGGCCTAGCTTGACTGACTTTTTTTAAACAAAGTTTCCAAAACTTATTTGGGTATTTTGCAATCATTTCAGCTTTAGCCACCTGAAGGTTAACCTGATGGACTTTCAAACCCTTTTCAAAGTACTGTTTTATGTAGAGAGGCACATATTACTTACAATCCTTTTTTTCAACCTACCATACTTATTCTAGATATGCAGTTATAGCTTGGACAACTGACAATATGCTTCAAGTTCAGCATTTAGCAACCAACCCTGAACTTAAGAGCCAGCTCTAAATTTATTAATGTGCAAAAACTCTTTCAGCATGCCTTTATGCATGTATTATTAATCCACAATAAAAAATAAGGGATCGACAACTTTGACCTTATCTTCATCTACAGCCACTTCATTCAGATCTGTGTCGACAAAAGTCTTTGGAAGCTTCCAGTCTATCAGGTTATCAGCTATGCACCCTCCTGCCCCGTCAACGGTGAAGCCAGCCTACAATTACCTTAATTAATACATGATTAATAAACTTAGACATTAATGTATAATGAGTTGTTTCCTATGAAAAGGAGATATTTGTAAAAAGGCACTTCTAAAGTCTATTTTATATCTTTACAAACTATAAACTATGTTAAAGCCGAATAGCCTTTTCTCGGAGAAAAGCTAATTTTCCCAATTCAGACTTCCATTCTTCAAGGCTTTTTAAGCGAAGTCAACGCTGGTTTAACAAAAATTGTATCTCCAGTTCTAAAAAAAATTAAATTGTTGGCAGTAACAGTCTCCAATTAATTCTAACAAACTTAAAGAAAACTGAACAGGTCTTAGTCACAAAAGCATGTGAAGGACGTGCCATTTTGCTTGTTTTTAAAGTCGTTTAAGATCGATGTTTTACTTTGCTAATTTCAATCTTAATTGTGCTATTAGTTGTTGTTCTATGGTTTTTGGGACCACCCATTGAGTATTCTTGTTGCAAGATCTTACACGTCACATCACTGGTCATCAGACTAGTTTGATACAACCTCATTTCATCAGGTCTAATTTTAAGTAATATAAGGTTTGATTTAATTAGGACCCTGCCCCACAAAAAACACTCCCCCTGGGAAATACTCCTCAAAAAATAGCACTGGCAAAAATTACCATATTGCAGAGAATACTCCCACAAAAATGCTCCCTGGAAAAAAACTTAAAAATATCCCCCCGCGGCTCGTTGATCTCCAGTCACTTTTGACTTTTAAAAAAAGGATTACAACTCTTAATTTCTGATCGACCGAGTACCCTCCTAAGTTTTTGTGACCATGAGCTGAGATTGAAGATGAGGAAGAGACAGTCCCCTTCCTATACGGAATAAATTCTACTCGTTTTGGATTTTAATGTATGTTTTTAAGGTATGCCCCAGATTCTAGATAGTTTTATCAATTGCATGAACGATTTAATAGTACTGTTGACTCCGAATTTCTCTATAAACAGAAAGGTAGTTTCTAGTGGAAAACCTGATGCCTCAGCTTGAGGATCAGACCTTTTGACCAAAGTACTCCAGGTAAAAAGATCGTGCCCAAAGAAATTAATTCTCTCAGAATTACTAATGCAGACTATGCCAACATAGTCAGAATTACTATGTTACTATGGACCTATGTTGTTAGTCTATCCCTGTTGGATAATAGGTTTAAAGAAAAAATGTGGTCTAAAGGCACATTCATTGAAAAAGCCTTTAATGCTTGTAACATAGTGATGAAGTGGTAGAACAGCTCTAAAAGTTGTTGAAAGTCACTTGGTTGCTAAGCCCTAAAAAAATAGCCCAAGGGCTATACAAAAACAGTTGAAATAGCTTTGGTCTGAACAGGGCTGTTTATATTTTATCTCTAAGATTTAGTTTAGTAGTTGTGATTTTACCACATCATTTGGTGTTTCAGGTAACTGAAAATACTGTCCCAATGAAGCGCCCTCGTACATCCGAAGATTTTCTTCTATTTTGTAAGTTCATATTGGACTATGAAAACTATGAAGCAATTCGACGAGAGGTAGGTATCTGTTATATTTTCACTGTACTTAAATTTCCTGGTGGTTTGGTTAGTGGTTTGCTTTCTAAATAATTTGAGGAAAATATTGATTGGTTTGAACTGATGTTTTTATGGTTATAATGGGTTTTTGTTTGCCTCATGTTTGCAATAGAGCATTCTTTGACTATAGGTAGATAGACCAGTGTATTTCAAAAGCCGAGAGGGCCATATATACGAAAAAAATGTATATAAAACAAGGATAATACAAATAAAATAATTTTTTTTAAACACTAAAACAAAATACAAAGTGAAAAATACCTTAATCACATACATTTTCCCACATTTATCTATACACACGCCAACTCAGATTATTGTTGTTGGGTTTATGAGCCTTTTCTGAAGTTTATATGACCACCCATTTCACATGAGGGAGCTTTGGAAAAAAATTAATCCTCTTAACCTACTGTATAAAGAGACAAAGACGCTTGGCAGAAAATAGCTCCAGGTCTCCAGCCTGTGAAATCACACAATTGGGACGGACCTGAAGTTAATAGACACGGCGAATAATGATATAAAGATTGTTTTCAGACCTAGTTGTCTGCAAACAGCTGCCAATTTTATGGATTGTTTTCACATCTTAGCTATGCAACAGACAAAAAGGCTTCAATGAAACCTTAAATGTGTACTGCAGTGTCCCTAATCGGTCATAGAGCTGAGGTGATTGAAAGCTTTTTGACTTTCTACATTAGTTTCAAATTTATTATTACTGACGGAAAATCTATAGAAACCTTTCTTGGAACGAATGCATTAGGCATCTAACCAGTTACGCAACACTTTAAATCGAAAAATTTAAAAGGAATGAATAACCAACGAAGAAATATACCACGCTGCCAACCATACCCCGATTCTTGAAATCGTTCGCAGACGCCGTTATATGTGCTTGGGTTATACGTTGCTGATGGGTACGGAAAGCTGAAACACGTTGTGTTGGATGCCCCCTGTCTCGGCTAACAAGGGAAATAAAAAATAACTCAAGGTTGGTTTCTTGAGAAAAGCTGACAAGGCCTTCAGAGGGCTGCGGGTGCTGGACAGGCCATATACCTCCAGGCCCAGAAGGACCTTAGTCTAAGTATGAGGAAGCAAAAGGAAGATTGAAAGAAAATGTGGTATTTTGCATAACGAAAACAAATTATGTGGCACTTAAACGAATATATGTCTTCTAACAGGCAAGTTCTTTCAGAAAAAATTACTATCTAGTCTTAACATTTAGCAAACATGTGTTCTCAAGTAAATTTTAGGCACATTCTCTTGTTATCGTTATTTTAATTGCTTAAAAGCTAGAATCCCCGAGCATTTCAAAACTAAAATCGTCGGATAATTTATTTTCTGGTATTTAGTCTTTAACAATTTTTTGGGCCTTAGGAGCTCCACATTTCCCCAGCAAACATATGTGCTTGACAGTCATGATATGTTAAAACGTTCAAAGGGGAAACAAGATTTCGCTACCTGGATGGCTGTTTCCACCGCATCTCTTAAAAAAATAATAATGAACATAATGTTTGATAGAACCGTTGCACTTGCTGACCGTGTTCAAGAGTTTGGGAGAATTCCCACCAAAATTCTACAAACTCTTTTTTTGAAGATTGGATGAGCATACTTGAAAAGTGTCCAACCCTCCCCTTAGCCATAGCCTTTGACCAGTAAATTGAGTACTAGCTGTTGCATTCCAACTGTGAATTAGTGTTGATATTGACAAATGAGTGGTGCTTGAAGCAGTTCAGAGATGAACCTAACGACCTACACGCCCGTTTGAGTTGATAGCTATTGGACGAATTCCCTCACTTATACCAAGGATGAGAGAGTTATACTAATTCGACCAATGTCCTGCGTTCTAATTTCATCGTTTTCATATTGAAGTACAAATGCAGAACGCTGTTTATGCAAATAAAAAAAATAATGCACTTAACCAATGCCAGACACTGATTTTGGAAAGAACTCTCAATGCCAAACTGACCATCAACGTTGTATTGAATCCATACAGTGGGGACATTGAATTGTATTACATCTCCTTTGAAATTATTTCCTATGCAAGCTCTGTCCGATTGGCGTATGAAAATTATCTTGAAAGTGCTGCAACCGAGAAATCTCTAGATATGAAAGTTGAAGAGAGAAAGTGTCGTGAAGAATGACAGCATTGGAAAGCCTTGAAAAAAGAGAGAATGTACAGTTGCATTGGAAAGTGATATGGATCCAAAGAAAAAAGAGGTACCAAATCAGGAAATTCTTTTGGAACAAGGGACCAAAAGACTAGCTACTAATACTAACTGTTAAAAAAGAAAGCAAGATTTAATCTTGGATGTTTTGAAAAAGTTGCCCACAAAAAAAAACTTAATTCTTCAGCGTATCTACCTGATAATATCCATCTTTTGCACATTAATGGTTGGGCGACTAAAACAGTGCCAAAAAATAAGCGAAATTCGAGGGATATGAAAGGAAGTATCTTGAAAAGGTCAAGATTTCCTTTTGGGGGGGGGTGGAGCTGTTCCTTCTTGCACACGAAGCCTGCTATAAACATTCGTATCTTTAGGAAGTTTAACCATCGGTTTCCTCTTAAAGATTTTTTTTTTATTCACTCTTTTCTGTTCTAGTTTCATTCTATTTTACGAGTGTCCCTTTTCCATACTCTCATTAGCTTGCAATGTGTTAATATTGTTGATAAATGCTTGCATTAATTCTTTTCCGGTTAAACACGCGCAAATGAAAATAAATATGTATTTGGGATGCAGTAATAATAAACAAGGAAAATTCAGCCAGTATTTAGCAAATGCAAACAGAGAATGATTTCAAATGGAAAACCATATACGTATCCATATGTAAGTGTAATGAACATATTGGAAGATATAGCAGTGCAATGAACATAATCATAAACAAGGAAAATTCAGCCAGTATTTAGTAGATACAAACATAGTCACCAGGAGTATTAATTGGAGGGGGAAGAGATTTGCTTCCCTGTCTAGACTTTGAAAAGTAGCCTTTTTGGTATTTTCATTGAAATTTCCTTTTTAAGTATTTTCGTAGGAAAAGCATCGAACTGCCTCCCCCTAGATTTTGAAAAATAAGTTATATTCTCCTCCCCTAAGTATTCGTAGATTGACGAAATGTGTTATTACATATGTTTTGAATATTTCAAGAGAAGTTAGAGTTTTTAAGACTAGCGCAGACTATTTGTCAGCATGGAAAAGTTTTTTTGCCTGAAACATTTTTGACTAAAATGTTGGATTCTTTTTAAAATTCTGGACGAATTTGAATATTTAGTCAAAATTTTCGACGAGCAGTAGTTTTATTGAGCCTAAATGTATTTAAATATAACTTCAGTGAGTTTCCAGACCTAATTAGCCATTATTCGTGTTAATTAGATATAACGCTCGCCGGGATGGTGCAATTCGCGATCAAGCCCCTGTGGGGCCTCAACTACGTCACCCACGAGCGCTTCAAGCTACCCCAGCTCGACGACCACTTGGACATGAGCGGCGGCGCGCTCTCGAACGGCCGCTCCATCGCGCGCGCGACCAGCTCTCGTGCGACTGGCGATACCCGCAGGTTGAGCTCGCGACGCGGCGCCTGCTCGTGTCGTGCTCGGGACACAGCGGCACCCGGCGGTGCGGCTGGAATGACCAGGGGTGCCTCCGTGACCGGCATCTCCGGAGTCTGCCGCTCGACGTCCACGACCATCACGCGGCCGCGGTCCGGGGCGTCGGGCACCGCGACCAGTTTGGGTGCGAACGGCACTTCACTGGCCTGGTCGCCGGTGCAGGCGCACACCATCGCAGCCAAAAGCAGTGCTGTCGCGTTCTTCCCCACGGGCTCCCTTCTCGTCGCGCCCCGAGGCAGTCGTGCCCCGCGGCTGTCGACAGATCGGCCACTGAGGGGGTGGGTGTTGAGTTGTGCGACGTACGCCGGTTGGCAAGGGCGCCTCAGCGCGGCCGGGGAAGGATCTCAAACCCGGCAAAGCCGCGGGCCGCCACGTGCCGCAGTTGGTAGCGCTGCTTCCAGTGCTCGAGCAAGTGGGCGCCGGGCAGCACGGGCAGCCCCTTGGCAGCGTTGTCTCCGTAGTCTTCGGCGAGCTTGAGCAGGGCGTCTTCGGCGAGAAGGGTCACGAAGATCCGGTCCTTCCGCCGCCAGCGCTTGGCGATCAGCAGATCCATCCCCTCGATGAGGATCGGTTGCTTGAGCCAGTCGTGGATCAACAGGTACTCCTGCCCCGGCATGGCCACGAACACGGTCTCGGTATCGCGGTAGCCGGCTGTGATCAGGAGGAACGACTCGCCTTCGGCGAGCTCCTCCAGGCCCGCCGCGAACTCGTAGTTGCGTTCGCGTTCATCGTGTTCGACCACCAAGAACACGCCCCAGCCAAACGACACCGCCAGCGCCTAGATAAGTAAGAACATAAGTCCTATCTGTCTACTAAGATTCAACATTTATTTTCATGATCATCTTTCAATTCTTTAACTATACTTATGCTAGTAATATATCCTATACCATTTGTAAGTCTTGAGATCTACATAATTTAAAGCCAAAAGAAACTGGATTAAGTCCCCTTACAACTTGGCAACCCCGGTTTTCTGACGTGCCCCATGAAGTCCAACCAAATTATCATGTTGTTTTCCATTATATGTAGCCTTTTCAACCATGGCTACTTATCCGGGTAGGCTTTACTTTCTAGAGCATTTTTTCAAAAGGAAGAATGTTTGTATAAAAGTTAAGATGAAATGAAAAGCGCTTGCTTATTTTGGGAAATTTCATGGTTTGCCCTCTTTTCTTCTGTGCACACATAAATGAAAATTAAATTAAAGCTTACTTATAAAGCGTGTAGCCATCACTAGGTGATTTCAGTTTACCAGCAATTAAAACTGCAACTACCAGCCCATAAATAGCAATAATACCAGCCATGACCACTGGAATGATACTTTTCATAATCAGCTCAGGTCGCATAACTGACATGGCTGCAATACCAGTTCCTGATTTTGCTGTTCCATAAGCTGCACCAAAGGCTATAAGAATTATTTTCACATAAACAAGTAAAAAAGAAAGAAACAAGACTAATTTTAACTTCTTAAGTTAGGGTGGGATCCTCCATATCAATCTTAAAGAGAAATCCTGCCTACCTTGTGCACAGGCATGAGCAATACAGAATTGTACTAGTCATATTGACTTTGTATACATAAACACATGAGTCTCCTATTAAATTTGGTTTTATACAATCCTCTCCCCCCCCATAAAATCGACAAAGCTTAACGGGTAAAAATACCATTTTTGTATATTATAATAATAGACAGTACTGCATAACTGAAAAAAATCGATAATTGAAAGGTCGTTTCCTGTTAATTCAAGTCTGGTGAGACTGAAAATGACATCAGAATTAAAAAAAAAAAAATCCATTACGTTGACATAAAGTTACAACTTGCCCCGTCTAATTTAGCTTTACAAAAGGTACTTGCCACTACACCTGATCTAACAGTTTCTCTCGCCTCGGCAATACTTCATTTACGAAAACAACAGGTCAAAAATTCTGTTGCTTTGGCAATTGATAAATTAAGAACTAGTGGAAGTAATATCAAACTGCTTGTTCCGCACACAATCACGAATCAGCGACGTATTTCCGCGGGTACAGGTACCTACACCTATCTTCATTTATCAGTGGTGGAATTCCTTCAAAACTCACGTTGGATTTTGTAAAGAGTGTTAGTAATATAGGATCATGGTCAAACTTACCGTACATATTCGAAACATTTGGGCTTCATCTCTTGCATGTAAAGTAAGTGGAATTCCGCTCTACAATTTCTTCTTTGATGAATCCTAAGGGACCCTATATGAATTGACATTGAGATCCCTAGATCGACGTTCACAACTATTTGAAAATGGTATAAACAATACAATGCTTGTAAAAACTCATAGTATTATTACATTGGATTTGTCTAGTACTCAAAATATGAGTATTTTCCGAACCGGCACTATACGTTTAGAGTACATCTTTTGCAAGGCATTTACGGAGAGTAAATTAATTAATCTTGCTAAATCAATTTGAAACCTATTAGGTAATTACCCCCGATGGCAGTGTTCTATTAGACTTAGCACCAAGAACATAGATCAAATAATCAATGTGCTCAACTTGGATGCATGTCCAAATACAAAACCTATTGCATACCCTTGGGTCTCCTTGAACATACTCACAACGCTAAAGATCGCATTATCATTGTTAATAGTAGCCCGTCGACTGTAAAGACGTGTAATTGGCTGTGCATCTTTCTAACAGTGAAGAACATTGTATTTTTTATCCTCTTGACCTACCTTATGTATTCTACACATCCAATATCAAAAACTTCTTTGGGCAAAGTGAAAAATCTATTATCCGAAATTGGAAGCGAGTACAAGATTTATCAACCAGAAGCTGTTATATTTTGGGAGCGGCTTACCTATTGTCAAGGTGAAATTTCCAGGGTATCATGAAAGGGATGTTCAACTGACCGAAGGGCAAGATATACATGCTGCTACCGCTATTAATACTGCTGATACTACTGTGACTGCAATTAATACAACACCAACTACTTCTCCCTTTACCACCGCAACTACTGTGACGCTAATACTATCCATGAAGTTAAACTTTGAGAGAATATTGATGGCAAATCCGAACACTCAAAAAAGACACTATATGCATATAGATTGTCAAAAGAGTGTATCTTGAAATTAATTTGTGTATTAAGTTGGAATTCTCAGAGGATGCTTAAAGGGGAAGAGCAATTGACCAAAAGGCAATATGTGCGCACTACTACTAATACTACTACCCCTGCTGGATTTACTAGTTCTACTACGACTATTGCTATTGTTCAAACTACTTCTTCTGCTGAAACTACCTGTAAGGCTAAGAGTATTAAGATGACAATTTTAAGAAGTATATGAATATGGATGGTATCGAAAGGACATATCGACAATGTCATCCATGGCTAATTTTGTTAAATTGGGTACTAATACTATTGCTGTGACTACTGTTACAACTATACTTAAGGGTATGCAGGTTAAATTTTCAGAAAAGCTATAGGGGGGAAGGTAAACTGAATCACAGCAAACCATCCGTATGTAGGCTATCAAAAGGATATATCACCGATATCTTTGGAATAATTTTGTGTGTGAAATTAAAACTTGCAAGGTGTGTTGTTGGAAATGTTGAACTAACCAACAGACAATAATTGCATCATATTACTACTGCTTCTACTCCTACAGCTATAATGACTCCAACTATTATTGTTACTGCTTCTACTACTACTGGTGCTAAAGCTGATACTTCTACTATAAATTCTACCGATTCTACTGCTACTGCTATAACTACTGGCACTACTAAAACTAAGGGTGTTAAGGTGAAAACTTTGTGCAATATTGAAACAATATTGAAATATATCGAACCACACTGTACCTGGGGCGTCGGCAATCGTCGTTCCGGTGGTCGACCGTGTATTGAACGTTTCGGACAGAAGAGGTTTGGACAGAAGGCATGTATCGGCCCATCAGAAACAGCGCCGACCTAAGACCACATGGCCTCCGTGTTGAGTATTTTCGTCCGCCGCAAGATCTGGCGCATCTGGTATCACAGTTCTGGGAGTATTCGACCGATGAGCCACGCATGCCGATACAGGTATATCCCAGCGGTTCCAGCAGCCTGGGTTTTACCGCCATTGAAGATGCGTTGTATGGATATTTCTATGGACCCATT
>JAAAKM020073195.1:151858598-151878765 GCA_010016025.2 Alatinidae sp. Z8VKAUB7J3
GCGAATTCGTTCGAGACGCGGTCTACTTCGGTGCAGCCTTTCGGCCGGGGGCGGAGTTGCTTCTTAAAAATTTCTGTATGTCAGAGATCAAGGCAACCCGCATCGATGTTGCCGAAGTCTGGGGTCGAGAAATGAGGGGGTTGGCCAACGCAGAACTCACCGGTTCACGCGAAGCCAGATACGGGTTTCTTGTGGCGCTGTTGCGACAGGTGACTGAGGCGTCAACACCAAACGCTGGCGACTGTCGTGCGCTGGTGACCCGCTTTCTTCGTCAGCCTTGTGAAAACGTGCATGAGATGGCGCATTCGGCAAACGTCAACGATCGGCGCCTCAGGCGTTACTTTAATCGGTACCTCGGATTGTCGCCGAAAGAACTGGAATCGATTGTGCGCGTGCAATCTGCGCTGGATTGCCTGGTTACAACCGAACTGCCAATCAGCCAACTGGCGAGCGACGCTGGGTTTTCTGATCAAGCCCACTTTACGCGCCGGTTCAGTGCGGCGCTGGGTGATTCCCCTGAAAGTTTCAGACGCAAGCTTCAGAACGGTCAGCAGATACTGAGCCCCCGTTCGATACCTTGGCACCAATACGCATTCAAGCGGGCCGGAACATAACGTGTTCATAGCCGTTGAGGTCGCCACCGCTGCCATATTCTGGAATTTTCCCTGCCAACGAAAAGCCGAATTTGCGCTAGAGTTTTTCGCACCGTGTCGCACGGCATGCTGATTTATTCGAAACTTTGGAACCTGCTTCGCGCCACCTGGCCGGACGAACGCCATCAAGGCCAATCGATGATGTTTCCAAACCCATGCTTCGTCGGCGACCGGGTGCGGCTGTCGGTGGAGCCGGCTGGCGACGGCCGGTTTGCGATTGAGGCCGTTCGGCTTTCTGACGAGGCCGTGTTGCTGACCGGGGAGACGGAAACCGCATGATGGAAGTCGGGCAATTTGCCGAAATCGAACGCCAATATTCGGTCTCGGACATGACAAGCTACGCCGAATTGGGCATCGACACGGATGCTGACACGGTGCCGGAACCACTGATCGCAGCGCTTTTCTCCTACCTGCTCGGCGTACGCCTGCCGGGCCCGGGAACAAACTACCTGAAACAGGAATTGCGCTTCCTGGCTCCCGCTCCCCTGGACGAAGCGCTGACCGCCCGGGTTGAAATCACCCGGTTGCGGCCCGACAAGCACCTGGTTGATTTGTGGTCGACCTGCCGCCGCGCTGACGGGACTGTGATCTGCGAAGGTCGAAGCCTGGTGCTTGCCAAGGATGTCGGGGCCTGAGAAGGTCAGCCCCGGTGTCGTCTCTTCAGGGTGCAAGGTGCCCGCCGCAACCGGCTGAGCATCCACGGCTGCAGATGTCCGGTTCACCTCGACGGCTGAGCCGGTCAGCGGGTCGAACCAAGCATCACCGGTTCGGTGAAGCGATCCGCCTTCAGCGGAACGTCGTTCTCAGCGATGGCGTGCCCCAAAAAACTCTCCACACCCGGCGGCACGATGGTTCCGTGGCGGCCCGAAGACAGGAATATCTGTTTTGACACAGGCGAACGGACCGCCAGTTCATTGGGGTCGTCGAAACTGCCAGCATAGACGCCGACGGTTCCTGGGAAACGCTCCAGGCTGAGGAAGATGCGACAGCCGCACTCGCCGCAAAACCGAACCCAGATCGCCTTGCCGCTGCCGTCCGACTGGTGGGTATAGCATTTCTTATTGTCTAGAATATCCATCCTTCTTGGGAGAGATGAAGAGGGATGTTCACTCGGATTTTGATGATTGTATTCTGTACAACAGGTTTGTATATTTGAAAGTATGCTCAAACGTAGAGGAGGGGTAACCTTAGTGGTGGAAATATTTCTATGAATGTAATTACAACTAAGCCTCGGCTCTGCCTTTTGGTTTAAAAGTAAACTTCCTGACCTTGTTTCACTTACTTGCATTACATTTTTGAAACTTTTCAGAAGCTTGTTGGATCTCCTACCATCAAATATTTAAGCAGTTCAAGAGCTAGTAAAGACCACAAAGTTTCAGAAGTTCTGAAGAATTTCTTCAAAGAGATTGAAAAGCTTGAAGGTAAACAATGTTTTTATGGCCGAAAAGTTGTTTTATTAGTAAAAGTAACATGAGCCTTTAGGCTCCAAAGAGATTAAAATAATCATTCTTATCCAAACCAATTCTGGATGATAGGGTGGAGGTTTAAGCTGAATGGGATATTAAAAAAGTGCTTTACCAACTGAACAGATCCAATGTTTGCCAGAGTCCATATTGTGAATTGAAGTGTGAGTTTGCATATGAACTACTAAATACTAATTTTCCTAATATAGCAATGGCCAAAACTCCCATGTCATTCATTATCGTATTCTTTTATTTGTCAGGTTTGATGATAAAACGAGCCATTCTGATGTGTGTTTGTTTACCTTTTCTCTTGGGAGGGGTTATTAAAAACTTCTTTGATTGGCAGTTGCACACATATCCGAGCTCTTGGAAGGGATTTCGGGAGACTTCTTATGGGAAGTTAGGAGGATGGAAACCCAAGAATTATATTCTTTGGTCTAAAAGTTCAAAATTTTCTTGGAAGCGTAGTTCTTCAAGACTAATCTAAAGGAGCAACTTTCCAAGGAGCAGATTCTCGTGAGGGGAGAGGATTTTTCATTGAGGGTGAGCCAAATTTACCGGCATTATTTGAAAAGCGATCAAAAATTAAATAAAAACGACAAGATTTGATTTTATTGATTCTTATCGTCTCATAGACTGATTTTTATGATACAGCGAAATGAATGATCACTAATGAGAAACAATACAGTAAATCAAGAGTAACCAATGTCATTCTTTTGCTTTTATCATTGCTTTTTATTATTTAAAAATAGTCAGGGATCTTTTTTTTGAACCTCAAAGCTGGGTTATAGGAAGGTGTTGATTTAGAAAGACTGTCTTTCATAGTTCTTTGGAGGATTATAGGAGTGGATATGATGTTTTGTATTAGGTGTGAAACTTATTTGTAGATTCTACTATGTAAAGGAAAATCTGTAGATTATTTTGCTGAAGAAAAAGACGACAATAACTTGGTAATTTAAAATTATCGCAGTGAAACAGGTAATCCCCTGTTTCTTGTGTTTAGGAAAAGACAATTTGTAATTGGGTAAGTTTTTGGGCGAGCTTTTCTGACACCAAGATATTATTGTGATCCACATTAATATAGTTTTATAAATATCAGTCGTAGCTTTTCTTTGTGGCTAGAAAAGACGAATTCGAATCCTGAATATCGCTAAAAAAAAGATTATTAACTCTGTACAAATCTAATATCTCCTTGGGTTCAAGCTAAATACGATTAAAAAGCCAACAAAAGTCAGTGACAAGGTCCTAAGAGGTTTCGTAATCTCTGAAATATATAATTAAATATTACATATGTATAATTACATGTTACATATGCGTAATATGTAAAATATTCCTGACGTGCTACCTGTTGTGCATGTGATTTTAAATCCCGAAACAACCATAAGAGTTTGCTTAAGTTAATGTTCTCTACTTGTCCTTTATCCTTTTCTGTCCACGCATTCAAACAGTATGTTTCTAAAATTTGAGCCTTTTTGGTCAAAAATTAAAAGCTTAAGTAGGTTGTCTTTGTTAGACCTGAAGTACGTATCTCATTTCGATAGAAAGGCTAATATTAAACCAAAAATTAATTTTTGACATATAATTGAAACAATTGTACTCAGTAATTCCTTAGAATTTTCGACGACGTTGGTATAGACCACCGAGTCGATGGCCTGCGCGGCGGCGCTGGCCGGGTCCAGATGCGGCGGCTCAAGCTGCATCGCGATGGTGACGCTGTCCTTGGCCGCGGCGGTGCCCGCGATCAGGGCCAGCGCCGAACTGGCTGCTAAAACGAAGGATCTGAAGGCCATAAAACAATCTCCCTGAATGCTGTTATCGGACGGGCCCGGTCCGCTGCCGGGGCCGATTGGAAACGAGTTTCCCGTTTTCCCATGCGTAATCAAGGCCGGGAGGACATTTCGCGCACTGGAAGCGCGCCGCGTTAATTGATACTCCCGTGCGCAATCCGAACCGGGAGCAGGACCGACATGAGCGCGACAGCCAGGAAACAGGCGCCCAACGCCGAAGACATCCGGGCCCGCAAGGGCGGAACCCCTTTGGTGAGCCTGACGGCCTATACCACGCCGATGGCGCGGCTGATGGACAAGCACTGCGATTTCGTGCTGGTCGGCGACAGCGTCGGCATGGTGCTGCACGGGCTGACCTCCACCCTCGGCGTGACGATGGAGATGATGATCCTGCACGGCCAGGCGGTCGCGCGCGGTCTCAGCCAGGCGATGCTGGTGATCGACATGCCTTTCGGGTCTTACGAGGAAGGCCCGCAGCAGGCATTCCGCAACGCCGCCCGGCTGATGGCCGAAACCGGCTGCGCCGCGGTCAAGTTGGAGGGCGGCGTCGAAATGGCCGAAACCATCCGCTTCCTGGTCAAGCGCGGCATCCCGGTGATGGCGCATATCGGCCTGACGCCGCAGTCGATCAACACACTGGGCGGGTATAAGGTGCAGGGCCGTGACGCTCAGGCGGACGCCGTGCTGGCAGACGCCCGCGCGGTGGCGGAGGCCGGCGCGTTTTCGGTGGTACTGGAGAAGGTGCCGCAGAAACTGGCCGACAAGATCACCGCCGAGGTGGCGATTCCCACCATCGGCATCGGCGCCAGCGCCGGCTGCGACGGGCAGATCCTGGTGGTGGGGTCGCGCTGCGGTTCGAGAACCGTTGGCGTGCGGGGCTTGCGTGCCTTTCATTATCGGAGCGAAGCAGTTATGACAACGGAAAATTTATCGCGTTTTCGCCTGATTCCTCCGCTAGGCGAGCTTTATCACCGGATGTAAAAATGCGCCTGTCCCGCTACTTCCTGCCGATTCTGAAGGAAAACCCCAAGGAAGCGGAAATCGTCTCCCATCGGCTGATGCTGAGGGCGGGGATGATCCGCCAGCAGTCAGCCGGGATCTATTCCTGGCTGCCGCTCGGCTTCAAGGTGCTGAAGAAGATCGAAAGCATCGTCCATGACGAGCAGATCCGCGCGGGCCACATCCCGATGCTGATGGCCACTATGCAGCCCGCCGACCTGTGGCGCGAGTCGGGCCGCTATGACGACTACGGCCAGGAAATGCTGCGCATCAAGGACCGCCACGACCGCGACATGCTGTTCGGCCCGACGAACGAGGAGATGATCACCGACATCTTCCGCGCCCATGTCAGCTCCTACAAAGACCTGCCGCTGACCATGTACCAGGTGCAGTGGAAATTCCGCGACGAGATCCGCCCGCGCTTTGGCGTGATGCGGGGGCGTGAGTTCTACATGAAGGACGGATACAACTTCGATCTTTCCAAGGAAGACGCGCTGCACGCCTACAACCGCCACCTGGTCAGCTACCTGCGCACCTACGAACGCATGGGCCTGCAGGCGATCCCGATGCGCGCGGACGGCGGCCCGATCGGCGGCGACTACACCCATGAATTCCTGGTGCTGGCCGAAACCGGCGAGTCCGAGGTGTTCTATGACAGCGCCGTGACCGATCTGACCTTCGGCGACCGCGACATCGACTATGACAGCGTCGAGCAGTGCCAGGGTGTGCTGGAGGAATTCACCTCCAAATACGCCCGCACCGATGAAACCCACGACGAGGTGGTGTTCCAGGAGCAGGTTCCCGAAGAGCGCCGCCGTTTTGCCCGCGGCATCGAAGTCGGTCACATCTTTCATCGTAAACCAGGTCATGCGCGCGCTGGCGTCCGATATGCGGTGCAAGACCCATCATCACAGCTTCGGCGACGATCAGCCCGCCGGTCACATCGAGATTGCGCGCCATGGCCTCGGGGCGGACTTCGAGACCTGACAGCATGGAATTTGCGTGGAAGAGTGCGCCGGCCGTCACGATGATGCACTCGGGGAGCGCATGCCATTCGGCGTGCCAGGGGCCGGTGGCGCGCTCGTGATCCTTGAGGGAAGCGGCCACAATCTCTGAAGCGGATGCTGATCCGCCGTTGATGAGCACTACAATCGGTTTACCACCAAGCAGATCACCGCGGGTAGCACGAAACTTTGCATGGCTCGATTTCAACCGACCTTGCGTGTAGACGATCAAACCTTCATCGAGGAAGTGATCTGCAACTTCTACGGACGACTGCAGTGTGCCACCGGGATTGTTGCGCAGATCGAGCACCAGGCCTTGGATCTCACCTGCGTTTTCTTCTTCCAATGACTCCAGTTCGTCACGCAGATCCTGGCTGGTGTTTACCTGAAATTGGGAGATGCGGATATAGCCGAAGTCGGGTTCCAGAAGCCGGCCCCTGACGCTGGCCACGCGAATAACGGAGTGTTCCAGATGATATTCGTTGGATTCATCGCCCTCGCGGTCGATGGTGAGCACCACTGGTGAACCGGGTTTGCCGCGTAACCGCTCGATGAGGGTGCGCATCTTCATGTCGCGCACAGAGTCGCCATCAACCCCGGTAATACGGTCCCCTGACTTCAAACCCGCGCGATCAGCCGGTGTGTGGTCCATGGGTGAGATCACGGTAAAAAAGCCGTCCACCTGTCCGAGTTCGATACCAATACCGCCAAACTGACCGGTGGTGGTGGCCTGCAGTGAGTCGAATGACTGCGGGTCCAGATAGTCGGAATGATCATCCAGACCGCTCATCATGCCGTGAATGGCATGGCGCAGCAGCTCTTCCTCACTGATCTCGTTAACGTAGTTATCGGTAACGGTGTATATTTTGTATTAAACATCAAAATATTTTGTTTAATATTTATTTTCAGTTAATTTATTCAACACAGTTGTTTATAGGGCTGTATAAATGTATTTCAATGTGGTAATGTAATGATCAAGTATATTTGAGTTTTTATAATCTAATGTTATTCGTAAGTATATTTTATGGTATATTCTGTGTTTAACGATAAAAATAATGTATTTAACATTTATCTTTTTGCTATTTTAATCAGCAGAATTGTTTATAGGGAATGTTGGCAAATCCTGCAGAACCGTGATGTTTCAACAGATAAACATACAATGCATTTTGAGTCAGGAGTGAGAATGGGGGTTGGAGCTTTCAATTTGATGATATCCATGTTGCCTGCAAAGGTTCTCAAGCTTCTTGAATTTATTGGATTCTCATCAAGTCGGGTAATATTTCAACTATTGTACTTAATTTCTTTTCCAAACGTTTGTTACTGAATATTCTTGGCTAGATTCCTGTTACTTTATTCGACAAAGTAATTTAGGATGGGTAATTACTCGTCGTAACTATAAATATTTGAAAAATAAATCCTCAAATTTGAAATTTCTAACATCATAGCTTCGAAGCGCGAATTATTTATCATTAATTGTTTATTAATTATCTTATTTAATTATCTATTAAGTTAATTATCACATTTATCGTTAATTATGTCTCATACATTGTTGTCAGATAATTTTTTGTGAGTTTTTGATATTTTGCAGATTTTCAATTTTTTTTTTGTATAAATCTTATTTGCTAAATTTGGAAGGCTCGTGACTAATGTAAATCAAGCCAGTTTTTAAGAAATTTTTCTAGGGGCCCAAAAATATTAGGATTTTAATATTTTTAGTTGAAACACAAACTTATTATAATTTGTGATCTGCCTAAGGTTGATTATTATTTCATTAGTTGTTGAAGTTCGGTAAATTTATTTGATTTGATTTTGTATAATATTCATAATATTAAAGTGATATTAATTTATGATATTATAATATTAAATATTTAGGGGAGCACATGGCGTTTTTGTTTTATAGGCACTCGTGCAATCCCCACAGAATACTCATGAAACTCTAAGCCCAGTGAAAGACTCCTGAGAACTCTTGGCTGACCATAAAACAAAGATCAAACATGGCCATCTTTTTTACTAAATCCTACCTGTGAACAATAAGTGGTTTATATAATTAAGGGCTATTGCCTATGGAGCTGTGCGGGTGAAATCAGCACCGAGACATGCTTATTAGATTTTCAAACATTTCATCCCGTAAAAACGGCAACAAGAACTTCCAATTCCCAATTGAATGAGCGCCTTCCCAAGTTTCTAGAGCCAGCCCTTCCATACAAAGTGACAAGGGAGGAAAAATAAAACAGAGGGGATATGGTTCTTTACTTAAGCATTGCTACATTGATGCATCTGAAAACACTGGTATGTGAAAACCAAAGCCTGATAATAGCAACCAATATCAGCCTACATTCTTGTGGTAGCATATTCCAAGCCAAAGTTAACTACAAATTTGCCCTTGTGTTCTACTAGGTTGATTTTAGTGGTGGGGGGGGGGCAGACTCATCTAGAGTGTCCAAAAATATCTTCCATAAATACTAGAATAAAACTCTTCTGTCTATTAACTTGTAATGAAAGCAGTCAAGTTTTTCCCAACAGTTTTAAATGTTAACAAAGAAAGTGGTCTATAATAACTTTCTATTTCTCTGAAATTAAACACCCTTCATCTCACAAGAGATGAAGTTTTCAGCAACTGAAACGTCAGCTCGACGCCCTATGCGCCAAAAATGGCTCAGGAGGATCTTTATCCTTTTTTTAATCATCTCACAAGAAAAGGAGGAGAAATCTTGCCTTTATTTCTCCTACCTATATGGATACACTTCTCCCTTAAAACCTGAAACTAGACTTTTAAATAAAAATTCTTGCTTTTTTTATGGCAATCAAGAGCTGAAAGATTCTTTATTGCAATAATCAGCCTATGCAAAAAGATTTAAGGGGTCAAAATGACAACTTCCATTCGCTGAAGAGAATAGCTAGCTGAAAATTTTGATTGGATGTATTTGAGGAAATGATGGGTGAGGGGGGGGGGGAGATTTCCCTCCAATCTCTTGCGATTTTTAAAGAGGGTAATAGATGTTGCAATATCCAAATGAGCCTATTTTGATGTTTCTACGACATCTCCTTCTATACGAATTGCCCTGGTCTAAGACTAAAAAAGGGACGATAGCTGCCCTCCGATCACTTTGAATCATAAAAAGAGTCATAAATCTTCCGATTACCAGCCTAATAAGCACCCTCCGAGGTTTATACGACCACCCTTTTAACAAAATTGTTACATGTGCCAAGGGCATAACCTAATTCCGTTACCATGAGGGCTCTGGGGGGTTGACATCCTCAAAGACATAACTTCTGGACAGAAATATCCTCAAAGACAGAATAGATTGTGCTGACATCCTCTTTATTCAGGTAGCGCTATTGCGCTGCTTCTGGTGAGACCAGCTATAATAAATTTTTAGGATAATTTTAAAATTGTATTCTAAAAGTTACTAATATCACAGCTTGTGCAAGACTATGAAAATTGGCTCTTAAGCCTTCCATCACAAAAGGATTCCGAAAGATTTATGGGTTAATAATTAAATAAATAAAAACAAAATTTAAATTAATTAAATAAAAACAACAATTTTTCTCGACTGAAAGTAAGGAATAACATTAAAAGTTAGAACGAACAGAAATTATTACTTATATTAGGGGGTTCGCCCATTCGTCAATACTTCTTTCTTTACCCTAAAGTTCGAATTTTGCTCCATATCCAAGAATGACCCCTGAATTACAAAGGCCGCTTATTTAGAATAAATAGCTCGTTTGAAAGCTCTGGAAAAACTTAAGCGTAATTTCTTTAATTTTTAAGAAATTAAAATTAATCTTCAATTTCTTAGAAAATTAAAAGATTAGATTAAGATTAGAAATCTTTAATTTCTTTAATTTTTAAGCGTAATTTTCGTTAATTTCTTTTCGTTTTAAGTTTTAATAAATTGGATGTTTTATTAGGAGACTTTAATGTCTAATGTGGTTAAAATAGGGATAGAGAGTATGCAGGCAAAAGTAAATTTGGTGCAGGGAGTTAAAAATACAATGGCTTTTGTACTAGTGCAGCTATTTAAAGCGTAACAATCTAGTTGAAACGAATACGGTATTAATGCCACGTAAGTTAACATAGTACTCAAAAGGTAGTAAGATGACTTATATTATTGATTATGCTACTGTAAATGTAGAAAAATTACTGACGATTGGATATTTCTGGAAAAATTTCTACTAAGAGAGACATCTATGGAAATATTTCCACTTTTGGGTATGGTGGAGAACGTGATCCATATAATACAGGATTACCTACATCCGTCACAAAAGGACAACATGTTGAAAAATTTACTTGGGATGTTTCTGGAAATCTTAAAGAAAAAGAAAGTCATTTAAATTGTTTGGTTTTAAATTTAAAGATTTTTCGGAATATAATTTTCTATTGGATTATTGGATGCTAGATTAAAAACGGCGCTCTATACTATAGGAATTTACGTTTTATTGAAAACAAAAATTTAAACCAATTTTATCCTTCCATTTTTGCCATTTTCAAATTAACAGCGGCTCAAACAAAATTTATATGAGCACTTCTGTGCAATAAAACTAAATCTAGTCCTTTAGTACCTAGGTCAGGCCTCTATGGATCTCCAGCTTGAACAGCAGCTTGCTTATTTCTATACCCAAGAAAATTAAAGGTATCTAAAATCGGGCATTTTGTCTGCTTATTGCGGGGCTAATGAATATCAGTAAAGTATGTAGATAACATGATAGTACATTCAATGGGCACCGACGTAATCATTACGTGCAAAAGTGTTTTATCTGGAAAACTTGAGTCAATAAGAAAATAGGGAACAAATATTCCTTTATATAATGCCACCAACCGCTCCCCGTAGAGCCAAAAATAATAAGCCGTTAAAATTGAATATTTGTGTGTGCTACAAAATATTCTTGTTTGCTGTAAAGTAGTAATTCTTTTTTTTTTTAGAATAAATTAATTTTTTCTTTTTTATTGTGGGAGACACGATGGGCCACCATTTGGGAAAGATTTGAAATAGTAAAATATGCCAACGTGAGAAAGGCCCCCTGTGGTGGGAGGACGCCCTTAATTCTGGAAAATACTTTTTCTTTTTTTAATGGATTGTTTTATCTTCGTAGCACATGGTGGTTTGAAGTGTGCCCGGCTTAGCTGCTATTTAATCTTTTTAAAAAGAATAGTAGATGATGTCTGTGGTTAAATTTTTGTTGAAGGTTTCGTCACTGAGAGGAGTGAAGGTGGGGATTTAAAAAGTAGTATTTTAAAGCTATTGTAGGGAAAGTAAAACTCCATACTAAATTTGACTGGGATATTCTTCTTTTTCTTCCAGGAATTTTTTGAGAATCCTGCCTTTCGTGCCGACGGCTTAAAGATATATCCTACATTAGTTATTCGTGGTACAGGTCTATATGATCTTTGGAAGACTGGACGGTATCAAAGCTATCCTCCTAATACGCTTGTGGACCTTGTTGCACGCATTCTTGCCCATGTTCCTCCTTGGGCGAGGGTATATCGTGTGCAACGAGACATACCTATGCCTCTTGTCAGGTAAGCTTGATCTTAATGTGTCACACGAGGTGTCTAATTTTTAAATTTTTTTCAAACGAGTTAATTCAAGTCTCTGCAGTATGTTTACCGTGAAAGAGTTGCTAAATAGTCTTGATCTCATGAGGACCATATTTTCATAATGGTTTTACAAACTAAGCCGCAAGGAAAGATTATGTACAATAATAATAATTTATGTATACACAAGCCAGCAAGGACCGTGACAAAAACGAGTAAGACACCAACCGACAAGTAACATCATTTAAGGGGATTCGATACAGAAAAAAAACAGCCTGTCTCATCCTTTATAAACCTGCTTTGTTTGTGTGGAAAAACTCTTTAGAATTGACTGGGTGATCTTGTCGTAATTTGTAGAGTTTAATTAAGATGTGGAAATCTAAAATCATTCTGTGAAAAACCTTCAAGGCTTCTTTACTGCAGGATTTTTAGGATTGTTATGATGAAAAACTTTAAAGACTTCCTTACTCCAAGATTTCTAAGATTGTTACATAATAGTTTCTTTAAAACACCTTCAGAGGGCTTCTTTACTCCAGGATTTCCTTGAATGTTCTTTAAAAAAAAACTTCAGCCCCCCATCACTTCATGATTTCCTTTTAAAAACCTTCGGGGCCATCCTCTCAGGTAAGGGCATAGTCCTTAAATCATCCCAATATATTCACACATATCAGCCATTTCATGCTAACAAATTTGCAGCCATATGAAGAATCGTTATAGAGACTATTGATTTTCATGGAAGAAAGCCTTCCCGGGTAACAGAAGCCTAGTCTGCTCCTATTCTAATGGGGAACCGAGTGACTCCATTGTCCCAGGGGGATACAAAGACGGCAATTTGTACGGAAATTTTATTTTTCTTCTGCTAGGTTTTGAATGTAACACAATAAGATTTTCTGTAAACGGATATCTCTCAAAGATACCAACTGGCGAGTCTCTCATTCCTTATATTCGACTAAAAAAAGGTGTACATACCTAAATTTAAACTACTATTATTCTCTAGATAAGACAAACATCTAAAAACCCATGGTTCTCACGATGATAAAGCAACCTTATTTCTCGCAAATTCGTTAAAATAGCTTCTAAGCAAGTTGGTAAAAATGCAGAAGTTGTGTTAAACCTTTAATTGTGTAAAGCCATATTTCCTACCGAACAGATGCTATTATATAGGAGGGGTGCATCCCGTTGTCTGATAAATATATGCATTAAGGCAAATCGTAAATAATTACTTTAGGACACGTAACATACATAGCGTTAAATAATTATTGAAAATAGACTCGCTTATATACCAGCTGCTTTCGCCCGGAAAATATCAGCCTAAGCCCTTACATAAATGTATTTTATCAATGAAAGAGGGTGAATGATATTCATTATACTAAAATAGCAAATAAGCGTCGCAAGCACTCCGGCTTTGTCTTCCTCGTACGCACGGTAAACGTCGGCGTTCAGGAACACGTAAAGCCTGCCATCAACGATGTCAGCGAACCGTGGGCTGCCGTCCAGCTTCTTTCCCTTGGCAACGCCAAAGGCGCAGTAGCCACCATACCGGGGCATGTACTTTTCCGGATCTGACGCGAACTGTTTCATCGTCTCATTGGACGTGAAGTAGTAGGCCACGCCATCGTGCACATGGGTGTATTTGGCTTGTCCCGGTACGACTCCAAGACCGCTCACCAGAGCGACAACATCGTTGGCGCGAAAGGCGACACCATGTCCGTCGACCGTTGTTCCCTTCGATACGTTGTACTCGTCCACGGCGAACGCGGGTGCAGCGGACAGAAGCCCAACGAAAGTTGCTGCAGCGAGCAGGGTTTTAAGGGATTTCATTTCGATATTCCTTCTTGCTGTTTCGCCCTTCGGGGCGGTTGGTGTTTTCCACCTGGTGATCGGCAGGCGGAGGGTTCGCCGGGTTTCGGCGGTTTCGGAACGCGTTCGGTGTGTCGAACGCGGAGCCGAATTGGGTTGGTTTCGCCGGTCCGGCGCGATCACTGACGGATCGCGTGGGCAGACCGGTATCTGGCGCGCCTATTTCAGAGACCGAGCTGCGAGAGCCCGAATTCGCCTGCAGGCCGAGGGCCTTGTGGCCAGAGGATCTTTCGTTCGGAGTCGTCGATGGCGAGATCATTGATGCTGGCGATGCGGCACTGCATCAGTCCGTCTGGCGAGAATTCCCAGTTCTCGTTGCCATAGGATCGAAACCATTGGTTGGACTGATCGTGCCATTCATAGGCAAAACGAACGGCGATCCGGTGGTCGCGAAACGCCCACAGCTCCTTGATGAGGCGATACCCATTTTCCTGCTTCCACTTGCGGGTGAGAAACGCTTCGATTTCTGCGCGGCCGCGAAGAAATTCCGTCCTGTTTCTCTAGATGCTGTCGCGGGTGTAGACCATCGCCTCAGAGGCCGGTCGATGTTCAATGACTCACGATCTTGTTGGGTGGGGCTGATCAAAAAACATCCGTCACTGACTCGAGCCGAAAAGCTTCCCTCGGTACTGATCAGCAGACGTTGCCGGCAACCGCGACGAACGAATTCGCATAGGGTTCGCCGCAACTCTTTTTCTGTCGCCGTTGCTGGCGAAGGTGTGAATGAATCAATCGTGACGCTGCGGTTTTGTGCCTGCTGCAATTGCGCCTGGTTCAAATATCGGACCTTCCCCAACCCGTTGGCTTGAATGATGGTTTGGGCAGCAAACTCCAACGCTTCGAAACGTTCGAATGCTTGAGGCAGCGTTTGACCACCGACGACGACTCCATGGTTTTCTAAGATCACGCTGTCGCAGCCGCTTTGAAACGTTTGGGCGATGTTGCGTCCAAGTTGTTCGCTGCCGGGAAGCGCGTACGGCGCGAATCCGACTTTGCCGCAAACCCAATGAGCCTGATGGAACAGTCGCGTGTCGGGAACTTGCTGGCAAAGACTAAAGGCGACCAAGGCGACTGGATGGGCGTGAACGATCGCTCGCAAGTCGGGACGAGTATTGTAGATGGCTTGATGAAACGGAAACTCTGATGAGGGTGGGTGGGGGCCATCCACGTTGCCGTCACGGGCGACACGAACCATGTCTCGGCGTGACAGGTTTCCCTTGTCGATTCGCGCTGGTGTGATCCAGATATCACCCGAATCGTCGCGGATCGAAAGATTGCCGCCCGAGGTGGTTGTCATGCGAGAACGGTAAATCCGCTCCATCGTCCGCAAAATCGCGTCGCGCGGATGAACCAATGAGAGCGGTAATGCCATGGTGGGGCAGCCTTTTTGTTGCAGACGGTCTTTTTTCGATTCACCCGGTTTTTGCGGGTGCCAACATGGGCTCACTCGCGGGGAGCCACCGTCATGATTGGATCAACAATCTTGGTGGCCGCAAGCAGCCGAGCTAGTACGCCGAGCCGGTCAGTGGTTAAGATAGTGAAACGCGGTGGCTCCAGCAACGCGTAATCGACGCCGGCGAAGGAGGGGGTGGTCGCAGCGATCTCATCCATGATCTGGGACGGGTGGGTATAGGTCCATCCCGCCCCCATCGCGTTGGCCAGCAGCTGGGTCACCTCCCAGTCGGCGTAGCCGTTCAGCGGGGCCATCACCTTGCGCACGCGGTTGATGCGGCGCTCGGCATTGGTAAAGGTGCCGTCCTTCTCCAGGAACGTGGAGCCTGGCAGGAACACATGGGCGTAGTTGGCGGTTTCGTTCAGGAACAGGTCATGCACGATCACGCATTCCATCGCCGCCAGACCCGCCGCAACATGTTTGGTGTCCGGGTCTGACTGCAGGATATCCTCGCCAAGGGAGAAAAAAATCCCATGATCGTGTTCGGGTAACTCGCTTGGCGACAGTGTATGTCGTTCTTCTCCGCCTAAATCATTCAAATTCCATTGTGATAAACCGGATCCAGCGTTTTGTCCGGCACCTAAAATTACCCGGCCTTTAGCATCATCGAATATTTTCCATTGTTTCCCGGGGCAAGGTAAGGAATTTCAGATGATGCGCCAGGGTCGAAGGCGCAATGCCGGTGCGCTCCTGGATGTCCCCGACCGTCAGCCCGGCCTCGCCCGCCCGGATGAGGCAACGCAGCACCTGCAACCGCGCCTCCGATCCCATCGCGGCAAAACCCTGTGCGGCTTCTTCCCATTGCATGATGTAAGCTCCGATTGATTCGATTAAACTAGTTTTATGGTTTTTATTGATCGGTATTCAAGAGCGCTGCATATTATCCGTAACACGACCTGCCGGCCAAGAATTGCAGACCAGATTGCGAAGCCACAGCAAGGCGCAGATTCCTCCAAACTGGCCCTAAGTCCAGATTGCACCGCGTTTAAGTCCACCCTAAGGTGGCGCGCATGGCCATTTCCGTTGACACCTTCTTCCTCAACCCGGACGCCCAGGGCACCCTGCAGGCGCAGATCCATGAAATGATTGCCGAGGGCATTCTGTCCGGCCAGCGAGCCGGCAAGGCCAAAAAGAGATGATGAAAACGCCGTGCCCATGCCGGCAATGGGCGCCTGGAGCCCTTGCTTGAGTTCGCCGAGAACAGCGCCGCTTTCATTTTCGGAGATGTCGAGGGATTCGATCACGCCGCCAACCGCGGTCACCGTGTTGAGCAGGCCCCAGAAGGTGCCGAGCAGGCCGAGGAAGATCAGCAGCGCCGAGATATAGCGCGCGATGTCGCGGCTTTCGTCGAAACGCACCGCGATCGATTCGAGGATCGAGCTGAGCGTGGATGACGACAGCCCCCGGCGCGCCTCCTTGCTGCGCAGCAGCGCGGCGGTGGAGGCGAGCAGCCGGGGCGGTTTGATCGCATCGAGGCCCGGGCGCTCCTCGCGGAAGGCCTCGATCCAGTCCACGCAGGTGGAGAGCCGCAGAACCTGCCAGAAGCAATAGCCGACGCCGACCACGAAGACGAAGGCGATCAGCCCGTTGAGATACGGGTTGGCCGAAAACACCGCCTCGATATCGCGATAGAGAAGCCAGCCGACGACCGCGACCAGAACAAGGAACGCGGCCATCGCAACCAGCGTCCGGGTCGGTCGCGTGACCCGCGACGCCATACTGAGTCCGCTCGCCATCGACGCACTACCCGAGCCGTTTAAACGCCTGCCGGAAATCGCGGCCGGTTCAGCCCGAACCGCCCCCGCATCCGTCGCCTGCGGCGCGACCGGACGGATTGCCGGAACCCGGCCATCCGCGCCGCGCCTTCATCCGGGCGACACTAGAGGGGCCGCGCCGGACAGTTAAGAGTTTTTTGCGCCGCGACAGGTTTCGCGCGCACCCGACGCAGCCGGGACACGCCCGCGCCGGACGGGGAAGGGGCGCGCGGGCGGGAATCCGGGTTTCGAAACCGGCGCTCAGGCCGCGTCGAGGATCCGGTCCAGCCGCTCGATCATGTCCGGCCCGGCCGCGATCACCGAGCCGCTGCCGAAGATGTTGTCTCCGCCCTCCAGATCCCGCGACAAATACTAATCAAAAATATAATTTTTTTATACAATAAAGAAATTATCATTCAGAGACAGACAAAACAACCTCTAGCACTTTACATTCAGTAAGATTGACAGTGGCGTCAATGAACGAGAATTTAGGGCAAGGGGACAAGATTTATTTTCAATACCTAGGGGGGAGGTGCAAATCTGCTGTATTTTTTATTTTATCTAAAAAATACAAAAAAAAAATGTATGAAAATATACAAAAATACGGCATTTTTCATAACCTAGAAAGGATAAATAGAGGGAATATGTCCCCAGCCTATCCTCCAACTGACACTGCTGACTGATTCAAGAGTATCTACATACTTAGGCGGAAACGAAGCAGTGTTTCCAAAATACGTGTTTACTGTGTTAAGTGATGTTTTTGCTTACATATATGCAAGTCTGCAGAGCCTAAAAAGCTATCAAAATTCTCCATATGAGTCAATTAACAATTAGACTTTACTAATACCGAGACTTACTAGTGCTAATTTGAATGATTCTTCATAAAATTTTCTGATCGACTGAAAAATACTATTAGAAAATATAATTGGCTCAAACTAGTGCCAACTAAATCTCAGTATTATTAAAATGGTTTTTATGGCCTTGTCGCAGACTTCAGAAGGATTGCCATCACTGGCGTAATGTATAAGGTAGATTCAGTCCAACAGTTCATACATTCAGCCGCCTTTACAAGGTTATTTACTAAATCCAATAAGTCTAAAGTCACTTGGAATCTTTAAGGTGTATTAGATGACAAGGGTAGCAGTACTTGAGTCCCCTCCCCCTACTGGATCCAACTTACATAATAAATTATCACTTTTTATCTTTTGAATACTAATACTATTTTTTATTCAAAATTTTCACACAAAAAACCCCATAAGGAAATATAAACTCCACATATCCCTTTGATTCAAAAGAGTCACTGATAAGAATTTCTTATGAATACATAAAATTACTTACTTTTGAATGAAGGTGTAAATTATATCTAGATGATCAGAATATTGATATAGTTTTTCTAATTGGTTAAGAGAATAATATTTTAAATATTTTCGGTTTTTCCCAATAAGAATCAAGATTTCGGCTTACGATATATACGTAGGACGAAGTTTTGAAACAAACTTTAGCAATATTTGTACCACAAGTGGTAACAATATTATTAGCCTTGAAAGTTTTAGCTTAATACCCCGAGGCTTACTGTTTGTTGGAATATTGTTGATACACCCCTTTGATAACCAACATGTGCATAGTGTGTTATAATTAAGTTCAACATACCCCTCAAAATCCCCTGCAATTTTCACCTTAATTCATAAAGTATTTCCTTAGATATTGCTGAGGTGCCATTTTGACCACCTGTATGCTCATAGTGTGTTTTGATTTACTTCAACAGCACCCTACCGATTCCCTGAAAGTTGTACCTAATACCGTAAGCATTAGCAATTTCAGTAGTTGTTGTTGTATCAGAAGTAATAGTAGGAGTATTAGTAGTAGTAATAGTGATAGCAGTAGTAGTATTAGTAGTAGTAGCAGTAAAAGCATTACATTGCCCTTTTTATCTAGTTCAATGTCCCCTCCTCATGCCCTGATAGTTTCAACTTAATAATTTAAGATATTTCTGAGATATTGATTTTACGCCCTTTTGATAACACATGTATACATAGTTTGTTTTCATTTAGCCCAAACAGTCTGATTTAACTCCCCTTGAACAATCCCTTGAGGGTTCACCTTAATACTATCAGCCTCACTAATAGTAGGACTAACAGCAGTAGCAGCAGCAGTACTACTACTACTAGACTACTAGTATTAGTAGTACGAACATACTGCATTATTATTAGTTCAACATCCCCCTTAACAAGCCATGATAGTTTCAACCTAATGCTCTAAGCTGCTCGTGATAAATTTCTGATGCGCCCTTTTGACAGCCTATATACACAAAGCGTGTTTCAATTTAATTACCACATACCCATCAGCATTTCCTGAAAAATTCTGCTTATTACCCTTAGCCTTAATAGTATTTTTGTTGTTGAAATGATGCTTTAGCCTCTTTTTTTACCGAGTCTTTTTTTCAAAAATAAAATATTCCGTGTCATTACGGCACACAAAGATGTTTTCTGACATGAATCATCTTTTTTCTTTAGCCTCATAAGTATGCCAATCTACATGGTACTCCCCCTGCCCTCTCCTATTGGATCCTGAAATTAGAATCAAAATTCATGCATCTATCCATTGAATTCTGGGCCTTGAGGTATTTAATCTTAATACAAACGATGAGTGATAAACACTGATTAGGTTGCAAAGGATGAATATTGCTAAGCATTCCCCCTCTCCTCATTCTCTTGAAAATAAACTTGCTTTCTAACGTATCTCGTGCTAACTCATATCTAGAAAAAAAACTAGCAGAATTAATGTTTGGAAACACGAGCTTGGAACTAAAAATGAAGGTCCCTTCTTTCAAAGCATCCCAGCAATCCCTTTTCTGTATCATTTTCTTTCTTATCAACAACTCTTGATTATGCTTCATTTTTTATGTAAACTAGAGACCCGGTCTTATTTATTCAGCCTCCATGTCCTGGAGCATTAACTTTGGGAAGAGATAAGGGGAACCATGCTTTATATTATCTTCTAGGAAATGCATGAGATCTTTCTTCTCGTATCATGTTTCTTTAACCAGAAGTCTTCCATAACTCGATTTTTATGGCTTTCAAACAAAATGGGTATGACTAGGAAGGAAGAGCATTAACTGAAGAGTCTCGGTATTATGGTGAATTATCTGAGAGTATATATACTGTATTAGTGGTATTCCCTCAAAATATTTAGTCGATGAGTGTGATTTCGGCCCCAAAACACCACAGCCATAACCTGTAGATACGCAAGAATTGATGCTGCAGTCGTTATGAGTACTCATCTTTCCACTATTAAACATTGTTCGCCTTTTTGAAATTGAAGCTTAGTTTCTCGCATTACCATAAATTTCGCTTTATTATCACTAAATATCGGCAGAGCCAACTATTTCATATTTATAACTTCCTTGTATCGTCGTAGTCTAAGAAAAGAATTTATCAAAACTTTTATTTGTCAAAATTTGTTAAAACTGTTATTTGTGCAATAAGGTCTTTTCAAAGGAAAAAGAATCTAAGAAAAATTGAGGGAAATTATGTTAAACACAAATATTTTAGGGAGTCGGGACATTTTTTCGGTTACAAAGAAAAAGTTTCAAAGAGAATTTGTGACGGTAGAAATGATTTTGTTTGAAAATGGCACGAAATGACATTTTGAAAGTTCA
>JAAAKM020073195.1:151878775-151891526 GCA_010016025.2 Alatinidae sp. Z8VKAUB7J3
AATTTACCTTTCAGTTAGCAAATTTATGTGTGATTATAAAAATTTGCTTGAGTTTTACCATAACGAAACTGTCAAGCAGTTCGTGGTTACAACTGTGCGTAAGGGACATCACGATCCCACAGTAACCAAAACTCTGAAAAACGGGATTTTGACAACAAGGAACATATAAAAAGAATTTTCTTTTTACAATGAATCCACATGCATTAAATTTAGATTTTATGTGTAAAACATAACGAGCATTAGAAAATTTTCACAAAATAAGACAATGGGGGGGGGGATAAACACAATCTTGGCAAACTTCAATTTTAGAACAAAGATTTTCTAATGAAACCATCCCAAACAAATCGACTGATGCTAATTTCTATATTTATTGTATTTTTAAAACTAAAGTTTTACCGAAAAAACACAACTCATGTAAAAAGCAATATCAGGGGGGATCTAGAGCAAAATTTTGCTATGATGTTTGAGAAAGATTGCGAAAGGTAGCTAATCGGCATATATTTTCTCGTACTTACATTTATTCTTTAGGAAAACTATGAACAGAATTAGCGTGGCACTGCTGTTTTCAATTGGACTGATGAGCTTTTCCGGTTGTCTAAACAGTCAGGCAAATAAAGACAAGTTTATCAAGGACATGATTAAGGGTGGCATGTCAGTCAAAGCCAAGGTTCTGCGCGATTCTGCGGGCACCTTGAAGGACATGAAAGTTTTCCGCGATGGGTCCAATGATGGTGTTGTTTTTGCCAGCGACAACAGATAGCTGTCCGCTGCCCCACCTTCGGTCACCTCCGTCGTGCCGCCACTTTGATCCAAAATCACCTGCCCTTGCCGCCGCTGAATGCGAATCGCGTCTGCCGTGACAAATCCCTCGGAGGCATTGTCAAGTCGCACGGTCAACTGGTTGCTGGCGAGGTTGAACACACCCAAATCCTCAAATGCCGTTCCGCTTTCTGTTCGATCGTCCGGACTTTGTTGTTGATCCCCCGTCACCGTGGCAATCAACGTGGTGCCGTCAAAAATCGAGTATGGCGCCGAATCAGAACGATTCGAAAACGGAATCCAGCTCGCAGAAACCAAATAGTCACCCGGTGTGATGTCGAAAGTCCAACTCGCTTGGCTTGGTGAGGTGCTGCCCGCAAATGCCCAATCGCCTGGAAATCCGTGCGACGTCGAAACGTCGGTAAAACCACTTTGCTGATACCCCGCGTCTCCGTTGTCCACGATCGTGCTGGTGCTGACAACGATTTGTTGGCGCTGTTCGACACGAATGGCATCCGCTGTAAAAAATCCGGCATCGGCACGAACAAGTCGCACGTTCAAAGTTCCGCTTAGAATGTTGAACAGTCCCAGATCTCCAAATGCCGTTGCCTGATCGATCCGATCATTTGCCGAAACCTGTTGATTGACCGAAACGGTCGCCAGCAACGGATCACCATCAAAGATCGAATAGGGTGCAGCGTCGGACCGATTCGAAAACGGAACCCAGCTGGCTGAAATCAAGTACTGGCCGGGTTCGACCGGGGCCGACCAAGTGGCATGATTTTGTCCGATCGAGTTGGCAAAATCCCAATCATCGTCAAAACCATCTGGACTGTTGACGCTGGAAAACCCAACCTGTGAGTAACCCGGATCGCCGTTGTCCAAAATCAGCGCGTTCCGTCGCTGAATACGAATCGCGTCTGCCGTGACAAATCCAGCATCAGAATTGTTCACTTGAACCACCAACTGATTGCCGGAAACAAAGAAGGTGCCGACTCCATCCCAATCTATTCTAAGCCTCCCTCTTTACACCCCTCGCAGGAAGTTTCCATTTCCCTTAAATCTTTCTTTATGACATCCTCCCACCCCAACCGCGGATGACCAGCTTTTCGTTTACCCCTAGACAATGACAGCGCAGTCATCGATATATTAAATACTGGCGGGTCACTTTGCTCTTAGTTTGAAACTGAAGGTGCTTTAACTTTTAAACCATTTCATTAATTGATGCCAGTGGAGTCAAACCCGGCTCATGATGAATCTGAATAAGGATGTCCCGCTAGGTATACAAACTCTTAAGCATAATAATCCAGAGACATTCCCAAACGTACAAATAACAGTTCAAATAAGGACAAAATCCCTTTATTCGATAGTGAAAACAAAGATAAAAAATTCTGGATGTTTTGAGCACATACACAGCGACCATCATCAGTAGATAAATCCGTCATCATCTGCTGACGACGATCGCTGTGTATGAAAACAAAGATGAAAAATTCTGGATATTTCGATCACATACACAGTGACCGTCATCTGTAGGTAAATCTGTCGTCATCTGCTGACGACGGTCGCTGTGTATGAAATCAAAATATCCAGATTTTTTATCATTGTTTTTCATTGTCTAATAAAAGGATTCATTCCTATTTGAACTGTTATTTATACGTCATGGAAAGGCAGTGTGGCCTTTGAAAATACCTACGATACTCCCAAACATATAGGAAGCCAATCAATATTATGGGTGATATATTTAATAGGAGATATACTTTTCATTAACTTTGGCAATGATTCATCTGGCCCATGTATTTTTCTCCGTGAATTTTAATGCTTCTTTTCATTACTAAGTAAAAGTTTCTTTTATTTTTTGAATACAAATTTGAATCCTAAATTCATTGTCTTAGCCAGGCTGATTTATTGTTTTGGGTATATACCTGAACAGCGGTGATCCTGCTTTGGGTAACTTCTAAGCTCATAACCGAAAAAGACCTGGTCGTAAATTTGTCATTTTGTACTTGCGCCGGGAAATACCCTCTGGCCCGCTTCCTCATCGTTTACGTCAACAAAGCGCCCAACCAGCCCCTCGACCCAGTCACTAAGCAGTTCTTATCACTGGTCCTTTCCAAGCAGGGCCAGGAAGTGGTCGTGAAGGATGGCTACATTCCTCTGCCAGCAGCGGTGGCGGAAAGACAAATGGCTTTAATCAGGTAAACCATTTAGCAGGACGTGAAAGGCCGGCTACCTAGCCGGCCTTTTTTTTTGCCCACCCATCTCGACTGTCACAAAACTGCAATATTCCGGTAACAAAATGACGGCCATTTGAAAGCTAGCCGGGGACCAAACCTATGAAAGCCATTCAGCGAGGACTTCTGATTCTCGTCCTACTTCCAGTCTGCGCGTTGGCAGGCGGCGATGACGAACTCTCGGCCCTGCGCCAGCAGGTGGCCGACCTCAGCGCCAGGCTTGCTCGCCTCGAACAGGCCAACGCCGAGGCAAAGCTAGAGGAACACGCCGGGGCCGTGAAGGTCGCGCAGAGCCAGGCAAAAAACCGAAGTGACGATAGCCACGTTGACGAAGTGGTTCGAGAAGCGAAGAAGAGCAAGGCTCCCAATGCTGAAACCACCTATGACAGCAAGGGATTCCGGCTGGCCAGCCGCGATGGCAACTTTCAGACCAATCTGCAGTGGCGTGCCCAGCTCAGGTATACCAATCCATTGAGCGGAGACCCGCGTCAGATATCGTCCTTCGACTCGCCGAGCCAATCGACCTTTGAAGCCCGCCGCCTTCGAATGAAAATTGGCGGCCACGGCTTTCAGCCCTGGTTGAAGTACTACTTTGAGGTTGACCTTCAACCCACCCGGGATTTCGATGACAGTTCGTCGTCGGCCAGCGCACGCGTGATCGATTGGCGCATCGACCTGGCGAAGTGGGACTGGGGCGGCTTTCGCGTTGGCCAATGGAAAGCGGACTATACGCGCGAGCGGGTTGATTCCTCTGGACGTCAGCAATTTGTCGAGCGATCAATCGCACCCGCTACAGTGCCCAGAGCTTCTGACCTGTGACCTGATCCTCCCCCTAGGAATAGCTCTGCCCAGAAGCTAGGGGCCCAAAATATGTCAATAGCCCATGTGCGGCTGAGAATGCATAGACACGTGTAATATAAAGGAGGATGTATTACACCTTGTTGAAATATGCCATTCAAGAATTTTCAGTCTATCTGATCTAAGGGCTCATATTGGGCCGTTTGGGCCTTTGCTCCTCCAACCACATCACCCTCAATTTTGTAAAGAATGGTATGATGTTCCATACCTTATTGATGTAAAATCACTGTGGGACTATTATGAGATAGATTCAGAATTACCAATTGCTAATCATCAAAAATCATTTAGTTAAATGTATAACTGTCCAAAATTAAAATACTAAGTACATATTTCACAAATAGTGTTTGATTTTCAACAGAAACGGTAAAGAGTTATATATGAGCTTGCTGAATGTAAATCCGATGTTATTTTCTTGTGATGTGGGACCTGACATATCACATGTCATATGTTGACATGGAAGCAGGAAGCTGCTCTTGGAAGCAGGGTGCTTTTGCCTTTGCCCTTCTTAAAACCGCATTGCCCTTCTTAAAATACTACTGTATTTTACTATATTTTTTATCGCTCGCTAAAACTGTTGTTTCCATGATAGGGGCGTTAATTAGGAGAATTCAACGCTGGATTTTGAATTTTTTGTAACTTTGTTAAAAAAGAGAAAAAACTTACCCCTCTTTCCTCCTAAGTTTTCATGAATTGACGCCTATCGGTGCAACTTTAACGAGCACCTGCGGCTTTGATCTTACCTACTATGCGTGACAATTAGAACTAGAAAAAAAAAATAGTGCTAATATAATCACTTCAATGAAGTTTAATCGGGACTGAAAAACAAATACGAAACAAGGCTATCCATTCAGATATTAAATATAAAAAAACAAGTTTTTTTAACGGAAAGTAAGGAGCGGCATTAAAACGAACAAAAATTACTTCGTATATGAAAGGGGCCCTTAAAATGTAAATAAAACTTGATCTATTAAAGACTAAAAGTGAAAACATTTAAGCTTTTTTCAGTAAAGTTTTTTTTAACTAATTTTTGTTCGTAATTGTTTAAATTGACATAGCCCTTTTCAGCGAAAAAGAAAACAAACGTTTAAATCTTTTCAGTTTTCTTTAAGAATTTATAGCTTGGCCTGCTATTTGTATGCTGGAGAAACCTTTTCAACAGTTTTTAACAGCACACACCCTTTTAAAAATCTGGACACAAGTAGTAGTGTTTATACCTCTTTTAGTTGAACTTAAAAAAACAAAACTTAATACCATTCGCAAAAAGAAAAAAATCCTATCTATGCTCTTTGGCAGGTTGGATATATTTACACTCTTTTGGTTTAGTTAAATTTTAAGAGCAGAAGTAGTAATAGAAGTAGCCCCAAAGGTTTTGACAAAATGTCCTCAGTTGTTCTTGGAATTTTGCTGAGATGCCTTATTGACAACCAACATGCACACAGTGCGTTTTGATTTAATCTTAAAGCAACTTTTAGTTTTACACATAATGGGCAAATTGCATAACTGTGGGGGGTTGACCTATACAATATCCCAAGAGATGCAGTTACAGGACGGTCCAGCTATGCAGAACGAAATGGCTATCTTGAAATTTTTCCTCGAAGTTTATGGAAAATTATGAGCTAAAGAGGAGGGTTGATTGCCCTCCAATTGCTTTTGACTAGTCAAAAGGATACTAGAATTTTGAATTTCCGATCAAATAAACCAGGGGCGGATCTACAGCAAAATTTTGGGGGAGGCCCTATGTGACAAGGGCGCCAATAATTGACCAAATTGACAAATTTATTCTAAAAAAAAAAAAAAACAACAAAGAAATAAACAGGGCACCAGAAAAAATCTTGGGGGGATGACGGGGTCCCCCTGGATCGACCAGTGAAATTAGCTCCTTTAAAATATTAGTGATATGTACAATTTAATTTTTGCATGCGTATTTTTTTTTTTTTGTTGAGATTCCCCCCCATAGATGCCAATATGCTTTAACATTATTCCAAACCTCTGCATGGCCACCAGGAGTTCCTTGGGAAAACGCAGGAGTGGAAATCAACAAGGTAATGTAAACAGATAAAAACCAAATATTTTTGAGGATCAATTTCATCTAAAATTCCTCCTGTAATCATGATTGGTGAAACTCTCATCCTATTAAGAAAATCAATCAAAGTCTAACTCCCCTTTGCCTAACTTATCATTATCGAGCTGAAAATACGCCTTTATTGCGCTCTTTCAAACAGAACCTTACCACCGACGATGGTATAATCCACAGTTGTATTTAACAATTCGTTATCCGGAACGGTGATGATGTCCTGGGAAAATACCGCAAAATCTGCGAGTTTACCAGCTTCAATAGAGCCTTTGATGTCTTCTTCAAACCCGCCGTAGGCGGCATCCAGGGTGTAGGAGCGCAGGGCTTCTTCACGGGTCATTTTATGATTTGGCTCGTAGCCGCCGGGAGGATCGCCTTTGAGTGTTTGGCGGGTTACGGCGGCGTAAAAAGACGCAATTGGGCTGAGCGGCTCTACCGGCACATCGGTGCCGTTAATGACCTTTGCGCCGGAATCCAACAGTTTTCGCCAGACGTAAGCGCCTTCCACAATGCGCCCCTTGCCGAGGCGGTCGATGGCCCAGGGGCGGTCGGAAGCCATGTGAATGCCTTGCATAGAGGCGATAATGCCTAACTTTGCAAACCGCGAGATATCTGGTACGTTCAAATGTTGGGAATGCTCGATTCGGAAGCGAGCGTCTTTGGCCTGTTCGGGGTTTTCCGAAAACGCTTTTTCGTACATATCCAGCACTTCGCGGTTGGTCCGGTCGCCAATCGCGTGAGTGCAAACTTGAACGCCGTATTTCAGGGCATTTACGGAAGTGTTGTAAACCTCTTCCATCGGAACGGTTTCGTGGCCAAAGTGGCCGGGGCGGTCGAGATATTCTTGCAGCAGCCAGGCCCCGCGCGAGCCTAATGCGCCATCCGCACGTTTTCTTCGCCCGCATGGTCGGCATAAGCAAGATAGATCCCGGTCTCAAAGGCCCGCGCCGGAACGATCTTTTCCGCCACGACCCCCCAATCCGCGCCAAGCGCCGTCGGCACCAAGACCAGATGCGCACCGCCCTCGGCCGCCTGCCGCAGGCTTTCGGGAAACTCGACCTCGTAGCAGATGATGATTGCGACGCGCCATTCCCCGAGATCCGCGAAGGTGACGCTTTGCCCACGATCAAAGGCCGTTTCCTCGAAACTCCCCGGTGAGGGCAGCCTTTTGCGATGGGTCGCCAGCAGCTGGCCTTTGGCGTCGTACAGGGCCGCCGAATTATAGATTTTATCACCGGCGCGTTCCGGATACCCGAAACAGATCGCGCAGCCCTGCTGTTGCGCCAGGGCCGCCATCTTGCGGCCGAACGGGCCATCGGGCCGCTCGGCCAGCCGGTTGATATACTCACCAACATTGTAGCCGGACAGGAACAGCTCCGGGCAGACCAGCAGGTCCAGCGACTGGCCTTCAAGATGATCCGCGAGCACGTTCAAACGCTCTTCCGGACTGCGCCCGGCGGCGATGCATTGGTAAATCCCCAATCTCATGCCCCGCCTCCGATCAGGTCATTCGCAACCGCTTCCGCCCGGCGCAGCGCCATCTTGTCCTGCGCAACATCACCAATTTCGCGTACGCCGCAGGACCGGATCAACTCACGCCATTCGAACCCCAGTTTGTCCAGTGCGGGGCCGTATTGACCAAGAAGATCACCATAGCGTTCCGGCCCCTCGCCCTGCACCTGTACCAGGACCAGAGCTTTGTTGCGCCCCAGGCGCGATGGCTCGGACGCCGTGACGTAATCCGGCACGAAGAAAGAAAAGAACCTGTCCAGCGCCTGTTTCAGCAGGCCCGACATGTTGCAAAAATAAATTGGCGTGGCCAGCACGACCACATCGGCGCAGGCCACGGCGTCAAGCACGGGCAACAGATCGTCTGAGAGGCCGCACGCCGCGCCGCCGTGGCGAGGAGCGCAGCGAACACGCCGGCACTATCGAACTCGGTGATGGTACGCAGTTGGATGTCGCCATCAAGGTCAGGGGTAATTTTCGACGCAAGCGCGAAGTGTGTCCTTTTCCACCCTTACGACTGAATCTGCGCAAAAAGCAGGTCCAGACTACCGAATTTGCCGGCCAGGACAAGCTGAAGCTGGTGACCCATTGCCGCGACGACCGCATTCAGTGGTATCGCAGACACCGTTAGATCGTGCTCATAAGGTAGAAAGGTGCCAGAACCGGCGAGTCGACGCCTCGTCTGGTAGTCTCCGTTGTTCACCTCGTAAAAGCCTCCGGTCCCCGAACTTCTCCTTATCTTCTTTCCCTTCCTCCGCTTCTGCATCCTTATGATTCTTTTGTGACTTACCCTTTTGCTTCAGCTGCAACTCCGTTTTCAGCCAGGCAGTGTCTATGATCTGTGGAGTTGGCCTCGGGGAGTTCAGCCACCGAACGTAAAGAGATGGAGAGTTCTTTGACTTATTCATAATAGGCCGCAATATGTTGTAGCCTCTCAAGACGTCATCAATAGACTTTATGCCGGCACTCTCAGCACTCTCATATGAAGTCAAGGCCCAACCATGTTTCTTTGCACACCCAGGAGCATTCTGTATGCTTGGGAGCATAAGTGTGGGATCAAAGAACTGCCAGTCAACGTAATAAATGATTAATCTTGTTTCCACTGGATCCTCAAGCACCACGCAGAGCCAATCAGACCGGTTGCTTCTGGGACACTGCTTCATATTAATGATTATGCCTGGATAAAAAGCTTTAGAATCAGGTTCATCATTCTCTTTGACAAGCAAGCATAGCTCTCTCCTACGATCTCCCAAGGAACCAGAAGGAGCTTCTGGAAACGGGCGGATGACATCCATAGCCCACTTCCTTTGTTCATCATGACGCCCGCATCATATTGAAAAGATGGTTCATCTCTGAGCACAGCTGCAACAAAAGACACAACAAAATATTAAATACCAACCGAGTTCGATAACCACTTTCTTGGATGCATGTTTGCTTTTTCCCAAAGCCAGGACAATTCCTTTACCAGTTTGTTTCCTTCCTGCACAGTTTCAACAGAATCCATACTGTCATCCATGTAGGTAGATTCTAATATTGTCTCTGCTGCTGCTGGTGCTTCTGCTGCGTACTTATGTGCATGCTCTCGAGATACGAACTGGGCCATAAATGGTGCTGCATTGCTTCCAAACACCAGAGAATTCATTTCATACACTTCTGGCTCTTTGCTTTGGTCGAGATCTCTCCAAAGTAGACGGTGGTACTGTCTATCTTGAGGAGCCAGTCCAATCCTCAAATACATTTCAGCAATGTCACACACCAATGCAATGGGATACCGTCGGAACCGTAGGAGAACAGCACACAGGTCTCTCTGTAACTTTGGGCCTGGGTAAATAACATCATTAAGAGAGAGTCCCCGGCACTTGGCGGCTGCGTCAAACACGATGCGAACCTTGCTTGTCTGTCTATCCTCTTTAATCACTGGAAAATGAGGAAGGAACCAACTTTTCTGTCGTATCCCTTCTGCTGTGACCTTTTGCATATATCCCTTTGCGAGATGCTGCTGCAATATCTGTCTGTAGTTCTCAGCAATGGCCGGACTTTTTAGCAACTTTTTCTCTGTAGATTTGAGGCGATCTTGTGCTACAGCATAGTTGTCTGGTAACGTTGATGGATCCATTTTCCAGGGTAATGCAACTTGGTATCTTTGCCCATCCCACTGGAGCGACTTGTGGACCATCTCCATTGCTGTTTGGTCTTCTCGACTAACTGGGCATGTTTCCTTCGACACTTCTTCAATAGCCCAAAATCTTTGCAAGAGCTCGCTTGTTTGTTCTTGATGTCGGCTAACATATGATCGTATGAACCGTGTCATCTGTTGAGGAGCATCCACTGCACAAGGTTCTCCAATGCAGGTCCAACCTAGTGGTGTCAGTCTTGCGATAGGCTCCCCAGGATTCCCCTTGACGTCTTTGTAATTAACAGTTGATTTCCAAAGCACGCGTGGCCGAACGAAATGAAAGTAGTTTTAGGTATTTTGGCAAATGATCTACCGCTGCCAACAATTTGCAGCATCTTGGATAGAGACAAATCCAATAAAAGCTTGCATGTTTCAATAGCCTTTAAGTTACAGTTAATGATATTGTGAGTGAAATAGTGATTATTCATTTTCTGACAGGCGTTTTGCTTTTTGTAAGAAACATGAAATTCAAGTTGAGCATGACTGTTTCTTAATACTTTCATATTTTCAGCCTGCAATGTTTCTTACATGTTTCTTAAAAGTGCATGTACCTCAGTTTAAATTTCCAACAGAAAACTCGTTTTTGCCATTCCAATACAAGTGTCTTTCAGAACAAGAAAGAATATAAATGAAGCCAGTGCAGTGTTCACTGTCAAAATTTTTTAGAATCAGAATACTGCATACTTTGTCGTGGGTAATAAAACAAGAGTTATCACAATGTCAACGAAAAATCAGTCAACGCTTGCTGCCTTTCGATATTATGTATTTTCAGTTTAATGCTGAACAACATTACTTGTCCGAAAAGTTTCTATTTTGCTTGACTCAGCTTGCGAAAATTTCTTAGATGTTTCTTAAAATTGAGGCAATCTGAGCCTCGTGTTTCTTAAAATCGTGTTTCTTATAAAACTAAAGATGTGTAACGAATAGTGGCAAAATTTTGAGTTAGAGATTTCTAGCCGAAAACTTTTCTGGCCGAGCAATTTTCGGGAGGGAGTTTTCCGGGTGGGAGCTTACCTAGGTGGGAATTTTCCGGGAGGAAATAATACGGAGGGAGTTTTCCAGGAGGGATTTTTCTTGGAGGGAATTTTCCTCGAACCCTCAAGTCCAAATATAGTTAAGACATAACTGGATGATATGAAACAAGTTTTACTCATACCAGTCCTCACCGAAAACACGAAATTTCATATTCTGAATAGTTGTTCTCTCTCTACTCGGCGTCTTATTCGAGGTAGAGTTTTCAATCTACATGCTTCAGGGGTAAGCTAGAGCTATGGATGAATGCTGACTACTGTCAACATGATCCTGATATAGTTATTAATGATGGAGTAGTCTCCCCATCAGATGATTTTGCTGATTGGTTTGAAGTTGGTGATTGGGTGGTAGTTGAGTAAGCTATCATTTATTGCTTTAATAATCTTTACATGCATTTTACATTACACTTACTTTATGAAGATCTTTCATATTAAGCAATCACTAATAAGAAACACAAATTTGGTGAACTTGCATTTAGTGCAATTGTTTCAGTTTCAGAAACTTTCATATGAACTAATTTTAAGTTCATATCATGTATCATAAAAGGCATTAGTATCTTTTGCCACTGAGAAAAAATGAATCCAATATGAGCTACACAACATCAAAAGGAAGTAGTAATGTGGGTCCATTTACATAACAATGAAATCAAATTCTGTATCAACACTAAAGAGAGATCAAAGCTCCTACCCCAAAACTAGAAGATGACCTCAGAGGGTGCTTTCTTTTTGAAGACTAAAGAATCAGTGTTCTCCCTGGAGCATTTTTGCATGGGGCCTGCTACGCTACTTTCATATACTGCTACGCTTCCACCCCTACTGCTACAAACTACATATGACAATTTTTTCGAGCGACAATGAACCATTTTGAGATGAATAAAACACCCAGTTCACATATATTGGCATCTTTAAGAAAGCCATTCCAAGGCATTTTCAGGACAAAAATAGTGTGAGCTCCTGAGGTTAGCCCCAGCTCCACTGGGGGCTCACGACACCCCCTGGACCCCAGTTTGATTTTTTTCAGCCGCTATGGACAACCGTTTTCCTAGGGAAAACACTGAGAATATTAGAAAAATTATTTTTAATGTCTTTCAGCTTAAGATAGAAAGCAGCTTGAAAGTTCTCCATAGCTTCTGGATAGTAATATTAGCTGTCTAAGAAATACGGGCTATGGTTGTCACCCCTCTCCCCAACTTTATAGTTTTATGTTTAAAAATACAAAATATACTATCACTGAATGGTCTCTCATAGATCCCAGTAGCGATGGCACTATCACTGAATGGTCTCTCATAGATCCTAGTTGCAATGGCACTATCACTGAATGGTCTCCCAAAGATGCTAGTTAAGATGGGACTATCAGAAAATGGTCTCTCATAGATCCCTGTAGCGATGGCAATATCACAGAATGGTCTCTCAAAGATCCTAGTTGCGATGCCACTATCACAGAATGGTCTCTCAAATATCCTACTTGCGATGGCAATATCAAAGAATGGTCTCTCAAAGGTCCTAGTTGGGATGGCACTATCACTGTATGGTCTCCATAGATCCTAGTTGCGATGCCACTATCACAGAATGGTCTCTCATAGATCGTAGTTGCGATGGCACTATCACTGAATGGTCTCTCAAAGATCGTAGTTGCAATGGCACTATCTCAGAATGGTCTCTCATAGATCCTAGTTGCGATGCCACTATCACAGAATGGTCTCTCAAATATCCTACTTGCGATGGCAATATCACAGAATGGTCTCTCAAAGGTCCTAGTTGGGATGGCACTATCACTGCATGGTCTCTCAAAGATCGTAGTTGCGAAGGCACTATCACTGAATGGTCTCTCAAAGATCGTAGTTGCGAAGGCACTATCTCAGAATGGTCTCTCATAGATCCCAGTAGCGATGGCACTATCACTGAATGGTCTCTCATAGATCCCAGTAGCGATGGCACTATCACTGAATGGTCTCTCATAGATCCCAGTAGCGATGGCACTATCACTGAATGGTCTCTCATAGATCCCAGTAGCGATGGCACTATCACTGAATGGCCTCTCATAGATCCCAGTAGCGATGGCACTATCACTGAATGGTCTCTCATAGATCCCAGTAGCGATGGCACTATCACT
>JAAAKM020073195.1:151891626-151909890 GCA_010016025.2 Alatinidae sp. Z8VKAUB7J3
GAATGGTCTCTCATAGATCCTAGATTGGAATGGCGTTTTCTATTCTAATCTGTCTATTCCTTAGCATTATTTTATTGCATTGGGGGAGCGTTAGGGCAATGTAAATGTCTGGTTTACATATTCTGAATATTGGTGAGCTCAGATGTAAATCCATTTCGCCTAAAGCAGGAAGGAAACGAAAGGATGAGTGCCATGTACTTGTATATATAGATCTCTTTATAAACTTAGTAAGAAAGAATGCTTTATGTGTGCAATGCTTTTGAAGCAGGTATAACTACTTGTTCTATTGTGTTTTGATCTAGGTATAATTGTTGCATTAGCATGTTACTGATAGAAAGTTGGCATGATTGGTTAATTGGTCTTTCTGTAGTTGGTCAAGAAGATACGCACCAACAATGTCATTGCTTTGAGAACTGTAAAAGGTAGAATTTTATATGGTGTCACACGTTACTTAAGCAAGAGGGAATCCTGTATTTTGATCCGGATCCCGCTTTTTCTTTTCTTCTGTAACAGCACTTAAGAAAACAAAGCCTGGAAGTGGTATGTAAACTTGATTTTATTGTGGCATCAGGAAATATGATTAATGAGTAAAATATGCTGGTAGATAAACGTCAGTTTAAAGTTAGATATCCTAGAATATATCTTAGGATATACGTTTCTCGATATGTATATATATATATACAACTAAAAACAGATCCCTAAGCCATAAAAGTTAAAAATATATATACGATAAAATTCCTACAGCCTAACAATATGAGATTCCTTAATGGCAGGTTTGTGAAGACATTTAGTCATAAAGTGTGATGACGTAGAAACATTAAGGCGAATCTGTTCACAAGATGAATACTTCGAGCAAAGATGTTTCGACCTAAAAGCATGGCTAGTTGCTAGGGGGTACAGTCAGGATCTGGTGACTGACCATATAGAACGAGCTAAATGCCTCAACCGTGATAATATCTTAAAACAAAAGGACCATCACAATTCTCGTGGAAAAGAGCCTAGGGATGTACTATCCCTTTCTTACCATCCAGTTCCGCTTAACTAAAGACCTGCTCATCGGTCAGAAAATGAAACTATAACCAACATATACCACAAATATTATAGGGAAGTTCATCTGTACTGTACGTTGAAAGGAGGTAGTGCTTTTCTTTGTAAACATTTGAATAATTAGAAAAGTACGTACAGTCTCAATTTCCTAATGTTTACCAAATACTAAGCTTGATATGATATCACTTGTACGCTCGTTTACAAATACTTCTTCCCCTATCCTCTCTCGATGGTTATATTTGAACAAGCAAGGAAAATCAAAAGCGTTCGGCAGCCAATTCTTCTTAACGATTATTGGACATTTTCCACCGTTTGATACTGGCTGATGTGACACTAAATACTTTTTTTTCCATAACACGTATGTTTCCAATTGCCTGTATGCGCTCCAACCAGGCACGTCGCCAGAGTAAGAAATTTTGCGGGTATATTCTGAACTTTGAAGCACTGTTCTGAGTTTTGGGGGGGCTGACATTGCGAATACTTAATGAAAGCTCATGGTTGTTTGAAACTTGACAGAAACTTTTCAGGACCTATATTTAGTGGGGCGCAGATCCCCCATTATCCCCGTGGCTTGGGGGTTGGCTTCAGCCGAATGAATTTGTTTTGTATATCAATAAATATTTTTGGTCATTTACATGTAAAACTCTCTCCTCTCCAGTATATCGACCGATTGATAGGGTCTATTGTTGCCAAACTGTCAATTTTACTACTAGAAGTCTGTCAACACCACTAGACGTTGAAAGGTTTATAAATCTTTATTTCCTTAAAGGAAGTCTACGAAAGATTGAAGATACTTTGCACTACTAAGAAAACATGACAAGAAAGGCCACGTTACATGTAGTTTGTGCGCATGGTTTGTGAGACCAAAGTTAAACTTTGCATACGCGGTCGTCAAACTGGACAGGAACAGAGAATACCTACAGTTCCTCAATGAAGCTTTGATATAAAAGTTAACTTAAACTCAAGTTTAATACTCACCCAAAATTATTTGCACATAGAACTATGGCTTCAAAGTTACGAGCCCTGATTTCACCGACAGATAACCAGAAAACGTGGGATGCGCTTATATTATTTGTTTGCATGAGCTGCAATTCTGAAGTACATGAGGTTACAGGCAAAGCACGTGCTATGATGTTCTTTGGTTGGGAATTGAAACTGCCTACCCATCGTTTGGAGAAAGACTACCAACTGAAAAGGCCTACAACGGATTTTGCATTTCAGTTGCAGAAAAATAACGAAGCAAACAAAAAAGACATTGGCGAGCAGGAAGAAATAATTTGGACCAGTCTGAATTGTTTCAAAGATATCGTCGTGTCGTATAGAATTCAGTATGGCAAACGATCTACGCCGAAGATAGTTCATTTCGATTTATTACAGCCATACATTGGAACCGATGAAAGTACTGGTGGAGAAATGGTGGGAAGCTCGGATCCGACGATTCCAAGGACAGACGACGAGATTTACCAGTTGGAACCGCCAAAGGGAGACCTGACAATCCTCGATGGTGCCAGTAGTATGCAAGTAAAGGACCTTGAGGATCGATTAGAAAACAGAGACCTCAAAGTATGTTCTTATTGAAATCGTTTACGCCCTAAACATACGTTAAAACGAAGAGTAGGTCAGTTTTGTTTGAAGAAGTATTATTGCAAGTTTCATTGCTATAAGGACCGGGCCAATGAGATAATTTGTTTATCGTTATCGTGCAAAAAGGAATGATTGAACTTTATACATCAAGAATTTATTGTGTATAAATAAGAAACAAGTTGTGGTAAAATCAAATGGTGAAGTTTAAAGTTATCCTGATTTAATGTGGTACCTAATACAAGCGGCATTTCCGATAGAATAAAAAGAAAGTTTTTCAACTTTTTAATCCTCAAGGTTCAGCTATGAGCAAAGCTTAAAAAGTGTTTGATCAATAGACGAGGCCTTACTTTACATTGAAGAGTTAACCAGCTAAAGTTCAGCTAGCACAAAGTAGGACATCGAGCTGTGAGCTCTTTCTGCCGGTCGCAAATTGTCTTCTTCTCTAAATTAATCGCGCTTAAAACTGACTTGGAACAATTTGAAAACGATCCTTCAAATAGCTTTGCAATTATTTTAGTGTAGTTCTTAGCTCCAAAGCAAAGTTCAAGTCAGCAAAGGAGAACGTCATGGTTGAAAGTGTGAAATTGCAGTCATATCTTAAGAAATTGATAAAGCAACCTACTAGTTGGCAATGGTGGACCTCATTCAAAACTGTCTCAATATAATGGTAAATGTAATGTAATGTTAACAACAGACAGACTCAAAATGACAACTACTGAAATAGCCTTGCTGATATTGTTATACCGAACCTCTTTCAGGGAGTTATGATCCAAAGGTTTTAAGTTGAACAGGGCTTCTATCTCAACTGCTTCGATTGTGAGAACTTACAGCATGTTTCCAGATATCCGTCAAGACCCATGCTGATAATGAACTGTCAACAACACATGTAAAAACTGGAACTATTTGGTTAGTACATGCTGTCAATAATCCAAAGGAAGAGTATACAGACAATATCCTTTAAAAGTTGGCCCTAAGTAAAGATATTCTTACTAATTAAAGACGTAGATTGACATGATTCACTGATTAATGGGACCACAAAATGTCGGACAGCCCCCTGATTAATTCTCTTGGTAACTGGTGGCTCAAGTTTGATTTTAGCAAATTGTGACTGATTGATTAGTAATTTCTGGAGCCACTTGACATAGGTTTGCTTTGATGACTAAGTAAAACCCTCGAAATTGTCTTGTGTTTGCTTATGAAGGTAGGTACATTATAAGCGATGCTGTTGTGTAACCTCTCCGATGTGTAACAGGCCTAAATTCTCTATCAACGGCATATAATGTTATGTGTAATACGTAGTACGTTTTGGATCAATCATTGTTGTTTTCATATGTGTAAAGTTAAAGGAACATTTCCTATTTTCCGTAGTCGCAGGTCATAGATTTGTTAATACGTGAAAGTTAGATAAAATATGAAGATTTTCCAAGCTATTCTATCATTAGAAAGGCATGGTTCCTGTAGTGATAGCAAAGCTTCGTATATGATAACTGGAATTGTTCCTGTGCAGTGTGGCATCCCGTGCACGGTATTCTAGTTATGAACGTAACGAATTTCAGTTACACTACTGACTAGCACAACATTGCCACGGGTGAAAACGTATTTATAACATCAAAGTTTTTAACCGTGTATCTTACCTAGTAAATCCGTTATAAAAACGCACCAAGAGGAAATCGTTGGTGTAACGGTCCACAATTGATAAACGGCAGAATGAACAATGGCTGGTGCACAACACAAATTCCTTGTTATTTCACAATACAGAAATTCCAGAATCCATTCGATCTAAAGTGCCAAAGTCATATAGTTGTTCTTTTATATTAGAAAGCGAAATACTAGATCAGTGGCGAAAATACATGTCGGTCTCGGTAGCAGTAATACAGATGAAACACCCGTAATTGAACATGTCCACCATTATATACGCAAGAAATTGTATCTGTAATTAAGCAGCCTTAAACGACCAGTAAACGCCCTCTGCTTTAGTTGCCTTGTGTATTGCTTCAGGATGTGAACGGCGATGTGTAGTTTGTGTTATCCAATGTGTATGAAATGAAAGGACATCGACTTTAACTTGAGAACAATACATCCTGATTGCATACCAAGTATTCTACTACCAGTCTCTGGAATGGTAAATCAGCTATAGAAGACAAGGCATCCGAATCAGGTGCTCTCATTAAAGTTGGTCCAAAAACTATTGCGATATTCTGTAGAGACATAAGATTCTTCTCTTGATATTTAACCACCCTAAGTTAAAAAGGGAGAAAGATGCTAGAAGTCCCTCTGACAGGAATCTTTTACAACTACTGCACAGAAAAATAAAAGCAAATATAGATGCAAAGTATGTGCCCTTTTGTGTTTGCTTACGTAGGTACACGGACTTCGGTTATTCTGTAAAAAGTACAGTCATTTGTACAAAAGCAAGATCTTGAGATGAGAGTGCGGTCGAATACACAAGATGTCGTGCGCTTATTGAATACATGCAATGCTGGCATGTTTTCTTGTCTAGGGAACCCCCAATTTTTGATGCCGAGAAGTTGAAATCATGACTTTCGTTGGTTTATTACGGTATACCGGAAGTAGAACAAGGTCAGGCAATTTCCCTAACAGTTGAGAAAATTCTTAGCTAAGGAAACTCTTAAGGTCCTTTATGCATTACACTTAAGAGATTTCCTTCGCTGAGGATTTTTCTTAACTGCTTAAGGAAGAATTTTAACTTAAGTTAAGGAACTTTTTATGCATATGGCCCCTGGTTTTGCATATATCACATCCCAATCCTTAATTTAGTCCTGATCTATCATATAAAGTTCTTGCTTTAATTTTTGTTAAATAAGTGATTTTTTTGGCAATGTGATTATGAAATTTATTAGCAATGTATATATTGGTGTAACACCAGCCTGGCACAAAGACTATGAACAATGATAAGACTTTTTAACTTTGTCAGTTTGTAGATATTAAACCAGATTTTGTCTCTTTATCCAAGTATTCTTGACTAATTGTAGTTCCTTATTATTGCATCTAGAAAGAGATCTTAAGATATGTTACAAAATAAATGATAGCACATTGATGTTTTCGTACATAATTGTGGTCATTGTTTGATAATTTATCATTAATTGCCAGATTAAAGAAATAGATGGGCAATGTGAGCATCTACCATCAACACTCACTACATGGTCACTAGAGATTGGAGTTGTGTCACCATGTGTTAGTAGCTAGTGACAGAGGAGTGTTTGAGTTACCTCCAACTGTGGCTGACTATTGCCCTTGTATATATGTCCCAAACCTACACCCTCTTCGTTCTGGCTTTTCGTTTATTGGGCCTCATGTAGATAGCAACACAATAAGTATATATGGTAATGAGCTTTTTAAACAGGGTTACAGCTTCAAAGTGGCCTATTTCAACAATCAAAAACTAGGATTCCTTGGAAATTCCTGTGGCGTACTTTCTTGTTCTCTCAGCTGTCTTACATTATCATACACTATCCACAATAACAATAATTACTACTTAATTGAGATTCTAAAGCTTCATGAACTAGTTAATTGCCCTTAACCACCTACCCACCCTTTCAATAACTCTTGCAATTATGGACGTTGCGTGGGAGTATTAAGTGGATTGTAATTTTATATACCGAGAGACTAAATAACATAATTTGCTTAACAAGACTTGGACAGCACACCAATAATAATTGCCCACCATCCGCTACTGTATAAAAGTATAAAACTATTTGAATAACTGGTTATTTCCATGTAAAGACAGTATATTAAAAAACGTATGGCTGACCATCATATGGGAAGATGATGACGACGCCAATATTTTTCAGAATTGACAAGAGAAAACTGTCTCTCTTCAATTTAGATAGAGGTTAAAATTTACAAGTCTTCACTACCTCACAACATTTATCATTAATTTCGTAACTTTGTTTCTTCCAATAAACTTTATCACCAGCGGTCACTGTGGATGATTTCAACAAAACCATCACCAAAAACCTTCACTTTTATTGCACAATGAAAGTATTCAACGAACAACTTTTCACAAGCATGACATATGATGAAGGTGGGTTGATGAAAGTTCGTCTTCACTTGGACAGACCAATCAACAACTCAAGAGGATTCTTCTACATGGGTCTGTCAAAGGCGAATAAAACGTTTGGACCAATCATCGATTGTGAATTCAGCCCCAACACAGCTTCTGCCAAGCTGGTGGGCTACATTCGTACATTTGGAATCGAATCCAGATGTGAATTTAGCTTGAGGGATGCCAATAGAGAAGGAAAATTAGCCATGCTTTATGAAGCAACTGTTACTGGAAAGATTTACGGTGAAGTGGATGGTGCCATTGCCTTATCAGGTTTTGGTGAATCTCCGCTTACTGCTGCCCTAACGGTGAGTGTCTTGACTTTCTCAGAGCTTGACCACTTTTGTTGCAGTAAAGGATAGATTCACCTTGCCCTCCCCCCTTGGAGTAAAATCTAGGACCGCCTACATTTTATCACACTACCGCCCCAGATGCCCTATAATTGTCCTTACCCGTGATGCTGTGGTAGCGCGCCAATGCCATCTTCACAGAGGGCTGTTTCCGTTGCACTATGACAAGGAGCGGGCACCCACGTGGTCTGAGGATATCGACGCCAGGCTTCTGTTTGCTGTCACGACTGGATCCAACATGGGCTTCATTAGTCCTGGGTCCTTCATAGTGTTCGTGTCTGGTTACCTCCCAGGGACACAAACCACCAACACCATGCGCGTACTCCAGGTGCAGTCGGATGGGACTTTCATTGGTAAACACGATGGAGTCATTCGCTTTACATGAACATGAGGATTACCAATGGACTTTTACCGTTCGGTTTTAAGCTAAGGCTGACTTAGTATTTGTTGGCGAATCCGTTTCATCAAGGACTGCCCAACAGTCATTGAAAGGGGATGGGGGTTTCCCATTTCCACCTGCTACCTACCACTTAAGGTTACACTTCAACTGAAATGTGTAGAGTTGGCGTTGTAAGGGGCAGGCGGAGCAGGTGTTACTATAATCATAGCCACTTATGAAAGTTGCTAATGTAACGATGCCCTTTGATACGAGTGTGGAGTGCTCCAGTTCAATCGTTGAGATATTTATTAGCTCCACTTGCCCGGACAGTAAAGAGCAATCGCACTCACCTCCTAACCGTAACGTATTTGATTCTCGTTTTGTCTGACTGCTTTAAAGTTCTCTGTAATCCAGGTGGTCGAGTGTTTCAAGTACATACGTATTTCATGAAGCCTTCTTACCTTAAAACAGCAACAAAACTCAAATTTCAGTAACCTAACGGTATGAGAAGTATGTTTTGAGCCGTAGTTTAGAGAAGGAAAAGAACTCATGACGTTATAAGCTCTATAAATCATTGCAACGACTGAGGCTACAAGTGATATTATATTTAAACCAATGATATTTAACCCAGAAGCGATAAATTTATTCATCTGCCTTCGAAACCCCAAGGCCTCTGTACTTGTTGATTTTTACAGAGACCAATTTAGGTTAGTTTTTATCACTTCTAGATGAATTCGTAGCAAAATTGCATTGTTTAAGCGAGTTGAATTTTTTCATTAATAGCCGCCAAAGCACGTTTGACGGATGTAATGAACACAGAAATTAGAATGGTTTTATTTTGTCTTTACGGTATTTGATTTTGTGCCAAAATGCGTTTGGCAAAGATAGTTGTATAGTCTAGGTTGTATGAAGCTTTTTGTGTTGTGTGCCTTTCCTATTTGAGTCTCTGCTTGATTCATATCGATGCCTTAGGAGCTTTCAGATAAATCTGAGAGGCGAAAGTATTGGATCGAAAAGTATCTTAGGCGGCCACAGAAATAAGGCAGTTCGACTGAAATAATCAAGGTACACAACTTATCTTGTATCCGGTCAAAGTTTTTGACGGGAATAAGTTGAAGTGTCCACTTTGATTATTTTTAAGTCCCTGTTTGATGTTGCCTAATGCTACTCTTCGATAAATATTCAGTATGAGTTATTCATAAGGAATATTGTAAATTGCATTAGGCCGCAACTTAACGAAACAGGGACTTCAAAATAATCAAAAGTAGACATTTAATCGATGCCAAAAGGCGTTTGGCATAGATAGTTCTGTTGTAGGATAGGTTGTTTATTTGTACCCTTGTCGAAGTTTTTGACGGAAATAAGTTGAAGTGTCCACTTTGATTTTTTTTAAGTCCTTGTTTGATGTTGCCTAATGCTACTCTTCGATAAATATTCCGTATGAGTTATTCATAAGGAATACTTATCGCAGATTGCATTAGGCCGCAACTTGACAAACAGGGACTTCAAAATAATCAAAGTGGACATATCAACTTATCTCCGTCAAAACCTTAGACTGGGGAGACTTAGAATTTAACTTCAAACTAATCCTCGGAAGGATTTCTCGACCGAGAAATTCTTCCGAGGATTTTTTTTTTGGCCAGTTCGGAGCTACTTCGTACCTGTACCTACGCCTAAATTGACCAGTCACTATTTCTGTTCAAATGTTTCGCGGCCAGGGAGGAGAGCATACCCTGAAAAACTGGATAGAGTAAGCTAAAAGAGAGATAGAAAGCAATGGGCATTTTGTTGCAGCACTGGAGGGGGAAGTTGCGGAGGAAGTTTGGCATAGGAGGCAGTTTTTGACTTTCAAACCCTCCAGATATTGCAAATCCTAAGAGATGCTTTTAGGGGTAAATTCTGTTAAAACTCCCAATTAAAAATTCTGCTTAAATACTTTTTCGCTCTAATTTTCATTATCAGTTAATGCCTAGATGACGACGGTTATGGTAAATGAATCTTTAAATATTAATGCGGCCTTACATTATCATACATTATCCACAATAACAATAATTACTACTTAATTGAGATTCTAAAGCTTCATGAATTAATTTATTGCCCTTCCCCACCCACTCCCCTTTCAATAGCTCTTGCTATAATGAACGTTGCTTAAGAGTATTTAGGGTGTTGTAATTTTATATACCGAGAGACTAAATAACACAATTTGCATACCCAGATATGGACAGCACACCCATAATAAATGCTCATCATCCGCTACTGCTACTCAATCCTACTCAACATCTGCAGAGAGTCTTTTCTTAAGCTCAAAAGGAAGGAGAGTCATAGCAAGGAAATCTAAAGGTACTTGGAAGAGATGGTGCAGTACCGGGTCAAGTTGGACCCAGCACCAGCACTACTTCTAGAATAGGACAGCATGCAACGAGACAAGCTCATTGAGAGTGTGCATGAGAGGTAATTCAAGGTGGAACTGAAAAGACTGCTGACGTAGAGCCAAGCAAACCCTTCCTTGATATTCGAGTTGATGTTCTTCAATAGATAGATTCGAACGCAGGCTGCACGCAGAAATGAACTTCTTGCCAAGTCACTGTCAAAGCAAATAAGAACAGCAATTTGCAAAAGGAGGAAATTCCAGAAGACCTGGTTGCAGATTTAGACAATTTTGCTCCTTTCTACACAGTAACGGTTGATTTGCTGGGCACATGCTCCATGGCTGGATATTACTTTTGGAATTTAGAAGATGTTCCTTTTACAGCTAGGAGACGATTTCGTGTCATAAGCAGAGAACAGGTTATAGAAATTGCAGAAGATCAGGGTAAAGCTTTTCTTAATTTGTACGAGGAGCATGTGCTCCCAAGCACTAACATGCATCACATGCGAGTATTTCGCGTTGTCCATAGTTTATTACGAGCAAACAAGGATATCACGAAGAATATAAAATGGGAAGTGAATGTCTTAGAACTGCCTGATGTTAATGCCTTTGTTCTGCCAACAGGCCAGATTTTTGTAATGACTGGAATGTTGGCCTTGATGCAATCAGACGATGAGCTCGCTGGAGTTATAGGTCATGAAATTGCTCATGCACTCCTTGATCATACAGCTGAACAGTTGAGTTTTAGTGGCTTTTTTAGTGTTTTCGGCCTGGCTATCATAGCATCACTCTGGGCAGTCATTCCAACGGATCCCCTAGCAGTTCTGATGCATTGGATACAAAATCAAGTTCAAGATATACTAATTCATATGCCATACTCAAGGAAACTCGAGAGAGAAGCTGATTACGTGGGACTTCTTTTGGCAGCAAGATCATGCTACGATGTCAGAAGAATTGTTACATTTTGGAGTAGGATGGGTCAAGCAGAAAGTGGAGTAGAGCATGTACCAGAGCAGATAGAGTGGCTTTCAACCCATCCAGCCCACTCTAAAAGGGCAGAATGGATTTCAGAACATATGGAAGAAGCCCTGAACATTCGTGATAATAATAATTGTCCAAGATTAAGGGACTTAAGGTTGATTTGATTAGGATAAAATATACTTCTTTGGTGAGGTTATTATATCTCCTTGAATAGAAAATCCAACCATTTATACATGGAGAAGCTTATTTGAGGGAAACATTTATCACTGTATGTCTTCAAAAAACATATCCTGGTATGATCTAATTAGATTGTCAAACAGTTAAGTGAAAATGACAAGCTTCTAGTATGCCTCAACAGATGATAAAGATTCCGTGGAGCGACCGGGCATTCAATGTAGATAACTGTAAGGCGTGGTACGCGCGGAGGCGCTAACCGCCGCTAACCGCCGCTAAGGCCCCATTGCTTATCAGGGGGCTGCACTGAGAGATTGCTAACCGCTGCTTCTTGGCCTCTTGGCAAGGAATGGATGTAGTATCTGTTGTCATTGATGACAGATGCTTTCCATAATCCGCGAAAGGCGGTCCTACTGTGCAGTTAAGCCTGCTTCATGGCTTGCTTCTCTTCCCGATAGCCTAAATTGAGGGGCGTTGCCCTTGGACGCCCCAGCTGCTTTTTATTTATTAGTGAGCGTGTTTGGTGTTTTTTCTGATTATTTAGGGTAGTTTCAATGTCGGACCCACTGCTTATCAGGGGTCTTTGATTGAGAGACTGCTAACCACATCAACTGCATTAATTGCGGTAGTTACCGCACTAAGCACCATCACGAGTATGGTTTGGAAGAGCACAGATACCGCGCTCTCCGTGGTTTCAAAATCTCATGATAATTTCTCGGCGCATTAAACGCAAAATCATTTGGATTCGCCCTTTCTTTCATACTGTAACTGTTCGAGCAACCCAGCGCTTTTTGACGAGAGTAAATACGTATATGGCAAGATTAGTGTTAACAACTGGTTGCAAACGTTAGCACGTGTGAAATGGAAGATCATAAAGAAGGTACCAGCGTATACACTATTAAACTGGAAACACTCGCTGGATCATAACGCCCTTCGTTACGTGGTGGCACTGACATGCTTTACTGGGCTCTGTAAATGAGGCTGCAAAAGTGCTTACGTTGTTGGAGTTATCGAGCAAAATTTGTTAAAGATTTTTGATAGATTAATTAGCTGACAAGTTACTTGGGGAAAGGAAGCCGTTTTACTGGTGACAACTCTAAAATTTCTGTGATACGTTGTCCAACCCTTAGTTAAAACGTAGACTGTGTGTCAGGGGTCTTCTTGCAAGCTTTCGTGCAATATCGGGTGATTTAGAGTAAAGTAGTATAGTTAGGTAGAGTGGTTTTAGCTTGTTGGTGTAGAGTAGTGTAGATAGATAGTCTAGAGTAGAGTAGTATAGTTAGGTAGCGTGGTCTAGCTTGTTGGTGTAGAGTAGTGTATATAGATAGTCTAGAGTAGAGTAGTATAGTTAAGTAAAGTGGTTTTAGCTTGTTAGTGTAGAGTAGTGTAGATAGATAGTCTAGAGTAGAGTAGTATAGTTAGGTAGAGTGGTTTAGCTTGTTGGTGTAGAGAAGTGTATATAGATAGTCTAGAGTATAGTAGTATAGTTAGGTAGAGTGGTTTTAGCTTGTTAGTGTAGAGTAGTGTATATAGATAGTCTAGAGTATAGTAGTATAGTTAGGTAGCGTGGTCTAACTTGTTGGTGTAGAGTAGTGTATATAGATAGTCTGGAGTAGAATAATATAGTTAGGTAGAGTGGTTTTAGCTTGTTAGTGTAGAGTAGTGTATATAGATAGTCTAGAGTATAGTAGTATAGTTAGGTAGCGTGGTCTAACTTGTTGGTGTAGAGTAGTGTATATAGATAGTCTGGAGTAGAATAATATAGTTAGGTAGAGTGGTTTTAGCTTGTTAGTGTAGAGTAGTGTATATTGATGGTCTTGAGTAGAGTAGTATAGTTAGGTAGGGTGGTCTAGCTTGTTGGCGTATGGTACTGTAAGTAGACGATATAGGTAAGTAGGTTAGACAATGTAGTGTAGGTAAGTAGTGTAGAAAAGCGTAGGAATGCAAGTAGGGTATGTAGAGTGGTTAGCTAGATAGTGCAGAGGTAGTATAGACTAGTGTGAGTAGATAGTATAGGTAGAGTAGTGTTGGTTGGTTAAGCCCTGGCCAAACGACTGGATATTTCATTCGACTTTTCGCTAGACTTTTTGATGAAAATCTACTCTTGTATAGTGATGTAGAGTAAAGGGTGGCCAAACGATTGGATTTTCCCACTATACAAATCATTCGACTTTTCACCAGACTTTCTGGCGCCTAGAGTTCAAGCATTTTTCACAAAGAGTCACATGAAGGGGTGGTATGTGGAGTCTGGAGTAGAGTGTTGCAATGCCGGTTCCTTCTGTCACCTTTATGTTGCAGATCTACCGAAGCATTGTTTGTTTATTTCTAATCAGCCACTGTGTAGCGTCAGTCATCAGTGGCCAGCACTTGCTTGCGTGTAGCATTGTAATGCGTGCACAGCTTTGGTACACAATTCCACGGTTTTGCAATGAGATGCCTTGGTTGGTCAATAAGGGCAAATTTTTTGTAAGTAGTAGTAGTTTGTAGGTAATTTGTAAGGCTAATATCACTAAGATATTTGCAGTGGTGCAAAAAGTATAAATTTGGCCACAAGTCCTGTATGAATACATTAGATTGGGCAACACGTTTAATACTAAAGAGAATTACAAGAAGTTATGCATTCATTTTTATCTCAATATTTTGTATCTTCACTAAGGTACATGTTCAGTCCTGTATGCATTTTAGAAATGGCTTGTCAAGATGAAAAAACTAAAAAACTAAGTGATGATATGAATGTTATCAGCAAATGAGAGAGCTCAGGCAAATGCTTGGCCTGCCATGCATTTATTGTGTTGTATGCTACAATCACTGGGGGTGGTATTGACTTGTCTGTGTCTGTTTCCCAATGGCATAGAGAGATTATCAATTACAATGCACATTGTATATGTCCAGAAGTAAATGCATAATGTTAAAATGATTTTGAGCTCCTGTTGGTTGATCCATGAATTGCAGAAAGTGGGAGAGGAGAGAAATGCTGTAAACCCGTACAGAAGCAACATACAGTGAGATCTGATCTTTAAGGCCAAGGAAGTTCTACATGTGATGTCATTGTGATCAGAATCAGCATCATCATAAATGTTATACTGACTATATACATAACTGCCAAATCTGTTTCTCTCCTGTGATAGACTTTGATGGGCTATGGGTCTCACCCACCTTTGTTGACCGATTTCTTTGCCTCGTGTCTTCACTGATACCACTGTTCCAAGTCATCTTTGTTACCTTTTCGCACAGAAGTTTAAATGAACAGAGTCAATTAACAAACGTATGTGCACACTGTTCAAAAAATTACAGCAATTACAGCAATTACAGGAAGACACATAAATGGCACATTCCTATAGATTGCTCCTTGAAGTCTGAACTCATTTTGCTATAAAGTTTTCACTGTTGAAGTTTCGCGGCCATGACATGTTTTTGAAGTCCCTTACAAGTCTGCTCTCTTTCTATTCAAGAAACACAATTTATTCTCAAGACTCATAAGACCGCCTATTGTGGACAGCTATGGATCATTACCGAAAAGGGGGCTACAATGGAATGGAGAAGTTTCCTTTCCGAAAATGGACGGTTTATGCACTTCCCTACCCCCTTTTCACAATTAAGGTACGAAAATGAACCTTGTGCCGAATGAAGCTGACATAAACAAACAGTGAACATAGAATCATGAGTTAACTTCATTTATCAAATCCCACCGTATTAACAGTATGGTCATTGCATGGATTGTAGTAAGTGTACGGATGATAACACTCAACCTTTCAAACTAAATACTTCCGAGAAAAAATGTGAAGTGAGAAGAAAGTGGTTCCTGAACGCTCTCCCAAGCGGTGATTCCCAACATAACCAGCTAGAAAACTTCTACATCAACAAAATTTAACCCCCTCAACAAAAAAATTACCCCCACCTGTATTGGCAACCCCCTCACAAGCTCTGAAATTTTCCCAACCCCTACCTACAGTGGCAGTTTGGAAAAGTTTCAAGCCCCACCTAATGGTAGGGGGTCCACACTATGACCCCCTTTCCTATAGGAAACCAGGACTCTAGGGAACGGCCCCACTGCTTACCAGCGGGCCAAATTGAGAGATTGCGTTTTAAGACCACAAGGTCTAATGCATCTTTGAGCATGGTAGATAGGGGTCCTCTTCAAAGACTTCTCAACCGATAACAAAGAGTGTTGGGGTCTTTTCTGTAAAGTTTTCATCCTGTCAGCCAAAAGTTATACTTTTTTCTGTAGAAAGATGTACAACAAGGAAAAGGGCACAAGAACAACGAACGAAATAGGCTCCATATTGGATTATACCCTGTAGTAGCTATTGAGTAATACACGGCGAAAAGCTCATTTGGTTAGTTACTACGATTTATTCTCCCCTACGTAGTTATACGAGTAGCTGAAGCAGTCGTGTTGGGTGAATATCTTGTCAAACGTTAATAGATGCAGGTGGTTAGTTATAACTGACAAGGTTATAGGATTTGCCACAAATGAGCTAACTGGCCATGGAAACAAAGGCATCGTCGTTGGCAAAATTGCCAGAGACTTGTTCTCTTGCCAATAACAAATTAACTCTGTTAGATTTTCTCCGAATAAAATGTTCTTGGAATCATTTACCAACCTGTACTACTTATTTTTATAATTAAAATTTTGTTTTGTCGAGTTTCAAATAGTGATGACGATCATTATTATTTGAGGTGGTGGACCATTGAATGGACAGATTACAATACTTGACTAGTCTTTTTTACCAAGTTTACTGCCTCGCTATTAAGCCTACACGACATATTAGGAATCAGTTATATACCAAGAGGCAAGGCCAAAAAGCAGCATCTGCAGGCATCCAACATGTTCTCCCGAAAGTTCTAAAGCTTACAAATTTTGTGGGATAAATGTCAGGTTCATCATCATGATATTAGTGGCTAGTAGCCATCTATTTTAAGGTGAAACATGCATCTAACACCGAAAAGTTTCAACCGTGGTGAACAATGCATTGCAACACATACAGTTCCCATTTACAACAAGATCGAGGTGGAAGGTAGAAGACTATTACAAGAGTATGCTCTAGATCCGCCACGCTTAGAAACCTGACGGACATTATCTATTGGCTCAAAATCGTAATTAGTTGATGCTGTAGAAACTTATGTGACGAAAAGAAACTAGGAAAAGATGACTGAGATGCCAGAAATGATTTGTTCGTTTTTGAAAGTTAGTAGATAGGGACTCCTGTGTTAGCTTAGCACAGGAACTCCTGTCCGACACCATAAAGTAGCAGATGTATGTTGACAGGAGACTCCTCTTTAAGGAATGCTAAGCAGCAGTCTTCTTTTATCTCTTGAAGCAAACTCGCCTCCTGTAGTATTCGGGCATCACCACTAGGAACGTTCCTGCAAGGTCCTGCCTTTTCTCTGCAGCTATGGGGATTATCAGGTGTAGAGTAGAGTGCTCTTCACTCCGTTTCTGTCCATCATCCAGGCAGCATGTGTACGATCTTCGGGTTCACTGCAATGGCCTTTGACATATCCCACGGTGCAGCCTTGGCATTTAACCCCGTGTTAAGGACCCCGGCCTCTGACAGGCGATCCCTTATGCAGACCGTTTCCTTACCAAATGAATCGTACAAATCAAGCACTAAAGTTTTATTGATAGCTCTAAAAGAGAAAAGATCGTGGCTGATAATTCGAAGACAGCGAACGGATTGCAAATTCACTTTGCATTCAAATTACACACTTGTATATTTCACAGAACATAAGCATTCAATTTCTTTGTAAACGATTGCCGTACAGTTGCTTTACTGAAGAGCCAAAATTATAGAAGCTTATAGATTCATAAAACGTACATGCATAATGTACACTTGAAAAGACCAATGTCTAGCATTGCTCCTGATCACACACCTAAAAATTTCTAATTTCTAATGACTTTCAAATTTTTGCTTCTAGATTTACCAAAGTTTATCTATGGTAACGGAATAAAGATCTCAATACACTATACAGTTTAATCTTTCCGTTTTCATCTCCCTCTGACGTTTTGTACTCCAAATAGCTACAGACCAAAGAAGCTTTGAAGTACGAAGATAGTTATGCAAGATTTTTCACAGTTTTCATTTTCATTAAAAAGTTAGTTATTGGTACAAAATTTGAATATTGCGTTAAGTAACGCTAAGGTAAGATTAACTTTGCTAATAGTTTTCACCATACACTGGTCACAGCAATCGTATGGAGTGCAGTAAGAAAACTTTAGCGATGAATTTATAGGGAACGATGCCCCAATCACAACTGTTTTCTCTGTACCCACTATAAACAACAGGTACATGTACGTGTATGTATACAGTAAAAATTGTAGGATCTTTTCATCAAAGCAATAGGATTTCTCAGTGATTTCTAACAACAATATTTACTTTTCTTTCGTTGTATTTCAAAAAACTTATTGGCAAAAGTATATGCAAATTTATATGCAAAGTGGGTGGCCCTTCGGTTTACACTGTCACCTTCATAAGGGGGCGCACATCTAAAAAATGCCTCTGTACTACTTGAACATTTGATAGAAGCTTTTCCCTGTGAAACTACTACAATTTTTCAGGCAGTAGCTATCCTTGACATTACTGTTCCTGGACCATCATGGGTTATATGCTAGGAGCCTCTCATCAAATTCCTGAATGGAAACTTCCTACAAAATGTGACACACTGTTTTGAGACAGTATATTTATATGCTTTTCTGGACTTCTAAATTAGCCTTCCTCCCTACTTTATGGCTGTATTTGCTGGGAATATAACAACAACCCAAGTAAGTTGGGCTTGAAACAAAGGAATTAGTGCCCATCTCGTCGTGGCATATTGTTATAAAACTGAACATATATTGGCAGGGCCATGGAACCGCTGCAAGGGTCAAAGCATACAAATAGCAAAGGGTCTCCAAGGGGTTGAAAAACACCACCTGGCTAAGGCACTAAAAGTATTTTGGCACTTTAGCTCTTATGGGCCACCTTTGTGGCCCAGTGCCAAAGGTAAATTGCCTCCTAAACTACCCTCCCCATGATATGATATATCCATTAACTGAAGTGAATGATTACTCATAGACATCCCCTTAGAATTTATTGTTAGAGACTTTGATGAGACTGCTACATGATATTGTTACCTGCGTACTTGCAATTCTGTCACAAAAGAACACTAAAATTTTGTGAGATATTGCATGATGAAGGTGAATAGTCCACCGACAAGTTATCAAAAGTAAAACGCCAAATATAGAAACTTTATGGACAACGTTTCGTCTAATCAATTAATCACTACAGTAGTGCTACAATGTTTAATAAATGAATGAATTAAACAATAAAACCAA
>JAAAKM020073195.1:151909990-152010278 GCA_010016025.2 Alatinidae sp. Z8VKAUB7J3
TCAATTAATCACTTCAGTAGTGCTACAATGTTTAATAAATGAATGAATTAAACAATAAAACCAATCAATTAATCACTTCAGTAGTGCTACAATGTTTAATAAATGAATGAATTAAACAATAAAACCAATCAATTAATCACTACAGTAGTGCAATGACCCCTTAATAACAAATGAACGTCAAAAACTACCTAAACACTGGCTATACTGCTGACTTAATACTCTTAGTATACAGTTAACTCTAAAGATTTGTTGCTTTTCGTTAACACAGGATACGACGACCCCTACACAAGTGATGACCAGTCCCCAGATTTATCCCACGGAGAATATGGAGATGTATACCTTGATGCAGGTACGGATGAAGATACACCAACTGTGTTAAGGCAGCGACAGTCTACTCGATCAGAAGACTCGCGTGGCATTGAAGCAAGTTGTAGTATGGGTGAACGCAGGACAGAAAGCACTTCTGAAGAACCTCGATGCCAGGACATGCAGGACAGCAGGGGGAAAGATGGTGCATGCTCTTTAGTCGAGGCATCAGCAGTACACAAGGAGAATAATGATGAACGACAGCAAAGCTTTGAGACACCAGAATCAAGAAATGCACTAATGCCCCCAAATAGGGAGAATCCGATAATTCCGGATAGTTTGTCTGAAGAACCGGTTGTCGTCACGGTTCTTCCCGAAGATAACGGACGAAGCGACTACTTGGAAACTCAAGGGATGGATGATGCGGAGGCATCAGATGAGCATGGAGGACATGAAAATACGGCAGCTGTGGAAATGACCAGCAACACAGACGAAAAGGATGATCATGCTGAAAGTAGAATGGCAGAGGAAAGGAACGAGTACGGGATCGATTTGGATCCGTACCAGTTTGGATCCGTACCAGTTTGGATCCGTACCCGTGTAAACAGGGTCTTAAATATTGACACCTCCGTGCAACTGGTAGCACAGCCGTTAAGGAGGATTCCCTTTCATCTGCGAGGAAAAGTTAAAACTGCCATCGAGAAACTATTATCTCAGGGAATCATTGAACGAGTACCCGTCGATCAACCGACGCCATGGATATCCCCAATTGTTGTAATTGGCAAGAAGGACGGTTCTGTAAGATTTTGCGTGGACATGCCTATGGCCAATCAAGCGATAAAGAGAGTTAGACATCCGATCCCAACAGTAGATGACATTAGTTTTGATATAAATTGGGCAAAATACTTTTCCAAATTAGACTTAAATGAAGCCTATCATCAACTGGAATTTGCCAAGGATAGCAGATTTATTACCACTTTCAACACACACATTGGTCTTTTCCTATATACACGCCTCAACTATGGCACAAACGCAGCAGCAGAGATTTTTCAACATATTTTATAGCAGAATTTGCAAGGTATACCTGGAGTCCGGAATATAGCTGATGACATTATCATATATGGCAAAACAAAGGAACAGCATGATCAATCCTTGAAGCAATGCCTACAGCGACTATCAGACAGAGGATTGACTCTCAATGCATCCAAATGTCAGTTTCTGAACACCAGCTTAGAATTTTGGGACAAGTTTTTTCCGAATTAGGCACACATCCAGACCCTAAAAGGATTTCAGACTTCGAAAATGCCCCAGTGCCCACATCAGTTTCAGAAATCCGAAGTTTTCTTGGTATGGTCAACTATTGTTCGAAGTACATCAAAGATTACTCGACAGCAACAGCACCATTACAAGAAAGATGCTAAATTTATTTGGGGACCCGCCCAAAATGCTGCCTTCATGAAACTGAAGTCTGCGTTAGCTAATGCACCTGTAATGGCATACTTCAATAAGGAATATGAGACTACAATAACTGTAGATGCCAGCCCAGTTGGGACAAATATGGTATTTATTCTAGTATTAAATGTTGTTGCAGCTCTTCTCGACTGCAATAATTAAAATTGGCCATTGGGGCAAAAAGGTTTGCCACGCCTGCTCTATGCACTACTTTGGGGGCATTTCTTATAATTAAAATTTGGCAAATTCCGGACAACGATGCCAGTATCTTTGATAATAACTTCTCTAGTGAATCCAAAATATCTTTCAAGTAAACAGTTGCAAAAAACCTTCAGACATTTGCACTATATGCAGGAAAATATGGGGAGAAAAAACCCCACCGGCAATTGGTAACACTTACAGCATCAATTGGTACAATAATCACATCTACCAGTAAAAGAAGACTTACCCACCAATCAGGAAGAGCACTTGAAAGATCTAAATATCAAGCTTTTTAACGGTATTTGATTACGATTTTTGCTTAGCTACAAGTAATGTATTGAGGGGGTTGGGAGGGGGGTTTGTCTTTAAAATATAACACTCTTACGATGGGGTTACATGCCTTTTCCTTCACGTTTCTTATTTAAATTGAAATTGGGTCACTTACTTTATCTATTTTTACGTTTAATTAGTCCTACACACAAGTGTGCTGTTGACAATGCAATGTAGATCAAACATGATATAAATACAGACAATGAAACCATTGCATGGATCATATGTTATATGAGACAGGACGTCAAAATAAACAACAACTGAAGGCAAAACCATACAGAAAATATCCAATTAGTAACAAGAAAGTGTGCAATAAAAACATTACAGGCTCTGCTACAAAAACAAACACAAATTAAAGCAAAATTAATAGTGAATTCAACATGCTGTCCTCTGGATCTGGCTTCCTGCATTTATTAGAGAGTCTCAGCTCTAGTACGATAACGGTAACGGTAACGTTAGCTGCTAAGGTTAAGGTTTCCGTTATCGTTCCCGCACTTTTCCCATTAAGCTCGAGAACGTAAGGAACACAGGGGACACTGACAACTGTTGCCCGTTTCAAGGTTGGCGCGAAATGTAACTCAGTTGCATATAATAACAACTGTTTTGAGTAGTAGTTGATTTTTAATTTTTCTTTGGCATTGTGAAAGCACTTTTTTGCTTTCTGGGGTTTTATTTTTTAAGAATTTTTTATATAAGTATTGCCCTCGTTTTGAGGCTTTTAATAAGCCCTTTGTCATCCATTTATTAAGAACTTTCTTCCCTTTTTTCTTTATCTTTACTAAAGGAAAGCATGTGTCGTATATTTCTTGAAATTCATCCAGAAACTTCTCATAACATGAATTAGGATTTATACTAACTTGTTGGTGGACTAGGTACATTTTATTCATGAGATTAAAATGACTTAATACTTTTGTCAGACACTGGTCATACCGATCGTCTGTACTGAACGAAAAACCTATGCTCTTCCTTTAAGTCGCCCGAAGTCTGTGACCAGTGTTTGGCAGAAACGTCTCTTAATATAAATCCGCTTCTTAATGCAGATTTCAACTAAATAAAATAAATGAAACTGTCCTTCCTACGTAGGTTGAAACCTATAAGCTCGGTTTTCAAAGTTGGCACTATATACGAATAAGTAATTTTACACTTAAATATTTCAGCTGTGCAAGCGGGGAGACAATGAAAGAAGCGGAAACCAAAGTATTCGTCTGCGCAAACCATTTAAAAGGAAGATACGTTTATGTCAGACTGAATAAAGATGCTGCCATCCTTCAACTCTGTGAAGTAGAAGTCTACCCTTCCAAAAATATTGGAGATGGTAAGAAAATATCTAATTTTTTGTACTGTCAAATAATAATAATAATAATAATAATAATAATAATAATAATATTTTTCAGTAATATTTTCTTTCCTATATCAAAACGCATCCATTAGTCTCTTGGCAGGTATTATAAATAAACATAATATGATATATGTTGTTACCATACATGAAGATCGGGATTGGGCCAATTACAGTTTCGTCCACAATAAATGAACTACGCGGATCTGATAATGCAAAGAAGATAATCTTAAACAATAATAATAATAATATACAGACCAATCATCATAAACACGAAAAATCAACTGTTGCCCCATTCTTCGGTTGTCCTATGTGCCTTAACCGGAGCATCTGAAACAGTTACCCCTCCCAGTACTGTTTCATGCGATGTGCTGGTCAGTTCGACGCATCCTAGTATAGACGACAAATATCATCTATGGGCCAAAAAGTTATTCTTAAATCCATTCAACAAAATGTTTCACTATACGCTGAATTTTAAAGGTGTTTAATTTCCCGCAGTTTACGGTATAAGCATAAAATTCCCCACTTTTATAAAATTTATGAAAAAATACTTGCACTTCTGGTCCGACTCTCTTAAAGTAAAAGATGAGTTATTCAAGTTTGAATATTTTCATCACTATACCCTCCGCCCCCCTTCAATGCAGCCTGTGTTTAATAATTAATTGTACATTATTTTGAAGTAGGTATATTGTGTAGATTGATTACTTTATTGAAAAGTTAAAATAAACAGATACCAAGTGTTACAAGTATGTTCCGTGCTAAAAAATATAAAAGTCAAGACCATAAGAGTAAAGTATGCCACTTTAAATACCACGGAATAGATACATCTGATATTGGCACATACCAATTGGTAAAATGCTTTTCAGCTCCTCTATGTACACATAGGTTGCATATATATAAATGTTCAGACTTCTGTAGAAAACCCCGTTTATTCACTAAAGGCAGCAAGCGATTCCAAAGCTTAGAACAAACAGTTTAAAATAAATTTCTCAGGGATCTGTGGTCAGTCTGGGCTTGCGAATGGCGTCAGCATGATTCACAAGTTGTCGGCGAACCTTAGTGGTCATAGCGATAGGACCTAACTTGCGTAAAAATAGAAAGAAAACGTTTTCATTCCTAATGCTTCCTAAAATAGAACCCATTGCAATAAAATAGAACCTCGCTCTATCTTGTTCACTAAAAGCCTGTTTCAAAGTAATGAAAAAAGCCAGCTCGTATAGTCGCCTTTGATGGCCACGTGGAGGAGACCAAGAGAGGATTTACGTGTATGGCGAAACGTATAGCAAAATGAATCCGTTACTCAACGCAATATTCAAGTTTTGAACCACAAACCAACTTTTCATATATATTTAAAGCTGAGGTGCTGCATTTTAACAGTCAAATTGTAAATAACAGCTACGAAATAATATCATTCAAATAGATTGTTAAGGGCTCCAATAGGCTTCGTCCAAAAAGTGGTTCGTTTAAGAGTAAAATGAGAATAGTTGATAAACAACAAGTATGACGTTTTGAATACAACGCTTGATTTTATCTCATACGTGGAATATTTTAGCTCCACCTTCAACTTTAATTACAATTGTCCCTACTCTATTGAGTGCATTAGAATTTTATAATTTATTAAAATTTATTTGTAAAATCTTATTCATACTAAGATGTTTGTATACAAGAGGACCATATGTACTTGTATTTCACTGCTTTAGAAATTCAGTGTCCATGCTTTTGGATCTGGGAGCAGAAGTAAATTGCATTAGCTCCTCCCTTATTACGCCAGTAATGTATGCAGCTCTCTATGGATTTGATGATATTCTGCGTGTTCTTTTAACTCATAATGGTTCAATAAGTGACAGAGATAGTGATGGTGATACACCACTGCATTTTGCAATGATCGGGGGAAGTGTTAAGTGTGTCACTCTGTTGCTAGACCATGGCGGACACATAAAGGATCGTAACAACAATGATGAATCGTGCCTGGATACAGCAATTGAGTATAGTCGGAGGGACATTTGCATGGCTTTATTTAAAGAGAAGAGGTTAGTACTTACCTGACTGGACTGGTTTTCCAGTCCGATGAAACATGCCCTTCCCAAGTTTATCTCTAACATTGACTCTATGCCACATCTTGTAACGTAGCCTATACTTGCTATCCTGCTGCCTTGTAGCATTTAACGTGAAAGTCGGGTATGCCTGCATCGTGAGTAGCTAACTTAGTGATGAGTAGAAATCGAAATAAAAAAAGAGGAATATTATAATTTCAATAAAACAATTTTTCAAGTGTTTCATATAACCAAGAAAAGAACAAAATAATAATAGACGAAAGGGAAAATAAACAACAAATCACCAAGAGGGCTGTAAAAAGAAATATCGGAATTAGAGAGAGAGAGAAACATGAAAAGTGACAGGTGTCCATACAAGAGAAAGAACGAAAAACCAATACTAAGAAAGGATACAAACATGAAATAGAAACTAAAACAGAATAGTTTATTATTAAAAGGAGTACAAGTTTTTTGTAAAACTTATCTACGATTGAATGCTGCCATCTTGGATTAGCGCCGTGACAGTGTTCTCAATTGCCGCGCTAGTGGAAACTTTTCTAGTTTTTGCGAGCGGAATAATGATACAATACCTAATTCCTTTCAAATTTTGTCTCCCTTTAATTTTCGCCTCCAGGGGGCCGAAAATCAAAGGGAGCGAATAGGGGAGTCAGCAGGAGGAGGGGGGCGAAAATTAAAGGGAGTAAAATTCAATTTTAAAAATTCAGGAGGGGGGCAAAATTAAAGGCAATCAGGTAGGCAAAGACATAGATACATTAGCATTCTGAAGAAGGTAGTCTACTTCAATACGTCAGATAGGTCAGAATTTTTTCTCTGCCGTGGAAAAAAGTGCCGCGGTAATTTCCGCGGTGCCTTGCCTTCACTGCGGCGTTTATATGTAATTGCGTGGGCTGCAGTACGGGCACGTTTGCAGGGATATTCCGTTTTGCAATATTTTTTCACCAAAGGAAAATTCAAAAACGTAAGAAACAAGCAAAGAAATACAATGCACCCCAAAATTTTGTCTGCCTCTAATTTTCGCCCCCCGGGGGGAAGGGGGGGCTAAAATTAAAGTGACTAAAATTAAAGGGAGAGAAAATTATAGGGAGGCGAAATTTGAAAGGAATAAGGTAAGCAACGTTTTGGTTGAGAAGATCAGAAGGTCACGAGCTATTTTTCATTGCAATAAAAAGCTTATAATCGATCAAAAGACCCCAAGGTATGTATTTTTACAACAGTTTTCTAATCCTTAGGTCAGCGACTGGGGTGAAGTCGTAACAAGGTAGCCGTAGGGGAACCTGCGGCTGGATCACCTCCTTTCTAAGGATCTTGGGGTTAAGGGGTGTCACGATCTCCTTATCCTGGGGTTACTTATCAGTCCCCTCGGGGACAGCTCCTTCGGGAGCAGGTTCTTAACGGAACCGAAGCCGTCTTGGCTTGGATCTGCCGCCCACGTATCTCTTACAGGTCAGAAGACAGAAGTCAGAAGTCAGAAGTCAGAGTGGCCCGGAGGGTTGCACGTGCTGTGCGTCCGGGGGCTCTGGCTTTCTGTTTTCCTTCTTCTGTTTCGGGCTGGTAGCTCAGCTGGTTAGAGCGCGCGCTTGATAAGCGTGAGGTCGGAGGTTCAAATCCTCCCCGGCCCACCAGCCTACGCCCTTCGGGCTTCGGCTGGCGGGCCAGCCGGGGTCAAGTCCCCAATGGGGCCTGCCCCCCGAAGCCTCTAGTCCTCCGAAGCCTTGGCGAAGGAGGATGGCGTAGGGGGGGTGTAGCTCAGTTGGGAGAGCACCTGCTTTGCAAGCAGGGGGTCGTCGGTTCAAATCCGATCACCTCCACCAGCCTACGCTCCAGGGAGCTTCGGCTGGCAAGCCAGCCAAGAGGGTTAGTTTGCTGACTTTTGACTTCTGTCTTCTGGCTTCCGTTATTTGACATTGTGGATTGGGTTAAGATGGAGCGTCCGGAGCTTGGGCTTGTTTGCCTTGCTCATTGGATGTTCCGGTCTAACTGACATCTCAAGATATCTGGTTAAAGTCCTCGTGTTGTGGTTTGAGGCTCATTTGGGTTTTTGGCTCATTTGGGTTTTTGGCCCTGTGCGAGGCGGAAGCTGGATCAAGCGTCTTAAGGGCATTTGGTGAATGCCTTGGCACTGAGAGGCGATGAAGGACGTGGCACGCTGCGATAAGCCACGGGGAGCCGTGAGCAGGCTTTGATCCGTGGATTTCCGAATGGGGAAACCCGGCCCTTTTGGGTCATCGCCGTCTGAATACAACATTTGTAACGAGCAAATGTTTTATAAATGCTTATTCCAAAGTGGGTATACATACACAACGTTGTCACCTTGACACAAAACCTGTTCTCAAGTAACATTTGCTCCCAAGCCAGGTTTTATATTACATGTGGTAAATCTCTGTGTTAATGCCCAGGGTGACAAGTGATGTCAAAGAATCGATTATAAACATTATCAGTAGTGGCAGGTAGTGGACGAAAAGGTCACATCTGAGCATAAAAAACAATCGCTTAGCCAAACGGCTAACGGCTTTAAACGGCTACTTAGAAAAAATCATCAACATTGTCATTTCCAATCAAATTGCCAAGTTTCTCCGGCCCAAAATATAGCCCTATGAAGGGCCCAGTATATTTGCGACTCCCATGGATTGGGAATTTTTTCTGAGTTTTGACAAAAGGGTCAAAACGGCCGTGACCAACAGTTTTCCCACAGTACAACTGCGTGTTGCTTATTCCACCCAAAAGCTGCTGCCTGTTGCCCCAAAAGACGTACTACCGGTCACACATAAAAGTTTATTAGTTTATAATATATAGGTCGTACGTGGCAAAGGTTACATAACAGAATCGCGCAAAATGTGCCGGCCTTCATTAGCAGACGCAGTAAAGTTTCCAAAATTTACCTTATTGCTTAAACAAGGTAAAGTCAACAGATCCCAAAACCGAGTCGGCAGTAGGACAGCATTTGATTGAAAACCCATCATGTCCTGACGACTATCAAGAAGATTCGTTTAGGGTATAAGCCAAAGCCAGATCTCTTTTTCATTTTGCCGCTCTAGAAGCCGCATTTATCAAAACAAAGAAGCCGGTACTCTGTCGACAAATATAATTTGTTTACAATTTACGCCTTTTACAATAACGTGAGTGGCAGAAAACGTGTTGGCCTCGTGACCGTTATTTTCTAGGACGTACTTTGGACGTCTTCTTCCCTATAGATTCATCGCATTAGCTTTCTCATTTCACTCCATACGGTTGCTGTGATCAGTGTATGCTAACAACTGTCCCGGTGCTACCTATATATGCCTTTATTCCACACAAGAAATGCCTCCAGGCTTGCAACTCATATGCAAATCGTCAGTTTCTACAGATACGATTTTATCAAATTTAATTAAAACTTTTTGGACAGACTAGTGGTACAGCCATAGGTAAAAGGTGTTTAAGCAGAGTAACATTTGTTAACAGTACTTTGTTTTAGCAATCTCAACATTTATCTTTTATGAAAGATGACTAAGGTCATTACTTTCCTTAATTTAGAAAAGAACACTAGAGAAATAGAAAATATGTCACCACCAGGGATAGAACCCTTGACCCACGCTTTTGCGGTATGCACTCAGGCCACATGGCAACTAAAGAAATAAAAGTATGTTAACATCGGAGGTCACCTAGCTCAGTTGGTAGAGCGCACACCACAAAGGGATGGGTCATGGATTCGATCCCCAGTGGTGACATATTTTCTATTTCTCTAGTGTTCTTTCTATTTAAACTAACGTTTAATATCCTGTCTTCTTGATGATACTTTCCTTAAGTAGGATACCACATTTTAATTCTCCACCTTAAATGTTTAAAATCTAAATTTTCTTGTTATTTTCTCTTTTCTTGTAATTAAGACAACCCTTGTAGCACAAATGAGCAGTTTTTACAAGGAATCACCTCAAAGCATCATCTTGTTAGTGTTATTTCTTAATATTTTTGTAAACAATACTAGAGAAATAAGTCTCCATCAGCATTTGAAGAGGCTCCATGGCCTTACAACTAAACTGAATATGTATGTCCAAGATTGGAGGATTGGGAAAGAATGTGGTGACTCAGCATAAGGAATCAGCTCTAGAGCTCAGTTGTTAGAACACACACTACAAATGCATGGGTCATAGGTTTGAGTCCCAGTGCTGGCATTTGTACCGTTTCTGTAGTACTATTTCAAAGAAGCATGTGTGCTTCTAATGCCTTTGATAATTTTCATAGAGACCTCATAATGGCAAGAGTGATTCAGAGGAAGATGACTTAAGCCACTTGCTTCTCTGAGAAGGGTCAGGTCTTGTTAGCTGCCCAAGTTCATTAACAATTATTGCTTTTTTAAGTTATTTCTTCACCCCTTTTGCGACTTGCTAACGTCTTACAACTAAAGTAGACAATTTAAATTAAACAAACTTTAGTTCTGTATCTTTTCCTTGATTAAAATGGAGTATCTTTTCGCAAATAATACATCTCCTTGTTAAATTTATGTTGCTCTTTTCTAGTTTGGTTACTTTGCGAATATATGGTAAGCAGTGATTTAGGTTGCTTGTTTCTCTCACAAGGGCATGATCGCGTTTTAAGCCCTTCCCCCATTATGTGGTCCGCCGTTCACCCTGATTAAGAATGTAAAACTACGAATCAACTATACTCAGAAAATAGACATAGTTTTCTGCACTCAGTATATATTTTAACTCCAATGAAAAACGATAACAACTCTAAACCACTCTAACAGATAGCGATCGTCTGTAGTCTGAATTCTATACTCTAAAACCGAACTCTGAAACTCCCAAATCCAGCTCTGACTCAATTCTACTCGCACGATTCATAGATGATATCATCAGAGAGTAGCTCTGGGCTGGTCACCTGACTAGACCCAGTCTATTTCCGATCACACCCCATTCGTCTGTGCTTAGTTACAGGCCGGCATGTAATTATGGCAGTTGCCAAAAACTGTGTAGATATTTCCTAATTGTTTGATTTTACGTTAAATCCATTAGGTCTAGTGGGGGTTCATCAAGTGGAGAAGGGGCATTACTGGCTATGAATGGCTCAATGGTGGGACTTGGATCGGACTTCGCTGGCAGCGTCAGAATTCCTGCACACTTTTGTGGCATATGCGCACTCAGATCAATGAGTTGCCGTCTGAGTTTAGATGGTACTCAAAGAGCCACTAAAGGGTATCGAGTAATTTCAACTTCGCTGGGATTTATGGCACGAGATGTGGAAATGTTGGCAGAATGTTATTCCGCTACACTTGGACCAGAAATGTTTGAATTTACCCACTTACTCCAGTCTATTCTATCTGGCTTCTACATCTACGCTTTGGCCTCCCTCTGATATTTAGTTCCCTTTCTAGATCTTCACTCTATGGTTCTTTTAGCCCACCATGTATTACTCATTCTAGTGAGGCATCCAGCACTTTCCTCCTTACATATTGTTCATCATTTTTATCTTCTCTCTGATGGCCTCATTGCTGATTTTGTCCCTTCTAGTGGTATTCAGCAATAATGTTTCCATGATTTGTTTGGCCACTGCTAGTTTCCTCTCTTTGGATTTTGTAAGTGTCCAGGTTTCTGTGCCATATATCATTGTTGGTATGATGGCAGTGTACATAATGTCCTTCCGAACATCGTTGTATGTTATTTTCTTTCAAAACGCTGTTGTATTCTCACAAACTGCTTCCGCGCCGCTACAATTTTCTGATCAAGATCTACGCTTATTTTCCTGATGTTAAACTGTCTTCCCAAATACTTCGTATTTATTTACCTCCTCCAGTACTTAACCATTAATTACTATTCTCCTTTTTTCTCTGTCGTCTCCATATCACTTGATTACACATAGATCAAAATTTTGGACTTGTTAAGTCTCGTCTTACCTCCCTTTCCCTTTCCCTCCTCCTCCTGCTCCTCCTGCTCGTCCTGCTCCTCCTCCTGCTCCTCCTGCTCCTCCTGCTCGTCCTGCTCCTCCTGCTCCTCCTCCTCCTCCTCCTCATCATCATCATCATCATCATTCATTCTTTGCGTCTATTGTACATTTTCCACGCTTACATGGGTTGGATATTTCCTTATGCATGACTTCTAAGCTACTCTGTCATAGGCTAACTCTGTATTCAATCCTCTTTCCTTAAAATCACTTCATTCAAGGTGATCTTTGGCCTTTCTTTTCCTACATTTCCATTTACTACTATGTTCCTGCATCTATTTGGCCAAGCTGTTCTCCCATTCTTTCTCGTGTAGACCTTTTAGTAAACTTTGAAGTTAATTTCACTCTCAGAAAACAGTATGGTTGGAAATTTTTGGGCATGTTACAGGTATATTGTTACTAGTGTAGTGAGAGTCTGTTTTTTACGCTCTATAAGTAACTGTAAAAATAGAGTCGTTTTACTGTCTGTTTTACTTAATAATTGATCATTATGTATTTTACGTCATTTTTTCATCTTCCGTTTAGCCTCGAAGAATCAGCGCCATTAGTGTTGCAGAGAGAGTTGCTACTGAACGATGCGAACCCATTGGTATGAGCATCGGTTACTCGGTGCGCTTCGATTCCATTTTGCCAAGAAGTCATGGAGCAGTTTTCTTCTGTACAGTTGGTAAGGTCGCTATTTAAGTACTGAAATCGACTGAACTCCGTGATGTACTTGTCAAGTAATGCTGTTATCAAAGGCTCAGTAGCAAACTGCAAAGCCTTTGTGTTACTGTGATCTCCCTTACCTAATTGTAGGGGGAGGGAGATTAGTCTTCGTTTCTTCGAAGAAGCCTCATGGGTAGCAAGTGATAACTACCCCAAGACATCAAATTTTTAGTTTTTTGTAAACCGTCTAGCCCTGATACAATTGGTACCCCTAATTATGCATATAAGAGGAAAGAATAACTTGAGAAGTAGCAATTTAACACAAAAACGACTCATCTACCACTCTACAATGTTTTAACAACCAGGAGTGCAACTAGAGGGGGATGGAGGGGAGGCCTCCCCTGCCCTAAGTTTTCTAAGAAAATTGTGCCTTCGTCTTAAGCACAACTAGAAGGGAGGCCTTTCCCTTAAACACAAGACGCTAACTGTTGGTCTTCATTTTTATGAGCCACGTGATTCTTAACAAAAAAGCGTTTTGAGCCTCAAATAATTCTCAAGTCGATTCTTAAATTTTATGCTATGAATCTAATGTATTTTTTGTTAGAAATTAGGCTCTTAATTGTGGGTAGGGAAAAAGGTATATTATACTTAGAGTGTAGAAAACAGGTTGATTTTCAATAAAACGAACTCCGACGACTTCGTCGCTTCATAAAAATATATATGAGAGAAAAGCTACTTTGATTTTGCCTAATAAGCCAATAAATGATGCTGGAAAATCCATCAGTTTCTGAAAAATGCAGGGGCCATGAACCCAGTAGGTTCCCGTCTCCAGAGTCGCTAATTGTTTGCAGCATTTATGCAAAACAATAAAAATTTCCTTGTCGCCTCAAAACAGATGACTGTGGATTCACAGACAGAGTTCACTTTCATCTATTAGAATGTTCAGATTTGTTATCTCCAGGTGTTATTTTGTTTGCAAATGTACCGTAAACAATTAAGATTTGAGAAATACAAGTGTAATATGTCACCATTGGCTTGCAATTCCTTGATTTACTCATTCACGACTTTTTTCTGCCAACAAAGCTAAGAAAACGCCGTTAATTACACACTCTACTTCTCTAGTAGTGGGGCCTGCGTTCGAATTCTGGTGGTGACGTATTTTATATTTTCCTGGTATCTCTCAGACTTATTGTTTCAAAATCCTCACTTCTCAGTAATAAATAGTATTTTTTTCCGTTTGTACAATTGTATACACGTTTGTTTAACAACATAAAGGACGCATGTGCCAAAGATGGGTCCCTAGTCCACCAATCGTAAGGTCACGAAATCTGGTAAAGATGAGTTTTTTCAAACATCAAGAATGAAATGCAGAAGCCAGATTAAACAATTTATGAAGCAAATCATCATGTTCTGTAATCAAGTGTATGCCTTAATCATGCGCATGCCTTTGTTGTATGTGCATGTCTTAATCGTGTCCATGCCCTTGATCGTGTGCATACCTTCAATCATTTGCATTCGCTTAATCATGTGCATGCCTATAATCTTATACATGCCCTTAATCATTTGCATTCACTTAATCATAAGAATTCCTTCAATCATGTGCATTCGCCTAATCATGTGCATGCCCTTAATAATGTGCATGCCTTAAATCATGTGCATGCCTATAATCTTATGCATGCCCTTAATCATGTGCATTCGCTTAATCATGTGCATGCCCTTAATAATGTGCATGCCTTACAGTTCGTGTTGCCCATGTCACCGACAAACATGCTAAAGAGATGCTCTTGAAGTGGCAAAGTGTTTCAAAGAGGGAATTAGAACTCTAAATCTTTGGGTTCTTGAGCCCCTTGCCGGTCAGGTGTTTACGAGTCTGGATGATCACCAAAGAGTGTGGAGTGTGGAGCCCCCTCTTTATGGAATTTGTTGTTGCACAATTTTCTAGATCAGAATTTTTTGGGCTTTCGATTGGTATACAAGAAAAGTAGAAGCGCGGTGGGAATCTGGGTGTTAATAGGGTTTGAGTGGGGTTCACCCTGAATCAAGGCTTAAGACTTTATTTTCAGCAATTTTAGGGCAAAGATGCTCGAGAGTTGAATTTTCTTTCCCTTAGTTTGGAGTCCCCTCTTTATGGAATTTGCTGTTGCGCAATTTTCTAGATCAGAATTTTCCGGGCTTTCGATTGGTATACAAGAAAAGTAAGAGCGCGGTAGGCATCCGGGTGTTAGTCGGGTTTGAGTGTGGATTAATGAAAACAAGGGGATTTTCGGCTTTGCAGATAGAGGGTTTGTTACATTTTTATCTCACGTTCGCTTAATGTGCCATGTTCTGATTCGTTTGTGATATCACTAACATAAATGAGAAATGGGCTTTCTAGTGATATCCTATTTTACCAAATACGCGGATTTGATAGTTGATTTTTGCGCGATAGAACATTCGCAGGGTTTGTATTTTGTGACGAGATGGAGGCTAAAGTGCTCATTAGTACCAGTACTTTTCACCCTCTATATTTTAGCACATTTTATTTTCTGTTTTTTTGGTTTTTTTTATGTGAGTATAGTTTGGTATTCTAAGAAGTGGCCTGCCAAGTTTCAAGGTCATTGGATGGTGTAAAGGCAGGAAAAATTGATTCTAAAATAGGCAAGGTTTGAATTGCGAATCTTTAACCAGCGGCGAATATTTACCGATGTATTTAGTCTGAAGAGAATCGGCGAAAAGCTTCACTAACATTATGAGAGTTCTTTTTCGGCTACTCACAACTTTATGCGTTAATGAACGGTTTAGGCCGACTGTTAAAATATCATCTGGATGAATTCCAATGTTAGCAAGGTTTTTGTTGACATAGATGATCCGCCTTCGGCACCATTTGGTGCTAATGGTTATGGGTATGAAAGCTAGAACTTGCGTCATGCATACAATTCATATGACCTGACCAGCGGAGAATTTTTTGAGTGATATGAATTGACATTTGTTGTTGACAGGTATGACGGATGATGTAACAATCGTGCAAAAAAGTGACATCACTTAACGTTCTCGATCCGACGAAGGCTCTTCATGGCGAATGCAGTTAGGTTGTTGACCTTTTGAATGATAAGCCCCCATGTTCCCTAACTTCCACGTAGGGTTGGAAAAAGCAGCCTAATAAATCATATTCATTTTCGTTCTCGTTGCATTTTTTGCCTCGCCAGAGAGCATTAGATAGTCATTTCATGGCACACTCAGCTTTGCAGGTATGTTGGAAGATCCAAGAGTCGTGCAGAAAGTGATACCACTTCACGATCCAAAGGAGGCTCTTCATGGCGAATGCAATTAGGTTGTTATCCTCTTGAATAGTAAGCCTATGTTCGGGGCGATGTTCCTTTGTTTTCTAGTAGGGGTTAGAAATAGCATTAAAACACTTTATGGAACACTCAGCTTTGGCAAACCAAGCTGAAATCTCATGATTTGTAGAACCTTTTGATGGTATGAATGATATACTTTAATAGATCTGCCTTTCATGTTAATAAGATCAGGGATTATTTACGGTAGAGAGAAATCCGTCTGCTCTTCCAGGATAAGAGAATGATACTCTGCTACAAGCCCTTTAACATTTATCGTGTGTAGATCATGATACTCTGGAGAGGTCATGAGGGATCCACTGGATTTCAAAATCTCTGCTACCAGCCCTTTAACATTTATCGTGTGTAGATCATGATACTCTGGAGCGGTCATGAGGGATCCACCGGATTTCAAAATCTCCGATGTGATGTTGCATATATCTTGAGGCCACAAGAAAACCTCTTCTTTCCTTTCTTTCCCTTTTTGTGAGTGCATTTAGTGCAGCAATTACTGCAGACCACTTTGTGAACACAGTGCAAGTGTCTCCATCTTTTTGTTCCCTTCCAGAAACAACGTAATGTATGTACAATTTTGCATTTGATCCAGCATTTACGGCATCGAATGCTGCAGAAGTAACACCTTCTATAGCATCTGAAACGGAAGGCGGGCCTTCCAAAGCAGTGGCGTTTGCAGTAGCACAAGTGACAGCAGGTAGCGCACTTCTTCACATGTTTGCATTTTTTTCCTTTCTTGCATACTAACTTTCTCTGGCAGTTGACAAAGCAGTGTGTTCCCCTGAAGCGTTTACGTTTATGGCCTGGATCGCTGGTTGCTTCAGTAGCTTGAGGATCTTCCAGATCGTCGTGCAGGGGCTCGACTACAAATAATAGATACAAACTTGATGTAATACCCACAACAAAAGTTACACAAACTAAGTAACGTAGACATCAACGGAAGTTTTCTTTACAAGTGGATATCGGCACATTTAATAAGAGTCATCCTCAGCATAAACTGCGAGAATGGAAACGTTTCTGAAACACTTTTGTATTGGAGGTGAGTCAAGCGATGTTTCAATATATTGTGCAGTCATCAATCCTATCCTGTATCAACAAGTTAGAAGAAAGCTTTAAAGGCTTGTTACCTTAACCCTTCGAGTCCAACATTACACAATCAACATGGTTTAAACTGTCAATCGACTCATATTTCCGACTGCCATTTTTTATAATATCGGTGCTGATAATGCGTATTCATTAGGTGGGGGCCTAGCCATTTTATAATATCGTGCTTGCCTTGGTCAAAAACGTCAATTCTTCCCATGGGAAGATATATCCATCTCTCCATTAGTTCACAACAGTATGACAGTCAACTACATATAAAAGTGCATGTACTGGTAGCGAGAACATTGGATAGAGTATACGGGTCTGTATCAATTACGTGTCAAAGTATTCGTACTGTGACGTCTTTATCTAATCGCGTGCTATAACTAGGAAAGTTTTTAAAAAAACCAAAGTTTCGTAAAATGCTCTCATCCCAAAGCAGGAGGCACGTAAACGCAAGCTACTTAATGTCATGCAAGAGTTTGTTACCTGTTAGTGGCCAGCTCAACGGGGTCTTTTTCTAGGGGCTTTGTCCCCAGCATTGAGTTCATGTACCTTTAAATGAGGTTTAAATGGTTAAAAGATTGTTTGCAAAGACCTGGATTTCTATTCACCTCAAATTACCTTTGACAAATAAATTCATATAAAATAGAATAGCTCTAAAGTAATGAAAGGATTGCTCATCGTGGTGTTATGTAAGTTGACACATCGCCTAACGAAGACTAGCAGTATGTAGTTGAAACGTCGCGTTCCTTAGTGACAGTGACAATATCGTGAGACAAATGATTATCCGTATTGTTAGCTTTAACTACTCATTACACACTTCTATTAAATTGTACGTTTGCTCTTCCATCGTCTAATGTGTTGCTCTTTCTTTTGACTGTTGGGAAGAGGCTTGTCATTAAAATACGTGCTTCATACACTGGCTCTTCTACTTCTCTAAGCTAGTAATGTATATCGTATATAGATTGGAAAGGAAAATAGAGCACAAATTGGATTTACTATCACTCTCTTAAAGAACAATGCAACGTAGTTTTTCGTTTATGACTGAGGACATCAAAAATCAAGCCATCGATCCATTACAGCTAGGTGGACAGTCTACCTTTTAGCTGGACGAGTGCACAACGTATTGCATTTATAAGTTACGTGCACATCTGGGTGTTCCGTGATGAGTTTCTGCGCTGTTCAGACACGCCTTAAGGCTGGTTTATAGTCCTGCTGTGCCGCATGATTTTACAGCATGCAACATCTTTGGTCATTCCCCACATTCTCGGATGATGTCATCCGTACAGCAATATCGAATTTCCGGGTACGTCGGGATTATAGCTGTGCAGCAAGCATTTCCGTGTTGAAAAAATCGAACAGACAAAAGTTCTGGATCAGACCATTCCTTATTTCTAATACAAAATATGTAATATGTAGCTCTTATTACACAAAGAAGGATTTTTTTAAAAAAATAATCCTTATTGGTCACTTTCAAACTTTTAAAAAAGAAGAAAAAGTGACAAGTCTAGGCGACCAAACTATGAATATAGAAACTAGATTATACATGGTACGGAAGGCCGACGTGATGATTCTGCTACTTTGAGCACGTGAATAATTAGCCTCAGTCAATGGTAGGCAGAGTAAAAGCATCCGCTTATGCGCTGTGAAAAGTTTGCTTAACACAAGGCAAGACTTCAATCAAAAAGCTATTAATAGAAAGCCTGGTTATTAAAGAGCCGCACCCCCCACTAAGTACTACAAAGAACTTCTATCCCCAATGTCTACTCTAACCCAAACATTGACTGTAAGCACTTTTCACAACAGAAGAGCTAGTATTATTCTGCATCTATTTATTGGCGCTAAGAAATGCATTGTGATAAACAACAAAATGTCAGAATTTTCTATATTGTACAATTTTGGGTACGAGTATACTACAGTTTGCTACCAAGAAAATTATATTTATTCTCGTGTTATACGTATTGAAACGTTCTTTAGACGATTTACTTTTTAGTTTTTCTCGGACTTTTAATATGAATAAGCTGTAGTAAAATGCCAACACTCCTAGTGGTAGCTTAACATAAACTGCAGTTAGAGTTAAAGGGTTTACTTTACAATGGTATCTGATGTTTGAGTATCTCTCATGCTAGTGGCTTCCCCCGATGTCTGTATTGGAAAATTTCCACCTGTTCCACACCACAAATCCAGAATCCACCTATTTACAGATTACAGAATCCAAGAAAACCTTTGTTAATAAATTACTGATTCTAGCTGTTCTTTTAGCTCTCTTTCATAAAAGATCAAATTTCATGAATGAGTAACCGTAATCGGAAGATCAGTAATACATTCTAATTCATTCTGGAATATGCGATAGGGTCTTTTCCCAGACGATGTCAATTTGCGGCGGCATGATTCAAATGTTCAAATTCTAGTCTTTGCATGTAAATGTGACTGTTACCGTGAAAGTCGTATGGGGGAAGGATGAGGTCCAGTAGGAAATGTAAGCCAACGAACGCTAAGATAGTACATCTATCTATAGATATGGAAACTTTATGGGGAAGGAAAACCCTGCAGTCCTGAATAATCGCTATATTGGCATTTTATTTCAGCGTTTGAGCAGGGAACACCCATCAAGTTTACTTTATGGAATGAAAGTGAAAACAAAAACAGATAGTCCTTCGCACCAGGGTTCTTTTGACAAAATTTAGGAGATGGGGTTGCTGCGCGTGTTCTTAAATCTCTCTTCACACGGTGTAGAGAATTGTGGGATATGAAACCTTATGTTTCCATATATGGTTAGGAAAGTTGACGTCAGTCATTTTAGATAAAAAAAAGTTTCAGTCACGGTGTTTTTACTCTTCAGAATAATAGGATAGCAACCGAATAGCATCGAATATAATAAGAACCAAATCAAACAAAATAGAATCGAATAGGATTGAGGAAGGGCAAAATTTATTCATACTCATATTCATTGTAGAAACCACTCTATAGAAGGATTAGAATTTATCTAAGAACCAGCGTATTAATATTTGTATCAAGAATTGTATCGTTATCAAATCGAGGCAAATTATACAGTCCATATAGAACAAGTGGATTCTTGAGTTGTCTCTCTAATTATCAATACATGGTATCGGACAGCATTTCTACCCCAAAATTTTTAAACTCTTTTTCTATGTATCCATGCTATTTGATACGCGCACCAAAAGTGCTTGACTAGTACAGGTTGTACAAAACCGTGCGCGATACAGTTCGGATGTTCTATACGTATTTTGGCGTTCAGTAACAGTTTCTGCTATGTAAACTTTTTTTCTTCCCCGAAGAACACGATCATGCAAGGGAAAGTAGAAGGAGAAAGAAGCAGGGGAAGACCTAAAAGAATGTATGTCGATGATATTAAAGAATGTTTTTGACCACTTCTCCTAGCATAGCTGGTACTCATTTCACCGACCCCGTAAGGATGGAAGGCTGAGTGAACCTTGACACCACTCTCTCGAATCGAGCTCCGGTCGCTCGATTCGCAATGCAAGTCCACTACCACTGGGCCACCAGACCTAGGACATATTGGATCGTAAAACTGTAGTTCCTTTTCTAAGCTATAAAAATAATCTGTGGCCTTAACTCAACTGTGGCTTTAACTTTTACATCTGCTCATTAAAAACGCATCATAAAAACGCTCTGCTTTTTACAAATTTTTAAAAATTTTTGAAATAGGCATTTACACACAAGCCGTGTTCCCACTAAAGCTTAAAACGGTTTCGACAACTATTGAAAATTTTACAACGGTTCACACCGGCAAGAACCGTAACAAAAACGGTTCTACAACCGATGTAGTTTACATCGGTTATGGATGTGGTCTCGAAACCGTTTTAAGGAAAACCATGGGGTGGAATTATCAAAATGTGTAAAATCTGGGGATAGGTCAAAGCACAAAAGGAGTTTCTTACCCAAATTTTACTGATGATGTTGATGCTTGATTTATGAAGGACGTAACTTAAGCCCAGCATGGACAAGACAACAAGTTATTGACTTCAGGGACTTTTAACAAACTGTGTAGGGTTAGTCGACAAACATGAGTTGTCCTGAAGTTCCTATGTTCATAGAGTTAATAGTAGCCTCATGAAAAAAAACTGCACAATGATGTAGTTTCGATAAACCCTGTTGCTAATCTATGACCACAACTATGAAGAGCAATTTACCATCGCAGCTATCATCCGCCATAATAAATCGATATTAGGATGCATCCAGTATGAACTGATTTCGAAACGGCTGTAAATATATCGGTTTCAAAACCCTTGTAAGAACAACCATTTCGACGGCTGATGTTGGTGTGAACACGGCTGTAGTATCAGAATGTTTTGAAATGCGTTGTTAAAGCTTCTTTCAACTTATTTTCTTTAATTTAGGAGAGGATAAAATAAAGGGCAGCTGGGGCGTCCAAGGGCGACGCCCCTCAATTTGTGCTACTGGGCAGAGAAGCAAGCCATGAAGCTGGCTCAACAGCCCAGTAGGACCGCCTCTCGCAGATTATGTAAAGCATCTGTCTCAACATTGTCAAATGATCTTCTACTGGCACAGTAACTGATGACAGAACATTGCCATTCCTTACTTATATCTATTAATCAATTAAACTTCATCATGATCCACTAATTGATAAAGCCAAATATAAGAAAAACTACAAGCTGTCAATGAAGCATTCTGTTGGTGACTGACTTGATACATCACTCATCAAACCTTAAGGAGATATGCAGTTAGAGAAGATTTAAATTTTAACACACATAATGTCAGACTGTACTTCACTACACTAGTCTTTGACCATTAACGGCTGATTGGCGCTTACACGTATGTGATGGAATCCAGGATAAAAGTTATAGAACTCCCTCAGATTTGAGTAAATTTAGACCTGCACATGAGTGATTGCACTAACAAGAATGTTACAAAGCGAAGTTTAGCCACGTTTACATTACTGTTTAACAAACATGCATTTGAACATGAGACTATTAATTTCCACAATTTTGTATCAATTGATGTGTAGGAATTTTGTAAAATGAAACTAACTGTTCACTTATGATGGATTCATTTACTCACTGATTTTCAGCCTCTTTAATTGATAATAGCTCAGGTACACTAAGAAAAGTGACTGACTACCCCAAAACAGTCTGTGTCCTATATGAACATGTTTGGAAAAGGCATCATATGCCAGACAGTAATATAAGCCTCTTTCTTTAAAACTTTCCTTTTTTCTTAAAACCTTTGAAAAGACAGAGCATCAGAAACCAGGAACTGTCAGCTTACAGCTACAGTTGTTGATGTAACATGGCCAGAAAACTCTTGATATGAAAAATAAAGAATCAATGGACTTACATTGACCCAATCCCTACATTCCTCTTTTCCCTTTGCAATTGGATCTACTTTATTTGCTTGTCTGTTTCCAGAGAATAACATCTATTACTTACAGAGTTTCCAACTACTGTACTTACTCGAATAAACGTAGCTGAGAAGAGTGCGACCAGAGTGAATTTATATGACCAGACAGCTCCTTATAGCTATTCTGGGTTGTCTCAATTTGAAAGCCAGAGTAAGAGTGTCGTGTCCGTGTGTAGAACTATGTCTGCGTGTATGTGTTTGGCCGTCTACCTGTCTGTGTAGTTTGTCTGTATTATTTTTGTGGGGCGATAGCTTGGGGTTTTTTTGTTTGTTATGTGCAATCTGTGTGCTTTGTGAGTGGTATGTCGGTCTGTGCTTATAACTAGTAATGTGGGGAGGTTGGTGCGCAAGGGTGTGCGACTGGATGCCAGACGGTAGATGCCAGACATTGGCCTTCAACTGATGTCTACTTGCGACATGGGATTGTCATACTATTAGAGAGAAGCCGCGCATTTTGAACAAACACCGCAGGTATTTTGATAAATCAGCTGATGGCAACCCTTTGCCGATTATCTATGGAAAATACCAACGCTCCAGGTATCACTCTCCCCTTACCACTAATCAGGTTAACTGGAACTTTGTCTATAAGTCTACTGCACGTCCTCTCCCTATGAAAACAAATTTGAGGGACTAAAGATCGGGTCCTTTGCGTAAGTACATCTAACCTGTGAATACGAGTTAAAGTGGTACATAAAAGTCTGAAAGGAGGCAATAGAGTCAACAAAATGTTTTCGAGACCGTTAGTTTTCAACGTACAGGGCGTCCATTCCCAGGTAGTTTACCCCTTCCTTTCCCGGTGCCAACCAACCACATTCATGCCAGTATAAAGTTCATGGCAAAAAAATCACCGACAACTACTAAAGAAGTACGGTACTAAGAAGCAGATGCTCTTCAATAACATGCTACGGTTTTCATTTATTAACGTTAAAACAGTCTTTCCCCTGCAACATAAGCTTATCTTTCCCTGTACTGTCAGAACTTCTCTTCTCCATCACCTTCAGGCCTAAAGTAATGATGTATTATGTACCGATGTATTTAGTCTGAAGAGAATCGGCGAAAAGCTTCACTAACATTATGAGAGTTCTCTTTCGGAGTATTTTTAAGTGATATCTGCAATTCATTTTCTTTTGACTTGAGTGTAAATGTTATGACCATAGCTAAAGTATGACCGACCGACGATAGCATGCGACTGAACGTTTGAAAACGGTTTCCATGAAACAAGAAGAATGGAACTGAAACAAGGTTTAATTTGTATTTCACAATAGATAATCTCCAAAAGATAATGGTATATCGTTTTCTAATTGGATTGCATCAGATACAAAACAGTTGCCAAAATGTAGACATACTTTTTACATCTTTGGGGGAAAAAAGAGATTTGATAAGGTTTTTCAACTAATATGAACCAGTATTTAGGCAGTTAGGTTTCATAAAGTGTTTTACAAAGGCATATGTTCTATATAAATTCCGCAAAATGTTTTGAAGAACACTTAAGCACTTCGTCTGATCAAATTCCAGTTTGAAGCAATATAACAATAGAATGAGCTTTATTGAACTGTTTGATTGATTGAACCTGAGTGCCTTAACATCTGACAGCAGCCGAAAATTGCTGTGCACTTCTAGCTAATGAAGCTGACAGACACGGCAATGATATGAGAACTGGTTTGTTATAAATTCTGCTGAAACAACCCAAGGACATTGAAGAATAGGACAACCAATGCATCTATGATACCATAGCTTACAAGGGAGAAAGTTTTGCCAGTTTGATATCAAAGTTCCTGTATCAGTTTTTAGAACAGATTTCTAGACTCCTTATGCAATACTGTTATGACAACTATTGATATCTCTATATTTTCTTAATTCCATTGAACATTTATTTGCAACGATGAATGAGGTTTTTGCCGTGCAATAGAGCAGGGAGTCAATGACGAACAAGGACAAGATGATCAGCAGTAATGCTAATTCTTATTTGAAATTAAATAATCGGGTTTTGAGACGGCTTAGCCTGGACTCGCTTCTACAGAAAACACCTCCGATTTCTAGTGTTTCCCTAAATTATCATATAATGTACCATACTTTAGTATCAGACCACATAATGATGGCCTTTAAAATTGCCTATTTTCCGTCCACTCACTCTCACTGTCATATAGTCTCAACTTCGGAAGGTATATTACATCCCTTGAGCTACCAACACCTCGAAGTATCCCCCCTATGGCCACAGGAAATCGGCATTGTTTCTTCTAATCAATGTTAAAACGAGTACACCATGATTTAAACAGTCAGTAAAATAGCAATAAAAAGAAAATATCTGCAACATGGGAGTAAACAAGGACAATATTTCTCTATCCCATTGTTTCGTTTGGTCTCGTGACATAAGAAAAAACAACGGAAGATGCCACTAGCTGTTGGACCCCCTACTACCCCTGTGTCTAAATTACCGCCTTTGAAATTCTAAATACCCCGTAAGAGGGGTTCGCTGGACCCCGAGTGAAAATCACTGATATAAAATCAATAGTTTGTACTGTCTGTGAACATTACAACAGATACCTGCCCTCCCCAATCCCTTCGAGTTCACGTAATAAATATACACTAGTTACTATGAAGGGAATCAACGATGTATTGCCTTCGTACTTTTACCATCAAGGTATAGAAAAGAACACTAGAGAAATAGAAGATATGTCACCACCAGGGATCAAACCCCACGTTTTCGCAGCGTGCGCTCTACCAACTGACCTAGGTGACGAGGAACTAATACTGAGGTTTGGCATAAACAGGGGTCACAAATTAGTTACAGGAAGGCTGCCTGATATTTGAGCTTCTATCTGCAAGGTTCTAACGACTCATCGGCGCCAGAACCTAGTGTAGGAAAGTGGGCTCATGCCCCCTCCCTTTCCATAAACTTATGAATATAACCCTCCTATTTTAAGTTATTTACTCTTTGATATGGACCCAAAATTCTTATGTGCAGTTCAGTCTGTCTGTTTCAATTGAAATTGAAAAGGGGAGAAAAATACATAAATAAAATAGGGCACCTCTGGTCAAATTTTTCCTCAAAACCAAAAGTACCCACTTTTTTTGCCCAGGTATTTACCAAAAGTACCTCCCCCCATGGCCACAGTTAAGTTCTTGAAAATTGAAAGACGAAAACTAAGTTGTAATGTTTTATATTTGTAACATTTGGCAGGGGGAAGCTTATACCAGTAAGGTCTCCTCTAACATTACAACCGTGTATAAAGACGTTCTTCGTACGACTGGAATATCTTTGTGTAGATACTTTAGACTATCATTGCAACGAAAATTTGTTTCCTGCAGTCTGCCTCAAGCGAGAGATGAGCCATCGATTCTGAAGTTCTGAAGACCTTATTAGAAGACCAGGGTAGACCATATTTAAGTCGAGTTAGTCTGTGCCACCGCAGAGTCGCAACGTGTAAACAATGTGCTAAAGGTCACTAAAAATGAGTTGTGAAAAGTCAGGTTGATCCGAACATCGCGAACAAACGGCTGGTCCCATTTCTGGAAAGGTAGGTGACATTTTTCTTAAACGGGTAAGAGAATAGGCAAAGAAATAAATACTGCACAGTACAATGATTGAACAAACTCCTTTATAATTGGTCTTTGTGTTCTTCGAGGTCAAGTTTTCCTATCTTCCTCCAACCCAAAATTTCTATTACTTCCTTTGTCTAGTCCCCTGTGCCTTTCAGATATATCGCAAATCGCCGTTAGTGTGGCAGTTAAGCACAGACAAATTTTACGTAAACGACAATTCCCCGATACTTCCTCGTGAGGATAAAACAACAGAAAGACCTCAATTAAGGTCGATGCCAAACATGCTTCTCTAGTAGTTGAAAAAGGATATTCCAACGGCATCCTAGATAATACAACTGCTTAGAATGCAAACATATTCTAGTAGGTAAAACTTGTACAACTTCGTTAAATGCAGTTTCTTTGCTCCTAAACAACGCTTCGAATTTTAAAAATCCTGAGCAGCTCACGATTTTTGCAGTTATTTCATCTTCCGGCACAGAGAAAGAATATTTGGGGACCTGTTTCTCATACCTGTTTCTCATACCTTTTCTCACCCAATACATCATTGAGTAAATCAAGTAAGCAAGCTAAAGTTACTTGCAATTATTGCTCAGCAATCAAAATAAAAGTTAGCTAATATTATCAGTAGACTGGAATGTTCAACCGTTCTAATGATATCAAAATAATATGATGTGGACCACCAAGAGTCGTGTGACAGTAGAGGTAAATATTATATCCTAGCGTACAATGCTTATCGCACCTGGTATTACGATAGATAACATAACTAGATCTTCACTTTGTTTCAGAATACGAGATACGTTTGTCTTTTTAACTTTTGAAAGTGTAAAACGTTTGAAGATTGCTTGACGAACCAATTACATCGTATTTGCAAAGCTATAAGGGTCCGGGCACTAACTAGGTCTCACAGTTGTGACGTAACTACTTTCAATCACAGCATGTCCTGGTAGACGTATACGCTGGTATAAGTCTGATTGGACACCACTGTAAACAATACACTTATTCCACTAAACAAAACTTCTAAGTACACTCAGAGATGTGGGAAGAACTAAGGCATTGTAGGAGTGCGTATACCCTTGGGCCAAAGGTGTAGCTTAAGCATCTTAGGCGGTGCTCAGGCAAGGCATCTTGTTTCACGAAAGTATAGCAAATTTATGACGTTATGATTTTAATTTTTTGCGAGACAAATATTGAAATGGAGAAGTTAGTAAGTCATTAATCAAGTAGTAAAGTAATGCAATACACCTGGATTTTAAAAAAGATCTTCGAAAACATTGTTGTTTTCAGTGGGAAATTACGGAACAGTGTTGAGCGACGGTTTCATTTCCCCAAAGCTTTACTTTAGAGACTGATCACGGCATATCGTTTGCAGTGAACGTGTAAAACCTTTTTACGTTTCATTGCAGACTTAGATGAAGATTATGATCTAATGAGGACAGGCCACGATTTTATAAGATGCGACACGATGCGATACAATACGATACGATACAATATGATACGATACAATAGGAACTGATATCGGATAGACGTCTGTTTGACGTAACCATCTTAACTTATTGGGCATTTGTAGTACGAACTTTGAATCAATGTTAAACTGACGTCTTTAATTGAAGTGCTTCTTATAAAATTGGATCAGCGTCAATACGACGTCGTTTCAAACTAAGAGGTGAAGTCGAATCCACATTGATTCAACATGGAAATGCTGTCTGGGAAGGTAGTGCATCACTGGCAATGAGAAACAATAAATTTAATTTTGCATTAAATTTATTACTTCCAATTGTCCCTTTCGACATTAGGATCACTGTGGCTATTGAAACGTGCTCCGTTCTTCAAATTAAGGATTCATAAACTTATCAACGCAAACTGCGGAACATAGCAAGCTAATATGTAAGAGTTTGTATCGTATACAGTGACATTTACATATTCATGAAAAACCTAACCTGTTTTATGTTTATGTTTAGCTGATACAAATATGCTTCTGAAATTCCGGGACTGTCAAAGAAGCACTAAGGAGCAATTTCCTATTCTTGTTAATCTCGCAAGTGGACCATAGTCCAATCCGTATTTGATGTATGATAAAGGTCTGGGTATCAGGAGTCAGTAGCCAAAGTTGAGATGACGTGCTTTTTGGACTAATTTTTCTCATTCTTTGAGTGTGTTATATTTTCCTTTGTAGGTTGAACCTTTCTGGCAAAAGGCCAAACTTCATGAAGACGTTTTGTTACTGATTTAGATTTCTTACTACGACTTCTTATATTACTATTATATTTGATCTGAAAATGAAGATTAGAGAAAGCCATCAAAGGCGATTGACCGCTTTAATCTAAAATTGAAAAATAGGAGTAAAATAGGACTCTTAGCCCTTTCGGCTGTCTGGGAGACTTAAGTTGAGCAGGTAAAATGGACTTGACAAATGATTTTCTTGAGTTGCGAAAACAAGTTTGGCTCGGCCGGTTTCCAGTGTTGGAGAGAGAGTGAAGATGCTGCATACAAAATAGAAACCGAGGGTAGAGGGGACCTTTTATAGTCTGAAATGGCGTTAAACTACACCGAAAAGATGTCTTTCGTGATTTAGTGGCCATTATAAAGCCTTAATTACCGAGGTCGGATAAACTAATACCGTAGACACGTGAGAGCTAAAGAACGATCAGTACCCTTTCGAAGGTAATACGTTGTTATACTATATAGATTCTCTAAGTAGAAAAGATGTATTATAACCTACGTCTTCCCGGAAGTCGCTATGTCATTGCATTATTTTGCAATTGTTTATTGTATGGAGTGGCCGAGACCATTTGAACGGCAAGTGATATTTGGTAAACATACGTAAATTGAATTCAAAACATTTATCAACTGATTAAATTATATAATATCATTTATTTAAACAGAATCTGCAATTCATAAAAAGAATGTTCATCGAGTACAGAGACAATTTTGTTCTGTATCAAGCTGATCATGTGATGTGAATAAAGACTTTCCCGATTGGCCGAGAAGCAACTGTGCGACGTTGTGACATGATTTTGAAAAATGGTCTGGTCCGTTTCTCGAGTGGCACGTCGCATTTGCCACGTGGCGTGCCACTTTGGTGTGAAAGGTTTAGTGCTTTTGTATAGGTTTATTCCGAAGTGACATGCCACGTGGTATGCCCCGTCGCATATGCCACTTTGGTGTGTAAGCATTATTTTTGGTTAGTTGCGTTATTTATTGTAAGTTGAGATACTTATGATAAGCTGCGTTAGTTTTGATAATTTGCGTTATTCATGGTAAGTGGCGGTTAGAGAAGAGTCGTTCTGCGTTACGTTGTTTTGAATGGATGTGAACGCAAGGTTGATGAATAACCTCGTCACAAATTGAAAGAGTGTAGCCCCCTCAATCTCCATCAGTGATGACCAATTGCTTAAGTCCACAGTCAATATCTCGAGCTGGAAAAGTCCTCGTGAAATGCTCCCAAGGTAGGCAACATAGCCTGTCTAACTGACGGCAACTTCTTAAAACATAAATACTTGGAATTGTATAACGAGGATTCTAGGTATATTCTGTAAGTATTAGAGGCACTTCATACTAAATCTGCTCACACTCACTATCCTGGCAAACTTTATTAGTTTCAATGTAAAACCTGTTCAAACGACGTCAAAAATATAATGGCTCTTCTAGTATACAATACAGCCTTACAGTTCTTGCTCGCGACCTCTCGTTTCTTGGTTACTCTCTCTACAAAGTGATTATTTAAATAGCGCAAAGTGATTATATTTTAATAATTAATGTTTAGTTATAGCATTTGGCAGCTAATAAATATACTTTAAACTAATTCCTAATGATATTGTAGTATGTAGCGTTGCGATTGCCGTGTATTGTGAACTTGCATCATGCGTGCTGTACGAAACTAGCTTTCGTTCCAAAACAGTAGCCTTTCGCTACGGTATCCTAGCATGGAGACTTTAGTATTATAAAACTATCGTTAGTAATTTTAACTGTGTCTTAAAAGCAAACGCCTGGGCAGTAATAAATAGGTTCGAAGATGCTCAACTTTCTATTTGCAATGTTGACATCAGTAGCGAAAGTGACAGAACTGTATTGACCATACGAGCTTACAAGTTTTAGACAATCGATACAAAGTCTGTTGTCATAATAGTGCAGTAAACAACAACCCATCTCTTATCAATCGTTTATAGTTATTTGACTTTCATCTTGTCAATTGCTTTCAGCCAGGATTAGAACCTCAACTATGCTTCGGCCATGTGCTCTTTATCCTAGTGCATTTAACATAGCCAAACTTCAAGCAAAGGAGACAGACTGGCTCTTCATGAACTCCTAAAACATTCCCGCCGGATGAGATGGCTAAATATAATTGAAAGTTCAAAGTCTTAGCAGTTAAGCATGGTGCCAGAGCGCCATGGCTGCGGGTTTGCGATCATAGGCGTTGACCTTCATATTTGCCCTTGATTCAATTAGTGGAACTCAACAACAAGGGATGTACCTAACGGAGCAAACACGTTTAGGTCACATAACACGATTATTGCATCGATTTCCTTTTTTCATTACGAGGAAAAGGGGCCGAAACTACGAAGTGATTCCTCCTGATGATGGCGTTGTCTGGATCCGGTTACAGAGGTGTTTGCTGTAGGCACTAAAACATCAGGCGTTTACCTTAATAGGGGCTAACAAATAAAAAATTGAGGTTGATTAGTATTTCCGATTTTTATGAACTAATTACGCCCTCTCCCCCCACCTATGGGCATGGGTGGCTTTGGGCCTGTTTTCATCTGCAACGTGTGAAAGCTCAGAGTTTGGTTGCAATATCTTAGTGCAGCCCCTGATAAGCAGTGTTGGGTCCTCCACATGATCGTCTTAGCTTGCTATAGACCTGCTACATGTGCTCCACATATACAAATGCCATATTTGATGTATTCCTGAACGGAAGAATTTATTCACAAATTCAATAACACAAAAAGTAGTTAAATGGGCCAGGAGCTTGAGAAATATTTGGCATTAACAGAAAATATCTTTTCACAAAAGATGAAATTTCCGATAGCCGGCGTACTCAATCTCACATGTCCCCTTACAACTGTTTTCGCTGGATTCGTCAAAGTTTTGTCGGCTAAACGCCCTCGCTCTTTTGCTACTAATGTCCCTTGTGACTACACTCTTTGTCGCAACGGCACCGGTGTAGTTGCAGTGAAAGGAAACTAACTTCTTCAGTGGTGAAGAAACCGAAAGGGGATGGAATATACTGGATGGAAAGTCAGATGAAACTGTGTTTGCATCATGCTTGCCAATTTTGTCATCTAATCAAGGCTTCTCAAAGAAGTCATCTATACCATACATTGTAAATGTACTGCCTTGCTGCTTACTATCGAAGAACTTATTTAGGTGCAGCTATAGCTAACAGTTGTGTATCACGGACATTTCCGGACGTCAAATTTCCACTTGCACCTTGTCTTCTGAATGCACAGTCCGCACTTTCCAAAACTGAGCACTACTATCAGCATTCCAACAATCTCTTACGTTTTAGTACATGTAGAGCACTATCATGTATATCTGTCATCGAGGTAGAAGATGGTAGAGCTGCAATTGCAGGGGACAACACTTCTGAAAATGGTTAATTGGGCACCATGCAGAAGGACTTCTCCGGAGTAGTTCTTTAGGATGCCAGTTCCTTAAATTGCTGTGCATCACATTACTAACATTTCAATTTAAAAGATTTGATTTCATGCTTTGTATTTTGCTAGGCCAGTGCTCAACTTGGCATAGACGGAAAGTGGCTAAATGTCACATGTTTATCATCTTGGCTATATGTTTATCTTATGTCTCAAAAGATATTCTTTTGAGTTTATTATTTAGCAAAATTTAATTTAAGTATACATAAGCTCTCGCCATAAGCTCCCAATCTTCCACTGTCTGACATTGAACCTCAACTCTACGCAGTTTGGAGACCAGTGTCTCTGCGCCATGTGACTTGACCATGGGAAGACTGCTGTGTAGCCTGTCACTCGGTTAAAAGAGCATAGAAAGTTGCTAATTCTTAGCGTTTAGATAAGATATGGAAAGATATGAACAATATAGAATACGTCAACACCGAGATCCAACTGGTAACATATTTTCTGCTTCTCCAGTATCTTAATAATTCAAGTGAAAACTGCCTATTTTCCATTGCAGGTGAGGAATGTCATGAAAGAATTGGATCGATACGGAGGAGAAATGACGGGAATCAAAGCCAACCTCACAAGGAGTGTTAAGATCAAATGAGTGTCAGTTGCCAGTCATTACGCTATAAAAAACAGATGATACAAACGACACGTGGCTTTCATTACAGCCAAATCATGGGTTGTGCCTATAGATACTGAGCTAGCACGTGTTCAGGATTGTTTCTCCCTAAGGCTTAACTGTGTTGTGGTATCGAATGTCCCACGTCCTCGATTTATGTTCAGTTTGGGCTTGATATCAATGTTGCTATCATTCAAGGATTGATTTTGAAGGGGTCGTACCCTGGCACTCACACTGAAAAGGACAATTCACATCGAAAATTTTTTTCTTTGTAAGTTATATATATATATACATATTTCTACACCAGACCCTTGCACACTTGAATAGTCCTCCCTTACTTGGACGTAGTTTCCGAGTAAGTCTTCTAACGATAAAGCTTGGCGTCCGTTCGAGTTTAGCCTCTCTCTCATGTTATCGATTTCACTGTATTCGTCCTCCTGAGTTTGTAATGAAGACACGGGTAACGAAAATTTGCGTGATAACTTTGACCGATCTGTTTGGGAAATAAAAAGAACGAGATTTAATAAGTTTAATGAAAGTATCAACATAAATATCAACATAAATATTGTTCGGAAGTCCCCCTAGAAATGTATGTGCACAGGGGTCTAAATAATCAAATTCCAATTTTCGATCCTCAAGACGCCTTACAATTGTCCTGCTTAGAGAAGAATCAGGAAGGAAAAGTAAAACACATTCTTAGACCTCTGTTTACACATTTTCAAGCTTCTACGGAGGCATTCTACAATGAAATTAAACGCAACATTTCAAATGCTTGCTAAAAAATTTCGATAGTTTGGGCATGTAAGGTGTCAAGGCATCCGTTTCTTTCCCGTTGGAGACAAATAACCCTAATTTCTCAGCAACTGATTCCCATTCGCACAAAGACTGCTTAGAGTGAGTTTTTCCACACAAATTTCTACCAACATAGTGTACAATGTCATCGGATTTTGCCCAAAATTTCAAATTCCTCTCGCGAGTCTTTTCAATTTTCAGCCGTTTTCACTAATCACCGGTTGTCATTTTCGCCACTGTAACAATTGCCGTATTTTCATTGGTGATGGAAAATGTATTGTGTAAGGCGGGGAAGGATATCCATTCATCTTGCTACGAGTCTAAGTTGAAACTGATATATTACAGAAAACCTCTAAGGACATGTCTCCAATTTATCTGGGTTTTACGTTTGGTGACGTCATTATGACGTCATTATTCTCATGACCCATATTCCAACACTTTTGAAAATTTCTAATTTTGCTTTACTGAATAATGCATATCACTAGAACGGGGCACATTCGAAGTTTCGAGAATTTATTGGAATATAAAACAGGGGAGCGAAACTCGTAAAGCAGAACATCTCAGGAGCCAAAGAGAAGTAAGCTCGACATCTCAAAAGCTTCCTACGTAACTACGGATCAGAGGAACAACTAGATATCGTTTGCAAGACGAGTGATTTGCACCAGCTATAACCGATAACCACAGCCAGAGTAGTCCAAAGCTGAGACGTGGGTGAGCGAGTGATTAGACAATCGATCGAACTACATTGAATATTCTTTATATAAACAGTTTGTAATTTGTTGTCAAGTGTTAATTTTTTGTTTGTGCAATTTATATGTTCTATCTCATTTTAAGAAGGTGTTACTTAGTGAACTCTTGTGGTGTTTGGTGTTATCAACTAGCACTAGCGTACTATCCCGGGCCATGTGACACCAAATGGCACAGAATTTTGGTGTGCTGCTCTCAAATTTAATGTTTACAGTTAAAATGAAGAGTGCTAATGCTTGGACACGGGGTGGCAGGAAACCGGGGAACGCGGGTACGCCGTTCCCTCGAAGCGCGACCTCAAGCCGTGTAAGTCATAAATCAAATAATTAAGATTGCACAGCGTCAGTAAAAGTTTCTGTCGAAAGCCTTGTCAAAAGATTCAACTCAAGGTAACTACTAACACTAAGGAGCGGAGCCAGTAAGAACTCCCTGAATTTTTATATCATTGTAGGTACAATACACTTAATTATGAAACAATGCAAATTCATTACCTCACAGGAAATTTTGCCGTTATTTTTCGCTGAAGTTTTTAGTTTTCTGCCAACCTGCTGTGAAGGCTAATACTGACTTAGATAGGAACGTAAGGGTTTGCAGATATACTTAACTGTTTTGTAGAGGGGTAACAAGACTGGGATAATTCTGAATGGGATCTTCTACATGCCTTCACTATTCAATGAAACAAGACGTACATACCTGCATTTCGAGTTGTCATAAGACTTTGGCGCAGTAAGTGAGCCACAATCACAACATCATCATCACTCATCATACAACTCTTTGACACTTCCAATCCTGCAACCCCCAAAGATGTTCACATTCAAAATGCGTAAAGAGGCCACTGTGAGGTGCAATTCCTCTATCTCAAGAATTGTTTCTTATAAAATTTTGGTACTGTGATTTATAATTATCATTGAATCTACTCCAAAAAAGGTGTAAAAGAACTGACATTTGACTACAAAACTCTTATGATTTTTATTGCCACCGAGTATGTTGTAATTGTCGAATATAAAATTGTTGGACTTAATCACTGAGCTCTGGGTGGTATGACAGGGATAATACAACCTTGGGCTCCCCTCGATGAGATGTTTCAGCTTGATCCCTTGTCTTATTCATATCATCACGGTTAAGGACGGTATATATACACACTTAGTCATAGTCATTGTTCGAGAAAGGAGTGCAATTCGTATTTAAGTATGGGGTGAAAGTAACAGTGACAGAACTGAAATTTAGAATACTCTGCCACTCGCATAGCTACACAGCTAAGCTCTGTATTCCTCATTTGTAACTAATTCTCTTTTCTAGACGCTGCCCTGGTGATACGTCATTTTCTAGACCGACCAGCATTGTGACTAAAAAACCAAAAATGTGCATTTCACTTTATTGTATTTTAGTAATTTGTCAGACCGTCATTATCATCATGATAATCATCGTCATGATCATGATCATCATCATCATGGTCATCATCATCGTCGTCATCATCATTATCTTTATCGTCATAATCGGCGTCATCACCGTCGTCATCGTCATCATCATCATCATCATCATCATCATCATCGTCATCGTCATCATCATTATCATGATTGCCATCTTTCCTACCATCGTCAGGCATTACTTTCACTTTTAGTGGAGCCCCGACTATCGGTCATCGTTTAATAGAGCTGTTCCGTCCTCTTATCCTGCATTGACCGTCTGAAATTTCCCTTTCGTGCGGCCCACAACGTTCTGTGAGTTCTTGTATTCTTTGTTGTCGCGAATTGAAAATCGCAACTGCTATACTCAAACCATGCACAAAATATAATATAAACTACAGGGGTTATTACCATAATAACTGTTCAGCTAAACAAAAAATAAATAACAAACTCATGATAAATGGTTTTCTTACCGGATCGTGGCTGACGAGTACACTTAGGCAAACCAACGGAGAACTCATATCATAAAAATTTAACCAGTTGTCTACGTCGGCGCCACTCAAAAGTGGTGTCTCAGAGAAAACAGGCTGTCAACGTAAAACAACAATAGAGTAATTACATGACGAAATGAAGTGAATCCACTTTTAGGATAGGAAAACAGCTAAACATGGGACAGTGGGATTTGAAAACATATAAAATAGGATTTCACCGATCAAATGTCTCTTTTCTGATAACAGATTTTTTGTGGGGGGGGAATCATGCTAAACTCATGCTCTGTAAATATTGCTGTAAGTACAGCGAATCGTTAAAAAGTTACCTAAAAGGAAGCTATTAATATCACGGGATTAACGAAAAATGGCTGTTTGTAGAAAGAAAGGAGAGTATCTACATAAAACGAGAACGTAGAACTCATTGCTGCAACCAAAAGCATACTGGTCACAGAGAATTTGGCACAAAATTGCAGTACAAGTATTTTGTTAAGCGAAAGGCAAAGAGATAAAAATTTCACAGATGAGAAATAAAGGGAAAATTTATTAATTTGCTTATTGCAAAACGTAAATATTGGTTTATAATTCGTACACTTCAATCTTCCATATATATTTGAAGTTATTGTGGAATAAAGCAGAATGTCCATTTTCTCGACAACGTTTCTGGTCGGGTGCGTCGTTTTGATATTGTCAAGGTTTCGTGGCAACTTGATATATATATATGAGTTTAATTTATTCAATACTCGTATTTCATGACTTTATCGTCACTATTGTGAAAAGGTCTGTAAAACGGGTAGCAGGGATTTGAATTCAATCTCGAATCTCGCTTTTTCAAGACGAACTATCAGCCAATTAATTAACCAATACGGTGGATAAACTATTTATTTAAAAAATGTTGAAAATTCTTGCTACATACAATGCTTGCTACATACAGTGCTTGCTACATACAATGCTTGCTACATACAATGCTTGCTACATACAATGCTTGCTACATACAATGTTTGCTACATACAATGCTTGCTACATACAATGCTTGCTACATACAGTGCTTGTAACATGCAATGCTTGCTACATAAAATACTTGCTACATGTAGTATTTGCAAGATATCTTTCTTGCTACACATGAAACATGAAAGAAAAACAGCCACATAGTGGTTGAGGGCCCTTGATGCAACGCATAAAGTTTTGACGGTAGTCAATTCCTTCTTGTGTCTCCAATGTGTCAATACGTTTGATTAGGTGGCCTAGATTGAACAATGTAAAATGCTGTCTTGAAACTCTTTTATACTAAGAAACCAAAAAAGTTTGGAAGTAAGTAACTGATTTATTTTTTCAATACGTTTCCGCTATAAACTGGTTACACCAACCTCCTGAGGTGGTGAAATTTCTCCTATAGGAATGTAATGGGTGGAATAGGATACCAATGCTCTATTTCAAATGGCATGTGTACCACTGACACGTTCACTGCCACTCTTATAATTTAAAAATGAGTAGCTTTGAAAAAACTCTGTGCCGAGAGCAAACCGGCTTTTGTATCTTGATAAATCCTACCCACAGAATTGCAAAGCGCGGAACAATAGTGCGGTAGAAAAGTCCTCCTTGGATAAGGAAATTTAGCTGGGTGAGGAGATGGGAAGGAATAAAGATGCTTACTTGTGAGATTGTATAACATTAATAGTATGAGCTCAAAAACACATAGCAATATATATCACGGAGTGGAGAATTACCACAATAGCTTTCATTCCTTTTCTTTTTTTCTTTTCTACTTATATATCTCTGGTACTGATGAAGGCTCAATAAATGATAATAATTTTTTAAACTCAATGCCTTTATTGGCGATCTCTTTACAAAAACGTTTCCCGCTGTTGTCACCTGGCGTAGTACATGGGACAGCAGGATTGGTATACAGGAGTTAAAACATCAAACTTGGCGGTGGTGCGATATTTCTATTTCTCTAGTGTTCTGTTCAAAACTAACATTTGAAATCTTCTTTTCTTGATGATTTATCAAACTACCTACATTACTCCTGCAACTACCCCTGCCATAATTATCCTACTCTAAACTAACTACCTCTACCTTGCGTACCTACATAAAACTATCTACACTTCCCCAACTACCCATACCTTAACTATCCTAAACTAATCTAAGACCTCTACCTTACCTGCCTATACTACTCTAACTACCCCTACCCTAACTATCCTACACTACTCTAACTTGCCTGCCTACAGTACTCTAGCTAACCCTACCCTACCTATCCTACACTACTCTAGCCACCTCTACCGTGCCTGCCAACTCTAACTACCCCTACCCTAACTATCCTACTCTACTCTACCATAACTATCCTACACTGTTCTATCCATCCCTATCCTAACTGTCCTACTCTACTCTAACTATCCTACACTGCTCTATCCATCCCTATCCTAACGGTCCTACTCTACTCTACCCCTACCCTAACTATCATACTCTAATCTAACTACCTCTACCTTGCCTACATAACGAAAGCCTGCCTACACTACACCAAAATAAACTATTCTGCTAACATAGGATTCTGTTCTTTAAATACCCCTACCCCGCCTACTTACATACAACTACCTACATGTCTGCAACCAGTCTAGTCCATTCTACCATTTTATATACACCTAGCTTGCCACCTATTGCCAAAAATGTCCCTACCTTTCGACTCCATCTTTTCACAATGCAACCACCTACCCCTCCTAAATATCACCCATTACATCTTACTATCCTACCGCCAACTACTCCTTATCTGCCTATATTTGGACTTTGAATAATCTTTATCGCTCGACTCTACGTTACAGTACGTGGCAATACCAATCACTTTTGGGTATCGTTTCTTTTCATAGCAAGTTTTTCAACCAAGTATGGGTTGATAATTCTTTATTTATTTCTTGCGCATTCATAACTAAAAGGTAGTAGGTGAAGATTACAGCGAATGGTTTGAAACAAAAGTAGGGGTACAACAAGGATGCATACTGTCACCAACATTTTTTAATCTTTACCTGGAAAGAATTATGACTGATGCACTGGATGGGCTTGATGGAGGAGTCAAGTGTGCTGGAAGCGGGATATTGATCTTATGGATGGAAGTGAAGAAGGCATACAGGAATTACAAGAAGGGTAAAAGAGACATCGAAAAGATTTGGAATAGAAATCAGCGCAGAAAAGAACAAAATAATGGTGGTAGAAGGAAGGGAAAATATTGATGGCCAAACAGTGAATTTGACGGTGGACGGTAAAAGACTGGAGCAAGATAAACATTTTAAATACCTAGGATCAACATTAGAGAATGATGGAAGGTCAGAGAAAGAAATTCGAATCAGGATTAGAAGAGCCACAAGTGCACTTGCAAAACTGGATAACATCTGGAGATTAAAACATGTCAAAATGAAGAACAAGTTGCTGCTGGCGCGATCAGTTGTAATGGCTACCCTATTTTACACTTATGAAAGTTGGACAGTTGGTAAAGGAGATGAACAGAGGTTGAGAGCATTCGAAATGAAAACTTACAGAAGACTGTTGGGCAGCTCGTGGAAGGAAAAGAATACAAATGAGTATGTTAAGATCAAGATTCGAGAAGTTTGCGGGTTCGAGCCAGAGGGAGTGTTTGAGGTGGTGAAGAAAAGGGAGTTTCAATACTTTGGTCATCGCATTCGTCAAGGAGGAACAGCAAGAGCACTGATAGAAGGAGGAATGGAGGCCGACCTCAGGATAATTGGATGGGAAACTTGAAAGAATGGAGTAGCGGTAAAGGAAAAGTCGGGTTTAAAGGATCAGGATGCATGGAAAAAGGCTGTCAACGAATGGGTGCATCCACAGCCGCTTCGGCTAAGGAAAAGATGATGATGATGATGTTTTAATCAAAAATTTTAGATTTCATTACAAAAACAATTATTCAAAGTCGAAGTGTACGAAAGATAGAAGCCGATGTAGTCGTCCAGTGCTGACACGTAGCCGTTTAGTTGAACTCGATCAGTTTGCAGAGAAGACGTCGCTTCCGACCGACCTGGTAGGGGGAAGACAATAGCAGACGAGCCCAAAGAATTGAAGACGGGTAAGTTATTACTGCACTTGATAAAATTCTCTTTTAATTGAATGTATTTTGCAGAGAGTTTACCGTTGGATACATTTTAGATAGAAAATGTTGGCATCTAATTAAGCATTGCTTGACTTTATCCGGAAAGTTGAATCCATCTGAAGGAAGTTCATGGCATCGTGGTTTGAGCAAGCAGAGACGACCAACAAGGCACTTCATGTGTTAGATAAAGCCATGGGTAATTCTTAAAGGTAGCGTTTGACGTTGAATAAGAAACGTTGGCGGTAACGAAGTCGACATAGTGACAACTAGCATCCTAAAGAACTATAAGGTTTTATAAATTAGCACCTTATCTACGTTTTTTCAAAGGCATTTCTTATTGAATGTCAGACACAATCTTTGAGTATTTCCCCGATGGCTACACTTAAATTATAGCTTTTCTTCATGCTACTCTTGATGTTGATGCTCGTGCCAATTGCGTCTGGTCTGTGTACACCTTATAACTTATGTTTTAGGTAGATGTTAACTACCTCGGTACTTCTCAGTTAACTTTCTCGGTATTGGTACTTTATTGAAAATGACAGACGTCGCCAAAAATTTAAAATTCTCCATAAGTTAGAAAAGCTAAGGCAACAACTCCTATTCTGAAAATAGGTACAGGAAGGTTTAGATCAGTTTTAATATATTTCTCGAGTAAGAAAAATTGAACTGCACTGCAAAAAAGGAGATCAACAAAAGGATGGTCGGGGAAAAAACTTTTTCTGTACTTTTTTTTAATTTTCTTATTCTGTGTCAAATTCAATATCTTAGCTTCGGTGAAATAATAAAATCGTATTCTTATAGCTCAGATAACAACACTACGTGGATTTGATTCCTTTTAAAACCCCGAGCAGCTGTTTGACACTGTCGTGATCTTAACCCTTGTAACTCGAATTACGCAATTGTAAAGGTGCCTCTCTAATGTTGCTTAGGTCATATTTTCTATGCTAATTGTGGAAAACGTAAGCACTGGAAATGCTAGATTTAGGTTGTGCTTGGAATATTCATGTACTTGCTTCTTTCACACTATCAAGAATTTAGTCATAAAAGTCTAGTTTCATATACCCCCAATGCGTTTTTAGTACACAAAAATAATGACAAAACCAGATATTTTTCCCAGAAGCTTTCCCTTAAAAACCCCTTAGAGTAACAAACTAGATCAAAATAGAAATCTACGCCATCAATTTGTACCCAATACAACCACAAAAAAAATCTCACATGTTTTCGAGCTCAAAAGCTTTTCGTTAACTTGGTAAGTTTTAAGAAAAGGGGTGAAGGGTTCGTTTTGCGTTCTATCCTTATCGCTATTCAAGTCAATAAAAAAAAGGCCGATACCCAACCATTAAGTGTAAAAACTAACAAACTGATGCTTAGAAATTTACCGCAAGCCCACGGATGTTATGTAAGTTACCGGGCCTTGACTGTAAACATGGTATTCATTTCCATTTGGACCTCATTTGCTTGGCGATGGGTTGTTATCCCAAGCCGGAAAGGCAAGGAAAGGCAAAGTAGAGAACGTACATGCAAAGGGAGCGCCTCAGGGTAACCACTTTCCCTTTTGGAAAGCAGGGCCCTGGTGAATGGCCCCACTGCTTCTCAGGGGGCCAAACTGAGAGATTGCAAAGGGACCGAGTCTGGTAATCATCGACAACAATCACCGGATGGATGATAATTTGTAGTTGGAATTTTAGAACGTGAAATACAATTAGATCTCCGACAGTAATATCTAAGATGCTCATGTTTCTTTAACTCGCAGCACCATTAACATTAAAGCAAAACGTAATGGTGAAACCGGTGATAAGTGGATCTGAATCATAAACATAAACAATTTAATTGACAATCTTACCTTTTCGAGCAAGTCTTATTCTAAAAAGGAACACACTCCTTTTAATAGCACTTTGCCATTAATTCATATCTCCTACTTAAGGAAGACACAACTTGACAACATTTTCTCAAATTTGTAACAAGTGCATTCTCTCGAATAAACATATCCCCCGAATAAGTTCATCCCTAAAAATTGAAAATTTTAATAAGCACACAATGCACTTTATCAAATATCAACGGTAAACCTGGGGTTTTTTATGTGTAGCAGTAATCGAATATCGATTATCCGGAATTAGATTATCCGGACGTCGTAAAAACTTTTAATCTTTACTTGCGCGGCAGCAAATTTACGAAGATTTGTGTAAAGCGGTGGTGCAATATTGTCAAAGTCCCTCTGCTTAAAACAAATGCTTCCAATCATAAATCCACCGCACCTACAGCCAAAAAGCAGTCGCCTCGTTAACACGAGCGCTGAGTTAAAATCCTCTTTCATTCTCGTTTGGCAATTACATAAGAACCAAGCACTCGAAACAGAACGCACATCTGTGAACTGACTAGCCCACGGTCCAAAACTCACTGAATTACAAATGAGTTGTATTTTTTTCGATTGTCCGAATTTTTCGATTTTCCGGAAAATTGCTTGTCTGTTTGGTCTTGACCGTCCGGATAATCGACCATGCACTGCAATAAAAGCTTTTCTATAGCAGTCAAGTTTCCTCTCAACGTATTCCTTGAGTACGGGTGATTAGCATTGAGCACGTCTGAATTAATGATAGAGGCCGACTGTGGTTCTTGAATTTCAGAAATGAACAGACGTCAAAATTGAAGTATAACGTGTTGGTCAATTCATCACTGTTTACGTACCCTTGCTTGGAGTTCCTCTTCAATCTTCTGTTTAATCTCTGAACGATACAAAAAGAAATAAATTATTCATCCGATGGATGACAGTATCAAGAATATCTACCTTACAAATGAAATACTAGATCTGCTCCATCAACAAAAATGACAGTTGGGCAAATGTATAGTCTCTGTCTGCCATACTATGAAAGATGCAACAACGAATCACTAGGAAGCTGTATTGAATATTGCCGGGCTGATCATTTTTCAAACCTTTAGTTACGAGGCTGAAAAATGCAAAAACTCGTTTGTATATTTTTCTATAATTTGGTGTGTGATGGACAAAAACGGATTTCAAATTTGAAATCAGCATGGTCAAATTATCAAGAGAAAGGCATTGGCTTTTCAAAATAATTTTGGGTGTTGTACAGTGTTATTAGTGAACCATGATGTTCTTGGTCTTAATTTTCCTCTTTTCCAATTTACTTTCCCCTCTAGAAGTGTACGATGTAAAGAATTCTGACGAATTACGTGGCTAAAGTAATTTTTGTGTATGTATGATGTTACATTGTCTTTTGTTGATGTTTATCCTTCGCAACACCTCTCTGTTTGTGACCCATTCCATCCATGATATTTTCAGCATTCTTCTACAGATCCATATTTCAAAGGGAGCTACTCGTCTACTCAATTTGTTGGTAAGTGTCCACGTTGCTACACTATACATGAGCAATGACCATACAGAACACCGAAAAAACCCTTTTTTACATCAAGTCATGTCTTTCTTGACCTTAACACCTTCTGCATTTTGGAGAACGTTGTTCTAGCTATTGCTATTCTTCTCTTTATCTCCTCTTCCAAAATATTCAATGCTTCCAAAATACAAGCATCGTGTTTCGCGTGAGTATTTTAAATATTTTAAACGATGTATTTAGTCAAGGTATATTAACGTGCTGGAAATAAAATAAATCTCTCAATCAGTATGCTGGCTTAACGAAATTGTAAATGGACTGTCGTAGAAATGAATCTTGTGGTGATAACTATGTTGACCTTTTCGTAGAAATGGAAAAGGTGAACGAGGATGGGCTGCCCACTACACCTGCAATTTTTCTCATTTGCTCCACCGCCCTGTTTCTTACGGCAATTAAAGTTACTGTAGAACATGCAGTACACCACCCTCACCACGAATACTGCTTTCTACAATACAGCCTTCTTTATAAACACAAACATCTATTATGACACCAGGTAGATCCTCGACGCAATACAGTAATAAACTTTGATCGCACAGGAGTTGAATAGAAGTGATGATAGTGCCCTCTACTTTGATCAAGCATGGCAGGTTCGAAAGCGTTAATTGACGAAATTTTGCCGAAACTGAGAGGTATATAGTAGTGACGATACTCGTTTCCGAAATTTGTAAGCACGCTGGACACCTCAACAGAGAGAATTGTCTCGAATTTTCCGATTACTAGCATCCATTTCGGCCCGCCCTAAACATGCAAACTGGTCAGAACGTGGGTATAGTTGGAATGTTAAACTGATGTTTGTGTCACATGTCTATGTCACATGATTAGGCCGGTCTTGTGTTCCTAGGGATGTAGTCGATAGTATTAACGGCTGATAGACGATACTTTGCTCTAAAGACAAATTATTTAACATAACTATTACCTTTGCTTCGTTATTCTCTACTGGTTTGTATGACTTTTTTGTGCTTGTGTATATATATTTGAGCTAACATTTTTCTCATTATGACTTTTTCATCTAGGCCTTATCTGTAGGGATTTTTCCATATGTACTAAAGTTACTTCAAAGCTCAGCGAAGGATCTGAGGCCTTTGATGGTATTCATATGGGCCAAGATATTAGCTGTGGACAGTGTAAGTTGTTGTCGCTTCTGTAGATCGTGGGTTCAGAGATTTACCGTATAAACCCTTTCTTTAGTGGCTCGGTAGGGGTTTTTTTTGCGATAAGAGATGGGCTTAACTGCCAGGAGGCACTTGTTTGCCATGGCTTAATGTTGTTTTTTCTTTTGTTATGTCTGTCGCAGTATAACTTAGTGTCCACGGTTGCCGCACTTTTCTCTTTCAAACTCTTTAGGCCTTTTTATCATGTCTTGTGTTATTTAGGGCTACGATGCAGCGTTGGTTTCGACAAGTTTTGACCTTGTACACATTAAAATCCACTTGTTATCTTTTTTAAAAATTGTTGAGAAGTGCACCTAGCTTCTATGTGGATGTAATGGTTGAGACGCTTCATCAAACTCCGTCAATAAACTTGAATCAAACTACGCCACTTGCGTATTTCTCCTGATTTCGTGAGAAGGCGGAGAAAAGGTATAATGAATTAGTCACGTGTTTGGACTCTTGAAAGATTTAGTCTCGCGAGAAGCATCCATAGCCGGTATAATAAGGCCTGTCATGGCCTAACTTTCGTAATATCTTAGGAATGCTAGTAAAGTGACTCTTGTGAAAGTTTCTAGTAACGAACATCTTTTTCTCGAAATACGTCCAGTAATCACCAGTAAAAACAACGAATGTCACACGTTTCTTCACAGTCATCATCCCAATATGCAAACCCAGCCTCTCTTTGAAACGTATGTGAACGAGACTTTTATTTTTCGAAAAGTTCTATACACCATCATTCTTTTACTTCTTGAAACAACCAAAAGATGAACACAAAGAACACGTCAGCGTCAAATCACGTCAATAATAAAAACCTAACATGCGATGATCATACGATCTTGCTCATGAGAGGCACACGGTGTCAAAATGAGGCAACTGAAACTGGCATACTTTAAAGTTTACAAGAGTTGATATTGTAATACCGACAACAATATTTCTTACAAGATGCTAGAGAAACAATGTGAGAAAGCATTGAGTGTATACATTCCTTTGTTGGCAAGGTACAAATCCTCTCGGGTTCGTTGCACTGAACTTGCTAGACCCTTATGTAGATTGTGATTTTTTTAATGTGTTGGACGCACCCTCTTCAAGAAATAATGTACCAAGGAATGGTTTGGGAATTTATAGCTAAAATACTAGATTGCCTGTTGTCTAATACTAAGATGACAACAAAAGATGAAAATTTGAAGGAGTTGAAACGTCTTGCTGTTGACAGAGGAAAATAGTCTTCACTAGGTTACTTTATGAAAAGGCCATAACTACTTTTAAAGACTGTATGTATGTATGTATGTATGTATGTATGTATGTATGTATGTATGTATGTATGTATGTATGTATGTATGTATCGAAAAGAATTTGTTTACAATTTCCGCCCTTTACAATAACACGAGCGGTAGAAAAGGTGTCGCTCTCGTAACTGTTATTTTTTACAACATGTTTTGGTCTTCTTGTTTCCTTTAAAAGCTTTCTCGTCCCACCCCATACAATTGCTGTAATCGGTGTATGGCGCAAACGTTTAACATAATGAATCTGTTACTCAACGCAGTATTTAAAATTGTTTCCTTAGTATAGGGCTGCTACCTTTAATTATAAATCCTTTTTCTATAGTCCCAAATAGGGTTTTTCAGAAACATTGGTAGTTACATGTAGTTAACCTTTTTACATTTACTGATTTGCAGAGTATGTGCTCAGCATGTGCTTAACAGAAAAGGAAGTGGCATTCTTGAGAGGAATTTACACATCTTCCGTTGTCTTAAATGAGACAGAAATGAGCCACGAAATCGCATTGCATCCACAATCGACCTATCACGATTCTTGTTAAGTCAGAGTCTCTAGTTGTCTTGTTAAGTCAGAGTCTTCCATTGAGAGACTCTGGTTAAATTATTTAGCTTTATTTCGGAAGGTTTCATTCATTCCCTCATAACAAGTTGCTATGAAGGGTGTCTTGTCGGGCGCTTCAGCTAATAAATCTGTTGCTTAAGGCAATTTCATGTTTTGAATTACAAAATACTAGGTTCTAATCATCATCATCATCATCATCATCATCATCATCAATCGGGCAAGCCCGGATTCATGATCAGCATTCTCCACGAGCCTCTGTTCTTTATCGAATTCTGGAGATCAAGCATTGGAAGACCTATGTCTTTCTGGAGCAGGGTGGCATAGTCCAGCATGGGTCGGCTGTCATTTCTATAGCCATGGCGCGGTTTCCATAGCACAGTGAGCGCTGCAGGTTCTGCACTTCTGAAGCAGTGTCCTGCTATTCTAATAGCATGGTATTAATTTTAGATCAATTTGTCCCCCCCCCCCCCCCCCGCCCCCCCCCCCCAATTCTGCTATCCCTTAACCGAACGAAGGCGTCTTGAATAGCATGATAAGAAGTTTACAACACTTATAGAGCTAGGTTGTCATTTTATTTTGTACTTCTTTCTGTCTTCACCGTTGTTGACTTTTCTCATCTGCGCATGTCAGTCACCTACTCCAGTTGCGATGCGATGCATAAACTGTCTGCCAATCTGTCATTCAAAAAACTGACCCAAGGTACCAGACCTGAAGCCAGGGTAAAATGTTCTGTAGAGCTATTTAAAAATTAGGGGGGAGGGCTATTTTGAATTTTAGGGAACTGATATTGTAAACACTGAAACAACCTCTCAAAATTTGACAGAAGAATTGCCAGATGATGGTAAATTTTCGCACTCTCTCCACGTGCTACGCTTCCTGTGTAGCACAGTAGCTAAATTTTAAATAGTGAAGTCACCCATAATGCTTATGGAGAGTATTCGGTATAATGCGGGAATGAGTTTCTGCTGCGACACCCGTAAAGCTTGGAACCGTTCGCAGCAACGACAGAAACCCTTTTGACAATAAACTAAATAATGTTGTAAGTGAAGAAAATAAACTAATAATAAATGAAATAAATATACAAAGTGAAACAAAAGACAAAAACTGAATAAGAGAGAAAGCAATAATGCTCGTTAATAAATCTAAATGCTGTTATGACTGTATTACATTCATCAATTGAACTCATAAATTGTGTTTACTTTAGACGGGGGTTGCATTTTCTATAAAATTCTCCCTGTTCTTTCTGCGAGTTTTGGCGCACTTTAAACACCACGTTCAAGTATTACAAGAAGATGGCGGCTTTAAGCGGCAATTTATATTCCTTGGAGACACAAGTTTTGGAATTTGCCATGTTTATTTTGAACCATTAGATGTATAAGTAAACACAAGATGTATGACAGCGGTAAGTGACAGTTTTCATTACATCTAATTGTTTTAACCACCAACTGTGATTTCTTAAAATAACAGAATCGTTCTCTAGTAGACGTTAAATCCTTTGAACTTTCATATTTTCCTGATATTCATGAAGTCTTAAATCCATGCATCTTCGTCTTCCGTTGGTTTTGTCAACCATCTGACACTTACACCGGTATGAGTAATATCAACTTGGATCTATGATCGAGATGAGAGGATTTGAAATGTCAACTTGATATTTGCATTTCACCCTTGGATGTCAAATTTTTCCTGAATAATCAGTGACTGCATCCTCAAATGTTTCGAAAATACTACCTACGTGGAAATAATGTAGACTGCCCCCAGTATCCCTATGGAATCAATATTTTGAGTCAAAAAGAGAGTCTTTAAACCATCGATCAATGCGTCAATTTGTGTTAAATTTCGTATTCTGAAATTATTTTGGCGTTCGATCAACTACAGCGTCACATTTCTTGTCTCCCAATTTCAGGTGTTTACATGTCTGCTCTTTTGAAACGTTTTTCATTACGATTACGCTCTCACTTACCAAAAAATATCTTGCTCGTTGCTGCCTTATTGTTAGCGACATTGCTAGTTATATTACTTACTTATGTGACTGTTACCTTGTTCGTTAGATATTTTTATCCTTCTCTTTTTCTTCTTTTATTTAGATTGTTCCAGGTGATCCCCTTGACAAGAGCATTATTATACGCCCTCTTGAGCCTCAACCAGCAGCTCATCTCGCTCGTGAATTTATGATCAAAACAAGACGGAGAAAGGTAGGTTTATATCCCATTCCACGGGCTATAGACGTATTGTCGTTATAATCACACTAGGAAATCACATTGGTATAGCTTTCCGTCACACACTTGTCATGGTAAATTACTAAATATAGATTTAATTTGCCTACCATCGTATTCTGTTGGATATAAACGTAACAGAAATAGATACTACACTTCCTGCGCATGCGTTTGCGCCTTATGGCGTTAGGTTGTGACCGTGGCTTTTCAAGTCGTCGGTGCATCCCCTGCATCGCACTTCTAGCTCATGACTAATCAATACTTATGGTTCTGTTCTGTTATCGTTCCCATAGGGTCTCAGTGAAGATGTGAGCATTAGCAGCGAAAGCGTGGGTCACGGGTTCGATCCCCGGTGGTGACATATTTTTCTATTTCTCTAGTGTTCTTTTCAAAACTAGCATCTTTTCTTACTGATTAAGGATGCTCGTCCTGATCTGTGAAAAGCGATCCTTCTAGGCGGTTGAACATCTGTTGCTGCTTGTTTCTCGGCTTGAGTAAGCCAATAACGAGTCGTCACTCTTAGATGCTCCAACTACTCTTATTTATTAGTTAGCCTGTTTGGCAGTTTTATAGGGTAGTTTTAATGCCGACCTCACAGCTCGTGAGAAGTCTTTGCTCAAGAAAATGCCAGATGTTACCTGAGTCAAGTTATAGCTTGTCTATTGGAGCTGCCGCTTGTACCAAATTGCTCAAACATATCAGCATTTACCTATTGGAAAGAAGCTTCGCTTCGGCGCTATGACGTCATATAAGCAAATGACACCATGATACCACATAATAAATGTCCACGTATCACTGCCCTTAGAAATTTAGAAATTTAGAAAGGCTAGCTTCTCCACGCAAACGTGACAATTCTGGAAGGCAGTTTTGTCGCCTTAATTAATAGCGAGAGCAACCTTGACATTGTTGTCTCAAAAGAAAGTATAAAACTTTGATACGAGTTGGTTGAGTCTTCTAAGCGGTTATCAAAAAGGCAGTCTTCCCGTGCTTCATAAGACATCATGGGAGATAACCTTCATAGTTTCGCGGATCACCGACCGATCAGCAGACCTGAATCTCTACAACCTTGTATCGCCATGGGCAGACTTCAGGGCAACCCTCGTACACGATATTTTTATAAGTAACTTAGAATTTGATCAAATTTCAAGTTGCTTATTTTTCGGCCAATTTCTAGATCTAAAGTTGCTTAATGGTTGCTTAATTTTCTTCGATTAAATTATCAATATTTGTTCAAGAAACGTTTTTAAACTGAAGTACTGTACAACATATCGTGTCAAGAAACAAAGAACTCTTTATTAGTTAAAAAGCACCTCAAAACTATTTCTGTCTTCTTTTGAATGCCTCTTGGGTAAAAAAAACTGAACATAAAGGCATAGCCTAAACACAATTAAACTTTTTAGGCTGAGGATTGCGAGGTTGCGTTAGCACCACTTGAAGTACTTGCACCGTTTGACGCACCTGCAGCACCTGACACAACTGTAACATTTGACGCACTTGTAGCACATAATGCACTTAACGCACTTGTAGTACTTGACTCACTTGACGCACTGGTAACACTTGACGCTCTTGTAGCACTTGACGCTTTTGTAGCACTTGACGCTTTTGTAGCACTTGAGGCACTTGTAACACTTGATGCTCTTGTAGCACTTGAGGCACTTGTAACACTTGATGCTCTTGTAGCACTTAATGCTCTTGTAGCACTTGACGCACTTGTAATACTTGATGCTCTTGTAGCACTTGACGCACTTGTAGCACTTGTAGCATGTACCGCATTTGTAGTACTTGACGTACTTCTATCACGTGCCACAGGCCCCGGATTCAAGAGTTGCCCGAGCGTAAAGGGGCATTTGCGGCACAAGAATCCATGGCCACTAAAATTAGTTGATATAAGATTGTATTGGTCAAATGTTTGTTTGTTCTATTGTCCACAAGGATGGTTAGAGCTCGCAATCGACGATTCCACGGCCATTACTACGAAAATCGAAGAGGGTAAAACTATTTTTCTGGGACGCTTGAAAGAGTTGTTAAATGAGCACGAAATTATGCACATCCACATTGGTCCATTACAAACGCAGTCAGCGACCACTTACACAGGGAGCATGTTAATAATGTCCCTGTGTATTGGAGTCAGCAATTTAATCACATTCATCACAGGTAATTGAGTAATCACCAACTCAACGCACGCAAGTTCAAAAAAATTGATTATACAGGTTCTTGTTTTCACAGAATTTCCAAGAAGAAACACAATGCTGCAGTCACCAGATGTGCATCTCACATGAAGGACCTCTGAGAACGTTAAAAGTTAAATCTCATACATAACCTAACTTCGATAGAACAGCCATACTGGACAAGACAATTATTTCAAATATCAGTAGCCTACAAGTTATAGTGGGCTTCGGATAGATTAATATGGCGGATTTTAGTCCTGCCATCGTTGAGTCAAATCGCAGGAGGAGGCTAATCTTCGGATATTTATAATAGTAACGCCAAGCCGCAGGGATGGAGGATTGGGAGCTAAAATTGCCATGTGTGACTTTGAACGAACAATATATTGAGCCCTTCGAATAATTGCTAGATAATAATTTTGCATTTGTAGAAAAAATGGCCACATTTGCAATAATTTATCCTTATATCTTTGAGAAAAGGAATTTTCTTCCAGTCCTTTTATACATCTAATCCGAAGCAACCTTGTACTCTGAAAAACGAATAGTATCGGTGTATTCATAACTTGCCGTATTTGTATTGTATAGTTGACATCTACAAAATTGGTAACTAGCCCCAGTTTGCCGAAACATAGCGTTTCCATTCGATTAAATCACATGTGCACATCTAATAGAAAATTTTGATAATGGTGTTATTGAAAGTCAGTTTGGAAAACACAAAGTATCAAGATTCGTAAAAGTAACTTTCAGAAAAGCAATTTTGTGCAAGAATTTCTCTAGTTACTTTTTGCTTGGGCTAGGCAGTGGATGGCTCTGAGCTTAGCTGTAATAAGAGGAAATCGAACTCATCGTTTTATACTCGGACTCTGTTGCAAATTAATAATGAAGGGCGTCTATTCCTGTTTTGAAGTTGTTGCCTAAAGCTCTTTCAGTGGCCAATATATTCAAGATTGTTTCTGTAACGTGCGAAGTTACTTTGAAGATAATGCTATCTAGATATAGTTAGTCTTTGAAAACTTGTTGTTATAAACATCATAAGCCTATAAGGCAATCATGCTTTTGCCAGGAAAAGTTGGAGTTGCTGATATAGTTCCTAGTAGTCTTAACCTCATCAAATCTTATGGAACAAATGTGGATACAACTTTGTCTACTCTTTGGTCTCTAATAAATGGGGGTTGGAATAAACGAGACTGCCCAAGGGAAATAGAGTAAGCCAAATCTTTGGAGGAGCCTACTACGTTTCGTTTACACTAAAGATGATGGATTCAATGATAAGAAAATTTAACACAGTTCTGTGTTACGTGTTCCGTGTGTCACATTACGAATCATGATGGTTTACTAACAAACCAATGTCATGTCACTGATGATTGAGAAATATATAAAGAATCAATCATTCGATTTATAAACTCATAGTTTATTTAAAGCTTGATAAGAATTGTTTACATCATAACTATAATTAAATTTAAAACTATAACGATTTCTGTCTGTAATTCATACAATGAGCCTCACAATGAATGAACCACCATTTGAATGCAACAACCCAAAGAGTCTTACTTTCCATCTTTATCTTTATTGTTATATGTTTCAAACTTGTAAACCTTGTCTGATTCAGTAGCCCCCTTTGATGATCCCTCACCTTCAGCATTTTTTTCCTAACATCAGTAAACATGAAAGCAAGCTTTATCATAAATACCTGATTGCCAACCATACAATAAAACAACTGCAGTTAGTTATCAACATTCAATCCTCGAACCCTGGACTACTGCATTAAACAAACTACTACAACAATAAATTTGTGTAGACCCCACACATTATAGCACCTATAGCGATCATATCAGGCTGGTTACAGCAGAGAGACTAAGGGACCATGTCCCCTAAACTTTGCGTGTCTATTCTTGCTACCTAATAACTTGCAGGTCTCATTTATGTGGCTAAAATAATAGTTAACAATGGAAGTGCAGCAAACAAAAACGAGTTTTCTCATAGGGTGGCAACCTCTATGCTGCTGTAAACATGCTTGTTAACTTGTTTACCTCGAGAGATGCATAAAGACAATATGATGAGATCTCCCTTAAAACTCAAATGACACTTCACATTGTCCTGATTACTATATAATTCAAAGCTGGAGTATACTTGGGAGAATCTTTAGTTTCTGCAACACGTTTCAACAAACTGCTCAATGATTGGCTATTTCTAGTTTAAACAAAAGACATGGACATAATTTGATTATTGAAATGGAATGGCAAAAAGAGGAAGGAAAAGTGGAAGAAGAAGAAGAAGAAGAAGGTGAAGAAGAAGGTGAAGAAGAAAAAAGAGGAAAAGAAGGAGAGGAAGGAGAAGAAGGAGAAGAAGGAGAAGAAGGAGAAGAGGGAGAAGAAGGAGAAGAAGCAGAAGAAGGAGAAGAAGCAGAAGAAGGAGAAGAGGGAGCAGAAGGAGAAGAAGGAGAAGAGGGAGAAGAGGGAGAAGAGGGAGAAGAAGGAGAAGAAGGAGAAGAAGGAGAAGAAGGAGAAGAAGGAGAAGAAGGAGAAGAAGCAGAAGAAGCAGAAGAAGGAGAAGAAGGAGAAGAAGGAAAAGAAGGAAAAGAAGGGGAAGAAGGAGAAGAAGCAGAAGAAGGAGAAGAAGGAGAAGAAGGGGAAGAAGGAGAAGAAGGAGGAGAAGGAGGAGAAGGAAAAAGAAAAGAAGATGTAGGAGATGGTAAAGAAGAATTGAAGTAAGGAGGAGAAGAGGAAGAAAATAGTAATAACAAGTTGTGTTTGAAGAAGAAACATTTCTGCTAAACTTTGTGTTCAATAGTTGAAACTATGAGTTAAATTGTGTTTCATTCATTCATGAATTTGTATGGTCAAAGACGTGTCTTCTAGAATCTTAATAACTCACGATCATCTTATCGTAATCCCCTGGGTGCATAGCATGTCATTCTCCCGACTAAAGAACCATGTCCTGGTTTAAAAGGACTCACCATTGCAAAGTTACTAAATCATAAACTCAGTCAGATTAGATTAACAGCCTGAGGCATAAAATCGGGTTAGGCATTTTTCGGCCCGGAACTAACGACAAATTTCAAACCAAAACAAGAAAATATAAATTGACAAAGTTCAAGCGGAAGAGCCACCAGAAGCAGCACCTTGCTTTACTTTCATCAAATGAAAATAAAGGAATAGTGAAGTCAGGCCCCTAAAATTAGTTTTTCTCTCTCTTTTTGCTGATACTAGAGTAGATCCGCTCGACAAATTTGAACATGTTCAAACTTCACTAGACTTGGCTATGCAAGGCTCGACAACCCTCCACTTCTCTATACAAGGTGTACAAACGGGCTCGACTTTTGATTGGACAAAAGTCGTGTGAAGTCTAGTTGAAAGTCGAGCCCGTTTGTACAGGGCTTAATTCGCCCAGGTTACGATATTGCATGAAGCCATACGTTGGAGGCAAAAAGGGCACAGTGGATAAAATTCCAACGATTCATTGTATGTCGCAAAACATTCTCAAAGCGAATGACCGTTTACGTGAAATTGGTGTAGTGTGAATGTAGCGTATATTCTAAAGATGCGGTCCACAAGTAACTCGATGCAGTGGATGAAAGTCTAACGATTCATTGTATATCGCAAAACATTCTCAAAGCAAATAACCGTTTACATGAAATTGGTGTAGTGTGAACGTAGCATGTGTTCTAAAGATGTGGGTCCACAAGTAACTAGACGCAGTGGATAAAATTCCAACGATTCATTGTATGTCGCAAACCGTTCTCAAAGCGAATGACCATTTATGTGAAATTGGTGTAGTGTGAACGTAGCATATGTTCAAAAGATGCGGGTCCACAAGTAACTAGACGCAGTGGATAAAATTCCAACGATTCATTGTATGTCGCAAAACATTCTCAAAGCGAATGACCATTTATGTGAAATTGGTGTAGTGTGAACGTAGCATATGTTCAAAAGATGCGGGTCCAGAAGTGACTTGATATGTGAGATTTTCAAAGAATACAAAGAAAAGGAGTCAAATATTTCAGGATACAGAACCTTCCGACGTATAGAAAGCAGAAAGCAACATGTTCTGGCATCATACAGGACACTATATTATGTTTTTGGTAAATGACGAGCCCAGGGTGTTTTGAAATTTCGGAGTTTGAACGTGGGCTCTTATTAAAGGCGGGCGCTTACTCGTCTCTTGGCACTCATTAAATGCTCACGATATTTAGTAGGTGAAACACAGACTGTCTTGCTCTTTGCATGTATGGTTTACGAGGTGTCAATTTGAGCCATCAAATGATTGAAGGCTTCTTGTACCAATGCAGCAAGATCAGAACCGTTCTCGTTGTCCTCTCTATCATACACGGAGATGGAAACGGTATCTAGTAAACCTTTGAGACGATCTGCACTGTGTTTAAGTGCCACTTTACTTATATTATAAGATCTTACAAGTATGTATACCAGTTCCCACTAATTTTCTGCCACTGGGCAAGTTCCTCCCCTTAATTTCCAAATTCGTCTATTTGTTTCATACAGAGAAGTTGACAAATCCAGTCTTCTATCATAAAACTACCCAGTCTATTCCGTTAATACCCTCCACAGTATCCATCTTCCATATTTCGTTCCCTCTTTTCGATAATTTTCTGATCCACGTGCCAGTTTTTTAAAATTCCTAGTTAGCTTGTCCAAAATGTTATCTAGTCGTCCTGGAGACTTTGCTAGGAAACTAACCGCCTGTTCACTTCGCCGAGGATGATCGCAAAAGAATGTTCAAGGGTCACCCCAGTGTCTCTCACAGCCATTTCCTACAGTGAACCAGTGTAGATTAACAGCGAAAACCTCTACACACTTAACGTAAACATAATGCAACACATTCCTATAGATTTATTTTATCTCCATGCGGGGTAAGCATAATTTATAATAATTATAAATTAGTTAGTTATAATTAATTGTAGAAAGAAAATATTTGTAGATTGTCGAAGGGGAGTGGTTACGAGAGCGTCATTCTATTAAGATCACATCAGCATTTTGAAAGCAGTTTTTAACCTGATCAAAGCTCATTCCCTGGGTTCTTCTCCCTGTCCAAACTTATCTAACTACAGCGACGGGGGAAGGTAACACAGATTTTTTTAGGGGGGGGGGGGGCAAGTAAGCTGGGTTCAAATTTATTTTTGCACATTCCACTAATTGTGTGGAAAGGGGTGTTTCGTGTCGATATGCATGTCTTGCTGTGAATGTGACACAATGTCTGTCGCAATCAATTGACTATAAGATGATAATAAAAAAACAATGATTATTATCTGATAACGATAGTGATAATAGTGATGACGATGATGACGATGATGATGATGATGACGACGACGACGACGGTGATGGTGATAATGATGATGACTATGACGACGATGACGACGATGACGACGACGATGACCACGCACGCAAAAATCGAAATATGACGCTCAGCAACAAATCAAGTTATCCCTTACGCCACGGCGGGCTTTAAGTCTATTGTACAATAATTCAAATTCTGAGCATCTTTGTAAGGCATCGCGTTTTTAAAATGTTATTATTTTAATATTTTTTATGGAACTAACGGCCAGTACGCACGTGGTCCCTCTCCTTTATTATCCGTCAGTGCTCGCAAAGGGCCATAGAAGAATCAGAAAAATCTTAGGTCGTTAAATATTACTACCCGTTATTTCATTTTAATGATTTAATTTTGCCGCCTTCATTTTTAGGGTTGCAATACAATAGGACACATGGGAAAGGCCGAGAAGTCCCTAAGCTTGATCCTGCCGAACGATACCATTGAGAGGCAATTATAATACTGTAAAGGGCAAAATACAACCGGGTGAGTGCGAAGATACAGACCTATGGAGAGAAGTATGAAAACAACTGACGTAAACAATATCACTTGCATCTAAACTTGCTTTGGACGATTAAATAAAAATGGACCTTAAGAAGTATCTGACAATCTGAGGAGGTTGTTAAGTCTCCCTGTTGGGTAGCATAAGTAGACTTCCCAGGTGTTGCATTTCATTCTTCGTTAGCTTTGGCGAGAGTCATTTGACTGTTACCTTTCCCTAAGTAGGTACTGATTTTTCACGAACTCAAACAGGGAAACAAAACATAACAGGATATCAGACAATATAACTCTTTTTATCACATAAATAACATCGTACTAAGTAATACGTTACTCTTGATCCCTGCCGTCAATATGTAGCAAATAAACACAGGGGATGAAGGTAAACAGATTTAGAAAATCGTAATTCTCATCAATTGGTTTTGCCCTCTACTCTTTGTAATATATTTCACACTTGTTTTACAATATTTGTTTTGTTGTTTCGTTTCGTACTTATTGCTTATTGACTGTATAACCTAATTGCACAATAAACGAGTTGCTTTTTAAATTGTCCTTAATGTCTCATTTTTAATTCCCTTTGGGTATTAATTTCTCTATATTTTTCTATCTTAAAACTTTTATGGTATAAACTTGAAAGCCTATTCTACTCCATTTTCCCCTAATGCGAGAGACATCATTAAGCAGCTACTGGTGACCGAAACTTCTAATGAAATTTGTGCAAATTTCATGCTTCATTCTGCACGACAACATTTAAAGGCAAATTCCCATTTCTTTTGCTAACCTTCCTTCTAGTCCTTTGGTTGATTTTAAGATGGGCCTTGAAGAACTTGACGGTCTTTCTTATTTTGTCCGTTTCTTTCCTATTATTGTTCACTTACCTTAATGGCCTTTGCTACTTTTCCCCAATCCCTTTACAGTCTTAGCTGTCACCTACCATCTATATGCACCTAACAACTAAAGGCATCATTTATTACTATGTATTAATTTACTGTTTCCTGTTTTTCACCCTTCTCAATCATGGTGCCTGTCTTCAATTGCTTACATTAATAAACGTCTCTCCTCAGTCCTCGTTGGGTCATTTCTTCACTATGCGCTTCACAGGTGATAACTAACTAAAACGTCTGCCTTTTCTTAATTATACTGCTTTTACAACTTGTTTCCTAACGCCCTATAAATTCACTTTTCTTGACATGCATCCTTCTACAGCCATTTCCATGGTATAACCAATGGCAGCACAACATTTCTCATATTACTCCTTACTTTTCAAAAACCATTTAGTAAATCTATTCCCTACATACTTTTATCTCTCCCTTACCTTTGACCTTTAGTCTTTGTTGACCTTTGATGCAAGGTCATCTTCATTCCAATCTCTCAGTAACCCTGAGGAATCTTCTAAATCTCTACTTCCTCCTTTGTAGGTCTTAACAAATCCCTTTCTAAACTGATACATTGTAATAAATTCGATCTTGATAGTACTATGATGAAACGAATCAGGCAGTGCATCGACGCATCACACCGCTTTCAATGTTTATGGAGCATCAAGCGCCACGAAATTATTGAACTTGCAAATACTGAGAAATAAAAGTACAGGAACCTCTATGTCCAGACAGTACGACACGCTAGTGGCTTTTTTACGTCAAGATTTAGGACGGGCGTTTGTTGATACGTTGATACATTTAGAGTTATATGTCATGGTATACAAATCTTAAAATGTCATAGTGCCCCATAACCTTCATCAAATTTTCTCTGGATTGTTAGATAAATACAAGCCCGGAGCTATGTACATATTGTATGCATCTCTGTTATGAATCTCTTATCTCCTTCAGGTGTCAAAATTAGGAGATTTGGAGTGTTCTAAAATTAAACATTTTCAAAACTTTTCGCTTACAGTGTGTTGGCTGCCTCAAGCTAAAATATATACTAGTCTTTGCCAGCATTGTGTCCGTCTATAATTCAAATCTAAGATGACACCTTGTCCAACTTAACATATGACAAGAACATCTTTAAGTTTAATGTGGTGAGTAAACGTAAAACAGACTTGACGCATAATCACAATTGTCTCCAGCAATACTTCCATCTAAACGTGGATCATCATCATATCTTGGCACTCCACCACTTGGTCCATCGAAGGGGTGTATGATTTACTTCCAAAAGATCTTTACAGGAGCAATTTGGACCCATTTATAGTCCCGGAAGAGGTGAGTCGTTGTCTGGTTTGATTCTCCACGATGATAGGCGACGCTATCAGGCAATCCCCAATGATGAAGGTTGCTGTTTGTACGTCCCGCTCCCGCTCTTGCTCGATTTAGCGCTACCAATTCTTTCTTGGCAAAGGGCGTACCACGTGGGGGTTCTTTGATGGAGAGGAAAAGACTCTAATGATGGTTTTTGGTCTCTCACTAAGCACTTCTGGAAGCTATACTGTGCTGGTTTCTTCATCGGGTCGTGACACAATGGGTGCCTTAACTGGCCGTCGCAGTTTTAGTTGACCACGCCACGAACCCGACTCTGGCTACAGGTTTAAATTTGCAAGTCAATCTTTACTCTTTACAAAACAAAAAAAACCCTGACTTTCCTACTAGATTTTACATGACAAAAGCACCTTGACGTGCTACAAAAAGATGCAATTTTACAAATAATAACAGTTCCACGAAGTCACAGCATAAGAGCACTATCGTCCACATCTTTCTACACATCATCTTGGACATATCGTCTTGCATAAATCGTAGACCGGGACTCGTCAACATCGGCTAACTTTTCACCCATCATCTTGGACATATCATCTTGCATAAATCGTAGACGGAGGCTCGTCAACATCAGCTAACTTTTCACCCATCATCTTGGACATATCATCTTGCATAAATCGTAGACGGAGGCTCGTCAACATCGGCTAACTTTTCACCCATCATCTTGGGCATATCATCTTGCATAAATCGTAGACGGGGACTCGTCAACATCGGCTAACTTTCCGCACATCATCTTGGGCATATCGTATTGCATAAATCGTAGACGGGGACTCGTCAACATCGGCTAACTTTTCACCCATCATCTTGGACATATCGTCTTGCATAAATCGTAGACGGACGCTCGTCAACATCGGCTAACTTTTCACCCATCATCTTGGACATATCATCTTGCATAAATCGTAGACGGAGGCTCGTCAACATCAGCTAACTTTTCACCCATCATCTTGGACATATCATCTTGCATAAATCGTAGACGGAGGCTCGTCAACATCGGCTAACTTTCCGCACATCATCTTGGGCATATCGTATTGCATAAATCGTAGACGGAGACTCGTCAACATCGGCTAACTTTCAACGCATCATCTTGGACATATCTTGCTTAAATCGTAGACGGGCACTAGTCAACATCGGCTAAATTTCCACTCATTATCCGTTCAGTTGCAAATCCTTCATCATTCCAACATTTGTTCCCTAGTTACAATTCATACCGCATTTTTAACCTTGCGATTATCTAACTGTTTCATGGCTTAATTGAATTCTTTCCCTTAGGAAACACGAGTTGCAGTACCCTTGCTGTCGTCTTCGATTTATGGTCACCCCCGACGTAAACCTCTTGAATTTCCTTCACGTCAACACGGACATATCGAAGTTTGCCAAAAAGACTTTCTACGGTTAACCGGAGTCAATCTCAGCGGAGAGGAGTAAATTGTGCCAATGGTTCTTCAAATCCGTCTTCAAGTCTAAACTCTAAACGATCGTAGCTATTATCAAATTTTGTTGGCGTGTCAGATAAATTATTTTCTCGAAGAACTTTAGGATTATTATTTGACTTGATCAAAAATTGAAAGACTTGAGATACCTGCAAATGTGAATGTAGAAGTAATACCAGTCTCTTGTAGAAAATAATGTGCTGAGCAATCCGTTGCCACCACGTAACCAGGCCCGTTCTGACTTCGGGTTTAGTCGCTTGTGGTAGCCTGTCAGTTTAAGCTTTTCGTAAATCTTTGCTGAATGGGACAAGTAAGCATGTCTTCTTCTTCCTCTTCTTCTTCTTCTTCTTCTTCTTCTTCTTCTTCTTCTTCTAGGTGTCGTGCCCTTGCAGAGCGTTTCGAGCGAGAATATTTCACAAAAGTCGAATCGTCATCAAGTCTAACAAGAAAATTTAGGCCATTGAATGTACGACCAACACTGTTGTTTGGTTTAAATTTTAGGCAGGTTGGTCTAAGCCATTGGTTGCCAAAGTGGGCGGTGCCGTCCTCCTGGGGCACTGAAAACATTCAAGAGGGCAATGCAAAAATGGGGTAGTAAGAGTTAGATTATCGATGAGGTTGTTTACTGCTGATTATATACTACACATTTTGTTTATGAATGGCAACTGTTGGTTATCGTATTTCATCATTCACTATCTTTAGTGTGCTACAGTACCAAGGATAAGCCGTCCATTTGTCTTATATAAATTCCTGGGAGCGCCAAAAACGTGTCTTGGAAGGCCTATTCAATTAATCTTGTTGTAATGGACGCTGATTGGTCCAAAAACACAAGCCATTCAGGCAGTCCAATTTTTTATTGGCTTCTTCAAATTACAGTTGGGTATACTCTTTCACACATTCCATTTCGGTCACTCTGACATCAGTACTCTGAGGAACGTCAGACGAAAAAACCTTTTCAGTGCACAATGTTTTCGCTATTTCGTGCAATATGGAAGAATAACAATCCATTCACAAATAGTATGAAAGTAACAGTTACCATAACACTTGTGGCTCCATGAGCCATTGGCCCATAAACAACATAAGAGTGACCAGTAATCCATCCAATGTCTGCTGTGCACCAATAGATGTCATCAGGTTTGTAATCAAACACGAATCTGTTACAACATGAAATAATCATCAGGAAATATCAAGAATTTCTACATTCACCAATTACATTTCTGAAAAGTATGACTACAAAGCTTGTAAAAGAAACATAACCAACGTAGTATATAACAATCCCGCTTGAGTAAAGAACTGACCACAGGAACAGTTTCAACACTGTATTACATTGACTTTCGTAATATTTCAGCATATGTAGTAGGTGAAGTTATTGTGTATGCTACATAGATGGAGTACTACAAGCGGACTAGACATTGGTCCATGTGGCACTCCTCACAAATTTGCATACTATCAAACTGTCAAGAAAAGTCACAAGCAATTCTGGGGCAAGATTAGCCTTCGTCATATCTTTCTTCATATGAGGAATATCCACAAAAAACTAGCGAAGCAAAAATTGGCTGTACATCAAGTAAATTTTGACTGCGAGATTAGAATTCCCCAAACAAACAGACAAATAAGCAAACAAGCAAAAATGACAAGGCATAAAGCTCTTTCAAGGGGAAATTCGTGCAAGCAGTAACTTTTAACGGAACTTTTTTGCTGCGTGCGTGGTGTGTGTGCATGTGTGTGTGTGTGTGTGTGTGTGTGTGTGTGTATATAGTATATATATATATATTACATGAATTTTACAAGGGCAGTGTTGCTGGAACAGCGTGGACTCTATTAATGTGACTATTAACGTTACCTTAAATAATGTTTCGAAAATGAGCTTTGTGAAATGTCTTCCTTACCAGAGCCGGGTTACTAAGTAATTTTTTCTCGGGTGGTGGTACAAAAAACTTTAAAAAACATCTCAAAATTTGTTTATATTCATTTTTGTTACGTTTTTACAAGTCGGAAAAAGATTTCGAGGGGGTCAAAACCCCCTAACTCTGGGTACGGCCTTGTTCCCTACTCCCTTTTCTTATTACCCCAATGTTTACCACATAATATTGTGCTGCATATTTTAATTCTGAAACTCATTGATTTCGCGTTCAATTTTTTAGCGTCTCAAATTTATCTTTTTTGGGTTAAACCTTTTAACTATTGTCGTAGTCATTGTGTTTAACAGTTATGGATTTTTTTTTACGTAAATATGAGCAACACCAGTTATATTTCGCCATATGGGTTATCATGTGGGCTATTACCAAGCAATTAAAATAAAAAAGTTTACAGTTGGTACGTGTGTCTTTTACTTTTGTTCCTGGTTTTGGACATACCTTCGACTAATCATTTCAGATACAAAAAAAAACTTAGTATAAAAATAGTGGTTTCCAAAATTGCCCTTTAATTCTTTTCACCCATCAACTTTTTTAGTTTTAGCTTATTAATGATTATAATAGGAATCATCTTATAAAAATGCATCTTATCAAACAGTTCGTGGTAACGAACTGTAGTAAGGAGCGACCCGTCTAAATAGTAACCGAAACTCTAAAAAAGGGGATTTTGATATCAATAGTTACATCAAAAGAATCGCATTTTAATGCTGATTTTAAATATATAAGTTTCATCAAGATTAGTCATACCCATCAAAAGTTACGAGCCTGAGAAAATTTGCCTCATTTTAGAAAATAGGGGGAAATACCCCCTAAAAGTCATACGATCTTAACGAAAATCACACCATCAGATTCAGCGTATCAGAGAACCTTATTGTAGAAGTGACCTTTCAGAGTTTCAATTGTTCCTATCAAAACTTTTTTATTTGTACCCAGTTCATGATTTTATGTTCTGAGTAACGTTAATAGAGCCTCCTTGAGACTTCTGGGGGGTTTACAGGGATGTGAATTAAAGACGGAATGAGTTTCGAACATGATAATTTGTTTATCCTGACAACTTTTTGCTAATTTAAAGTTTTATTACTTGTAGAAAACTTAAACTATGCAAAATTGACTGCAACTTCACTTTGGTTATCAGCTGGTGTTTTATAACCTTACGGCTTTATGAAGGTAATCTATGCCCAAAGTCAGACTGCAAACTTCATCTATCATTCAACTACAAGTTTGTGAGGTAATGTTCCCATGCAGGAACAGTCAGCCTAAGAAATCCTAAGTTAATCCTTGGTTGGTGTAACCAGTACTAAGCAGACTTTAGATCATTCGAAAGTAGCCTTGTTTTCATGATGAGATATGTTCTTTAAGTAAGGCATTACGTTATGGCCAAAATTATAATTTCTCGCTGAAATCTTCTTTCAAGCTTAGTAAAGCAATTTTAGATTTATTACTGTGAGATAAATATTTGTGTCTGGAAGAAAGTATTCAGAAGGCTCTAGCTGGTTGTACGGATCGAACAGTCAGGTCCACGCTGCAAAGACACAAGAGGTACTTTCTTTTATTTCTATTTTGTGTTTAATGCACTATTTTGCCTAATCTATTGTGTTGATTAGGATCATGTTATTTCAGTGAATATATGTTTAGCTGTATTATGTGTGAGGACAGTTTATACTGCTATTCAGTCACGCAACATATTTAGTTGCTACGTTTGATATATTTGTCGTGTTAGGATTATATTCATCTTAGTTAAATCTACATATTCATATTTGTAATTTGCAATTTGTACTTATACTTTTATTCAGATTGAAATTGGATACAATAAAACTCAAAGTTATACACTACACAAGGTTGTAATGTTCGATTATGCCCGTAATGGTATTCCATTCATATAGTCATATTAGGTGCGGCGGGCCGGAGCGGTGGTTGGAGGTGGTGGGTGGGGGGGCGGGGGGGGGGGGGGGGCATCCGGTTTTACATCCTGCTGAAACCACCTTGAACAATGAGGTGTCTACAAACTCTACTAAGCTATTTTCTTATGAAAATACAATCGTAACAAGATATTAGTCTCATCTATTGGTTTGAAAATTAAAGAAAAATTTATATCCCTTGGACACCAATTAACCACACGGCCCACAATCATATTTTAATGTACATACAAAGTTTTCCTGAAATTTTTAAAATACTTTCAGAGATATCTCTTAAGCAAATGGATGACAGGCAAAATCCCAAACTATGAGTAGGCGGTCAAAGCTATGAGATGTGAATCTTTCTTAGCCGAAATTTCACCTACAAATACAAGGGGCACATACTAAAGCATGGGGACTTCTTACCACTCTAGGTGTTACACATCTAAAAGACATTTTTGAAGTTAGTTTGAAAGAAAAGTTTTGATGCATGATCTATTAACAGAACAATAGAGCAAAAGCATGTGTAGTTAAGCTAGTACGTTTTTCGCATACACATAGGGAATAGTCACTAGACGCTGTACAGTGATCAGCCGTTGCCAAAAGTACCGGCCACAGAAGCGACTATTTGACCAATTTGATGCATGATAAACATATTTTGCACACCCTTAACCAGTGATGACCAACCCGCGGCCCGAGAATGCGGCCCACGATCGTTTTTTCTGCGGCCTGCTTCACATTTATAAAATTCACTTTCCTTTGGTCGGACTAAGGAACAATTTAAAAGTCGGACAACCCCTGCATCATTTTCATCTTTTTTTAAATTAACTGAGCAACTTGTACCCTATTATTGCCAGATTTCTATTTATCTCAATGTTGCCCGTGTACGAATGAGTGTGCTGCTACTATGGTCGCCAGGTGAAATAATACTCAGTGCTGCTTTGAGCAAAATTGTAACTAAATTCTGATGTTGTGGGAGCAATACCAGTTTTCCTCTAACATTCTTATCATGATCTCAGTTGCTGTACCTCCATCTTCCGCTTTCTGCTCTAGTTGAGTAACTACAGGCGTACTTGATCCTGGCAGTTCCGATCTTGACTCCGGTGGAATCTCCTCAAGTTTATGTCGTCCTTCTATTGGCTTGACTTGCAAAGTTCCGCTGGTATCCGGACTTTCACTGTTGGGATCCGGAGGATCAGCTGTAGAGGAAAGATTGAAAAGAACATTCAAAGGTATGGCTAAGCCTTTGAGGTTTGTACTTGCAGTCTACGCATACTGAAAAAGTTAATCTCGTTTTCAAAGTTACAGGGTAGAGACAGATTCATGCCAAAGAGTACCATTGAAGTAAGTCATGAAACTCTTTTCTTAAATGCAGGGAATAACCTGCTCCAGATTACTGGAGTCGTTACCATCATTAGCATCTGTCTGTTATGTTGTGGTATATGTTTTCCTATAGACATTGGCCCTATTGATAAGAGTTTATCAATTATTTTTGGTCCCTATCCATACGTTTCCTATCCAGGCTGTGTCTAAAATCACCAAAACATTTCTCGCCTAATTCACCTTTAACTTGTTTTGTTTGTACAGATTTCCATAGTTTGCATGCAGCAAGTATGCATCCATCGACCCAATAAAAATTTAGTTGCCTTTAAACTCCTGTATTGTTGCGTAAAAACTCCTGTTTTGTACCGAGTTCTTCTAAGTACACACTTAAAGTTTGGTCGAATTTAACGCAAGTGAGATAACATTTCAAAACAACTTTAACACCGGCCTATGATATAATTTACTTAGAGAATGGAACACTATTTAAAGTAAAATACAAATTTTCGGCAATTTTACTTGAAATACGTCGTAAAAATTTAAGGTACAAACTGGCAAAAGACTGCGTCAAGGCTTAATACTAAGAGATTGTTTTGTCGCCTTATGAAATAACAGCAACTTTTCCATTTTGAAATTGGCTAAATATTTATCTACAGGAAGATATGGTATCATCAACTAAGTAATGACTATGTCACTGATAAAGATCTTGACAGTAATATTCCCTAAAAATAGCGAGCATTTTTGCAAAGTATCATTTTCTTCGTAGACCAACTCTGTTGGTTAGATATGGTCCCATGAATTTACCGCACTGCCAATATCTCTGTCTATGATATTGTGTCTAACTTGAAGTCAGGACCAAACATGGGGCAAGCTGTTTATCCGACTCGAAAATTGCCTGGTCGCTGGTGTTGGGTCGTGAAATTTTAGGGTTTTTTAGTTAGAGTAGTCAGAAGAGTGTCTTTACTTTTATTTTCATTGTTATGAATGCTGTACAAAGAAGATACAAAGCTTATTAACATTTTCCCTAGTTTCTAGAGAATGTAAACTAGACAAGTGTAACAAAAACTTATGGTGCGTTTTGGGACTGATGAAACTATCTCACGAGGTGGAAATAACTTTCGAAAGATGACCTTAAACGTTGAATCGATAAATCTGGGTTTGCTCTCCTTATGAAAAAAGCTCCTTATCAAACTAAAGCTGCATTTGAATGAGGCAATGGGATTCGTACACCCTTTACTTTCATTTTCTCCTATGGGGCTTATTTATTGTCCCTTATTACTATGTAATTGCAGAGATGTCGTGGATGGGGGTCAACAAAACTTTTAATCGCCGAAGCTATATTAATTAAAAAAGATGACCACCTATTGATCGTCAGGACGAAGGTTTTATCCGCACATTAAAAATGTTTTAAGGGCATTTTATGTAAACTTTATAACATATTAGCAATTTTAATACCCCCCTCCCTTTTCACTTCTTTTAATAATTTTACTACCCTTAACGTTTACCCCTACACTAAGCCACTAATTCACTTTTATCATGCTTTTACCCTTTTACAAATAGACTAGTAATTTAACTATTTCCTTTATTTTCACACAATTATTTTACCCATTGTCTTAGCCACGTAATATTTCATTGTTTTAAGAACATTCCTCGCTCAAACAACTTCACGTACGTATTTGTATCTTTGTATTTTAACAAAAATAGGACGCACGCCGCGAAAGCGTGGGTCACGGGTTCGATCCTCGGTGGTGACATACTTTTCTATTTCTCTAGTGTTCTATTCATAACTGATAATTAAAGTCATAGTTCCCAGCAGAGATTTTGGAGAATAAATCGCTTTAATAACTTCATCCATTTAGCAAACCTCAGGCAAATTTAAACACCCTAACACAAATCAAAGTTGTTAAAGTTTATTATCAACTAACGCCTTTTATATTCTCGTTTAGCCTTTGCGGTTTTTACAGGATGTAGGCAGTGGCGGCGATAGAGGGGGTTCGGGGGCTAAAGACAACCCGCTATAGTCAGACAATTTTTTCCTGACAAAAAGAACAAAAGCAACATTGAAATAGGAAAGAACAGAGGAACAGACAGGCCCATTACAAATCTTAATTCTGAAAATATAGCACAATCTTCTTTGAAAATCGAGTGAATTAAAACAAATGAAACTTTAGGTTATCTCTAAGTCCCTCGCCCCAACATTTTCGACTTGTTGGCAGTCTCTCAATCAAAGACCCCTGATGAGCAGGTGGCCCGACATTGAAACTACCCTAAATAAACAGAAAAAAACACCAAACAGGCTAACTAATAAATATAGCGCTAGCTGGGGCGTCCAAGGGCGACGCCCCTCAATTTGTGCTACCAGGCAGAGAAGCAAGCCATGAAGCAGGCTCAACTGTAGGACCGCCTCTCGCGGATTATGGAAAGCATCTGTTATCAATGAGAACAGTTACTACATCCATGCCTTGCCAAAAGGCCGTGAAGCGAGTTGTTGGCACCCCCTAGTTGGAACACGGGGTTAAAAAAGAAACGTGGCAAGAAAGTTTACCACGGTTCGTAAAACATGCAAACTTGCAATCGCGATACTCATTTTGAGAAGCAAGGCAGAGTGTTTTATCGCAGTGGTAATTTTTGGGTGTGTAAGTACAACGGTAGCGAAATTGCAGTCGTTTTCGCATACAATCATTTCATTCTTTGCGAGCAATCTAAGAGTGTGTGGCTAGGGATAAATGGCTTTGCTGCGAAGTATCAAGGTCCCAAATAAAAACACAATAGGCGTACTCAAGTAGAACTTTCAACATTGATCTTTACTGTTTTTTAAAAAACCTCACTTTGACATAGATTCTCATCCAATTCTGATTTAGTCTATTTTGTCGATATTACAAGTCATTTGTAAAGATATACTTATTATTATTAGATTCCCGTCTTCTATTGTTATATACATTATTTCTTGTTATTTTAAGGTCACACTACAGCAAAGCAAGATAGACCAAAGGTATGACAATGTTTAAAACATATATTCTATTCACTATTTCCTGTATAGCCATAAATACGAGTTAGTGTTTTGGCCAAGATATGAAGTTTATGTTCACTTTATTTGATTCTGTCTACTAGATGTAAAACCCGTTGCATTTTTTTGGAAAAGAGCCTTTTATATATGATACTGTAACGGCATGGAACAATGGTATTTATTGAGGTGAAGTATCACACCACAGAAACCGAAAACCTGGCAGTATTTGCCGTCATGAAGCATACGAAAGTAAAGTTTTCGCCTATTATACATGAAACATATAGAGCCTTTGTAATAAGGATTGGTAAAGTTAGTGGCAATTTTTGATTAAACAGATTCATAAATACAACGAAAATGTTTGGTAATATTTTGAAGCATTTAAATATTGAGTTCCAAATGAAGAATAAGCTATCAATTTAACTATTTCTTTATCTCAAGTATACTTTAACTTCGAATATTTGTAGATATTGATATAAGAGATTTGTAGAACCAGATATGAACAAGTACAACGTGAGGTAATAGTAACAACGTACCTTCACATAGGCCTTTCTTATTTCCTACATAATACTTTTCAGACGATCTCATCGTTTGTTATAGCGAACGTATAACCACCTAATGCATGTGTTCAATAATAACACTGGCAAGAAGAAAGATGACAAGACTCTTTTAAAGTGTAGCTGTTATTTCTATAACGAGACGACAAAGATTGCCACAGCATCCCACTCCCCCGAACATAAGGAGAATACAGGAGAATTTATATTCGGAGGGTCTTTTGATTAACAGCTGACTTGTGTATTCCAAAATTTTCACCATTTGGTGTCCAATCAGAGAGACTAATTTTGGTGGGCTTATATTCGGGGAGGACGTATATACAGGGGGGCTTTATATTCGTAAAGTCCTTTGGGTTAACAGGATTTTAATGTGTAAAATTTCAAAAAAGAACAAAAGTATATGCCGAGGCTCTATACATACTCCGTCCATGTTCATTCAGTATAACTGCCTTCTGCACTACCAATTTCGAATCCAGCACACAGAATCCCAATTGTAAGCCCTGGGCTTATATTCGGGGGGCCTTATATTGGGAAGGATATTTTGGTTAGCTGGCAGAATTGTTGTTGAACTGAGATGGTTCGCGGAGGTTGTCCTGCTGCTAGAAACGAATATATGAACAAACAAAATTTCGCATATCAAGAACTTATAACCACATACTTTTGCAAGCTCAAAATAAAGGATACGGATTCTTGAACATTCTCTTTAAGTCCACTTTCTCCTTGCAATAAGGACATGTTTGCTTCTTTCCAACAATACACCAACCTCTGATACAAAATTCATGAAATCTGAAAAGTTGTTAAGGCAAATTTTTATTATTGAAAATGCACAGTATGAAACTGCAATGAAATTATGATGCAGATTGTATACTGTAATAGCTTTGAAGAATTTAGTTCGGCACCAATGCACATTATCACAATTGTTAATGGTCCAAACTGATGACGGTAATAATAATAATAATAATAATAGTAATAACAACAACTATAACAATAATCATAATAATAAAAATAATAGTACACACGATGCACAATATAGATACTGACACATATTTGGAAAAGTTGGACAAACATCAATATTTGTTAGAGGGAATTTACAGACTTTGGAAGATGAAGAAAATGGCGTTGATCCCAGTAGTGACTGGAGTACAATGTCAAAAGGGTTTGAAACTGACAACCTTTGCGAGGTCTGAGAACGAGTATCAGATTCTCACAGCATGTTCTATTCAGTTTTAAAGTAATTATCATCATGTAAAATAGTCGAGTTTGAGTTGAGTGTCGGAGTAGAAGGAGCTAAATGAAATCAATGTTTACTTTCTTATTTGCGATCTTCCCGTCCTTACAAATACACACCTGCCACCGGCTGCATTTTGTCAACCAACATCACAACAAAATTGGCGACAAACTGTAGTGATATCTAAGCAAGTACTCAATCAACTGAAGGCCTGACTCCGAAATAGGAGTCTCTTACAAAAAACGTGTAATAATGTTTGTCTTTGCACAAGCTTAGTCTTAAACAGTTAGTCTGTCTTTGCTGCCACTACATGAGTGACCGTCTTCATAATCTAGGTTGCAAGACAGAGCTACAATTGACTAAACATCGCCATGGACTGGCTCCAAACGTCAGTAGTATCTTAGAAAACAAGAAAAGAGCAAAGTAAAGACCAATAGGATGTTTAAACATAGTCTCCCTTTACTGACCTGCACTTTTCACTGTCGATGTTTACTTTGCCACTCTCTGGAGCATCACACGCTTTTTTGATTTTTTGAAAACAGAGGAGAAACTATTTCATTGCAGGTAAAACAGGCTATAAACTGCATGTTTTGTACTGCAAATTTTTATTTTGAGTCATCTTGAGAGCAGGAAACAGATTTCGAATAAGATTGACCTAAACTTTTATACGTGTTTCAAAGCTGAGTTAATGTGGGCAGAGTTTGATGTTTATTCACTACACTTGTTTCTGCAAATTAACATTTAAAACTGAAGTAGTAAGTAACAATATCTTACTTCCTGTAGAAAGATCTGGCCATTGAACTTGACTATTCTTTTATTATTTGTTCAATCCATTTTCTGTATTTGGACAAGTCAGTAAAGTATATGTAACTTCTTTCAGCTTTACACATACTGTCACCTCCAACTAAGACACCTTGGAGAATAGTGTTATTTCTATTATTCCTGCAAGTCAAAGGGGATGTTACAAATATCGGAACCAATAGTAAAGATGAGAAGTCTCAACGATCGCAGCTAAACCACTTGATAGACAAGATGTCGATTATGTGTCACGATATGCATTCTATGAACAGTAACATGTGGTTATACTTGTTTTTAATGTTATTTAGCCCTTTTTATACATTTGCAACCATTCTCTATGGTTTCTAGAAAGAAATTTGTCAAAAAGTTAGGATTGGAAATATGACGTCATAAAAATCGATAATTACCCACTGATTAATGCTAATTAACTTTTAATTAGCGTTAATTGGTTTGGAATGTATTAAGAACTTAATTTTAGATCATTCTACAAAATGTTTGTAAAATTCGTCAAAAACATCTCGAGTTATAGCCCTTTGAAATTTTCCACCATATATGGTCAACTTTTTAATCAGGGTCACGTGACCAGACCACAGGCCGTGACGGCCAAATTTTTTTTAACAAATGTTTGCCAGATAAAAGTTAGGAAAAGTCGGAAAGTTCCAGCAACTTAGAAGAAGCCATGCAAAAGTTATTAAACAATATTCACAGCCGCGGGCCTACTGCTTCATAACAGCGCTGTTCATGCAGGCTGGAAACTTTCTTTAGTTGCTGAAAAATGACTGTATTCGCCATGGTTCGATCTCATTTTATAAAATTTTGCCCTCGTGACCCTGGAAACGTTTGACATCATGTAAAATGTCACCAGTAGCCAAATTTAAACCAGTTGAACCATGAATGGGGGCCTTTGCTCTCAGTCTTGTTCTGTATTATTTTTATTTGCTCTTTGTTTTTATAATATGTAATGAGAATTTTTGCAGCAAAAAAGTAGTAAAAAAAGTAGAGTGATCTGTATTAATAGTTCACAGCAGTGTGATTTTGTCTCGGTGCTTCTATCCTTACACGTTTTTTATAAGCAACTCAGTTGCTTAGGTGTGGGGCCTCGATTTGGTCCAAAATCTAAGCAACAAGCTAAGCAACTTGAGGCCTCAAATTCAGGAGGGACAATTTTTAAAGCTACTAATGACAGAAGGCAACCAGCAAACCAATCTTTCTGTTGCCATTCATTTGTTCTAGAAGGACCCCCCTTCATCAGAAAATTTAAAGAGCGACAGTGAAGCAAATAGGGGTTTACGTAGGCCCTTCATAAAGCAGGACGCTCGACACAAAAGCGGAGAATAGAATTACCAGATTAATTTAATTAGGAAAACTCCCTAACGCAATAAAACACGAAAAGGATTCTATAAAAAGACTTTGGCGATCTCCCAGTGTAGTCCCCTGATAAGCAGTGGGGCCTCTCCCCAGGGTCCGTTCTTTCCAAAAACAATAGAGGTTTGTTTCCCCTGGGGCGGGAATGATTTATTTAAGATTAAAAACTATTCACAATTCCCTCTGTATGGTATATGCGCTACCATCGCCGCCGTGTTCACTAGCGCACGATATATGAGAATCATAGAGTTAACCCTTGGGCGAGACCACTCCACTCAGGCATTACTCACTCGATCGGACGCCCGTCTTCTTCTTTTTATTACAAAAAGGCCTTGGCTGAAAGATGCTTTGTGCTTAGAGTTTCTTGAAGCTAATAATGAATGAAAACCTTGCACCAGGTTGCAAATACCCACGTCATCTTTCTACATCCTTTTGTTTTGTTCAAAATCACAATGACTGTGCAATGACAGTTTGGTTTGCTGTCCAAGGTAACCTCTTTATTTGAACAAAGCACACACAAAGGACCCAAAAAGTTGTTTCGGTCTGCAATGAAGGGTGTGCAATGTATATCCCGTGACGGTTGCAATGGTGATGTCGAAAAAGTATCTACGTAACAGTTTTGGGGTAGAATTAAAGGCGGGAGGGGGGGGGCAATGAATTATTTTTCAGGGGTATAATGACAAGATGTTTTTCTTGGACACCAAAGATGGCGGACATCTATAACTGTCCAACATTTGCTAAATTTGCATGCTCCAAGCATAGTAGTGAAAAGTAAAGCATTCCAAAGAAAGTTTACATACTTGTGCTGTGTGTTTTACAATTAACATGAATTTATCATCATCATTATCATCATTTTTTGCATCATCATCTACATCTTCATCATCATCTTCATCGTCATCATCATCATTATCATCATCATCATCATCATCATCATCATCATCATTAACATCACCATCATCGTCATCATCACTATCATCTCATCATGATAATTATTAGTATTTCAATCTTTACTGCCAATAACAATGCTAAATAACAAGACAGCCTAACCTGTTTGACGGTGTCCAAAATGTAATTGCTTTTATGTGCTTCATAAGGCAAATTTATGAAATGTTCATATCAATGGTTCAAAGTCATTTTAAATACAGTAGATTAAAACTATAAAACACGAATGATGCCAATAAACTAGATGTACTTTGAGATAGGCTTCAATAATATGACTCAAAACTTCAAAAATGCATCTCATTGCAAAGTTCATTAAAACGTTTGATTAAGGTTGAATAGTTCGGTGTTTTGATGGTTGTGATAGCATGTTTCAATAACAACATATTTATATAGAGTGTATCAGAGTAGTAAGAAACAATTGACCATCGCCAGTTGTGTAACTTCCATGGTTCGTCTTTCGAAGATTACAAAGCCAAATTCTATTGAACTTAGGAAACGGAGGTTTTATGGGTAACAAAAGCTACGTTTCAATACAATATCGGTACTTAGTACAGTACATTAATCAAGAGATTTTTACAACAACGTGTTATTTTACTTTGTTATTCTGACTGAAGTTAGGGCATTCAAAAAGATAGTAAACAGAAGGAATCAAAAGAATTCAAAAGCTCACCTAAGCAGTTGAAGAAACGAAGAATTCTTTCCATGTCGACAACATCCAATCCTTATGCAGCATGCTAAACAGCACCCTGGATTGTTACTCTTGAACTCACTTAAAGTCACTACCTCTGTCATCTTATTCTTTGATATTTGTTCGTTAGTATACGTCAAAGATGAACTGTGTGATTGATTTGATATGTTGATTCTCTGTGAGGACTTTCCAAGTGATCCTGCATTTACACTGTTGTCTGCATCCATATTGTTGGCTGCAGCGACATTTTGTTCTGCATTTACACTGTTGTCTGTATTCACACTGTTTTCTGTATTCACACTGCTGTCTGCATCCTCATTGTTGGCTGCATTTACACTGTTGTCTGTATTCACACTGTTTTCTGTATTCACGTTGTTGGCTGCATTCACATTGATTCCTGTGTTCACGTTATTGTCTGCATTTAGAATGCTGCCAGGATTCACAACGCTGTCTGCATGCACAATGTTGTAAGCCTTTGCATTGCTGTCTGCAATTACTTTGAGGCCTACAGTCACATAGTTGTCTCCATTTTGATTGTTTCTTGCATTCACATTTCAATTGTTTTGTTTTACAGTTTCAGTACAGATTAGAGGCATTTAAGTTTTAAATTATTGTTATCATTATTATTATTATTATTATTATTATTATTGTTATTTTTTACTAAGAATTCATGCGATTTTATGAAATTTGTTAAAAATTTAGACATAGATACAAATAGGCTGATAATGAAGTGCTCGGAAGTAGCCATAAGAACGTCATATTACACTTTTAATAGGCGCAACAAAGAATGGATCTCTTCGGAGCTATTACTGTTCATGTAATTTTATTTTTTTTCTCCCCCTTAGCTAATATTTTTGTATGTGTGTGTTTATATTTTTATCATCCTTATCATTATTTTTAAATTTCTTCGGACTAGACACTCTTGTATATCAATCCTGTCGTCCCATGTACTACGCCAGGTGACAACAGCGGGAAATATTTTTGTAAAGAGATCACCAATAAAGGCATTGAGTTAAAAAAATTATAATAATTATTATTATTATTATTATTATTATTATTATTATCGTGTGTCACAATTTTATTATTATAATAATTATTATTATTATTATAATGATTGGCCCAACCCCGACCTTCTTGCATGGTAGTTGTAAAGGAAAACGTACGTCATACATGTAACCGTTATGCCTGTAAAGTGAGTAATGGTTGTAATATCTCCTGAACTAAATATGTGACCAGCCAGAACTCATTTAATCTATTTAGACCTTCTTGTATAGATAGATTGATAGATTGATCAGGAGAAATTATAAGCATTTGACTAGTACACAAAATACACATTGTATGCATTGATTGCCCAGTGGTTAAGGTTTCAATGGTTTTCAAAAAGATACACATGGTCTTAATGTTTTGATGTTATCTTCATCAGATTGAATATCTTTCCAACTATTAAAGACCTGCTTTAATACACTAATGAAGTACAACACATATAAAAAATGAGATAATTACAAATTGCAAATGTAGGATGGCTTATAGATCCAACAATAGACTGCTGATTAATGATTGCACTTACACATGTTCCATGTAGCAAAGAAAAGTGGAAATGACAAAAAATGAAGGAGAATATAAATAACAAAGCATTCAGTAGGCTGTTTAGAAAATAGGAAAAGAAAGAAAGCATAAAGTGTCAGATGTACATACAAGAGAAAGAATGAAAAAAATTAAAGACAATCTCTTGTGTGAGTACTGGTGTGTCTGTTTTTGTACAGTCTCCAAAAGAGATCAGTCTCCAAACTACTACCTATTCTGCAAACTAAAATATCTAAAAAAGTGATACTTTTATGGGATTCCTGAAATGTAAATGTAATATACTGGTGACTACTGTTAAGAAATTGCTGGAACTGACTAAGCTACCCACCCAATGGGTCCAGAAAAAACAATAGTCTAAATACCTAAACCAATCTACAAGTCTAAAAGAAGCCTTTCAAGTAATATTTGCTCCAGCTTACCCATAAAAACGTTGGCATAAGCAGGAGGAAACTTGGTAGGCCTGCTAATAGCTGTACATAACTTTTGCCTATATACATCACCATTGAGCTCAAACATATTGTTTTCTAAGACTGTTCTAGGTAAGCTGGCTAAACTCTCTGTATCCACCGTCTTCTCAACCCTATTGTTCAACATATCTTTCATAGCCTGAAGCCGCTTATGCAGAGTGCTCGGTCCTTTTGTTCAGTTTAAATCACGCGTTAATAGCAAAGGAGGAGTTATTGTAACCATGCAAAGCATTTTATGCTCAGGGAATTTAGTACGTTGGAATACGGTGTTGTAAAATTCGTGGCTTATTTTATGATTAATCATCTGCGGACAAACTTTTTAATTTCCTATCTTATGAGAAACAATGTCCTTCCAGAGAGTTTACTCATCACTGCCGTATGAAGGATTAATAGTTATTATTTTCAATTTAATTAAGTTTTCATAGCAGACTGAGAGCAGAATTTTTTTAACAGTGAACCTTCGACGTCCAGGGAACGTTGTCTTGGGGCAGGTTTTGAATGATTTTCCGCACTAAAATTTACTTGGTGGTTTTAGTATATCTACGATTACATTATTATCACCTATAGTTTAACTATTAAGTTTGCAATTTAACATGGCATAAAACGTCGACACCTTTGCATAAACTTTCTACAGACTCTCCAATCTCTCTGAAAAACTTTGTCGGAACTTTTCTTGCAACTAACTGATAAAGAACTAAAAACAAGACTTGAGTTGAAGCTGGGGGCATGCTTGCAAGAATCATTTAACGTAAATTTTTTGATCTATAAAATTACGTGTTCTTCATTGCCTGGAAACTTCCAGTAGTGCACGTAAGCAAAAGCTAATCAATTATTTGTGCTAAAATTCAGGAGTATTAATCAACTACTTGTAACACTATATTATATTGGTATGGCAAAGTCATAGCGTTTTATTAAAATGGTCACGTGTGTGAATCGTGTTTATGTTATCGATTTGTAAAAGCGACACAATTCCTTTTCGTTTGTTCATATTAACGTAAGGAAAGGAATCGAACTTACCATACTCTTAGCGGGTCTTTCACTATCTCAAGTAGCAGTTGGTCTAGACGCGAAAAAACCCCTAAAAATAGCCCCAGCCTAATCGATAACAATATTTCTTTAACTCGAACCATTTCCCACAGATGAGTTTACTTTTAAGAAGTACTAACATATTTACGTGAATAAACACAATAAAGTTTGAGATGTTTGCAGTATAGTTGTGATTTATAATGCTAAGCATCTCGAGCTATTTGAATGGCTGAATTACACTGTTTTATAAATGTTAGCTTTGACTTTTGAATAAAGGGAATGAGGAGAGTTTAAAGAGTCGCGCTGTCTGTAAGACTCTCTTTACTTTTACTTCGTGGGGCCATTTATTAAAAGCATTCTAGGATTCTCTCCAATCGTTTTCCGTGTTTTGAGGGTTCTTCCATTTATACGTTTTAGCATTAAAGATATTTTACTTGTTTACAACGAAATGTTGGCATATAAGAGATCTCAGGTCCACAGAGAATAACCGTAGATCTGTCTAGTAGGCCCCTCTGTCATTATGTAATAGTTTAAAATGCCAATAAGGTGATCGATACCTATGGAAGTGAGAAGGAGTGTGACTTCTAGTGGAATATTTTATGTCTAAAAACGTGATGGCAACAAGGAGAGATGCGTTTAACAAATGAACACAGCCTTAGAGAAATGGCCTCTGATCTCGTTACATTACATTCTTTCAAGGTTGTTGAACAGCACATATGAGAACACAGTGGCTGTAAAATTTTTCTTCTCTAAAATCACTGACAAGCAAAAGAGGTATGCCCTTAAATATATTTAATGGGTCTATCTGGCTATAGTTGAATAGATTTATTTGAAAGAATTAGTGTCATATACAGGCACCATAAATAATAAAAACACGCTGCATGTCATTAAATGTAAAGTAGAACGTCACAGTAACCAAAACAGAAATTTAATTTCCTTTAATAATAAATACATTTTTTCTTCCTATTACACTGATGAAGGCTGAAATCCCCAACACATAAAATATTAATTAATTAATTTCCCCGTACCCACTGACTGGAGGAGAATTCGCGAAAGATTGACACTAAAAATCTTTGCCTTATTTTTTGAGCCTTGATGGCTCAATGGTTGAGGCGTTGGTTTAGTAATCATGAGGTCGTGGGTTCGAATCCGGTCAGCGCTATGCTTTTGATGACTTAAGCAAGCATGTAGGGGGGGGGGGGGGGGGGGGGCTAGTATGCCCGCGGCTGTTTTAACATGTATAACTGGTACAAAACTGGGTTTTATGCTTTGATATTAAAGTTGCAAGTACTTCAAGAACTTTGACGTTAAATTTATGCTTTTTTATTGCGAAATAGTTGGTAAAATATGTGTTTTTATTAGCATTGTAAGGTAAGGTGCTTTGGTCAGAAAATGTTTACCGGATGTAAGTCTGATTGAAATAGAATAGAAGTTGCTACGCTTTATTTCATGAATTAAAAAAAGGACGAGTTACCTCAGAAGCTGCTTTGAGCAATACAATAATTTTCCATTCTAAACACCTGAGAAACACAAGTGTTCGTGACAAATATAGGAACAAATTGAAGATGAGAAGTGTCGACGATCGCAGCAAAACGACTTTAAAGAGAATATGTTGACTATGTGTCACGATATGCATTCTTTTGAACAGCAACATGTGATTATACTTGTTTTAAATGCCGTTTAACCTAATTTATATATTTGGGGCCCTTTGCTATGGTTTTTAGATACAAATTTGTTAAAAAGTTAGCAGTGGAAATATGAAGTCATCAAAATCGATACTTACCCACTAATTTATGCTAATTAGATTTTAATTGGCATTAATGAGTTTGAAATGTATTTAGAACTTAATTTTAGATCATCTTACAAAATATTTGTAAAATTCATGAAAAACATCTCGAGTTATAGCCCTTTGAAACTTTCCACCATATATGGTCAACTTTTTTATCAGGTTTATGTGACCAGACCAGAGACCGTGACGGCCAATTTTTTTTAAACAAAAGTTTGCCAGATAAAAGTTGGGAAAAATCAGAAAGTTTCAGCAACTTAGAAAAAACATTCACAAGTTACTAAACAATATTCACAGCGGCGGGCCTACTAGCCCCCCCCCCCCCCACCCACCACCCCCCCCCACCCCAATATTTAAAACTAAAATTATTTGTCCAACACTCACACTACTAGAAATAGTAGTAGCAGTGGTAGAAGTAGTAGTTGTAGTAGTAGTAGTAGTAGTAGTAGTAGTAGTAGTAGCAGCAGCAGCAATAGCATTGGTAGCAGCAGCGTCAATAGCAGTAGTAGTGATATCAGTAGTGGTGATTGTGGTACTACTACTAGAAATAGTAGTAGCAGTGGTAGAAGTAGTAGTTGTAGTAGTAGTAGTAGTAGTAGTAGTAGTAGTAGTAGTAGTAGTAGTAGTAGAAGTAGTAGTAATAGTAGTAGTAGTAGTAGTAGTAGTAGTAGTAGTAGTAGAAGTAGCAGCTGCAGCATTGGCAGGAGCAGCGTCAATAGCAGTAGTAGTGATATCAGTAGTGGTAATTGTGGTACTACTACTAGAGATAAAAGTAGTAGTAGTAGTAGTAGTAGTAGTAGTAGTAGCAGCAGCAGCAGTAGCATTCGCAGGAGCAGCGTCAGTAGCAATAGTTGTGATAACAGTAGTGGTGATTGTGGAACTACTACTAGAGATAGTAGTAGTAGTGGTAGAATTAGTAGTAGTAGTAGTAGTAGTAGTAGTAGTAGTAGTAGTAGTAGTAGTAATGGTAGCAGTAGAAGTAGTAGTAGTAGTAGTAGAAGTAGTAGTAGTAGTAGTAGTAGTAGTTGTAGCAGCAGCATTGGCAGGAGCAGCATCAATAGCAGTAGTAGTGATATCAGTAGTGGTGATTGTGGTACTACTACTAGAGGTAATAGTAGTAGTAGTAGTAGTAGTAGTAGTAGTAGTAGTAGTAGTAGTAGTGGTAGAAATAGTAGTAGTAGTAGTAGTAGTAGTGGCAGTAGTAGTAGTAGTAGTAGTAGTAGTAGTAGTAGTAGTAGTAGTAGCAGAAGTAGTAATAGTGCAAGTAGTGGTAGTAGTAGTAGTAGTAGTAGTAGTAGCAGAAGTAGTAATAGTAGTACAAGTAGTAGTAGTAGCAGTAACAGTAATAGTAGTAGTAGTAGTAGTAGTAGTAACAGTAATAGTAATAGTAGTAGCAAAGTCACCTTTTCATCTTCACTTGTTTCTAGCCTTAGTGGAGATTGTGTATCAAATTTTCTCCCAAATGTAATTCCGTTACCATGGAATTACCCACATGCAGTGTTAATAGTATTTGTATTCTTAAGTAGTGGAGGTGGAAGTGAGACATCAATTGTAAGGGGACTGCAGTTAGGATGAATGGAATTTAAACAGCTTTCATCAGTATTGTGGGTAGAAGTTCTATGCCACTCCGTGAAGACCTGTCATGACACAGATTCAAGGCATAGGTAGTTAAGTCCGGGATATTGGAGATACTCAGAGGAACAGATTGGCAATGTTGAGTGAGATGTGTGGCATGAAACTGATAGACAGGACTCTATTAGAAAAGCTATCTGAGAGACTTGATATGAAGCATTCCTTCTTCGATGTCATAAAGAGAAAGTCAATGAGGTGCTCAGCCCAGGTTGCAAGTAATGACAAGAAAAAGGTCACAATAACTAATCTGGAGTTTGAAGTGGAAGGAAGGAAGGGAAGAGGAAGGCCAAAGCTAAGGTGAAAAGATGAGGACCATAAATGAGTGCAGTCAGGTTGCTCTACGCAAAGAAAATGCCGTTGATGGCATAAAGTAGAGCGATCGAGAAGGGGATAAGTTCTGAAAAGAGTCTTAATTGAAGTACAACCTACTCATATTTATTGTCATGAAAGCCCAGAGCATATGAAGTAAATGTAAAATGAACATTTCCCTGTGCTAAATCACTTATTTTTTAAGATTGGTTGAACTACCACAGAAATACTTTGAAAACAAAAAAAAGCATAAAGGTTCTCCTACAGGACAGTTATATTTGTAAGTTTTTAAGTCAAACTGTTAGCCTGTTAATTTCAGTGATGTATAGCTATCAGCACAAATTGAAGGAAGATTTACCGTTTTCTTTCTAGTATAAGAAAATGTCATGCATTATTTTAGTTTTACGGTGTCTTCAGTGGCATGTGTCATAGACAGAGTTCTGATGTTTTAAGCAACTTTCACTTTTCTCGATGATACTTTCTAACTTCAATGGGCTTTGGATAGATGACGAGCCGGAGGGCAGTCCTTCCTTGGTCAATTCACAAAGCGCAGAGAGGCTGGTCTCTAATTGCGTTGAGCTGGATGTCGATGTCCACCGTTGGATGATTGTCAGCTAATGTGGCGACTAGAAAAATAGAGCATGTTAACATCGGAGTTCACCTAGCTCAGTTGGTAGAGCGCACGCTGCGAAAGCGTGGGTCACGGGTTCGATCCCTGGTGATGACATTTTTTCTATTTTCTAGGATTTGCTCTCTTTTTTTTGGTTTTGTGTTTGCATTCGTATGTTAACTTACTGGACAAGACTACTTTGGACTTGATTGTTGCTGACCCGTTGCTTTCCCTTTTGAAATACTTCAGCGTCGTTGTACGTATGAAGCGATGCTTATAAAATGACGTGTAGTGTAGATGTACTTGATGTTATCAGCTAACTTACCACCTATTCACTCTGTTGTCTTTCCTTTTTAACCAGCGAGGAGTCATCACGAAGAAGGATCGCTGTCTCTTTCTGTTCTCGGACTTACTGCTCTGCGCAACGGTAAAAAGGAAAACAACTGCACTGCGACGTGGATCGCTTGGATTGTACGTGATGGTTTTTATATTACTGATTGTTTTTTTGAGTTGGAAAGTACCCAGATCGTGACTAAAGTATGCCCTACACCACAAGCATTGCCAAATTTCTAAATATATTATCCAGGGCAGCAGAGGTTATATTCAAATTTAATTACATGAAACGTTCCGCCAGTTCTCTGGACCTGCAATAATATTGTACTCAGGGCAGGGCAGGGCAGTATCCGGGTCTTCTTTGACCTCCGTCACAGTGTGCGCAGATTTGTCGGCAAATCGCCAGTTAAGCGATTTTTGAACCGACGTTGTAACCAAAATCTATTGGGGGCGACTTCCGAGAAGGCAAAATACACTTATGCAGCACACCAAACTTTACCTCAAGCAGATAAAGTGCACTGTATCTATCTAGAAGGTGGGTTTTCTCTGGGTTTTTTTAGTAGACGTAGTACCATACAAGGCTACCAAAAGCCACTAAGTGTATGAACCAGAAGAGAGGTAAACAGTGTCGAAAGTAAGCAAAGAGAGAGAGAGAGAGGTGCAACTAACCAGAGAGAAAGGAATTCACGTTTGATTTAAAGGCATCTAAGTTGTAGGAAGAGAGAAAACAACCAGACGCTAGCGAGTTCCAAAGCTTAGCAGTTCGCGGGAAGAAACTAGGCTCATAGAAAAACTTCTTGTTACTGGAAATAACAACAGTACAAGAATGAAAATGTTGGGAAAACCGGATCATCAGAGATGGAATAAACCGGGCTGGAACGAGTGACAACAGCTCATTGGAACAATTTTCATGGCAATATCTGTAGAAAAGGCCAAGACTTTGTTTCGATATCCAACAATGCATCTCGGTACTACCTCATGCATACGTAAGTAAAGTTTACGATTCTTTGAATAAACATCCGGTAATAAATTACACATACATCATTATCCTACTATTTAGGAACGTATTGTAAACACTTTTGTACGACTTAATTATTTTATTCCGCTTTCCAAGCCCTCGCGTCATTATGCTGAAATTGCTTCCCTCTACCTCGTACTCTGTCACGTCCTACTTTGTAGAAGTGTGGCTCACGCATGCGCTATATCTTTACAAGCACACTTCACCTTCCGAGACAACGTTACGTTTGAGAGACCCCTAAGTTGAATCATGAAAGGTCGGAGGTCAAAATATACCGAGCAGAGGTTAGAGTTCTGGGTACTTTTCCAGATACCCTCACCGACATTGTTCAAAACTGCACTAAAAAAGAATAACCCCACCACCTTTTCCAGATACCCCCCACCACTATTGTCTACAACTGCATTGGAAAAGATATCTCAACCACCACATATTCAATGTGGAAACTGATATAGATGCACAGGATAACGTACACAGTTTTAAGTTTGGATCCGTAAATCACTATTGAGGTGAAAAGATTGAAAGTACTTTTGCATCCGATACGACAAATCAGGATATTAATTCCCATATCGATAGTTGTTTAATTGAATAATTTTGTATTGGATAAGATTACGTCAGAATGGGTTAGTTTCATAAAAGACTATATTTTTATATATTGACGGAGTTTTGTTTAACAAAAGCCGATAAATACTATTGTCTCTTTATATCCGATAATATTCTCTGGCATCAATGTAATGATATTGATGAAAGTTCTAGGAATCAACAGACGTTTAATCAAATACAAGAAACGTGAAATTTGGGTTGAGCCTGGTTTTGTAATATTTTCAGATTTTCAGAGGGAAATGATTCTTAAATGTTTATTAGAAATGGCTCCGTTTTGATTTTCCATATAAAATTGGTTCCTTGACATTCGCTTATTGAAAACATTCCAATTCCTGTTTCTAATTATTGAAGAAAGAACATAAATAGAGCCATTGCATTTTTCGCTATTAAATCATTTTACTTACTGTCAGGTGCCTAATTGTAGGGGGGGGGTCATAGCGGAGGGTGCTTCCACTAAAATACAACAAAGGGAGGGGCAATAAATGGGGGTTGGTGAAAAGGAAAATTACCACTAGACAGCAAGTAACTCCTGAGTCTGAGAAAGAGGAAGGCTACTGTTCTGATTTGTTTGAGTAGTAAAGAAGAAGTTCCATTATTTTTACCATTTGTTTGTTTTCTTACCCTTCAGGCCCAATGATAAGGGGGGTCTTAATAAGGAGCGGGGCTAGCAGCTTCGCAAAATTTCTGTATTAGGGGATGTCATAATATGATAAAATGAGTAGTGAAGTTTTCCAGAAAAGGGAATTTAACACACACACACACACACACACACACACGTCCCCCTCCCCTTCCTAAAATTAGCCACCCGAGAGTAATTTTTAGTATTCGAATACTTCGATAAATAAAAAAATGATCATACAGCAGTGTCGCAAAGCAAATAACTCCAGCCCCTTTTTATTCATCAAAACGGTTATCCTTATGGGAAAAGAAATATTACTGTTGTTGTACCATCCATGATTATTACTTTCGTCCTCCTTCTTCTTCTGTCTGTTGGTGGTGGGACTTATTCCTTAGTAGTACCACCTTCTGTGAGCTCCTTTCTTGTATTTCCTAGTAGACTTCAACAACAACAACAACAACGACGACGTTTTGTCTGCCCTGGGTAAGGCGTAAAACTGCAACCTGTCTTGGGCGGACATAATAAAGCCCCTGTCCTGGGACGACAAGCAAATCTCACCCACCCTTTGGAGTACAGGGATACCAGGCACCCCCTTGGGCACAGGGTTACAGGCATCCGGCCCCGCCGTCTGGCCAACGGCGCCTAGCCTAACCCCGCCATGTGAGGCTCACGGAGCTCTGGGTGTCGGGGTTACACCCAGATGCATCCTACTGTTCCACTTCTGACCAGCAAGAAGCAGATATTGACTGTCCGCATTCTTTGACACCGTCGGCATTTCGTCTGGTGAAAACTGTTGCGGATGGGCTGATAATGATGAGGATATTAGATGAGGCAGGTAACTGAGCAATCTGACCCCACGCGGTGCGGGGGAATGAGGATCGCAGTCGATTGACCCCTTCGAGTTGGAAAGAAACCTGCCAGGGGGCAGGTGTGGTGTGGTGTGAACCTCTCTGGAAGTGGGATCCAGAAGGATTAGCACCATCTCTATTTTTAGGGTAGCAGTAACGAATACTCTAGTGAGTCGAGAGCCTAGGTGACGAGCCTCTGCCAGGATTCCCATCCTGGTACGCTTGTTTTGTGGTCAAGCCTCTGCCGGGGATTGGTATCCCGTTGATTGGCAAGCTTGAGGCCACCGGAGGCCGTAAAACAAACAAAACAAAACAAAACAAAATTACAATTTTTGCGATCGTTCTTATTTGCATTGGAGGTATACTTCTTTTGTTACTCCTGCCCCCGATCGCATGGTTCTGCAAAAGAAGAGGATGCAGTCTATCACTTCCCTGGCATCGTTCTTCTTCTGCAGACGATTCAAAACAAGGATTGTTTAATGGCAAAGAGTCGATCTTATTTAGAATTTTATCAACTGTATCACAAAGAGTTGTTTTATGATCTACGTTATCCATATTGAAATTAAAATACCTACCAAGATACCGAAAACTAGAGTTAAGTGGAATAGCAGGAATTAATGTTCTGTTAATGTATAACTTAGGCAATACTAGCTTAGAAAGAGTGTTAGATTTTATAATACCAAATGACATACATTTATCCACTCGAATCTTCATGTGACACCAGGTACACCAAGCAGAAAAGGCGTTTAAAAGAATTTGGTTTTTGTACTCCTGTCCAGCAGCATCTGCAAACTGGTACCAATGACGTGGCTTAAAATATTTATTCCAGTCATAACCAAGCTGTGAAAACGTATCTGCCTTAATATATTGAATAAATGAGTTTACAACAAGATTAAAAATTAACGGGCTAAGTTAATCACCTTGCAAAACCCCCTGCCTATATGAACAAAGTCAGTTTTAAAATTGTCGGATGTTAAAGAAGTATAAAAATTTGAATAAAGATTAACAATCTTATTTATTACATAATCAGGTATATGATGGTACTTAAGAATAATAAGAATAATAATGATAACAATAATAATAATATAAATATGCAGGATCATTCTAAATTGCATTAGATCTTCTTACCTCCCTAAATGACCAAAAGTATATAGATATAGGCATGTTTACATACACATAATATGAGAAACAACTGACATAAATATTCAAACAAGTAGGTTGTTTATGGCATTGGTCCCCATCTGGGTTCTGCAAAGGATACCTTAAGGGTCAGGAAACCTAATAAAAATTGGAGATTGGACCATATTTATGAAAATTCGAGCTGCTAGGCCATGGTAGAAAAACACTTCGTAAAAATGTATCGTTAACTCGTATTTATCTATCATAAGAAATATGAACTGACTTACCATTTCAATTCAATTTACATGGTTCAGTTCATGAATCATCCTAGTTGTTTGATTGCCTCAGCTTTGCCAAATCTTATGCTCACCTTATGCATTCCATTCTCGGCTGCCCCTTATTTGATTTAATTTTTGTCTTATGTGTAGTCTTTCATGGCCGACCTGCATATCCATAGTCTAGCATTTATGTTAGAGATGGAGAAATAGAACTTAGAATGATAAAAGGGCGTCACTTTATACCAGTGTGGCTTTGTGAACAAACTGGAAAATTTGTCGAGACGCCGAGAACTCTAAGTACGGAAGAAAACATTGGAAGTTTGAAATAACTTCTAAAACAATAGGCAGAGAATACAATTTATTTATATCTTATTTAACTATGTTGTTATATACATCCTTCAGTGACTAGTTTTACTCCATCTATTGGTTATACTGTCTATGAGTAGATGGACACAGATGAGATAGATATAACCGCGTACGCCCATTGTCATATCTTGCTAATTAACGGAAGCTTTCCTCAAGTAAGTATTGGGCTTAGGATCAGGGATGAGCTGAGGGGTATACCCTTGGGGATTGTGCGGTAAGTGACACGTCTAGCCACCTACTTTTACTATCTGTCTCTGATCTGATCGATCAGTTGTTCCAATTGTAATTAATTACGAGTCCATATCTGTAGGAATGTCGACGTGACAACCGTCTTCTCACAAGTGCCAATTTTCCTTCTTCTCCGTCACCTTTTACATAATCGCATTTAACCCTACCTTACCCGACGGGGGGGCGGTTTCCGTCCCTGTATTAGTTTTTTTTGTAATAGCTTTTGTTCCGCTCTGTCAAATTTTTTGAAATTTTTGGAGAATTAACCAAATTTCATTTCTCAATTGTTCTAAGAGTGTGAACGGCCAGGATTGTGTACTTTTTGTTGTATGAGGGTTTTGTCGCATGCAATCGGAGGATATTTTAGTCTGTTTGGAACACTCATTGAACATTTACCAAATTTATGGAGCAATATATTGAGCCATATTTCAAGTTTACCTGACCACAGAAAGTTGTAACTTGGTGTGCAGATCTGTATATACCTAGATTATATCAGTGCCAAATATATACCTCGCATATGAAAGGATTAAAGGCCGACATGGAAAAGCGCTTTTGTGATCTGCTGAATATGTCCTTTCCTGATTGGTTTATCAATCATTTCGTGGTCAACCCAGGGTCATTAGAATGGCAGCATACCTGCCAAGAATCGCTTTCAGAATAACGAACTATTGCTCTTTTGGATCTCCGACAACACAAGTCTGAATTCCCCCTATTGTGTGAAGCAGCAAAAATGCTGGTTCTCCTGTTCCCAACCTCTTATCTAGTCGAGAAAGGATTCAGTGCGGTTACTCATCTTTTAACAAAATGCAGAGGTCGTCTAAACATCTTCCAGCGTGGTGATCTTCGTCTAATGTTGACGGAGAGGGAGCCGAGTATAAATAAACTCGTGGCGCAACATCAGCCGCAAGGGTCACACTGATAGCAATTGACTAGTTGCTGTTTTCCGAACTGTTTCGTACTTTTTATATTTATGAATGTTACGGCGAAGCCTAGAGCTGGGGAAGAGGGACTTGGAACAGCCAGGCGTCTGGATAGATAGTGTGTGCTTCTCAAAATTAGTATCTTGAAACCCTTTCAAACGTCAAACATCAGCACTTTCAATGCTGCCTTCCTACTGTAGATGCCAATCAAATGTAAAGTTTTGGTTAGTTTTTTCAGAACGCTGATAAACACTGCGTTAGATTGACAGAATTTGATACCGAACAAAACAATTTGATATATTCCCAATATAAAATTTTAAATTCATCTTTGTAAAACATTCTTTGCATATTTAAGTAATTGCTTGTACCATCTAGTCCTCAAAATAACGAAAATGGGTGCAGAAAATGGGCTGGTGGGGCTTGGGGGCATTTGATCAACCTAGAAGCCTCTAAGGGGTGGCTGCGCTAAAAAGGTCGAGAACCACTGGAATAGACAGTTATCACATCGACCACAACTGCTTCGCTTGTCTCCTGATGGTCTAATTTTAAAAACCATTGAATTTGTACGTTAGCCTCGCTTTGTGCACGAGGCATTGTAATGGTGTCTATTAATTGCTATGGTTAAGAGAGCGAATCTGGGCTTATCCCGGACTCCCTTAATTTTATTGATTAGTTAGTACGAAATTACGCATTACTATATAGTAAAACGCTTTCTTTACGTTAAATTTAGGAGTCTATAAAGTTATTTCCATATCTTTGGAGCTAGGGTAGCACGCTTTCCACCCAAGGTATACCCTAGTAGGTTTTGTCATTACTTTCCAACTCTTATGGGAGCGGGTAGGACCGGGCAAATACATTTGGTATGCTTAGCAAGGGACCAAACAAATTTATGAGGCAGTCCATCATTTTCACGTAGAGTTTGATAGTTTTGTTACTTTGTTAGTGGCGTACATTGATTGCTGGATTGGTTAGCCAATAATTATCCAGGGACCACGACTACTCCTTGCTGCCCATTGCTCCTTCCCCCCCTCCCCCCACTCACAATGCTGATTACTGGGGACGAAGATTGGAACGTTTCTTTGTATTTTGGAATAGTTTGTTTCAAATTCGTATCTGATAGACCGCTAGTTTCCCTCAGCATTCGTACTTTATTTACCGAGGCTGTTAGTTACCGTACCTATTTCCTTTTAGTGATGTTTACGGTACCGTAAATTTTGACGTGGTGCAATTGCTTTTATGCGATTATTGTAGATTTTCTTAGTAAGATTCACGTGGCTTATAGTCATTCCATTCAAAGTTGCCCGGTGTCGCGCGAAATTTGTGCCTTGCGAAATTTGTGCTTCCGTGTGTTTCGTTACTTCAGATTGTCTTACGGCAATTGTAGTTTTGTCAGTTACAGTTTGCTGTGCAAGTAATCAAAGTAGGGGCTCGATAGATGTTTTTTATTGATTATGATCTGTGATAAGGGAGAAACGCTGCAAAAATCACATCAAAAATAAAACGAACATTCTTAAAGGTTGTTATTTTATTAATGCGAGAAAGGCTTTGACCCCGATAATGAGATGGAAATGTTTATCATGCACGTATCCAGGCACGCCCATCAACTCCAATTTTTTTGGTTACTTAAAAAGGCAACTACAACTTTTAATTTCACAAACGATATACATAACTTGCAAAATAACTTACGTAACGAACTTCTATATTCGTATGTTTTTATTACATATATGAGGGGGCTCGCCCTCTCGTCAATACTTCCCTCTTTACACTAAAGCCTAAATTTTGCCCCGATTCCTTAAGAATGACCCCTGAATCACAAAGGCCGTAGAATAAATAGTTGAAATTAACAAAATTACTTTAGCGTAAAGAGCTGGTATTACGAGGAGGTGAACCCCTCATATGCGCAATAATTTCTGTTCGTTGTAAGTTTTAATGCTCCTCCTTACTTTCAGTTGAAAAAACTTTTCATATTTATATTTTCATTGTTTATTTAATAATGCTAGAAAACCCCGCACCCCCTTCATCGAAATTCTCTTCCCCATGACAAATTCCTCCATGGAAAGATCCTCTCACGTACACCCCCCTCCCTCTACTTCTAGTTGGTGGCAAAGTTGTGAAAATTTACTATACTTCCTGTTTTGCCACGTTTGCTCGAGTCAAATTTTATCCTTGATAGCTAAGGGTCCTTTACTTACTAAAACCTGTCAGTTTAACATAAGATTTTCGTATTAAATGGAAATGAATCCACCATTTACGTCTGCAAATAGGACAGACATGGAATCACTGAAAAACAAGAAATCATTGAAAACCGGAATTTTTTTTTAAGTAAAAATCATGAAAAGAAATGATCAAAAAGAAAATAAGACTTAGTACCTTTTGTAATAATTCTGTTCCTAGAGCCAAACTTTGGTTTTGTCGTGTTTTTTTCTTAGCACCCCGATTTCAGCTTATTCCTAGAAAGTGATAAGGGTCTAACCTCTACGGTTTTTACGGAAAGTGTGGACCTTAGGCCGGATTGATCAATATGACTTTGCAACTTCGTAAAACTCTTGCCTGGGGCCAAAAATTTATTGTTTCTACCCATTTCTGTTCGTGATATCAGCTGAGTTTATCATTCAACACAATTGGCATGCCGACATAAATAAATGGACCGGCCAATCAACAACTGACAACATAAGGTTTGCAAAAAATCGACGTCAAAGCGCCCCAACGGTCAACAGGCCATGGGAACAGCACAGCACAGCACAGCACAGCACAGCACAGCACAGCACAGCATATAATTGCATGAAACTATAACCGGTTTCAGTTGCATGCAAGTATAAATGAGACAAACTTCAAAGGTATATACCAATGTATAAAAAGTTAATCACACAAGAGATATCAAATGAAGGAAAGAGAGAAGAAATTTGTTGTTTTGCATTAACTGTTTTGCTTGAACATGGATGAACTCAAAATGGATTGGCTAAAACAATATATTCGTTACTTTGTATTTTTTAACATTTGGTTATTTTTATTTACAACTTTCTTTATAGTTGAGTATTTGCCTTCCTCTACGGACTACATTATAGCTAAATTATCTAATTGTTTGTAACTGGTACAAAACAAGAATATTGCACGAAATAGCCTAAACATATTGTACTGAAAAGCTCTTTTCGTCTGACACTCAACATAACGTACCATCGTATATTCGCCAAACATCGACTCCTAAAAGGAAACAACCACCTCGAGTTTCAAAAACACCACTAAGCAATGTGACCCTGCCATAGGCCAGCACTTGCTTGAGAACCCAGACTGTGCCAAAGTGTACATGGACGATTTCTTCCGTATTATAGGAAAGGCCGGGTCTGCATTTCATTTGGCCGTTCTGGAGCAAGTCCACATAAAAGTAAGAAAACCTTTGCTATGCAGACAAAAAGAATTCGTTTTTTTCGCTAGGCCTATTCAATTAATATTGTTGTAATGGACGCTGATTGATCCAAAAACACAAGCCATTCAGGCAGTCCAATTTTTGATTGGCTCCTTCAAAATACAGTTGGGTATACTCTTTCGTACAATCCATTTCGGTCATTCTGACGTTAGTACTCTGAGGAGTGTCAGACGAAAAAAGCTTTTAAGTACACAATGTTTGGAAAGAAGATCTTTGAAGAGAAGACTGGTAAGCTGTGATTTTCTTGTTTGACGTGGATTAATTGTACAATTTATTTATGTACTTTCCTTTGGTAAGAGAAGTAACCAAAAATATATCGTGTTTAAATTTTTTTAGATTTCGAAACTTGTAGATGTTTTTTTTTTAATGAAAATTCAGGAATTATGGGACCGTTTAAAAAGTACGTACGCTTGGAGGGAGGGGGTAAGCACAAAAGCGCACATCTATTGTTTTAGTGATGTCATTCTATTGTTTATTCTATTGGGGTTAAAATTTCCAGATTTTGAGCGTCCGTACTTTTTGAATGGCCCCTGTATACACTTGGAATGACTTTGTTTCCCTTGGACCACACTTCATCAATATTTGCAACTATGTTTATTCAACATCTTCAATACTGTACGAATAGCCAATAGAAAAGAGATGAAAACCTTTCCTCTGCAGGCAAAATGAATTTGACTTCGTACTGGGACTTTCCGGTTAATCTATGGAACCCAAGTGGATGCTGATTGGTAAAAACCCATATAACCAATCAGGCTTTTCAAATTCTAATTGGCTCGGTCAAAAATCTGTTATTTTGTTCTTCCCATTTCAATTCATTCTGACGATTTCTGCTCTAAGGAATGTCAGACAATAAGACCTTTTACCTACTAAGACGATATCGCCGTTTTGTGCATTGTTGATGTTCTGTACCATTAACAAAATACATGTAATCAAGAATCCATGAATAAAGGTTCTTTTGAGCAGAGTACTTGGTAATCGGTTCTTCCTAATGCTGCTTATTGCAGTGGTGATATTTTAAAGATCTCTGATTCGACATTAATATAGATTTAGAGATACGGAAGGGAAGGATTGCGAATAAGGACATAGTGTTGGGAAGGTCAAATGCTCACTACTGAAGATAGTGATGTCAAAAAGCGTTAGTGCCGTCCTGGTATGTTAATCTGGATGGTTTTGAAGGTCCAAATGCCGTTGTATCTAAAAGTAACAAACCAATGGTTGTCGCCATTTTAACCAGTGTAAACAAGATCCAATACACCAAAACAAGATATGTGCAAGTGTTGAGGCCTGTAGAAAGACAAAAAGAAGCATATACTAAACATGGTGAAAACAAGCAATTCAAATTAGCTCACGGGTGGCCAACCTTTTCGCTCAGAGGGGCAGATTTTGATTGGTGTATTCAAATTTTTACAATAGGGTCATCCTGATCATCAAAATTTTTCCTCAAATTTGTACCCATTTGCGGAATTTTTTTTTACACTTTTTGATAAAGTTTGGTTTTTGGGACCCGGAAAATTGAAATATCTAACCGGACACAACTTTTTCCCTGGATTTCTCCATGACTTGTATTTAAAACAAGTAACACATGATGGATGGCCTAAAGATTCAGTGAAATACACCTACTTGGAAATTTCAATACTGAAGTGTGAAATGCTGAGTGACAAAAACCACTAATGTACTATAAGCATTCCACCAATCTCTATTCTGTTAGTACGCTTTGAGCACTATGATGCACATCTATAATCGAGGTAGTATGAAATGGTTTTAAAAATTAAGGAGGCGTTAAAACAAGGAATAAAGTCAACAGTCTGTTAATACTTAGAATATTTTAGAATTTCCACATCAAATATCCCTCTAGATGTTTCTCAAAACTATAGCAAACCATACATTTCCCGATACTAAATCTGGAGCTGAGTTCAAAAATAGATATAAAAATGAAATACAACTATCAAAAACCCTGATTTAAACTACTTAAAATTGGCCAAAAATTAAAAGTGGCTAAGCTGTAAAAACCCGAGTACATAAGTAAGAAGATGATATCTAAAGTGGTTGGAACTTTTAAAATGCTGTAGAATTTATAGGTTGTATATTTGTAACTATTAGTTCCTGTTAATAAAGAACAAATGCACCTTCTGCATTTAGCTGTGACCATTTAAAAAAACAAGAGTAGAGCAGACATTAGATATTGCTCCCACAACATTGATTACAACTTTGCTCACTGCAGCCATTGCTAGATTAATGCCTTATAGTAAAAATGAATGAGTAAGGGTTCATCTCGAGCAAACGCCTTCACTGCCATTTTAAAGGTTGTATTGTACGGTAATTAACGAACGGTTGGTTAATGATATGAACCGAGAACATGCGATTTGAAGACAGCAAAGTTGTGCAGAGACATTGTATCTCGGGTTTACTTGTTTTATTTCAATTTATCAGAAGCATGTGCCTAAAGTATTCACAGGGACCCTGTGATATGTGGAATTAAAAACTGTGTCAGTTACATGGTGTGACGATGATAATAAAGAGTTGACATTTTGTTACTTTTCTTCATAATGTTTTTACAGTAGAAAGGATCTCCGACTCTCATTAACTTGCTATGATTATTTCTTTCTTGCTAAATTATTTTCAAAGGTTTCCAACTGGTTTGGAAACAAGCGTATTCGATACAAAAAGAACATTGGAAAGGCACAAGAAGAGGCGAACATGTATGCTGCCAAAGCTCAACAAGTATCCGGCTCAGGCGGTGGACCATCTTCTTCTGTACTAGGAGCCTCGCCAAACGCTACTGCAAATTCGACGCCAACGTCTTCCAATGCATGTGATTGTAAGTGATTAACGTGTTGTATTTTACTGTATTTTAAGTCGCGTTTTTGGTAACCAGAATGCAGGCGTGGCCTTGATTGTAGCATATTCAATGAGAAAGTACAGAATTAGCCGCATCTGTGAAAGGTAGCGATTAGATACTGAAATAGAGCCAACTTCATGCTGCGTGTGAATACACCTTTTTTATATAAGCCACCCAGTTACTAAGGCTTCAGTCCTCAAATTATCTAAAAATTAAGCAACTTGCGTAGCAACCCTCAGCCGTGACAGTCAGTTAGCAACTTTTTTCATAGAACGAAATTACAAATTTTCTTAAAAATAAAGACAGAAGAATTCTTTTTTGACTTGAAACAAATACATAACGAACTATTTACATGTATAACTCACTCTAAGTAGACAGAAGAAAAACTAGAAGCACTTGCTTGAAAACCCAGATGGTGCCAAAATGTACACGGACGATTGTTTACGCATAACAGGTCGGCATTTCATTTGGCCGTTCAGGGATCAGTCCATATAAAAGCAAGAAAACCTTTGCTATGCAGACAGACAGAATTCGTTTTCTCACTAGGTTCAGTTAATCTTGTAGTAGACGGTGATTGGTCTAAAAGTACAAACCATCCAGTCAGCCCAATTCTGATTTTGAAACATACAATTGGGTTTGACTTTCCGTACGTTTCATTTCCACAAATTCTGACGGTTGACATTTTGTCTGAAGTACAGTATGTCAGACAAAAAAGCTACAAAATGTTAAATGCTCTTTCGTGCAATGTTTGTGTTCTTAAGTACAAATCGGTTTTGTAGAGATACACTTAAGGTAAAAGTGTCAAGAAGCACTCAGACCTCCAATCTTATGACTTAGTGAACTGAGTACTCAGTCCTATCGCCAATGTGCAGTGGCTGGCAAAAGCAATGATTTCTTGTAAAATATAACTGTATTCGACCGCTACTCTCATCTTTCTTGCCTTCATTCTTCTTGAGAATGGTCAAAAATCTTGTTTCCGGCAATATTTTCTACAATACCGAGAAAATTCTCCGTCATGTTTCAGTTTTTTGTATTTATTTTTTGTTTACATTGATCTGAGTGTGTTTATAGAAAAGTTAATTCCTTTGTGTTTGGTTTTTGTTTTTAAAAGACACGAGAGAAATATAAACTAAATTACTACCGAGAATCGAACCCGTGACCAACGCTTTTGCGGCGTGTGCTCTACCAATTGAGCTAGGCGACCTCCAATGTTGACATTCTCTGTTTTTCTTGTCGCCACATCAGCTCCGAATCATCCGCCGGTGGACATCGACATCAAGGTCAACGCAATTGCAGACCAGCCTCACTTAGACATTTGTCTTGAATTAAGGAAGGACTGCCATTCGGCCCGTCTATCCTTCGCGGACCCTTGTTCTACATTGATACTAAAGCGTTACCCAAACCGGATCCCAACAGTGGAGTAAAGCACAGTGGCTGCAGAGGCAAAATTTGCATGTTAATTGCTTCTCAACAACAAAGCACGTCAAAAACCCTTGAAGTGTCCTACATTACCAATACTGATTTTCGTGGAACGGCAAGCCTCGTGGCCTTGTTCTTGAGCCAAAAATCGAAAGCGAGGTTTGAAGACGTCTGCCGGGCCATTTCATTCTTTAAAACATCGCCAAATTTCCTTATTTGAGGTATCGTACGATTATGTGTACTGATTAAACCAATGAGAAGAATACCTTGATCATTTTGTTCACGCTGCTAACTGGACAGCTTCTCGGTCATTTGACTAGGATCATGTGTTGTATCTGTTCTCATTGATGACATATTGACGGCAGGTTCTTTCCATGGTCCGTGAGAGGCGGTCCTACTAACGGGTTAAGCCTGCTTCATGTCTTGCTTTTCTGACTGGTAGCGTAAATTGAGGGGCATCGCCCTTGTATTCCCCAGCTGCCCTTTATTTATTAGTTAGCCTGTTTGGTGGATTTTCTGTTTATTTAGGGTAGTTTGTATGTCGGGCCCACTGCTCATCAGCGGTCTTTGATTGAGAGACTGTCAACAAAGGAAGGTTGTAAACCGAATCCCGTGCAAGTATCGTAAAAGCCTGAACGCCGTTTTGCTCTCAGACTCAAAGACCCTAACCAAGACGTTTGTTGGAGTCAGCGGCGGACTAGTATCAACTAGGCAGGTGTGACATTTGTCAGTTGCTAGATATTTTCATCTTTATAAAAAGTTCTTTGATGTTACCTTTCCGTCTTGCATTTGATACTGCTTATCTTTCCTCAGTGATTAATTACGGCTCATAATTAACTTTTTAATCTACTAACAGGTAAACTTTGACAAGGAGCCCAGACACAAATTTCTGGACCTTCTTGGGTACAACCATACCGAACTATCAAGACAGGGAGGATGATATGCGTTCTAATCGGGATAAGTTGACATTGAATGTCATTCACAGAGATTATACACTTCTGAAATCGAAGGGTTTACATTCAAAATATATCTTCTATGTAGTTATAAGTATTGAATTCCAGTTAAAGTGGTAACAGGATTATGCCAATACCATAAAATCAACTATTGATACCTTGTAGTTAAGGCTAGCGCACCACCCACGACTTTCTATTGTGTTGGGAATAATTTCAACCAAAGGGTCAATGGTTATACCAATATTTGACATTGGATAAACGTCATGCCTGTGTAGATATTTTCATTTTTAACATAAATAGTACCAACATTGAATTAACGTCATTTCAACGCCTGAACTATGACGAAGCGTCAACTTTCATAGAGAACGAACCAGCAACGTTGATTCGATTTAAAATGGAATGTATATTGTATAAGTTTATCTGGCATGGAAATACCTGGAAGAAGAGAACTATTACACGATACTGTTTTATGCTGTACGTTGTAGGAAGCACACAATATATTCTGTGGTTGGGATGTATAGAGCGCAGATGGATAAACTACTATTTACGATTGGAGAGCAAGTGGAAAACCTTTTTCGCTGTGATTTTTATTGATTACATCAAATTTACGTGTCAGAAAAATTTCCATTTAACCCTACGATGCAGTAAGAAAAAAAAGAAAGTTGTTAAGGAACGTCCCCAATATAGTTACGACTCTGAGAAGTTCTTGGTTTTTAAATCGAGAATTTTATCATGCACTTTATAATATACTTTATCATAACTAATAAAACATTTGTTTTTTTCTACTATCTGTTGTTTATTTTATCTTATTTCAAAATTGAAAAGTGGTTTTTTCTACAACCAGAATGTTGCGTGTGTGTAGAGGGGTGTGTTGGTATTTTTGGTGAAGCCTGAACATATTTCATACACTTGTTGAAGCAGACGAGCCTCGACAGCCATTCTTGTAAATTGTTACAGTAAATGCAATCGGATATTTTCCAAGCACTTTACCCGTAAGGCGCTAAGGAATACTGCAGTACAGTGAAATAGCATTTCTTATTCTACAAATCAGTTGTCCGATTGGGTGATTGGTGCGGGGTTGATCGATTCGCAGGAGTTCCCGATGGGGGCCGTCGAGGGTATTGGTCAAAGGATCCGTGGCGGTCCATTCGATGACGACGCTTTGATAGGCTGGTCCAATGGGGCGGGGGTTTTTAAAGGTGGCGGTCCCACTGCCGGGCTGTTCGGTGTGGACCGTGTAAAGCTTGCCGTTTTCATTGAACGCCGGATGGAAGGCGAAGCTGTTGAAGCCGTCGCTCCAACCGGTGCTCCGGAGATCTGCGAACGTCGCCTCAAAATCAAGATAGGTCGTTAGGGGTTCGGCTGTATCCGGATCGGGCAGGACGTATAACTTGCCTGCCATGTCTGCGATGAAGAGCCTCTTAGTGCCGTCATGAGCGTGAGCGAGGAGGTTGAGTCGGGCTCGTGCTCCTTGGGGATCATTGCGGGTGCTACGCGGGGCTTGGGCGATATCTTCCAGACCAATCACGAGGCCCGACATTGAGATCCGCTCTGGGATCGGATTGTTGATCTGAGCGGCGGTGAATACAGGAAGTGTAAGAACTGCTAAAATGGATAAGTGACGAATCATGCTGGGCTTTTTAGGGCGGCGCTAGGAGGGGATTCTATCGGCCCCGAGGGTGGGGATCAAGCGCGGTGGTGGGGCGAGCGTACTCGCGAGCCGTTCCTGCCTATAGCGTTCTGCGGAGTCTGTTGTGTTTGCTTACCCCTATCTTGCCCAGCGGCTCGCGGGTACGCTCGCCCTACTTTTTGCCTTTTTGTCCGTTGGGGTGTTTGGATTGGGGCATTCTGAATGCCGGGTCCAAGGGCTTGCTTTGACCTCTTTGATCGTTAACGTCAGCGTATGCTGTCTTTTCGTTTTGGCTTCCTGGTGCTGTCGATTGCCATTGTGCAGGGGACTCTGACTTGTCGCGTGCAGGGCCAAGTGGAACCTGCGACTGACGGACCCAAGCCCTTGAGTCCGATGGAAAGCGCCCAAGCGTTCCAAGTTCCCGAGGGGGCCGATCCTGATGGTGATTGCGCTTTAAGCGTCCATGCGCACAAGCCACTCATGCAGGGGCAGGGCATTTTTCCATTTGTCGATGCAGAAGTCGACGAATTCAGCGCTCGCCATTTGTTTCGGATGTTGAAGGTAGTAGGCGGCGTGCAGGGCGTTGAACTTCAGCAGGCGTTCGATTTCGGGATCGTCCGTGGAGAAGCCGCGGGGCAGTTTTGCGTAGTGCGCGCCGGCGAGTGGCAGGTCGTTCTTCGCCATTTGCTTCTCGATTGCCAAGAGGTCGCTGGCCGCATCCGTTTCGGCGATCGCTGTGCGGTATTTGGCAAGCCGTTCCTTGTCGAAGCCATGGGCGCCGGCGCCGAGGATCAGTTCGTCGGCCGTCAGGCGAAAAAACAGGCCAGAGATCGCGCCCTTGCGCTGGCCCTGCCAGAACCACAGGTCGAGGTGGTCCTTGTAGGGGCGCTTGTCCTTGGAAAAGCGAATATCGCGGTTGATGCGGAAGATCGAACCATTGACCTTGGGTTCAGCGACCAGATCCGGCGACAGCCCGGCCAGCGGTTCCTTCAGGGCAAGGATGAAGTCCTTGGCGACGCCGATGTAGTTGGCATCGTAGTCGGCGCGATGGGCGTCGAACCAGGTCTTGTTGTTGTTCTTCGACAGGCCGTCGATGAAATCGAGCGTTGCCTGCCGGAACCCTTCGAAAGAAGGCATGATGTCTCCCCCAGTGCAGTTCCCGGACACCAGGATCTATAAACCATAGGCTAGAGCAAAGGGCGATAAGTTTGGATCATTTGATGGCTGCAGATCGGCTCCACTCGGCCAGGCGCGTCGCGCAGCGCGATGTCGGGCAAGCGGCGCAACGCAGCCGATGGGCCGATACCCTTCGGGCCGGGCGCTTTTGGCCCCTGGCGTCGTTGGCTTGCACTTGTGGTGGGGTGGCACCACGGCCTGCAATCCGCCTAGCCAGAGACCAAAATCGCCGCGGTCAAATGGTGCAAACTTATCGCCCTTTGAAAAGAAATAACAGGCTTTTTTGAGATCCTGATTCTTTTCCTTTTTTATACTGGGGTGATAAGTAAAATTGTCACTAGTCATACTTCTTGGAGGGTGTGGGGGCCATACACAGTATTTTTTCTGGAGGACGGATGTAAAAACATTCAAAAACGTACCCAGAATGTGTTTAAATTTATGTTTGTTACTTTTTTAAGAGTCAGACCAAATGGTGGGCTCAAATCCCATAACTTCTTATCCTGGATGGACCTGGGAGGGAGGATGTGGTGTATTTTATTGATTCGTCGGTCCTCCTTAATGACTAATTCGGTTTTATCAATAGCTAATATAATACCTTTTTCTTTTATACTAATTAGTTGAAAAAGCTTTCTGAAAAAGAAGTTTTTCTAAGAAAAGTAAAGGCCGTATTAAACCTAAGATCATAAAAAACAAAGATCTATAACCATTCAAACTTTGCGACCAGAAATTACTATTAAAAAGATGAAACGAACAAAACAAACAGAAATCTTTTACTATTCACGAATAAAAAAGCAGAAAAACGAACAGAAATTAAATAAACAAGCATAGCTAACAAATATACAACAGGTATTAATATAAATGATTAAATAAATCCTGAAACAAGTAACATTAAATTGAATATGCAAAACAAGCTTAAAACGAACAAAAATCATTATAAGCAAGAGTTTGGCCACTGTTCCCTTCCCTAACTATAAAAGTGCGTCATTGGCGCTTTACTGAAAACGAATTGTATTACAAATATTTTCTTTTGTACTTCATTCAACACTGAAAAGAAAAGAAATGAAAATTACAGTGAAATAAAATTTGAAATTATGAGCTTTCAGCAATTAATAATGTACTGTTTAAATTTATTAGTTCTTTACAAGACCGTTCAAGACACATATGGTATTCACTACAAACAAGAGTTTGGCAACTGTTCCCTTCCCAAACTATAAAAGGGTGTCATTGGCACTTTACTGAAAACGAATTGTATTGCAAATATTTTCTTTCGTACTAAACATTACTTTTTATATTTAGTGTATCTATTTGATCCTTTTTTCCTTTTTTAGTTAAAGGCAGCCGAAGCTAGAGCTCGACAAGCAGTGCAGATGCAACAACAGCAGCAACAAGGTCCACAGCCGACTGTACAGGGTCCTCTACCAACACAAGCAGTTGCCAGTCATCATCCATTGTGAGCTATGGAAAATCCTCAAGATACCCAGAGATTTTTAGAGATTATGTTGCGCCAATCCAACCGGCTCGAATCAATCATTGAAGATTTGATGATGCTCTCAAGACTCGAGCAAGATGATCAACTCAGATCGACTGATCTGGTCGAAGCCGATTTGGTGGGGGTGCTCGAAACAAGCCAACAAGTTTGCGGGCACCGGGCCCAGGGTCGCCATATCACCCTCCAGGTCAAACGCCCTCCTTCACCCCTCAAAACAAGATTTGTCTCAAGAACTCTCCATCTCCA
>JAAAKM020073195.1:152010288-152089220 GCA_010016025.2 Alatinidae sp. Z8VKAUB7J3
TTAATATTCAACTCATCGAGCAGGCTGTGATTAATCTCACGATCAATGCCATTAATTATTCTCCCGAAGGTTCTTGTGTGACTTTAGAGGCCCATCGAGAGTCAGCCGATGGTTATGTGATCAACGTGATTGATGAAGGTCCGGGCATTGCTCCTGAACATTTGCCTCGCCTTTTTGAGCGGTTTTACCGTATTGATAAAGGCCGGAGTCGAGAGGTGGGGGGCACAGGTCTGGGTTTGGCGATTGTGAAATATATTGCCCGGGCCCATGGGGGGGATGTTTCGGTTGAAAGCACCGTGGGTCAGGGCAGCACGTTTTCTATTCACTTACCCCATATCAGTTCTTCTTAAAAACAGGCGGTGGCCCCCGTTTTAAAAAGGCGGCCACAGGGGGCCGCCTCTACAAATAATTGCCAAAATGAAAAATTGGAACTCAACAAATAATTCACTAACAACAAATTAATCATTATTTAATCAATAACTGATTTCTTTCTCATAGTCACTGTTCATAATAACTCACAAAATCTTTTTAGGAGTTCCTATTATCAAACGGATGTATTAAAGATGCGTTAATTCAAAGTTACCCTCAAATCCAGACATCGAGCAGCCAAAAACTTCCGCTTCGGCTACACGTTCAAATATCCCTCCAAATGTAGGCCAAGTATCCAAGCCTAAGACATACATTCATAAGGGCCTTGGCAAATTGTGAAAAGATACTTTTAGGTGCCTTCGGAATGTTCATAATATGCGATAAAACAAGTACAGGACGCTAAAAACGGTAAGTCGAATGTAAAAATTGGATTTTTACAGCAGGTTGTAGCCTGAATATGTCGGCCACCCGTAAGAACTGAAGCCCAAACCGATTATACTATTGTCAATCAACTGCAACATATATCATAGAATGTTGCTTCTAAATAATAAACTTTTTACCACTTCAAAAGAATGTGAAATGAGAGGAAATTTAAAAATGAAAAATTTATTAGACCATTTTTATCTGAAGTCATCTAAGAGCTCAGTCCAGACCTTTTGTTGTAGCTCATTAGTACTTGATTAATATTTCTGAACAGAAATTTAGCTATTGTTTCTTTTATGTGGATGTTTATCAAATTTAAAACTGTTAGAACAACAAGAATTTTTCTGATCACTTCAAGCCAATTTCATTGTATGTGCAACAATAGGGGTATTTTTGGTCCCAGGTATTCCATTGTTGATTTCTTGGGAAGAAGTTGATCGTTTAGGGGATATTTACGTGTAGAGCTATATTTATTCAAAAGTAAGCCTAGTTTTTTAGTATATATTTTTTAAATATTTATTACATTGGTCGACATTTTTTTTCGACCAAAACGTTACCAGGTAATGGGCACATGTTTCTAGGCTATTGATTATCTTTTAGTTTTCACAATATTATGATTACATCGGTGATGAAAGGAGAAGCTTGGGAAATTTTGATTAGGAGTCGTATGTCTTTGAGTTCCAGAATCGTATATTTTATTGAAAGTTCTTGTAAATATGTCTCCACAAACCAAAGAAGACGCGGGGAATTCGCTAAACATGAAAAGAACATCTGAAGTCTATTGATATATATTTGAAAACAAAGGCCCTACTTTAACTTAAAAAACCCAATAAATGAAACTAAACAAGAAGTTACGAGGTTTGAGACAGATATTGACAGGACGTAGAAAACAAAAACTTAGTTGATCATTTTGCATATATTTATATGGCTTCTTAACATGGGTTGATTTCCTCTTTACCGTATGAAGCAGAATCCTGTTGGACGTATGACAACAAATTCATCAAAGGTTATAGGTCTATACGTGCCCAAAATAACGGAGAAGGTACGTAAAATTTTTCCTATATAGTTCAAGGCCCCTTCGTGTGCATTGAGCGTGCTAAAACTTTGCTACGTCGATCGTCCTGCCAACTGGCAGGAAGCTCATCTGAGGCGTTAATGAGCAATGGTGTTAGCTTCCTCAATAGATCATGCCACAGGGCGGTGAACGATTGTCGATCCACTTTAACCGGAAAAATGGTCCAGTAGCGTTCGTCTGCAATCGTAATACATATAAACAGATTTTTATTACCATTGTTGTCACCCAGCTCCCCCGCAAACACAACTTTCTTACTGCACAATCTAAATGGCGAGAACTTACTGTGAGGCTAAGTGCCTCGTTTTGGAGGTTCTCCGCTTTCTAGTTCCTGTGGTATTATTTATTACCTCGTAGAGCAAAACTAAGATGGATTGTGAAATATGCTGAAAATAGTTAACTAGTGAAATTAAGGTGACAATGAATTTACCAAATGAATACAGTACACACAACCACCAAAGAAGAAAAATTAATAAATGAAAAGTCGCATGTCTTTCCAATTATTTCTTTCAAATTTTAATCTATAAATAATGAAATAAGCAATATATCATGTCGATTATGAAATCTTATAGAAATTTTACATTTTTACTGATGTTCCTTTAATTAATGGTTTGAATATTCTGTTAAACTGTTGTACTGAGGAATTCCTGAAAATCTACTGGCTATATTTTTAACTTCATTTCCCATCACCTCATGAGGCAGTATGATACTGTTGCGGACGTTGTAGCTGCGTGGCCTCTTTCTCGAGTCCCAAAACTGTTGTACCGTTTAACTTCCCTAAATAAACATTTCCTTCTCTAATCTTACCAGTTAAATTTGAAAAACAAGAAAGAGGTTATACAGTTCCGCTCTGTATATTTCAGTAAATAGAATCGTACGTCCTCTACAAATTGCAGGAGTGGGAAACGGCCCTGCTAAGCTTCAAATCTTGATTCTGCTTTTTCAGTTTTTAGAAAGAGGCCGCCAAGAAAGTAAATAAGCAAACCGTCCTTAACAGAAACAAGGAGCTCAAAAATTTACAAGGTGACTGAATCTCACATTGAAAGAACAACGTTGAGTAACCTTAACTTACACGTGAAGATAATCGAGTAATGCTTTTTAGACCAAGTTAAGATGAATCAAAGCGAGGTTGTGACTTTGGTTCTTGCAAGCTGTAACCGTTCAATAGTATCCAAGATTTAAAATCGTGTTTATGGGTAGTCATGAAAACATGTTGGAATAGTAATGCAGATTTATCATCGAGAAGAGAGGATTTGAAATGTCAGTTTTGAAAAGAACACTAGAGAAATAGAAAATATGTTACCACCGGGGATGTAGATTTGTGTGCATCACTCATCAAAAGTTAAGTTTTTACTAACAGTATAACTTGGTGCAAGTCTGACCTTTATCCTGTATGTGATTTTTTTAGAAGTGAGGCTAGTTTAGCTTGTTCTCAAAAATCTACTCGATTTGTCAACGTAGGTTGCAGAGCCAAGCAGAACCTGACATCGAGATAAAGGGATCTAATTTTGATAATTCTTTTTAACAAACGATGCTATGCAATGTAGTTTATTCCTGAACCTTAGTTACTGAAGAGGACTATATTGGAAATACATAGTCAACTCACGTGCAAAGTATTCTACTAAGAATTACAAACGGTTTCCAAACTTTACCCACTTCCGCAGTATTTGTATCTCTACTTCATTTGGCATTCCAAAGATTTCCGTTGTGACATTACCTATAACATTTGCGAATAATACAACATAATGACAGTTATGAAAAAGTCATAAACGAAAATATCCGAGAATTTACACCACATCATTTTATAGGAGTAAATAATAAAAGAAAACTTTAGATAGGAAATGCTTTCCACGAAATAAAATTAATCTAATATAATTTACTAACTGAGAGGAGTAACTCCGTTACAATTGTAAACGAGAGAAAGTTGTCTAAGCCTAGTGATACTCTGTCTCTAGACGGCGGTGGTGCCCTTGTGTTTGCGTCTAAGGCATATTCGCCGTGGGCGTTATTGTTCCTTAGGCAAGCGCTTTTGTTTATTAGTTTCTGTAGTAATCATTGACAAGGTACTATCAATAATGTTAGCCTCGGAGTAGGAGCGTGTAACAAGAATCTTATGGTTTATTATTTTGAGCATGTTTAACTTTGTTGATCTAAGTTTGAGATATCGAATATTCCCAACAACAAATGCTTAACTTTCATTAAAATGTATATGACAAGTAACGAGTTCACATGTTTAGTTCCCGTTTGCGAATGGATCTTGTAAAGAAATAGGCCGGATATTTCTTATGTATTTTTATGCAGGAATGCACCTGATGATGCAGCTGACGTCCAAAGCATGCATCATATGTTATTCAATGCTCATGACAGCCAGATTTAGAAGTCAGTTCTACATGATAGATGTTCATAATCGCTTGACACTTAAATTCAGTTTTAAAGAGGAGCGCTAAATGCAGCAATTGAATACCGTGAGAGTAACATCCAACCATACATCTATCTCAATGTTTGCAGAAATTTTGGGACACCCTATTTGTGATAGAAATAAAAGAAGAAAAGTAATTCATTCAGTTAACGGACCTTTGTATATTCCCGATTGCACCAATGAATTTGGAAGAAACACGCTGTCAAAACGTTGACCACTGCCGCCCTTCATCAAGCTGTGAAGAAAAAGAGCTTAAAATAATTATTTTGTCTAAAATTGTCTTTGACCGTCTCTTTTATTTCATGCTTTAACAGCAATTCAATGGGCCCAAATCAATAATTCTACTTGGCTTAGTACAAATGCAGTTCAAAATGTGCGAAAATTCAAACCTAAAAATATGCAGAAGTGTAAAGATGCTTTGCTTTGATTGTCTTAACGGAAGCTTAAACAGAGTTTAGTTGCGAAGTGGTTGCCATCTGTATTTTCTATTAATTTAGACTACAATTTCATTGCAAAGAGAAAGAGCAGACAAATTGTCTTGTAAGTACGTGCTTCTTCATGCTTCTTAACCCTAGTTTACGGTTACTTAGTTTTCACATTATTAGATAAATATCTCAAATTTAATTTTTTGGCTTCTATCCACACAAACCATTTGAATGGTCTAATATTTTATTTATTTGATACAACTGAAAGACGGTATACTGTTGAGTTACGGAAATATTGGAATATCAGAAACGTTTCTGATACTTAAAGAAAGTTGTTTTAAATTACAATTTTGATATTTTTGTCCTTTGAATATTGAAGGTCTATCAAAGCTCTATCACAGATTACTGTTAATATAATAAACTGAATAAAAAATGCCCAAAAATTCAGGAAAAATTAGGATTTCGGTAGTTTGTCAACCTCGACGCCCCTCCCAGGTACGTCCCGAGTTGACACTCTCTGCTATGAAGAGTTTCGTTTACACAAAATATTTTCTTGTCTTTGTTTCTTCTCGTTAAATTTAATTTCACTTATTTTCACACCAAGAGCGTGCAATTCTTCCGCTTTAACAACTTTTATTGATCTAGCATTATGAATCAGCTAAAAATATGGAATAAAATGAATTTTATTGCGTTATTCATGGCAGGGGACACTATTATAGCCCTGGGTTCCAATGTAGCCAATGTCAAACAATTGAACTCCAACACTGGATACTAAGGATGCAGTTAGACTAGTTGAAAAAGTAACAAAAGGACTAAACATCATTCACGCCACAGGGAGCCGCAGTGGTTTTATTTATTTAGAAGGTAATGACAGCAGTGGAAGAGAGATGTAGGTTATTTACTCTCTGGCACTTGCACTATGGCCGCACAACCTTCTACGACATGCGTTATTAATATATTGTGTAATAACAGACTTGTAGACTTCCCTGCTTAGTCTTAACATAAATATAGTTAACCCCTTCCCCATATACGTTTAAACTTTTCAAAGCTCTCCTTAGTAAAATTGAAAAGTCTAAAGACTGAAAAAACAAAGGTCCTTTGATAATTTGAGAACGTTTTTACTTCTATAAAAGGGTTTGCGATCTAGTAAGACATGTTGAAGTCAGGAAAAGTTTTCTTTAAAATGAGAGGGAATTAAGGGTGCCTATAGCATTAAGTTCCTCCCTTTCATCAAACCATTTACGATCAACATATGTTACCATGTCTGAAATTAATTTCAGACACTTCATATAGACCACTTTTGATACTATGCATATTATTAACAATATTGTTTTGATACTGTATATTCTCATAGCGGCCTGATGCAGGTAACGGCAACATTCTGTAAATATCATATCGTACGTTAACAATGTCTCAAAACTGTGATTATTCTAATCTTCCCTTTGCGTAGACGAAGGAAAAGGGCAAGATATTAAACTGCAGCATGGAAGTGCTTGTTTCTCTATCTGACCTTCTTCAGTATTACCGATTTCTAAGTGTACAAGGTAGGTTTTTCCTTGAAGTTTTAAAGTACTACTTTGTCTTACTTTTGTGTTGCGGAGTCAAGGTAACTGTAACGTAATTATAATCAAAAGAAATTTCAAAGTCCGTTAATGTTTTCATGGTAAACTACATAGAGAGTATGAATATGAGTTTCGTCCGTGGAGGCTCGTGCGAGGGGTTGAGGTCGGTTGATTGTAGCAATTTTTATATTTATGTCAGATATATATTGTTGACTAGAACATTGTGGATTACAGTACCTCTTTACTAGCCGTATCAGAAGATAAAAGTGGCTTTATGTGGAGTCACGGAGCCCTTCTCACGAAATGTATCTATTTACTTTTATGTGCAAGATTTTTTCAAAAATTCCCTGACAATTCCCTGATTTTACCCACAAAATGAGTCAAATTTGATATTCCTGGTTTCCAAGTTGGCTGTGAACCCAGGTACATTCTTATATTTCGGGAAGCGCTGTGGCAGGGAAGTGGATACTCCCTATCGTTTGCACGTTTTTCTGCGCTAGCGAAAAACTTAGACGAAAGAAACAGGTTAACTTACGAGCACAGTGCGCTTTTAAGAAGGTTTCTATCCTTTGATTGAACCGCTTTCTTTTTACTGAGATTTTTATGTCCGATAGCCTCATCTTTTCGGGGCATCACACCCCATACGCCTATACTTAGTAACCTACTAGCCAGAACTGGAGGCCAGAACTGGAGGCCATTGCGTTTATTGATGAGCATTTGGTTTCTCTGTGTTAAAATATTCTGCGACTACATTAAAAGTTCTGTCCCCGTATTCTTTCGTTTAGGATCTTGGGACATTTAATAGATGCAAATTCTCTGACGTTAATGTTCTTACTGGGGTGTACCTGGATACCATGCTGCAGACATATTCAGGAGCTTTCTTATTTAAGGGTTGATAATAAAAATTTTAAAATAATTTACTGCTTGACAGGAAGCCAGGACAATCTAAATAACAGGCCTGGACAACATGCACCCGGAGGCCAGAACTGGAGGCTATTGGCTTTATTGATCAGCATTTGGTTTCTCAGTGTTAAAATAATGTATGCACAAAACAGTATTGAATTATTGAAAACTCAATCGTTAACAATAACACGAAAGCGTAAATTTCATAGATTTTTCATAGAACTATTGTGGCGCCTAAATGCAACAGAACTGTTGATATTTGTCTAGAAGGTGAGCGTGTATTTTATTCAGGAGGATAATCTGATATAAAATTATCGCTATTTGTGACACAAACATGCCGCGGAAATGTTGTGTAACGAACTATCATCATCATCATCCGGTGCCCTGCTTTATAGCGTTGGCGATCATGTCTTTCCACACATCTCTATTTTGAGTCGGCAATTTCTCAAGACCAAAGCATACATCTTGTAACAGACACGAACGAGGGAATTTTTTTGATAATATGCATAAAAATGCCCAGAAATTTAGGAATGCTTAGGATCCCGGAAGGAGGCAACGTCCTTGACCTGTAGACGCTCCTTGTAGTGGATCTCTTATTGAACGGAAGAGGTGGCTCCAGACACGTAAAGAAACAGAAGATTCTGGTCTCCGGGAGGTAAAAAAACGTTTTTTTTTTTTTTTAATTAAAGACCAATATTGACAAAAATCACATCAAACAGACCTACCACGGGAAAATCTATACAGGTTTATTTATGGCAGGGTTCAATATTTTGATCACTTACTCTAATATAACAATTCCTCTATTTACTTACTTGAATGTATATATTTTAAAAAAAGGAACAAAAAAGAAGCAATTGTAATTTTTACAAATAATCAAAAAAGATTCACAAGAACCTCGAATGAATTTGTGTGTTTTTATAATTTCCTGTACTTCCCGCACAAATCATCTTTTCGATACTGTTTAGACAATTAACCTACCCTTGAAATCCTCCGTGCCCTGACAATTTTCTTTGTCGTTTAAAGTAAAATTAAAAAAACATTTATTGGGAGTGGGGAGATAATTTTATTTTATTTTATTTAATTTTTTTTATTATTATTGTTAGCCTTTATTTATGTATATTCTGTATTAAGGGGTAATTGAGTGAGAGTGTTTTTGTCCTTCTTTAATTTTTGTTTTCTTAATTAATTAGGTTGAGAATCAAATGATTGCAACCGTCCAATATCAGGCTGTTTGAGCCTTCCCTGGGCGGTTGTGTGTATTTATAGTTTTTGTAATTTAGTAGTTAATAAAGAGTTCATTCATTTGTAGATGTGAGTTATTTCTTAGTCCTTTTGTGTACAATACTGTAAGCAGGAACGTAGCCCTAGTATATACAAAATGAAGGGCGAAGGCAGAATGGGTAGGGCTGATGTAGGGAGAAACGAAGGCAGTGAAAAATAGTATGCGACGCCCGGCTCGCGCACGGGTTCTATGCGCTCGAGGATGTGACATTCGAGTATTTCTGCGCCGGCGCCTATGACGAGGCCGCCGAGGAGGCGTGGTTCGTCGCCCCGGCCATCCGGGCCGCGCTCGGCTTCGAGACCTTCCTTCTGTCGGACAAGGACCGGAACGGCCGCCCGCTCGACCGGCCCGTCCGCGCCGCCGCGCAAGCCAGCACAGCGCCGGAGGCGCGACCATGAGCAAACTCACGCTTCTCACCGCCTGCTGGAACAGCGGCAAGACCATCGGCGACACCCTGCGCTCGGTCAACGCCCAGACCTATGGCGATATCGAGCATATCATCGTCGACGGCGCGTCGAAGGACGACACGCTCAAGATCGTCGAGGAGGTCGGAACCCGCGTGACCAGGGTGGTCTCGGAACCCGACAAGGGCATCTACGACGCCTATAACAAGGGCGTCGGCCACGCCACCGGCGACATCATCGGCTTCATCAATTCCGACGATTTCTATTGCTCGGCGACCGTGGCCGAACGGGTGATGAAGGTGTTCGAGGATCCGGCCGTCGACGCCTGCCACGCCGATCTGGTCTATGTCCATCCCGAGCGCACGGGAGAGATCGAGCGGCATTGGCGTTCGAAACCCATCACGAAGCGCGCGCTCTCCAGCGGGTTCATCCCCGCGCATCCGACCGTGTTCGTGCGCGCCGGGGTCTATGACCGGGTCGGGCTTTTCGACCTGACCTACCGGCTGGCGGCGGATTACGAGTTCCTGCTGCGCACCTTCTATCGCTATGAGGTCAGTTCGGTCTATGTGCCCGAGATCTGGGTGCGGATGCGTTCGGGCGGGGCGACGGGGGGGAATCTCTCCTCGATCCTGGAGCAGAATCGCGAGATCCGCGCGGCCCAGGTCAAGCATGGCGTGAAATGCTCCAGCGCGAAATTCTGGAGCGTCCAGATCGCCGTCCGGCTGATGCAGCGGCTGCGCGGGCCTACGGCCGAGGCGCCGAACCTGCTCCATATAGAAGAGAAGCCCATTATTACCTCGCATACAACTTGTATGCAGAACGATTGCACCCTGCAGCACCCATGCTACTTCTAAAATTACTTTAACCGCCCACCCCCAAATTTGTTTTGCTGTGCTGGTTTTTCTCCAGCAGTCGTTATAAAACAAAAAGCTGTAAGTTGTATAGTTGAGGAATTTGTACAGCACATTTGTAACATGTGTAACTTGAACCTTCCAAAATATCTCCAGTTGTTGAATTTCATGTAGTCACGTTTCAGTGTGATGAAGATCCTAGCACATGGGAGAATAAAGTGAAGTTACTGAATGGGCCCTTGGCTATTACATCTATTTAAGCCGTTTTTATCAGAAGGGGTTCTTCTCACTAAACTAGCACTGGACACAGAGCTGTCCTCATCAAGCAGAAGTGCATGTTGCACGCCAGTTCACCAGTTAAGCCAAATGTCTGTCTATTGATACAACTTGACATGCAACATTCGAAGTGTAAATGCATACTTGTGTGCAAGGGTCTGTTGTTTGGCCTGTTGTGTTCAGTGTGTTATTGTCATATTTGCTAAATAATGCAAGGACTGCAAGATGGTAACGAGTCTGTCACAAAAGGAATCACAAGTGATGGTTCCCTCCTGCTTTGAAATATTACTATAACCTGTGTACTTTCTATACCTCACCAATAAATTCCATATCTGAAATGAAAACCTGTTCTAGAAGGTGCATTGATATATCTTGTATTGTGCTCTGCATTTACAAATTTGGGGTAGCAGTTTGCCTAGTAGCTTACTTCGCAAATTGCAGATCTACCATTATAACTACCACATGATAAGTGCCAAGATATTCCCTGTTACCTTTTGAAATGAAACTGCTTTTGAAAGATATTGCCCTGTACTCACCTACATACCTTAAACCGGGGTAACTTTGGCAGTTTTTTTGAGCTTATTTGATGTTTTCTACCAAACTGAACTAATAATTTCAACATTGCTACTGAAAAAATAGTGGGAGGGTTGAGCTCTAGTAAAATTCTAAGAATCAACTGATTGATTTAAAAGGAGAATCAGAGGTTTAATACCGCTCGGGATTTAAAATAAGAACTCTGAGTCACGAGGTCCTATTAAATATCAAAATTTATTAAGATCCCATCACCCCCTCGTACGTTATAAATACCTAATTTTTTCTAAGTTTTCCTCTCCCTTCAGCCCTCCAGATGGTCGAATCGGGGAAGACGACTTTATAAAGTCAATTGGTGCTGCTCCCTGACACGCCTACCAATTTTCATCGTCCTAGCATGTCCAGAAGCACCAAACTAGCCAAAGAACAGAACACCACCCCCTAACTCCCCCAAAGAGAGCGGATCTAGTATATTTACGTCAATCACGTATCTACGATATGTGCTTATTCTACCCATCAAGTTTCATTCCGATTTCTCCACTCTAATCGTTTTCCAAGATTTCTAGTTTCCCCCTCCAACTCCCCCCAATATCAACAGATCTAGCCGGGATTTGAAATAAGAGCTTTGAGACATGATTTCCTTCTAAATATCAAATTTCATTAAGATCCGGTCACCCGATCTTAAGCTAAAAATACCTCAGTTTTTCTAATTTTTCCGAATTACACCCTCCACTTCCCAAAGCGAGCGGATACATTCCGGTTATGTCAATCACGTATCTAGGACTTCGCCTTATCCTTCCAAGCAAGTTTCATCCCGATCTCTCTACTCTAAGCGTTTTCAAAAATTTCCCGTTTCCCAATCCAACTCCCCCAATATCACCGGATACGGTCGGGATTTAAAATAAGAGCTCTGACACAGGAGGTCATTCTAAATGTCAAATTTCATTCAGATCCGACCACCCATTCGTAAGTTAAAAATACCTTATTTTTTCAATTTTTCCAGGGAAAAGTCATTTAAAAATACATCATTTTTTCAATTTTTGCTCTCCCTCCCTGAAATGTCTGCCAATTTTCATGGTTCTAGCACGTCCAGAAGCACCGAACTCACCAATGCACTGAAAATCCTCCCCATAGTCGTGCCAATTGGAAAGTAATCCCAGTTGACGCCGTTCAGCATAAGATCTTTTCCATCGACCGCTAATTTCATTCCCTGCTCATCTTTCACAACAGATACCCGATGAGCCTGGGTAAAAGCCGGCGTTGTAATTAGAAAAAGTATTAATAGAATAGAACTTCTTTTCATTATATTACTATTTTTAGGTTGATCACTTTGGTAAGTCGACGGCAATAAAATTACAGGACTTGTTCCGAACGTATTTCGGAAAGTCAGATTACAAATCGCTGTCTATCAGCATTATAAGCTTCCCAGGAATTTAAAGTGTGCTATTCGACTACTTTCTTGAAAGTAAAACAAAGTATCATCGGCGCAATAAACCTTAACCGGCGTTATATCGCCGCGATTAAAGTCAATATTGCCGCGAAAAAATGAAAACATTTTTTCTCCTGTCTTTAGACAGTTATTTTTGTTTTTTGTTCAAAACAATGTGAAGAACATACAAAACAGAATAACTTTTAAGTAAACTTATTGTGCTAGGCAGACGGCTTGGGATATTAGCTATAGAAAACAGCCGGTTTCGTTCGTGAAGAACGAAACAAGATTAGAGATGAATGACCTTTTTTGTAAACTTACTGCACTAGGCAGAAGGTTTGGGATATTAGCTATAATAAAAAGCCAGTGTTCCGCCCTCTTTGAAGGATATATCTTTCGTATCAGTGTCCTTTTTTCTATTATTATCTCTTCAGCTGTCTTATTCCGCTATTACCTTCCTTTATTGGTGGGTTAAATATAGATAATAATAAAGATAGCAATAATGTTATATCTATAACATTTTATACACATTTATTAATACATACAATAATACAGTATACGAAATTTATGTGATGAAACCCAAATAGGGTGCAGCTTAAAGCCGTAAGTGATGGAAATTAAACAATAGTGAAATAAAACAGTTTTTAGTAACTTTAGTTTTTTTTGTAAGTAAGTTTAGTAAACTTACTCTGCTAGGCAGAAGGCTTCGGATCTCTGTAGAATGTTGTCCCTATGGTTTTATTTGTCTGCAACACCTGGAATCCAATCAAGACAATTTTAGAGAATTTTGAAACGAAAACTTAGGCTGCTAGAAAAAAAACAGCTTTATGCAAGAATATTGTCCAAAACTAGCAATATGTGGGCTTCCTGACTAGTTGATTTTTGTTTAAAAGTTTTGGTTTTGTTTCAATTATTGAATCTTGTTTTGGTGCTTTAACTTTTACCAAAGCAGTTCTTCAAAGTAATAAATATTGCAAAGAACTTACATCATAATCAAATAATCAAAATAGTTCCCATTTCTAATTAACTTTAAATGGTGATTCTTCCTCACTTGACTGTTATTCTCAGAACACCCTTTTAAAATCTCGGTACTGTGGCTTGGGTTCGTTCTTTACTACGTTACCCCTCAGGAAAAATCTTACAGTTTCACCTTTTTCCTAAAAACTTTTTTCTTTTTTTCCACTAAAGGCCCTTTTGATAGCGAAAATCCGGCTTCGGTGGATTTTTATCCTTTCCTCATTTAGTCATTCAGCCCTCGCAAATAAAACCTGACCCACACATGCAAACCTAAATTTCAATATATCCACCATTTATTTGTCTAGCAAAAATATGGCTTTGTGGGTTTTTGTTGTCTGCCTCTCCTCACTCTCGCTTTCAGCTCTCTCAGACATAACTGGATGTCTACTCGCTTCTTTGCTACAGTCAGCCGTATTATAACAAGCGTGTTATCATGATGTCAAAAGTTTGTTTTTTAGTTTTTTAGTTTTGGAGATTTTTTAGCTGGCCTCACAGAATTTTGTCAGCTCGATCAGACCTTTAGCTTTCATAATTAACAGACTCGTTAATATAGCCTGACAAGGCTCACTCTACTCACTTTGCTCGCCAGAATTAACATTCTGGGCCCCTAGCTCTTATACGCTCGTTATTTTGAAGTCACTTGTCCTTTTTTGGGGTGATATTTGGTTATATTTTTTTTAGAATTTTGTAGGCCGTATCTATCCTTGGCATGGAAGAAAAGTGCAGGGAGTTCTTCAGAATATAAGCTATGTGTAGTATTTTGTAAATTAGCATGTCTATGACGTGGCCACCCTTTCCATTCATAGCTAAACATGATTTCACTGTAACCCCGGGTCGAGGGCTTAATCGAGATCCAGGGTGGATTTTAAGTCTCCCAAGCCTTCGAAACTACGGTCTGACTTCTTTCTTCTTCAAATTGTCAACGGAATGTCTTACTGTATAATTTGCCGACTAAAAATTATAAAAGTGAATTATTGCGACTATTTATTTTCAGAACAATATATATATTAATATTCAACGCACATAGGCTTTCAGTTCTAATTTCGCATCATTTTAATGTACTTTGTCTTGAGATAATGCCACACATTTTCTAGTTTTTTGTTGTTGGCAATGTTGTCAGTCACCTGTAGTTTCTTTATAAATGGCACTTATTGTGAAAAACAGATGACAAAAAATATATGCAAATCTGGCTTTAGATATGCTCTAGTTACTTCTATTAGGTTGAATAACCATTAATTTGACACTTTTACCAAAAGAGCAGATTTTGTTTTTCGCCAGCCTTTCACTAAATGCCTCTAAGCAGCCAAGAATTAAGTATGACAGCTTACTTCTCGATAATACTAATTTTCGATGACTATTCGTTTAACAAAATACCCGCATCACCCGCTATAATGGAAGAAAATTAAAGAAACAGCTCATTCTTTTTTTTTTCAGCCATTTCAACAACGTAAAACGAATTTGACTTACTAAACAGTCGGATTAAGTACAATTTTAACATTTTTTAAGGTTTTACTGACAAAACGCTTAATTGACTCTTAATGCTACACATTTACAAAGATATGTAGGTAACAAAAAAATGAAAAATAAATTTATTTCTTCTGTGAAAAAAAAAATTTATGGGCACAAATCTTTGAATTTCGCGTGTAGTATTATCTATTTTATATTAAGCGTAGCAATTTAGCTTGATTAGAAACACGTCTTTCTGAATTTAAGGATGGTCTAAAATCCCTTTTACCCGACATTAAAAATTATCACCCCCGTTCCATGACTTAGTAGTGAGAACAAGTTCCAAAAATCAATCTATAGTATTTCCTTCTCAGCAGAAGTAGTCCTGAAGTAAAATTACCTTGTCATCTCTTTTTTATTAAACATTATAGGATCAGAACTCGTGCTTGATTTTTAGAAAGCTATACTTGCTTCCAGTTAGACTGCTATGTATAACTGTTATTTCACTTTGGGTGTTTCTGTATCCTGGATTGAAAACAAACCGGCTGGTGAAGAATTACCGCCAATCTTTAAAACATCGTGTTTGTCTCTCTTTTAGAGAAAAATATTTTGTCATTAAACTGACTTTTGAGGAATATAATTAAACAAGAATCTTTATGTAAACAGTAATGTTTCATGTTTCTTCTTCTTTTCTTCCCTTGATCTATATTTTGTTCGGAGCACCATTGGAATATTTTTGTTGGCTTTTTTATAAAGAATTTATTATGAATTATTATATAATTATTATGATTAGTTTGTCTCTCTTTCTTTATCTTAATTTTCTTAGAATCTAGTTTTTTTCAATTGTTTTTATTTTCATGTTTACTAGTTTTTCGGCTCTTTTTGCTAATATTATTTTTAGTATAGAATATTTAGATGTATATTTAGAAAATTTTTAAAGGAATAACCCAATAGCAAACTACAAAAGTTTGCAATTAATGGCAACGTCTCTGCCCAACCTCCTCCTTTTACTCTAGACGCCTACTTTTTACTATTCTTCTCACGTGATATTTTCCTATTCTGAATTATTTTAAGCTATGCTATGCTTGTAAGAAGTGTTATAAGCAATGATTAATATGAAAGTTGGCTTGAATTTTTATTGAATTCGTGAATTCTTTTATTGTCTCTCTTAGTCTCAGTTCTTTTTGAAAAAGGACTGGTATAATAAACCCCGCTTTTTGGAAGGGGGAGCGGGATATTTTATTTAAATTCTAGAATAGTCTATTGTGTAATATTTGATATACATACATACATACATACATACATACATACATACATACATACATACATACATGGATACATACAAACATTGATTTTATGCATGTATACATGGATAAAAACATAATTACATACATACAAACACGCATACATAGATGCATATATACATACATTCATACATACATGCATGTATAGAAGCAAAAAAACATACATACAAACATGCATACATACATGCAAATATACATACATGCATGCATGCATACAGACATGCATACATACATATATGCATGCATGCATGTATACAAGCATAAAAACATAAAAACATACATGCATGCATACATATATGCATAAAAACATACATACATGCACACATACATAAAAATATACACACACATACATACAAACATACATACATGCGCACATGCATAAAAACAGGCATGCATACATGCATACATACACACATGTGTACATATGTACATGCATAAAAACGGACATGCATACATGCATACATACACACATGTGTACATATATATATGCATAAAAACAGACATGCATACATACACACATGTGTACATATATACATGCATACATACAGACATGCATACATGCATACATACACACATGTGTACATTTATACATGCATAAAAACAGACATGCATACATGCATACATAAACACATGTGTACATATATACATGCATAAAAACAGACATGCATACATGCATACATACACACATGTGTACATATATACATGCATAAAAACAGACATGCATACATGCATACATACACACATGTAAACATATATACATGCAAACATACATACATGGATACATACAAACATACATACACACATACATACATGGATACATATATGCATGCATCATGCATATATACATACCAAGGATTGACTGCCAATTATCACATACTCTGTTTCTCTCATCACTGCATTAGCTTCTAATTATCAGAGGGTGGACATCAACATCCAGCTCAATGCAATTAGAAGCAAGCCTCTCTGCTCAATGATGTTACTTGACGGTTCATCGGATTCGGAAAGAGCAGCCGCAGCCCGCAAAGTCTCCGCCAAGTTCGACCATCTGGAAGCGGTGCTGACCGATGGTCGCGAATACCTGGTTGAAAACCGTTTTTCGGTGGCTGACGCCTATACATTCGTTCTGGTCAACTGGGCCAACTTCAAGGCGATAGACCTCTCACAATGGCCAAATCTCCGGACCTACTGGAAGAGAATAGCGGACCGTCCGTCCACTCAGGCGGCAATGGCGGCAGAGGGGCTCTTGTGATGACTTCCGTTGACCAAAACGAAGTTCGGGAATTGATGGGACGATATTTTGACGGTCTCTATCAGTCCGACAGCAAGGTCCTGCGCTCGGTATTCCATTCCGATTTGGCTTATGTGAACGGCACGGCCGACACCTATGAATACATGGGCCTGGACGCTTACATGGCGCGCATCGATGCGCGAACCCCGCCAGCTTCGCGCGGTGATCCGAGAGAAGAAACAATCGAACACATCGCCCTCAAGGGGGATCGGATTGGAATCGTAGAAGCGCGCATGACCATGATGGGCCGCAACTACCAGGACCTTCTGACACTGATCAATACCAGCGACGGATGGCGTGTTTTGACCAAGGTGTTCTCGTTCGTCGAGCGGAAGGATTGAAGCGATGCCCTATGTGAACATCAAGGTAACCCAAGAGGGTGGAGCCGACGGAAAGGGGCCGACGGCAGAGGAAAAGGGCCAACTGATATCCGGCGTCACCGATCTGCTGCAGAGAGTGCTGAACAAGAGTCCCGCCACAACCTTTGTGGTGATTGACGAAGTCCCACTCGACAACTGGGGTATCGAAGGCCGCAAGGTCAGCGATATCCGTACCGATCGGAACTGACACAGTTCGCCTTTACACAGTGAACCACACAAAAAGCGTGCTGATGCGCTCTCAGAGCGCATCGGACAAGGCCGGATATTCGCCTTGTGGAATCGCGCCTTGCACCCACATCGAAAGGATCAGGTATGTCAGTTTTTCCACAGCTGGTTTTTCGGCACTGTTGTTTTTGGACTCTTTAGTTGGTTTTTGGGCTCGCTTCCACTTGTTCGGTTATTCTTCAGTTGGTTTTTGGGCGCTGTTGGTTTTTGGACTTTTCAATTGTTTTTTGGGCTCACTGCCACTTGTTCGATTGTTCTTCAGTTGGTTTTTTGGGCGCTGTTGGTTTTCCGACTCTTCTGTTGGATTTAGGGCACTGTTGGTTATTGGACTTTTCAGTTGGTTTTTGGGCTCACTGCCACTTGTTCGGTTGTTTTTTAGTTGGTTTTTGAGCGCTGTTAGTTTTTGGACTCTTCAGTTGGTATTGGGCGCACTTGGTTTTTGGATTATTGAGTTGGTTTTTGGGCCCACCCTCACTTGTTCGGTTGTTCTTCAGTTGTTTTTTTTGGGCGCTGTAGGTTTTTGGACTCTTCAATTGGTTTTCGGGCTCAATGCCACTTGTTCAGTTTTTCTTCAGTTGGTTTTTGAGCACTGTTGGTTTTGGACTCTTCAGTTGGTTTTTGGGCTTACTGCCACTTGTTCTTCTTTTCAAAGTTGTTCTTCAGTTGGTTTTTAGTTGCTGTTGGTTTTTGAACTCTTCAGTTGTATTTTGGGCTCACTGCCACTTGTTCGGTTGTACTTCAGTTGTTTTTAAGGCGCTGTTGGTTTTTGGGTGATTCAGTTAACGTCACAAAACACAGCGGCGGGTATCTGTGGTTTAGTGAAACGTCCTTTTCTTGAAGAAGTCGATCTAGGTTTTGCTTTATTGGAAGAGCATTGGGGATCTGGATTAGCTTACGAAGCAGCGTTAGCCGTCATTGCTCATGCCCAAGAAAAACTCCATCTCAAGAAACTACAAGCCATCACTGTTCCTCATAATTCTGCTTCAGTGAAATTATTGGAAAAACTCGGATTCGCGTTTAAGGATCACATCAATGATGAAGAGGGTGAAGAGCTCGCGTTGTACGAACAAAAGCTGGGGAAACTGCCAGAAATAAATCTAGTCAAGTAGATTACAGGGGCTGAAAGACCTCCATTGGCTCCCTCCTTAAGCTCGATAGTGCCGGAAGCGTTTGAATAAAGAGAGTTGCCTCTAAATTGAATGAAATCAACTGACGAGCCGACACAAGAAATTCCGTAACCTCCATTGTCGTGAATGACATTTTGATGAAAATTATCCAACTCAGGATTTTGACTGCCGATGATCACATTTGATGCCGAACTGGTGACACTGATCCCGTTATCCGGGAAATTTTGAATTTCAATTCTCCTCAAAACTACCCCTGAAGCAGCAATCGTCAAGCCATCACCTAAAACAAGTGAAGAACCATCAATAATAACCTCTCGATCCGAAGCGTCTAAGAGAGTACCTTCTCCTGTTATCTCAGGTAAAGGTGAAGCGACTAAAATGGCCGTCGGTGTTTGTTGAGAGAAAATCGTTTCATCAAATAAGATTGTGAAAAAAGTAGCGTCATTATTGGTTGCTGCAATGGCCTCACGCAGAGAAATGCCGCTTCCCCCAGGATTGACAATTAAATTGGAAACATTTGAAACATCGCCATCAAGCTCGTCTTCTACCGTATCGACAATGACTCCCTCAGGAATGTAGGTGAGAGCATTGGAAACTTTGGAAGTTCCCTCGGCGGTTGTTGTTTGCGTAGCCGTGACCGTATCACCTATTCTAAATCCTGTTATATCAAAACTGAAATCCCCATTGCTATCAGCAACGGCAGTGCCAAGCCAGGTTCGAGCTTGGTCTTCTCCAGGGAAATTGGAGTAGATATCAATCGTCGCGTCAGGATCGGCCACCCCCTCGAGAATGTTAAAATTAATTCCTGTCAGTGTTGGAGCTGGGTAAGTTGAATTGATCGCTAAATCTGTATTGAGATAAATGGAGTGTCCGCGGCAAATTATTGGTGCCTCCGAAGCAAATGCCACTCCAAATCCTTCAGAGTTGGCCACTATATTGCTCCCTAAATTGCTAATTTGTGGGTCTTCACAGCCAACAACCAACTTAACTTGAGGAAGATTTCAGATTTTTTTTTTCCGTACTCCTTTTCTTAATGTTTACCGTCGTAACTCTCATTCCTTCCAAGATTTTCCTTTTCAAAAAATGGAGAAAAGAGAAAAATTAAATCTTGTTTGCTCTTTGTGTCTCTCACCCTCTGTCTCTCTATGAATTTGAATCGTTTTTCATAAATGAATGTCCTGCATCGACATGACATTTTGGAGTAGTAAAGGCTGCACAAGAGAAGTTATTTCACCCTGTGAATAGCATTCCCATTTCAAACTGCCCCAATTCGCACTTGAATTTTCTTCATCTTAATAGTCACGATCTATAGATAGTCATGATCATGGTCTAGGAAACACCTACAAATATGAGCTCCACTGATTCACACTAATTCCCGTGTGTTAACAGTTAAATTACATTCCTAAAAAAGGAATCCAAGTCCGTGCCAGATGGTAGGGAAATTCAAGGTCGGAGCCTCCTTTCCTACTAAAATACATTCAACTACATGCCACTAAGAATTCATCTCTTGAAATTTTGCATTATTTCAGTCAAACTAATAGGAATGGCAACTCTGGAGCAATTATGAATCATATTTAATACTTCGAAGAAAATTCTAGAACTGTAAGACCTAACGTTCTTAAAAGAAAAACTGTAAGAATTTTAACTTAAAGAAGCAAAGCTGGCCTTACATGGGGATGTCTTTTACATAGACTAAAAATATAGCTTCCTGGCCAGATGATAACTTGAAAAATCCATAAAATCGGGGAAAAAACAGCTAAACTTCATCCCCGTTCGACGTTCAATAACCTCATTTAGTGCAGCCATAGTGCCAGCATTTATTGGCAGAATCTCGAACTTAGGAGGTCAAGACGACAATAAAATAATTTGACTTACAATTCCATTAATTCTATAGCACCTGTTGCTATGGCAACATATCGAGATCTATCACTTTGGGATAATTAATTATTAGCAAAGAACAACCCGTACCGAGAGTTTCCAAAGCTCTAGAGCAAGGAATTTTGACACCATTCCACTGGAACCCAAAATAAGGCAATCCCGCCTGTGATAAGGAATACAAGAATGTTTAATAGGATAAGACGAGGTTTTTTCTGAGGCATTTTTTAATTTTAAGCTTACAAGTGTACGCTCATTTTAGTGCCGAAGGATTACAATGGCAACTAGATATGTGCAACAATGAGATAACTGACAGGATTTTTCAGATACTTGCCATAAGTTTGAATGAATAGAAAAGAACAAAAACTCAAAACACGAAGAGCGATCATTGAATCCGCTTTTTCATTACTTGACGAACAAAGAGGGTTATCAAGTATAAGTCTTCGAGAAGTTGCCAGAACAGCGGGCATCGCGCCAACGTCTTTTTATCGACACTTTGGTGATATAGATGAACTTGGGTTGACCTTAGTTGATGAAGCCGGATTGGCGTTGCGGCAATTGATGCGACAAGCTCGGATTCGCATTGCTTCGGGTGGCGGAGTGATCCACACATCGGTAAGTACTTTTATGGAATATGTCAGTGCTAATGCCAATGTTTTTCGACTTTTACTGAGGGAACACACTGGGACATCACCCGCCTTTAGGGCGGCTGTTAATAGAGAAATCCAGCACTTCATAGAGGAATTGACAGACTATACCCTAAATACCACTAATTTAGATGTTGAGACTGCACAACTTCAAGCTGAAGCGATGGTTCGAATCGTGTTTAGTGCCGGAGCAGAAGCTATAGATGCCAGTTCAGAACAGAAAAAGGAAATTGCTAGTAGGGTAGAAAAGCAGTTGCGTTTTATATCCTTAGGCGCATTGTCTTTAAACACAAAACAGTCACTGAAACCTCGAAGTTAATAAACGTTAAGGTTGTTTGGCAATCCCTACATTAAGTTGTTCAAACCAATCTAAAAACTGTGCCACTTGCTCGCCTTTGAAAATTCTGCCGTGTTGTGGCGCCATTATTTCAATGTTTAATTTTCGCACTCTGGAAATCCAATCGTTTTTTGCCTCGTTAGAGGGCATCCAGCGGGTACCAAGCTGCAGAACCCCTATGGCCAGGGTTACATTGGTTCGTTCGTGGCCAACAAGCTGCGGACCGGTTGCACGGTCAAGGCCGACGCGCCGTTCAAGTCGAACGCGCTGACCGACAAGTTCATCGATTCCGGCACGGTGTTCGCCGGGGTGGATGACGTCGACAATTACGTCGCCTCCATGCAGTCGATCACCAAGGTTCTCTTCGACGAGTTCGAAGCGACGTACCTGGACTGCTAAGGTTCCGGGCGGCGGCGAGGCTCCTTGCCGCCGCCCAAATTGCGAGTCCCGATGGTTGACCTAGCCGAAGAACAGCAGACCAAAGCGCAGGCGCCGCTGCGGTTCTTGCTGAGCAATGAGTTTGGCCTGCTCGTGCTGGTGATCCTTTTCGCCTTGGTCTTCTCAGCACTGTCGCCGGCTTTCCTCTCGAACTTCAGCCTATACGCGCTGGGGCGGACCGCGGCGGTGAACATCATGATCGGCTTTTCGATGATGGTGGTGATCATCACCGGCGGGCTGAACCTGTCGGTGGGGGCGATCGGGGTGACCTCGGCGATGTTCGGCGGCTGGCTGATGCAACAATTTGGGATGCCGTGGGTGCCGGCGATTATCGGCGGGTTGGCGATGGGCGCGCTGCTGGGCGCGATCAACGGAATCATCATCGTGCGCTCGGGGCTGCACAGCTTCATCATCACGCTGGCGACGATGAGCATTTTTTTCGGCGTGATGATATTCCTGACGCGCGCCGAATCTTATCGGGAAATTTCGGCGAGCTTCGCCGGATTTGGCAGGATGAAAATCCTAGATATCCTGTCGCCGCTGCTGCTGACAACGATCGCCGTCGGGCTTTTGTTATCGGTCCTATTTCGCCTTACAGCCCTGGGACGAGAGATGCTGGCAGCCGGGGCCAACCCACGATCGGCCGAGCTGTCGGGCATCCGCGTCGATAGAATGATCACCTACTGCCACATGCTCTCAGGCGTGCTGGCCGCCATCGCCGGGTTGATCCTCATCCGCCGGGATTTTCGGGCGTGGCGGCCGTTCATAGCCTGCCAATATCAAGAATTCCTTCCAATAAGTTTGGGCAAGACCTTCTGGTTTTTGTGGCGGTGTTGCCAACAATCTTTTTGTCCGAGCGATGTATTTAAATTGCGATTCCTGGTTATCAAGCCGGTTTTGAACAATGACTAACTTGATGTAAGTCGCGGCTAAAATTTTCGGGTCATCCAAAAATCCGAAGGCCGCAATTTCTAAAAAACGGTCCGCAGCATTCCAACGTTCGGCTTGAATGGCACTTTCTGCATCTTCGAGAAGATTGAGGTAGAAAGGGTGCTGGGAAAAGGCCTGCCAACTGAGAAAAAATAGGACCAAAGGCAGTTTGGTTCTGATCATAGTCCCTCTGCTGTGTGTTCCATACCGATTGAATTAGACGGTGTACAGGTTGAATAAAGTGATGCAAGGCATTAAATGATGGTTCAATTTTATCAGAAAAAGTTTTTAAGATTATGGATTTTCCGTCCCGGCGCGATATTTAGCTAGGGCGCGGCCATTAGATCCATCGCGAATTTCCAAGCTGGCAGCCTCACTTATTTTTTTAAGGCGTTCAACAATTTTCTGCTCAAGCTGGGTCTTCACGAAAGGGGGCATGTTCTCCATCGGGAAATCTTTAACGGTCAATACGGCCGACTGTTCGTCGTGATTGAAATCGGTCATTTTGTGACTGATAATCTCGTGGTCTCTGAAAAAAGCTTCCAATTCATGCCAGGGCGCATGGTCCGCGCCGGCATGGGCGCTGGCGCCCTCACCCGGAATCCTTGGATGCTCGAAACGCGGTGCCATATTCTGGCCCACCCGTGCTTCGATGGCCTCGGCTTTGGCTTTGGTGTGTTCGGCCAAGGCGTTATCTCCGTTGTTTTTGTAAGCGATGACCAGGTTGAAATGGGCGTTGTAATGGTCAGGGTAATCTTCAATGGCCTGCTGATAGGCTTTTATGGCCTGGTCTGTCTGACCCAAGGCGCAGATTCGAAATCAAGATTCGCAAATTCTGCAGCGACCGCGAATCCGGCGCTGGTGAGCCATAGGACGAGTGCGATGGACGAGGGGAGAGATTTCATATCACGGCGCAGTCACAAAGATTCCCTGGCTCAGATTCATGTAGGAGCCCGAGCCGGAGAGTTCCCGTTTGGCGGCTCGAATCTGGTAAAGTTTGGTCCCGTTTGGGGCAAAGGAATCGACAAAGGTGGTTCCGGTAACCGTTGAGATGGCCGTTAGGTGAACGAAGGGACCGTCGATGCCGTTGGCTGAACGATAAACGTGATACTCGACGTTGCTCTCCGGGGATGCCGTCCACGAGAGTGAGATTGGGCGTCCGGAACCGGTAGCCGTCGGATTGCTGGGAGGCGGCACGACATGCGCGCGAAGTGTGGGATCGCCGAGAATGCTCAGCATTCGCGGAGGCGAAAGCGTTTCGTGGAAGAAGGGGGTGATCGTTCCGTTCGGGAAGATGCCATATGACGAATACTTCGAGGTGTCATTGAACTCTTCCATCCCAACGGCGATCGGAGCGCCGAGGCCCATTTTCTCAAAGCGCCACTTGTCCGGAAAGTAGTAGACGGAAGCCAATCCGGCATTGGGTGTCGCGAGGAGTCCTTTCATCCAATTGTCGACCTTGAGATTCCAATCTCCGAAATAGGATCCGTAGACGAGGTGGAAGCCGATTGGTGCTTCGTTATTGATATTATTGAAGTCCTCGGTGCGATGGCTGTAGACGTTGGAGGCGTTGCTGTGCTCCCAGCCCAAGTCCATGCCGGTATTGAAGGAGTTCATTTCGTTAAAAGCAAAGAGGTAGGAAATGCGTTGGGGGAGGGAACGCATGTTGAGGAATTTACCGTGGTTGAGACCAAAGATGGCGGCGGCCAGGTTCTGCGCGTTGTAGAAGGAGGTGGCCGTGTCTCGATTTTGGCCGAACCCTCGGAAGCCTGCCATGCGGCGTTGGAAGCTGAGTGTGCCGTGGCGATAGCGGTGGTTCGCTTTTGTTTTCATAATTAAATGAATTAATCGTGTTTTGTTGTCAGTTCTAAGACCATAGCTTGCCATTTTTTGGTTAAGATTAAAAGTTGGTAAAATTGTTTGCTTTCAATGCAAGAAGTATTTGAAAAATTGTATTGTACTCTTAAGTTTTCGTTTCAAAAAGAAGCAGATAATACACACACGTCATGACCAATTTCACGGCACAATTAAATTTATGCCCTTTTCTTCCATGAAACAGATATAACGTCTGGGTGATGATTAACGTTTTCCCTTAGCTTCTTATTTATTAAATTTTTGTTGTTCGTTTCTTACTGGTATTTTCTGTACATGTTAGTCACGTTATTCCGGCAGAAAAAGTCAACGAAATAATTCATCACAGCAGGCACACACCTAGGAGTTTACGTTGAAGGAACATACACTGTGGCACGGGGAAGGGGGCTGTTAGCTAGTACGAAAAGGGTAAATTGCCCAGAAACTTCAAGGGACATCTTAAACTTTGTTTACTTTAGAGAGACGGCTCCCAAACTTGCATACCCCCCATAGTCAATGGCGGCCCCCATAGTCAATGTCTACTCAACTAAAGGAATGTGAAAATTATGAAAAAGTGACTTACCTTTTTAACTTTCTTAAAAAACCTTCGAGTATGCTCATAGAGCTTGTTAAATTCCTGCATTTTCTGTTGGAAATCGGTAGATGGCTCTGATAGTAGCTTATTCTCATCATCCAAATGAGTAAAATCATAGAGGACGCTCGATATTCTCGCCACTGTTGAAGCATTACTCCTGAGGCACACTTCTGACATTTCTTGTTTCAGCTTTTCTTCATTTATATCCTCTACAATCCCTTTCATCTCCTATAAAATTTAGTTTCACTTAAAACTGTAATTTTTAAATACTACTTTAGAATATCGACGCAATTCCAATCTATTACTGTGTTTCCTTATCGCCAAAGATAAGGAAATTTCATGAGGAAAACGCTTCAAATTATTTTTCTCACCTGCATTTTTTGCCGCTCAAGGTCAGCTTGGCGTCGCCAATCAAGCCGTGCTGGGCGGGTACGTCTTTGTTCAGGTCCATGGGATCCAGGGTGGCATGGGGGATGGTTTTGTTTTTCGGCATCTGCACGCCGAAGCCGGTTAAAGCGAAGCTGCAGCCCACACCCAGAATAACGTCTGCTTCTTCCAGGAAACGTTTCACCGGACGCGGGTTGGCGCGCCCGCCACTGCCCAGAGACAGGGGATGATTTTCCGGGAAGGCACTCTTGCCCTCGATGCTGGTAGTGACCGGAATATTCCACGCTTCCGCCAGCGCTTTCAGTTCGTCCCAGGCTTTGGCGTAATGCACACCTTGGCCGGCATAGATAACCGGATGCTCCGCTTGCGCCAATACCTCAGCCGCTGCGGCCAGGTCTGCCGGATCCGGCGCGGTTTTTGCGCTGAATGCCGGCACGTACTGCCACGAATCGGGTACGTCTTCTTCGAATACATCCATCGGCACTTCCAACAACACCGGTCCGGGGCGGCCGTTGCGTAGCTGGAAAAATGCGCGGCGCATAATTTCCGGAATAGCCCGGCCCATGGTCACCGGTTCCGCCCACTTGGTAATGTGCTGCATGTTTAACGTGGAATTAAAGTTAGGGTAGTAGTGGGCCAGGCGGCGTGGATAACCCGCCGGAATTACAAGTATGGGCACAGATTCGGAATACGCCTGGGCAACGCCGCCGAAGGCATTCTCGGCGCCGGGTCCGTGCTGCATGCAGAACACGCCAATTTTGTCACCCGACGACATGCGCGAATAGGCGTCGGCCATGTGCAGGCCAATTCGTTCCTGGCGCACAATGACAGTGCGAATGTCTACTTTGGCGGCCGCTTCAATCAGCGGATTTACCGGATAGGCGAACAATACGTCCACCCCCTCGGCCTTCATGGCGTGCGCAATGGCGTCGACAACTTTCATATCATTTCCTGGGTTCTTAGGTTGCTGTGTGTAACTTGTTGCGGGTGGTGTGCGGTCACCAGAAAATAATGATTGACCTCCCCAACGATCCATCCCTCCTACTTAGCATCCTAGCGGGCACACAGAATGACGGAGCACTTTTTAACTTAAATAAATTCATACTAAATTTAAGAATAAAATGCTCTTGAGTAGAAATAGCAGAATATCAAGAAATAAGATCATTCAGCACTAGCAGTTTATGTAAAAAGACTCCATTAATATTCCAAAACAAAGGGCTTAGTATCATGATCTCACTTCAGACCGTTTACGGTTTTCGGGGCAACATCTTCCACTTTAAAAGTAACACAAATTGGAGTTTTCTTGCAGGGTGATCAGAGATGAACTTGAGATCACTTGCTCCGCATCTCGAACATGGTTTGCTTCGTATAGTTTGCAACAACATGACCAGTAACATGGCAGTTAAAGAAACGGGGAGGGAGAACAATAAAGTTTTGCAGGCACTCGTAGCTTTGATTGAATCCTTTCAAAACAGAAGGCATAGAGATCAGGAGAAAAAGATAATTAGATAATTTTCTAAACTTTAAATGTTCGTGATTTCCCATACTGTTCTGTTTGGATGCAATTTAAAATAAGTTATTGAAGTTTAGAGCCATCCAAATCATTGGGAAAGGCATTCAATATAGGAATAAATCATCTTTGATGATGTTTATTATCCTTCCAAAAATAGCTGCACAAATAGACTTGACACAACAATTATTCATTCAAGATGGCGTTGTCAATCTCATTCTGCGAATATTAGCCTATATACGATTTGAAATTAAAGTTTTCCACTCAACTACACTATATTAAAGGGGTTTGGCAAAAGAACACTGTAAAGCTTAGATTCAAAGATAAAAGCAAACACGCAGAAGTAATTCTTCGGTCCCGGCCATCCTAGAACCCCAATAGTTCCCAAATTTATTCCTTATTTTCTCGTTTTTTCATGTGATTAACATTTATTCGTATTTTGTTCTAATTTCCTCCCGTGTTTTCACATTTTTAGATTCTAATAAATCCCAAGCCCTACCCCCCCGAAATATTTGTTAGTTCCTTAGGAGGAATAGTTTTTCGTCTGCATCCTTACAAACATTTGACGAGTCAGATAACTTCTTTGGAGGGGGATCAGACCCGGTAAACCACCACCCTGGATAAAGCCCTTCTACGACCTCTTTCAATAAACTAATCTTTCCTTGCCAAGAACATTGTCCAAATCCATGAGCTGAGGTAAAACATACCCCTGCTCCAAGAATCTATATTTTAAATATAAAAACAATAACGGTGTCTCATTGGATAATTTCAGTCCGAGATAAAGAAGCCCAATCCAAACATTAAAAGGCTAAAATTACTAATGTTCGACTAAATTCTATTCAATCCTAATTCAAAATATCGTAGAAAACAAATATTTTATTCCTTCTATAAAATTTAAACTGTGAAAAATGAGAATTTTTTTTCAATTTTGAATATTTTTACAAATTTGAATATTAATTTTTTTTATAAATTCTGTTTAATTTTGTCACAATTATTACACAATTCTCTCATTTTTGTGTTCTTTAATCTTTTTCATCCCCCTCCCTTTCCAGGGGGTGCACCCTTCAAGAAATAAACTCTGGCATATTATACATAGACCTAGATATTTGCTTTAATGGATGAAAACGTACAGAAACTTATGCAAATACTTAGAAATTTCTCTTTATTTCTTTTTGCTGGGTGATTGGTTGGTCAATCGGACACTTTAAGGATTGGAACTGAATATCCTCAAGCCCCCCTCAATATCCCTCAGATATAAAAATAGACTCAATATCCCTCAATTATAATTTCAAAAGAACCACATCGTCGTCCAAGCATAATGACCGAGCCGTAAAGAGAGCTTAACGGCTCGGCCAATATTTTCGGAATCTTACGACTTTTACGATTTTCCCCACAATTTCCTTTTTTTCCTAGTAGATTGCCTCTTTTTGTGCTGTTATTCCTACTAATCCTGCTCCCCCCTAATACAATAAATTTTGGGCGTTTATGCCTGGTCTCCATGAAGTCTCTCCAGGGTATTGCAAGTTTATTCCACTTTGAATGGTAAACGCAACAAATTGAATACGAAACAAGACCCAGACACAATCTAATAAATGGGAAATTCCATGCACACATAATTCAGCCCTTGAAAAATCCACACCAGCAAACAGAAACTCATGTAACTTTCCACTCACGCCAAAATGGCCTTGTAGGTTATTTAATCCACGCAAAATTCAACACATCAAAGCTTAGTCCATGCAGAAATTCATTGAAGTAGGAGTTGGCTTGGCAGTACTTCATAATCAAGCTGTGCGAAATTCTGTAGAGATGAGGCTTGATCTGTTTAATGATAACATACAATCGGGTTTCTGTAATAAAACAAAAAACCAAGATGTAAATATTTAAACTTTAAATCAAACACCTTATAATACTGTGCACACCGAATGCCTCATTTTACGTGATATGTTCATGTCAGCTCTTTGTGTGTGGCATACAACTTAGTAAATGGCTCCATGACCAACTTGTATTGGCTGCTCCGAAAACCATGAAGGGTCTTGTGTGGATGCGGTTGATAGTTCGTTGAGTTAATTTGCATATGTCATGCACGAGAAGTCTGCCTCCTCATGGTTGCTTGATATAACTTCACCGACATTTGAGTCTACCTAATGGAATTTTTGAGAATTTTTTTTTTCTATAATTTCCCCTTCAAATTGTTAGACGGTTAAACTTCTTATTTAAAAAGTATTTATTTTATCAAGATTAGTTTTCCTTGATTTTGACCGGAATTTTCACATTTCTCGAAGGATCTTTCAGTTATCTGAAATTTTCGTAATTACAAGTTTAGTAGGAACAAAAATATAAACTAAGGAGGAGGGTGAGTTTGGTTGAATGATTTAACAATTCTTTAGCAATAATGAGAGGGTATCCTGAATCTTAAGGTCAAAATTTGTCGTCCTCGTAACTGTAGTCAATAGGTGGGAAATCGAGTTCAACCACGTTGCTATGTATATTTGAATACATCTTGTTGGAAAATAGTAAAATTTTAAGCGTCGAAATGAATGTATCTTGTCCGAATGTTTCGGAAGGGGGTACTTATTTTAGCAGTAAACCGGAAATTTTATTTGAAGTTGTTTCTGCCGTAAGAAAAGAAATCGATAAATTTTTGATTGTTAAGTTATCGCCTAATGTAGGGAATATTTGCGAGATTGCGAAAGCGGCGGATGATGCTGGAGCGGATGCACTTTCTTTAATAAACACATTAACGGGAATGGCTTATGATTTGGAGACTCAAAAACCTTATTTAGGAAATATAACCGGAGGTTTGTCTGGACCGGCAATTAAACCGATTGCGCTGCGGATGGTGCACGATGTATCACAAGAGGTATCGGTGCCAATTATTGGAATTGGCGGAATACGAAGTACGGAAGATGCGTTAGAATTTTTGTTAGCAGGGGCAAAGGCGGTTCAAATTGGCACAGCTAATTTTTTTGATCCTGCTATTACAATTAAAATTATTGAAGGGTTGGAAGATTTCTTTGATAAAAATGGGATCGAAAAAGTTTCAGATTTTAAATCAAAATAGTTTAAAAAAATTATTTTATATAAACCCTTGGTATGCGCTTGCCGATTGAGCATAGCATTTCATAAGGAATTGTTTGAGCCAGTATAGATATTTCTTCAACTGAAATCATGCTATTCCCTTGTTTCCCGATTATTACCGCTTCGTCTTCTTCTTTCACTTCCGGTATTTCGCTAACGTCTATTAGACAAAAGTCCATGCAAATTGCGCCAACTTGCGGCGCTTTTTTCCCGCGTATAATCATTTCCATTTTATTGGATAATATTCTATGTAATCCATCCGCATAGCCTACTGGTATGGTCGCAATTAAACTATCTCTTTGTGCGATGAATTGTCTCCCGTATCCAAGGGATGTTCCTTTAGTTACATGTTTTAGCAAAATGATTTTACTTTTCCATTCCATAATGGGGGTTAAGGTATTTTCACCTTTAGAAATAAGAGCCTTAAGTTTGCTTTTTAAGTTGGAGGAAGGCAAAGCCAAGTTTTTGCAATGCCACTGAAGGAAGGGAAAACTTAATTTTTGATAAATTGGAAAGTACATTGATTTATTCCTAAGCCATGTCATTAAGCCACTATTCCGACGTATTTATATACGCATTGAGAGATATATCATAAATGCGTTCTTAATAACATAATGGATGACTTTCCTTCTACTGAGGTCATAGTGGAACAGAAAAACAGGAAGTGTCAGCAATGCGTGTTCCCAGAAAGAAAATGAACCGTATTGGGGAAATACAAGATTGAGCGCTTCATTATTCTTTTATCTGATGGAAAATATGACGAAGAGGAAACATTATACAATGACAAAAGGAAGTTGAAAAAAGTGAATTTCACAATAAGATTATTTTTCGCCAGCTCTCACTGGTGCCGAAAAAATCACCAACATCATCCAGCGGTTGACGTTTTTTAATATAACCAGTAAGACAAATTAGAGCAATTAGTTAATTAGAGTAATTGACTGGTTGCTTGAATCACAGGTGTTTACAGCTAAACTGGAGGAATATAAGGGTTACAGAACGTTTCAAAACATCACTTACTTTTAAAAGTTTGTTCCCACAAAAAAAAGAAAAAAAAGAAGAAAAAAAACCTACGAGTAAGGAGAGTTCTTGGATGGTCCCTGGGAAGAATATACAAAACTACAAGCATTCACAACAATATTCAAGAAAAATTCCATCGTTTAGTACCCATTTCCCCATTTTTTCTCTATTATGTATTATTTTATTGTAATACCACAAATGATATTTTTACCCCTTCTGATCGTACCCTGGGTGGAAATAGGGTAGGCTACTCGGTGATAAAATTTTCAATTCTGGTTTAGTTTTTGATTTCCTCAGACTTGAATTTATAGGAAATGACCTTTCAGTCCGCTAAATACTGCATAAATAAAGATTCTGATTTTTCTGCCCTTCTTACATTGATTGAGTAAAAATATGTTACGAAGAAGTGGAATTTTCATACTCTGATTTCATTCTTGATCTCTCCAGACTAAACTGGATTTGTTATTATTATTTTTCTTTTATATCTTTATTTACCTATTATTATTATTAATCAGTTATTTTTCCAGCGATCATATAACAATGCCCTCGGGGTTGATACAACCCTCCAAGATTTGGGGCAAGGGCTGTAAATTATGCCCCACGGGCATATGGTTTCTACGGAAGAGGTGGTCGTATAAACTTCGGAGGATACTCTTATGATCGGAAACTGAAAGTTCTAGTTTCCTTTTTAAGAGTCAAAAGGAATTGGAGGGCAATTATCCCCCTCCCCATGCCTATCATTTCCCAAACACATTAATTTTGAGATAGCCATTTTTTTCTGCATAGATGGAAGGCCCAATGTTTTTGGGGATGTCAACCTCCTCCCTCCCCCCAAAACCCTCATGGCAAGGACTGTAATTTATGCTAGTCGCCCTTTCTTAACATATAAGGTTTTTATGGAGATGGTGCTTGCTTAAACCTTTGAGGGGCTCATTCGATTGAAAACCGGAAATTATAGTGCCTTTTCTAGAATCAAAAGTGATCAGAAGGCAACTAGCCTCCCACCCACGCCCTATTTTCCTCAAATGCCTGTGATGGTAATCTTTAGATAGTCATTTTGTTCAGTATAGTCCATAGGTCATATAACAATACTTCCAGGTTTGACATAACCCCCCAGAGAACTGTGACAGAGGCTGTAATTTATACCCCGTAGCATATAAGGTTTGTATAGAAGGGGTGGTCATATAAACTTTGGAAGAGGCTCATTTGATTGAACAGTGAAAGTTTTAGTTCCATTTTTAAGAGTCGAAAGGGATCAGAGGGCACAAATCTCCCTCCCAACTGTCATTTTTCGCCAAATGCATCCGATGGAAATTTTGAGATAGGAATTTTCTTCAAAATAGTTCAGGGTTCATATAAAAATTCCTTAGGGTTGACACAATCTCCAGAGCTTGAGCGTGATTTTTAGTTGTAATTTATGCCCCGGGGGCTTGTAATATTTTTTTGGAAGGGGGGGGGTGAATATTTGACTAAGTTTGTCCCCTGGTATTAAGAAAAAGTAATTATTTACATTGTAAGCCATGGGGTACTCAAAGCCTTTTAATGAGCAAAAAAGAAAAATAAAGTAGATTGTATAAGATGGAGAAGCAGAATCCAAATTAAATTAATATTGCATTTTTTTTAAACATAAAAATTGGGGAACTCTTGCTCTCAGAAAGGCAGCATCAGAATCTTATCAAAACGAATTGTATAAATGTGATTCAAATCGGAAATCATGAAAAAAAAATAAGTGAAAAATTAACAATGATAAAACAAGAAATATTCCATTAAAAGTCGCTCTTTTAATTTAATGTTTCCGCTCTTCCTGAATTAAGATCACTGTACCCTTTAACAGATATTCTTGTAACAAACACATAGTCTTCTGTAGCTTCTGACCTCAATCTAAAATCAAAACTATATCGTCTGCGAAATAACCACGCACATCCTAGATACATCCAGTGTCAACGTTGGGACTCCCATACTACAACTACTACTAACAACTCACCGCAGCACCAAGTCGCCTGAGGCCAACACAGCTGCGCACGCTCCTCCATCCCAATCTATTCAAAGCCTCTCTCTTTCCACCCTCCAGGGAAGCTCCCTACCCAGACAAGGACGACCTGCTTTCCGCTTAGCCTTAGACAGTTGGCCGAAAAGGACAATCTTTGGCAATCAATCATCCGTTGAACGTGCCCTAGCCATCTCAACATTTCTTTCATTATAGCCCTAGAAAGCGGGATTGAACCACATTTTTCGTACAGCTTACTGTTTGAAATACGGTCAGTAAGCCAGGTGCTCAGAACAATCTGTAGGCAATTTCTCTGGAAAACATCTAGCAAATCTTCATCCGCTTTTCGGAGCGTCCATGCTTCAGAGCCATATTTGACCACTGTCATCACTGTAGCTTCCAATATACTAATCTTAGTTTGCAGCTCCTATTCTTCCAACCTTTTTTTAAATGTTAAAAAACACCCTGAGCCTTGGCTATTCTACCCATCGGGGAGGCTACGTAACCTCCATTTCCCCTTATGTTTTGGAAAAATGTATTGTAAAAGGAGCATCAAGTAAGGCTAGGTGGCTACGAGATCTTTTTAGAGAGATGTTTAATGGCTCGTTTGAAAGCTGTTGTTAATGTCTACGTGCTTTTTATCAATCCGTAAGTACCATCCGTAAGTGCCATATAGCGCTAGAACGGCAGTTTTGGTGCAACTTTCTAAGTGAAAAGCTTGGAAGCATAAAACGTTACAAATGTAATAATTATGGTCCAAAACCATTACTTGGATATTTACAAAAAAAGCTCCCGTATGATCCCCCTCCCGCCCCCCTCAGTAAGTTTCATTAGTCGGTTGGGAGAATTCACTATGTGCTCTTTGAGTTTAACCCGGTCAGCCGACGTTGAGGCTCACAAAATGATTTTTAACATATTAAATGTTCTTAAGAGGAAGAAATTCATATTGTATTGTTTCGGATTAACGACGCTTCTTGACTGCTAAGGTCCCTGCGTCGGCCCTGCAGTGCATCCCTGCAGCATGATTCGATCTCCGGGTCCCGTATTACCAAGCTAAGGTCAAACCCACTGCGCCACCACAGGACAGAAATTCATATAATAACAAATACATGGATTTCAAAATTCCAAGTGACTATTCCTTGACGTACCCACCCCCTCCTCCTGTTCGCAAAAGTTCGGTTTCACCAAATATAATTTAATGCATTCACTCTTTACAATAGAAACTTTAATTAACTCAATATTTTAAAATAGCCAATTATAAATGTATTGTGATGAAATCAGACCTAGTAACTATTCTTTTGGTGATGACATGACCCTCCATAGTCCCTGGGAAAAGGGCTGTTAGTTACACAATCATGTTCATAAAAAAAAACAAATAGATTAAATTGGATTATCAGCCGCCGAAGTTCAGTTATTAGAGCCTTAGACTTTTAATCAGAATGCCATGGGTTCAATCCTTAATCGGGAATTTCTATTTACAATTACGGTTTTGTGACATGGCTGATCTTGGAGTGACACCATAGCGTGAATATCAAAACATGAACTTAATCATGTCTTGACAGGATGGTAAACTATGAATTTAATCAAAAGGCAAATTCAATTTTGATAAGATACCTTAGAATTTCGCAGTTTTTGCTTTAGCCATGAACAGTATTTCAATATCGGAAAAAGTCAGTGGGTGAATGCAAGCCTACCCTATTCTTCACACTTTTCCATGACTTAATAAGGCTTCACAAAACTTACCTGTAATTTAAACAAAATAAATAAATAAAACTCTACGCAAATTATTATTTATTATTATTGGCCAATAATCAAATGCATCAAACAATTATCTATTTGGGGCTTTTGGGTCGCTAAAACAAGTAGTGAACTGAAACTTGTTTAAAAATGAATACCTTTCTTATGGAGCCGAACGAAGGCCTCAGTAACAGCGTTACACATCTTTTGGTCCATTGTAAAACAGGCTCTATCCCAATCAACTGAGCTACCAAGCCTTTTCAACTGGTCATAAATTCGGCTACCTTTCCTGAAATTGAAACAAATTATTATTTAAGGACATAGACCTAGTGTATTTTCAAACTCAAAGGAGGCAAATTTGCCCTTTTTCGATTTATTCACTGGAATAAAAAATGACATCTTTCAACAGAATAGCCCCCCTAAAAGAGGCTTTTTTTGAAATAATAGGGTAGAAGGGAGAAATATACGAAGGCAAATATCTTTACTTCAATTAATAGCACTGGAATAAAAATGACGTAAGTACAGAAACTCGTCATGAGGTCGTGAGAAAATCGGTTTAATAGCAGTCGAAACAAATTTTCTTGCCTATCTTTAAAATCCTACGACACAAAAGAATTTATTCTTAGCAAGAGAATACGAAAGTGACGTTGCTACCAGCTTATTTTTAAAGCCTGAAATAAAGACATAAACCGAAAATATAGACGTCCACGAAATCAACAATATTGTTTTGACCAAGATTCGAGACCAAGCAGTCCTTTACAAGTCACTTCTAAGAAGTTATCATTTCCTCAAGTCTTTCCTTACGACATCCTCCCACCCCATTCAGGGACGACCTGCTTTTAATTTGTCCTTGACAGACCTCTAATCTAACAGCTCTTATTAAAACTGGTTTAACACATTGTATCGCCAAATTAATAGTTTATAACTATGAAATTGTTTCCAAATGACATATAAGGTTCGGTTAAAAATAAGCAAGAACTGAGTTAAAAACATGCCACTGATTTGTTTTTATCTTAATAGAAAACAGTTTTGTTCCGCTTTTTTTTCAGTTCTGGTTGAACTTATTGAAGTGATGATTTTAGGAACGTTTTTAATTTTTTATTCTTGTTTTAATAGTCATGTATTTTATTGTAAGTCATATTTTGTATTTATCTGTGATTTGCTGATGACGGCTCTTAGATATAGAGCCAATATATTCATTTAGAAAAAAAGAAAAGAATAATCACCGTCTTAAAATAATTCCTCGTTTTTTACATCTTTTTGTGTGTATTAGGGAAAGGCTGTGTCCTGTTCGTCGTTATTTACTTGAACGTCTTCTTTTAGCGTTCATAGGCTCTTAAACATCCAGACATATAGGGTGCATTCACGGATGCCCATAAAAGGGGGGGGGAGACTGCTTTCCCTAGTAATTCAAAAAAGATGTAATTTTTACTGTGATTTTTACCGGAAATTGTTATGACGAATGAACAGCTCTACGGTTTACGCCATCTTCAAGCAGAAAGTTTAATTGTTTTATTCTTCTAAGGTAAAGATTAGTTTATGATTCCTAGCCTAACTCCAAACTTGATTTAATTACATTTAATAGAATAATACATTGCACTTGTTTAGAGCACTTCTCCTTTCCCCAACCTAAGTTATGCCAAGTAATGAGAGTAAAAGCTTAGTGGTTGCCTTTTTTTTTTACTCCAACTTCAAGTGTTGTTTCTACCAATAGTGTTAAAATCATCATAAGATTATCAAGATGAGTGGCTATTGAGGTAACTTGTCCTCTCTTAGGCAACTTATATTCATCTAGATAGCTTAATTAGCCATGTTGTTGACCCCTTTGGAAGTGAGGCTCCATTTGTAATAAGAAAGTTTACTAATATTGATATTCAGTTAATACACCCTTCAGACTTAGCATTCTGAACTAACTTTAGCCAACTCTGCTGCCTCATCTTAGAGGCAAACTTCAGTTTCCTCTTGTATTAGTTTCTCATAATGGTTGCAGCAGTACCTGCAATGTAGTAAAGAGCATACCACAGCCCATAGTAACAAAAAGTTGAATCAGGAATGGTACTTTTTTTTGGTTAATCTTAAAAGTAAAAGTTTATTGCAAAAACAAATTTATTTTGATTTCAAAGAAGAGCCTGAAATCCCTTGAAAATAGTGTCAGATCAAAATAAAAAGTGCAGCATTGGAATCATTATGGTCAAAAATCTTTGGTAGGACAATTACAGTCCACCACCAAGGAAAATTGCTTTTTTGCATGGAAGGCACTGACGTGTCTCCTTTTTTTCTTCTTTTTGTTCACCAGGGCTAGCAAATAACCAGAACATCATTGAGAGATGTTTAATTGCTCATTTGAAAATGAATTAAAGTTGCCAATGCCTTTTTTAAGTGACCAATACATTGGAGACTAACTATCCCCCTCCCTAAAAGCCCCTTCCCTGAAAGCTATCCAATCAAAATTTGGAATAGCCATTTTGTTCAACGTAGTTCAAAGGTCCACTATCTATGGTTTTGGTGATGAAAGACCCTCTTTAGTCCTTGGGGAAAGGGCTGTATTGGTATCAGACATATTGATATCATATGTATCAGTATGGGTGTATTGATTGGTATCCCAAGTATATTAGACAGACTTTTAATGGCTCATATAAAAGATATTGCTCTTATCTCCTTCCTATAAATTCCAACCTCTGCGAGTTCCAAATGGCACTAAAAACAACACTTTTGGTAAGCTAGATCTGTTGGCCTACCAGAACTTTTTAGAGTAATGTTTAATGGCTCATTTGAAAGATATTGCTGAACTTCACATAGCATTAAAGCAATAATTACACGTGACCAATGTTGTTATTCCCGCAATTAATCTTGCCGTTTTCAGGGAGAACAAGGGACTCCCTCAAGGGACCTTGGGCATTATCGGTGTCACCGTATCACCTGCCAATTCGAACAGGGTTTGGGCCATTATTGAAGCCGAAAAAGGCGGCGTCTTTCGTTCGGAGGATGCTGGCAAGACCTGGCAAATGGTGAACCAGGAGCGGAGCCTGAGACAAAGGGCCTGGTATTACACCCGAATTTACGCAGATCCCCAAAACGAAGATGTGGTTTATGTCCTCAATGTCCGCTTCTGGAAATCAAAGGATGGTGGCAAAACCTTTTCTTCGATTGCCACGCCCCATGGCGACCATCATGACCTTTGGATTGCCCCTGAAAATCCACAGAGAATGGTGATCGGCGACGATGGTGGTGCGCAAGTGACCTACGATGGCGGCAAAACCTGGTCCACTTACCACAACCAACCTACAGCCCAATTCTACCGGGTGACGACCGACAACCATTTCCCTTATCGCATCTATGGCGCCCAGCAGGATAACAGTACCGTCCGCATCTTTCACCGTGTCGGCGGCAGTGCCATCGGTGAACGGGATTGGGAACCTACTGCCGGCGGTGAATCGGGTCATATCGCGCCCCATCCTGAGGATCCGGACATCGTCTATGGCGGTAGTTATGGTGGCTTGCTTTCCCGCGTCAATCATCGAACAGGCGAGATTCGGGTCGTGAATGTTTGGCCCGACAATCCCATGGGGCACGGTGCCGCCAATCTCAAGTACCGATTCCAATGGAATTTCCCCTTATTTTTCTCGCCTCACGATTCCGGAGTACTCTATACAGCCGGGAACTTATTGTTCAAAAGCGATGACGAAGGTCAGAGCTGGCAGGCGATCAGCCCGGATTTAACCCGTGATGACAAAAGCAAGTTGGGACCATCCGGCGGACCGATCACCAAAGACAATACGTCCGTGGAATATTACTGGAGGTTTTTAGTTGAAATCGAAATAAACTATATTTATTAGCCGTTATCTAACAAGTCAGTTCTGATGTGTGCTAAACGTGATTTTTTTTTTTTTAGATTTGGAAAGGTTGAATAATGACAAAAAATATCTCATTCAATTTCTTTTTACAAGCTCAGAAGTTAAAAAAAAATTACAAGGCAATCCATTTCAGCTTTACCTAATCAGGATTGAACAAAAAATCAAGACATCTATAAAAAGTGAATGCTAATCTGTCAATCTATCTTCGTTTTAGAATGGCACAGAAGATGTTAAAAGGCATAGATGGTTCAAGCACCTTGACTGGGAAGATGTTTTTTACAAGAAACTCAAGGTATTTGTTTTGTTGTTTGTCAAGAGGCCCAAAAACTCCATCGCAAAGAGCATGAAGGAGAGAAACCGTTTGTGTTAACGGAATTAAAGTCTCGGATGCCACTGGCAATGCTGTGCTGTACAATAGAAAATAAATTTAAAAAAAACGTAATTCATTTGTGCAATCTCGAATTTAATTAAAAGTCCAAGTTGAGAATTTATTGAATTTGTTGTCTGAAAACGTTGTGGTTTTCTTAATTGTTTGCTTAAAAAAATTATTGCTGAATGGCCAATATTTTATTTCATTTCCGGTATTCATTTTACTGACTTGGGTCACTTTGGGTCATAGTTCGCTATTTGGAAAAGAAGAGCTAGGTTTACTTTCCCATGAACTATTTCGATAGAAATTTATTGAATATGTCTATTCATATAAAAGTACATACCCTATTGTATGTTCCCTATATCAACACAACACAATAACAAAAAATTGTTCCTGAGATCCTTGAAACACAAGCAACTAGCAACAAACCAAAAACATCTTCGTCTGTTTTCTATACCTATTCTTATTGGTTAGAAACTAGTTAGGACTCACAGCTTAGATACCAATACAGTTATGAAAACTCCTATCTTGCCCATGAGAAGCTTTTGGTACAGAGCTCTGAACTTGGCGCCTCCTCCAAGCGCTTTAAGACTCAGATTGACCCCACCAACCCGGATACGGTGTATTCGCAGCTTCAGCACGGCGTGCTGGCGCGTTTTGACCGGCGCAGCTTTGAGCGCGTCATCATCACGCCGATGCCGGGTGCCGATGAGAACAACTACAAATGGAACTGGAACTCGGCTTTTATCATCAGTCCGCACAACCCCCAGCGCCTGTATTTTGCGGCCGACAAGATCTTTGTCAGCGATGACGGCGGCAACAGTTGGCGTCCGGCCAGCCCAGACCTCACTCGCCAGCTCGACCGCAACGCCTTGGAAGTGATGGGCCGGGTGTGGAGCATCGACGCGGTGGCCAAGAATAACTCCACCTCGATGTACGGCAGCATTATCTCGCTGGCGGAAAGCACCTTGCAGGAGGGGCTGCTGTACGCCGGTACCGACGACGGCCTGATCCAGGTGAGTAACGACGGCGGTGAAAACTGGCGGCGCGAGGACAGCTTTGGCCGTGTGCCGGACATGAGCTATGTGAGTGATGTGGCCGCCTCCCTGCACAATGTCGACCGGGTCTATGCCACCTTTGATAACCATAAGCGCGGCGACTTCAAGCCTTATGTCTATCGCAGCGATGACCGGGGCGAGAGCTGGGATTCCATTAGCAGCAACCTGCCCGAGCGCGGATTTGTGCACACGATTGTGGAAGACCACGTCAATCCGGACCTGCTCTTTGTCGGCACCGAATTTGCCGTCTTTTTCACCCAGGACGGCGGCGACAGCTGGGTCGAACTCAGCGGCGGCATGCCCACCATTGCCGTGCGCGATTTAGAAATTCAGCGCCGTGAAAATGACCTGGTGCTGGGCACCTTCGGTCGTGGGATTCGCATATTGGACGACTACACGCCGCTGCGGGTGCCCGTGCAGACGCTGCGCGACAACGAGGCTTTTCTGTTCGATGTGAAGGACGCCTGGCTGTATGCCGAAGATGACTTTTTTGGTTACGGTCCGAAGGGCTTCCTTGGAGAGACGTTCTTTGCTTTTGTATAGGCCTACAAATTGCAAAATAAATAGAATTGTGTTTAGTATTCAATTCATATTCCTTTTTCCTTAGGAATACCTAGGAATATTGTAAGTGCCTTAATGTCTTATATTTTGTATTTATAATATTGTATTCATTTTATGCTCTGGGACGCATAGTCCTAGTGGCGGTACATTGCCAGATTCCTGTACTGTTGGGTTTTGAGTTAATAACAGTTATCATATTGTACCAAACCTCTACATGTAACGTCATTTAAGCTTCTCGTCAATTCCAAGTAGGTATGTTTCGGATAATTAGTCAGACTGACCCTAAGGAAACACTATCCTAGTTTTAATCACCTTAGGACCGTCCACTTACCCCCTCCAAGGGCAAGCTTAACAACCATCATAGTACCATGATAAAATATACTCTACTACATCTGCTGGCCTGCGGAAAACTGGGTGGAGAAGACTAAATAAAATTGTATTAAGTGTAGATATAGGTGTATTATTAATAGTATTTATAGTTTTATTAATGCTAGTAATCAATGTAAACTGGTTAATGCAGTAGAGCCGTATTACACTAAATAATAAAGGATTTGCATCACAAACTAAAAGAATAAAATATAAGATAAATCGTAAAGAAAAATTGGTACTTGTGTATTATTCAGGACACACTTAATAAGTAAAGTTAGGTTTTTTCATGAAATAGACTACGATGCGAAAATCCGGTTTCATAGCCACTAAGTCAGAACTCAATTAAGTTTGCTACGCATAGTGGTAGAAGATAGTGTCTGAATATGGATTTTGAAATGAAGATTTGGGATTTGCCAAAGACTGAAAAAGAGGCATTTATATTATTTTCGTAATAAAGTATTATAATTTTTATCATGTTTTGTTTTATTTCATTAGCTTTTTCAAAGGTTTGGGCTATATATTTGCACATTAGGGGGGATTTTTTACGAATGTTTTTATTAGTAAAAGATATACGTAACTTACAAAATAGCTTACGTAACGAACTTCTGTATTCTGGATCGCGCTTGGCGCGAATTCAAAAAATGCTGGAATCTCACAGCATCGATCCCGGTTTGGAGTAGCTCCCGAATGGCCACGGTCGGATCATTGTAGATGGTGTGACCAACCAATAAATCTAATAGCCGCCCACGGTCCAATTCGAACTTGAGTGGGTTTGGGGGTACCCCCTGCAACCTCACATCGCCCACGACTTGGCGCCATGGGAAGCCATAGTGCTTCGCATCGGAATCTTGTTGGCTTTTTTCGGCCCACCTAAAAGATTGGAAAACCTGACTGTTGGCATAGGCAACATACTCTTGCAAGGCGAATAAAGGACGCTCCTCCTTAAAGTTTGCACTAACTTTAATTTTCCCGAAATCGGGATCTTCCGGATCAAACTCACGCTTCATGGCAAGGACCCCAAAGGTGTCAAGTTGTTTGTCCCACTCGTCGACGCCCTTAGGGTCGGTAAGCTTGATGACTTGCAACATGATTGAGGGCGTTCGGTCCTTGGTTACTTGCAATAAATCGACTGTGCGCAGCAGAATCGCGGCATATTGGACGTTGACCGACTCTTGAGGGAGGTTTCCACAATGAGCATATAAGGGAAATTGGGTTCGGTTGGTGAGATCGTCGGCATGGTGACTTTCGCAAACAAGTCCAAGGTATTCCCGAAACCGGACGGGAAGCGGTTTGAAAAGCTTGTGGATTTCATCAGCAAGAGGTTTTACTTCGTCCCCCCACTGTCGGCTGTGCTCCCCCGTCACCCATTCCCGAATCCGTGAGGCGTGACCCATGCGAACGAATTCTTGGAAAAAGAACTGTTCTTTTTCTTCCTCTGTCATGCGATGGGTTCGAGCGACATAGTCTCGACCGTCGTTGGTTTTATCAAGACCATCAAACCATTTATTAAAATAAGGATTGTCCCTTCGCTTTTCGAACTCTTTGCTCGTCACGAGCATTCCCAAGTCGTGCAGGTAAATGGAAAGCGTTACCAAGAGCCAATCCGCGGGTGTCATTTTCTCTTACAACGGCATTTTATACAGTGTCTGAGATTGATAGTGGTGTAACAACTCCGACAGAAGGACTTATTTCAGCTAGTAATCTTGTAACTAAGTCATCCGTGGTTGAAGTGATTGGTGGTGTGAAAACTTTGGATGGCTCCAATAAGACTCAGTCATCCATTGTAAAACTCACGGCCAGCAATACATCATTAAAAGCTGAAAGTGTAGTAAACATTGAAAGTGAATTTGAAAAACAAATGGATGAGTATGAGTTGGAAGTGAGCACCCCCTCAAATATTCCTTTTTACGAAGATTTAGAATTTGATGCCGCTATTAAAAATAAATCAGAGCTGATAAAGGAAGATGAAATTGAACTAGCTCCAGGTATTTCTGACATAATTAACAAAACAGATGTTCAATCCAGTATAAAAATATCTGACAGCAATTATCACAAGTCTCAGGTTGAAAAAGTCGTGGATCTGATCACTACAGCAAATCAGAAAGAATTTAATAACACTCAGACTGAAGGCAATATCCCGCATAATCAATCTTTTAATTTGCTTGAGACATCAAAAAACACTACGTTTGATGGACATTTACAAGACACGACAGGTGTCCATGATGTAATTACAGTTACAGAAGAAATGATGACTGTTACTAATCCTTCAAGCTTAGAGATTTTTGAGGATTTGCCATCTAGTGACAAGCCATATTTTAAACATGAAAAAACTGATAAAAATGATACAGATAAACGTATTGGAGTTGTAATAAAAGATAGACATCCATTAGAGCCAGCTGATTCTTTGGATGTGAGGGTGCATACAGAAACCTCTATTGTCCCTTTTATCTCTGTAACAACAACCAGAAGCACAAACGCTGTAGCTAAAGAAGAAACTATAGACTTAATCAGTGAGAGAATTGATATCGAAAATGAAAACCAAAAGGTGACAGAAGTTAGGATAAAAGCAGTCTGTTTCATAAGCAGAGTATGCAACTACCGTATACAGCAGGTAGCAGAGAATACGGGGGGGAAAAAAAAACTCATAATAATTAAAATATCATCAACACTAAAATAAAATGGCAATGAGTACAAACTTTATTGAAATGTATGAGCTACACCTTATTAGTGCAGGGTTCTCATAACATTGATAAAGCTAATAAAGTTTTTTATGAAATTGCACACCATAAAGTTTGTCTGGCTCACAAAAAAATTTCACCTTTTTGACTTTGATGCAATTTTTCATAGCAAGTAACTGATTAACCAGACATGGAGCTGAAAAGATCATTTTCTTAAGCATTTTTTACCCTTTTAATAAGTAAAGCTTATATGAAGATATTATTTTTGTGTAACCCTTATTCTTTTACTAAACAAAATGAACAAGTGTATACTATTGTATATGTAGACACTTATTTGTGAGTGGTTTATGTGAAATTTTTCACAAGTCTTCTGCTCTTGACTGAGCTTTGCAGATTTTCTTGTACAAGTTAAATAAAGTTCAACTTTTTTCCAACAGCAACAAAGTCAACAAAGTTATGCCAGGAAAATGGTTTATTAACTTTGTGGAGAACTTTATGAACTTTATTGTTGGCTTGTGAGCCCTGCATAAAAGTGCAAACAAAATTCAAATAATCTTTTGATCTGGAGTGAACTGGTGTCACTTTTTGAACTTTCAAGGCTGCTTCTCTGGGGAACCAAATCTAAGGAGGGCATAGGGAGGTAAGAGGAATTTTTTGAAGATTAGGTGGAGGAGGAGGGTCAAGCCAAATTTCATGCACAGCTTATGACAAAAAAAAGATTCTTAGTTTTCAGCATTAGAATAGCATTGTTTGATTTTTTATAACCAATCTTGTGTTTTCATTGTCAAGTAAGATCAGAAGGGAGTTTACAGCTGTAACTTGCACCAAAGAAAAGAAGATACTTGTATTATTGAGTCCAGTAGTTTTTTATTTTGCCATTCACCATTCATATCTGTTTTTATGGCACTTGGTATTAACCAAGTGACATATAGCAATTGCAAATTCTGTTGGTCTGTGGGTCTGTCCCACACCTTCTACTTACTAAATTTATCTGTTTATGTTAGCCTACTATCACAAATGTTAAGAATTATTCATAAGTGAACACAATTTTATAAAGAATTAGGGCTACTAATTGATGATTGTAATTTTATTTATTTACTACTTTCATTCCAACAGAAAAAAAATAACTGGTGATCAGATATAAACTTGGCATAACAACCATTTGCTATTATGGCCCAGTACCCTGAAAGCTACTTAAAGTCTAAAAGTACTACTCTACTGAAGGAATATTAATAGATACAATATTTTATTCTTCCTTTCAATAAAATAATCATTGCCCAGAAAATGCACTCTAATCCTTGTTGGGTGAATTTTTAGTCCTTATAAAGTATTTCAGCTATTAATCCTGTCTAAGCAAGTTACAGATCATAGGCCAGGTACTTTGTTAGAGAAGTTTGGTACTTATCAGTTATATAGTAAACATTATACAATTTTGATTGCAAACAATGCAAGTATGACACAAGAAACAGGTCAAGCAACTTCTTTATACCCCACAATTAGCTTTGGGTGCAAAATAAATTGTAGCTATATTTTATTAAAGTATTTAGTTCATATTTTAATTTGGTTTATGCAAACAAATTTGGGCTATTTATTTGCACATTGAGGGGAGGGGGATGTGGCATAGCATATTTTAAATACAGCAATGGTTAGTTTATATACTTAATATATTACCTTAAACCCTAAATTGCAGCTTGGAGCAATCTAAGGATTTGCTATGCTATGTTTTACCCCCACCCACCCCCTAATGTGCAAATATATAGAGCCCAAATTTGTTTCTAAACTATTATATATTCATTATATTTTTTTTATTTCATTAGCATTAATCAAACTTCACTTCCCAAGTGTTTAATATATAACTTAAGTACCAGAAGTTTTTATGGAGTCTAGAAACTATGTCCCCTTCATCTGTGATTGCATGTAAATTTACCAAAATATTAGACAATGCTATTTGGGACAAAATTAGAAACAATATAGCTTTGACTCTTAAAAAGGACACTAAAAGGTTTGATTACCTTCCCAATGAGACTCCTCTGAAGTATATACGGCCATTCTTTCTATAAAAACCTTATATGCCCCAAGGACGTAACTTACAACCCTTGCCTTTAGGGCCGTGGAGTGGTTGTCACCCTCAAAGACATAATGTGGGGACACTTCAACTAAGCTGAACAAAATTGCTATTTCAAAGTTTTGATTGGACGTGATGGGAGAAATGATAACTTCCACTATAACTTCTGATTACCAATTCGATGAGCCACCCTATATGCCCCCAGGGCATAACTTACAGCCCATTCCCTGAGGGTTGTGAGGGGATGGTAATCCTCAAAAGCGTAATTTCCGGAACTTTCAACTACGCTGAACAAAATGGCTAGGGGAAATGATGGAAGTGGGGGCCTGGTTCCCTTCATTCATTGTCGACTATTAAAAAGGGCACTAGCCCTTTCAATTTCCAATCGAAAGAGCCCTTTTTTAAGCTTCTTCGGCAACTCCTTCTATACGAAGTGCGCTGGTTTAAAACAAACCAAACAATAATAAATAATATATTATTCCAACATCGTTCTTTACTTAGACAGCTTTATTGCGCTGCCTATGGTACGTCTCTGTGGTCTCTCGTGGGCTTAAGTAAGCATTTTCCTGGGGTCAAAATACGTGTACAGTTAATTTTATTTTGGCTGAATATTCGAGACACAAAAAGGTGCAACAGTACAATAAGCCTTGCATTTAATCTGCGATGTGTACGACATTTAGCAATTGGTCCTGTAGATGATTGCAAACCGAATTCAACCCTTTTCTGTTCCAAGTGTAGAGCATATGAGATTCTGTTACTTTTTGTATGCACAAAAACCTTCATTTATTCAAAATAATATCTATAAAAAAAAAGCTTCAACGACAGTGAACAAGGAGCTCGGCAACAGCCTATGGTAAAGAAAGAAAATAAGCAACTTTTTGAAACGCTCATGATGTTTACAACAATTTTCCCAGTCTTAACGTGTCCGGCGAACGCAAAAATACGTCGGCTACGCCTTTGAAATTTTTTCCATAGCTGAAAAAACTCATGCTGGCGCCCTCCCGGCGCGAACGCCCTGATCTTCCACAACTTTCACCAACACTTCCCGATCTATGTCATAAAAGTAACCAAACAAATTGACACCGGCAGGTGTGCCAGGTGCGTTACGCAGCAGTGCAATGTCATGCCTGAGCGAAGCTTCATAGTCTGAGATACAAACGCTGTCAGCCGGATATACGTCCGATATGTCTACACCTTGTTCCTCGCGATACGCCTCAACAATGCCATCAGCGGTAAATGACGTAGCCCCGCAATGGCTGTGATGGACTACTGCCACGTTCTCAATGCCAAACAGGTGCTGCGTCACAGTAACGGAACGCAGTGCGTCCAGCGCCCGCCCACCGGCTACAACAACCTCAAACAAACTGGTTGTTGATGCTGCCTTATTGCCTTGCTCGTCCAGAACAATCTGCCCCGGAAACTCGTCACCCAGTTCCGCCGCCACCGCCTTGGGAATGCCGACTGCACGCGGGTCGTAGCAGTACACCACCAAGGATTTCAACGGCACAGCTTCAGCAAACGCTGCGCGGGTTTCACGCTCGTCGTAACCCGGCTGTGCGGAAAATGCATAAATACTCAAATCTGCTTGCCCCATGATTCACCTCTGCTCTATTAAGTAAGTTACGTTAGTTAAACTAGTTCAACATTTACGTCCGGCCAGCGGACATGTGCTGATAAAACCGCAAATATTAATTAGCAACAAACGATTGTTTGTTGCCTATAGATAAGTAAAACTAAGTCTCAAGGAGCAATGGAAAAACTTGTGTCGCGTAACTATCCACTCACCGCGCTGCGCGCCTTTGAATGCGCCGGGCGCCACTTGAGCTTCATTCAAGCTGCCGCGGAAATGTCAGTAACCCCGGCTGCAGTCAGTCAGCAGATCAAACGTCTGGAGGCTTACCTGGAATACCCACTGTTTCAGCGACTGCCCCATGGAAGGCAAATTTGGAAAAAAATAAGTTAAACATGTTTTCATTCATAAATTTATGCGCCCGAGATAACATAAAAGCAAACAAAATACCATTTGCTTTACTCGTGGAGGATTTGTTAATTTATTTCTGGAACTGCTTTGATGATCTCAGTTTTACAAAACACGCCCAACTACAATACAGACCAACCCACGTTCTATAGTTAGTCAAGTTAAGAGAATTAAGAGTTGAGGGAACGTGTTAGTGAAAAATATTGTACTGTAATAAAGGCATAGTCAAAGCATAGGCAAACAGTGGTAGCGCTTGTAAAATATGTCATGACTCAAAGCTGCTTGTTCTTTTACTGGTCTAAATTTCAAACATGATCCAATCATGTTGAATTGTTGCTGGCTTGAGAGTTCACACTGAAAGTTTTAAAGCCAATCAGGTTCTTTAAGGGCGGGGATGTTTGGCACTCCAAAAATTAGGAATAATCTTATTGGCTCATGACACAAACATAGAATTGTAGGAAAGGAATCTCATTTTCTCTTCGGAGTGTGAAAACATTCATAAGAAATTCAAGAGATCTCGGTTTTACAAAATATACGTAACTACACGATCCATTTATCGACGATGAAAATGATAAATTTAATTTAAGGAGTAATGAGAAAGAACAGTTGATTGGATTAGCTTGTTACAATTCTTTGAAACAAAATTTTCAGAATTCATTTCTAATTCAACTTTGGCTTGATATTACGAGCAAATTTAATATTTTTTCAAATAAAGCTTTAAAAGTATTGATGCCGCTCGCAAAAATCTTATTAATGCGAAACAGGACTTTCTGCATTAGCTGAAATGAATTCGAAATATCGTGTTTGTTTGGCTCTAGAAAAGGAGCTTCGTGCATTCATCTCGTCACTGACACCGACCTTTAACAACTTTGTGCTGATTGCAGGCAAGCACATACACTTCATTACAAAACAACAATACAAATTGCTAATGGTCTTCTCAGTTTTTAAGAGTTGGTCTAGCCAGCGGCTGCCCAATATGCCGATCTTGCCTTCGATCGGGGCATCGTCAAGCGACCACCCGGTGACGGTGACGGGGTCTCCGACATGAATCAGATTGGCGAATTCTTCGGGAACCCGAAAGTCGACGAAAATACCGGAACGGTCGTCCAGCGTGGCGATTTCGGTGTTGGTCGTCACCCGGTCGCCGCGGTGCAGGTCGGATATCCCGATCGAACCCGAAAAGGGAGCACGTACCAGCCGTTCCTCGAGCGCGATTTCAGCCTGTCGCATTCTCAGCCGCGCCAACTGCGGCCGGTCTTGGGTCTCCGTGTAGACGCCGTCGCGGCCGGTGCCCGAGGCGCGGAACTGGTCGTAGCGAACCGGTGCGCGTTCCAGCTGTTCTTTCTCGATGCGAGCCGATTCCAGCAGCACCCGCTCGTCGGCGTCGTCCAGCCTGAGCAGCACCCGGTCCGCCTCGACTTCCTGGCCGCCCTCGAACAGAACCTCCTCGATGCGTCCGTCGCTGGCGGGATAGAGCATCACCGACTGCAGGGCGCTTCCGGTGCCGACGGTCCGCAGTTCGCGGCGATAGACCGAAAACTCCAGCGGCTTGACGATCAAGGTCGCGGCACTGCCTCGCCGTCCGGCATTGCGGTCTTCACCGTCCGCTGCGCGGTTTTCGTAGAGGAACACGCCGACAAAACATACCGCAAGCAAGGCGGCCAGCAGTGCTATCTGCCTGACTGGTTTCATCCCAAGGCTCCCACGGCCTTTCACCGGCGCCGGCCCGTTCCGGCGGAGCAGCTACCCGATGGATCCGTCACAATGCGCGCCCAATGTTGAACTAGCGCATCCGACCGCGATTCCAACGGATGTCCGCCACAGCCTTATATACCCAATGCTCCAGCCGACCGAGTCATTCCACTTGACGGCCGAAGGGTGTCGTTTCGGGGAAGGGGCCAGGGCTCCCACGTCTTTTGACGTTGGGGAATTTGCTAACGCCGCCCCGTCGACCCGAAGCCGCCGGTGCCACGTTTTCGTTTGCAATTCAATGTGATTTTTGCTGTGTCTTGTCCTTTGCTTTTTTATCTTGTATTAGATAAGAAGATATTTATTTGTCATCTTGTGCAGTTTTGTACGTGTCATTTATACAAAAATCAAATGATCATTTCTGTTTATACATCACAGACTCACAAACGCTAAATTATGATGTTCATTTATTCCATGCAATTTTGCTATGTCTTCTACCCGCAAATTTTGTTGTGTACCATTTTCGTTTGCAATTCTAAGCAATTTTTCGTGTTTTTTGTTCCATAACTTTTTCCTTAGCTGTTCAGCTATTTGCCATCTTTTGTAATTTTGAAAACGTCATAGATACTAAAATCGATACGACCAATCCTGAGGGGAAACTGATGCGATTAATGCTCTTGACGTGTGCTCATAAATATGATGTTACTCAAATATTTTTTTTTCCAAAATTAAAGCTCTGAACGAATTTTCTCACACTCGGTGGTTTGGCCACCGTACTCAGGGTCTCGGTACGCGGCAGGCCTGTATATGTTGATTCTTGTTGAAGCTTGTCTTCTAACCGTAGATAAATGAACTTTTCTTGGTATCACGGTGTCAGGTTAGGTTCGATACTACTACCTTGGGAACATTTATTTATATTATCCCCCACTTCTCACATTTTTACTTAACCTTTGGCTTAGTTGTTTGTGTCTCGCAATAACTGTTCCAACAGATCTATTAGCCTACGGGAGATCCTATAAGCTATAGGATGTGCAAGGTGCTCTTCATCAGCTTAATTGGAGTCTAATAGGTACATTCGGCCGTATAAAGGTGGTTCAAAATCACCGTCAGTGGTTTAGGATGGATGTGCTGCTGAACTGATTTTTTGATGAATCTGTGATACCTTTGAAGCTAAAAACATTGTAACTGTTGATGGTTCGATAATCGTTTGTGTTGAATAAGGCTAAACCGAGGCATGAGTTCAAGTTTCAGATTTTTTTGTGGAATTCTTTAGAGAGCAAGTGATGTCCTTAAACCGTCTACGGCGGCTGGAACCGCACCGTGCATCTGGCCTGCCATATGAATGGCCGTCCGCAATGGAACGAGAATATCGCGGCCTTTATCCCCGTGCCCGACATGATCCCCGGCATGGAGGTGGCGGGGGCCGCAGGCGGCACATTCTCCACCCATGGATGGCTGAAATCCGGGGTGTTTCGCGCCAAGGAAGTGCTCAAATCGCTGGGTCTGGAGGCCCGCGCACCTGCCATACCGAAAGCCGACGCAAGTCCGACGCAAATCCGACCGCTCTGGACGGTGCCCGGAAAGGGTCGTGCCTGGCTCGATTTTCAGAACGATGTGACGGTGAAAGATGTGCAACTGGCCGCGCGGGAGAACTTCCGTTCAGTCGAGCATATGAAGCGCTACACCACGCAGGGCATGGCGCCCGATCAGGGAAAGAACAGCAATATCAATGCCTTGGCTGTGTTGGCGGATGCGACTGGTCGCGCGATCCCCGAGACCGGCACCACCACATTCCGCCCGCCCTACACGCCGGTGTCGATTGCTGCGATGGGGGCTTACGCGCAAGGCGACGGTTTCGCACCGCAACGCTACACCACAAGCCATTGGAAAAGCTTGGAAAAATCGGCCCCAATGATCGAGGCAGGCCTCTGGTATCGCCCCAGTTACTTCCCGCAGGATGGCGAGACTCACTGGCGGCAATCCTGCGACCGCGAGGTCGGTTTTGTGCGTAACGCGGTGGGTGTGACGGATGTCTCGACGCTCGGCAAGATCGACATCCAAGGCCCTGATGCTGCTGCGTTTTTGGACTTCGTCTACACCAACACGTTCTCGACGCTGAAGCAGGGTCGCGTGCGCTACGGCCTGATGCTGCGCGAGGACGGGTTCGTGATGGATGACGGCACCACCGCGCGGCTGGGGCCCGATCACTTCGTGATGACGACAACAACCGCCGCCGCCGGCCACGTCATGCGCCACCTCGAGTTCGCCTCGCAGGTCCTGAAACCCGAACACGACGTGAATTTCTGACATTGTGTTTGTAAATTTACTGTCTAATGCAATTGATGCAGTTAAGAAAGATGGAACAATCAAAATTCGTTTATTTGACGAGTCATCACATGTAAGGATGGAGTTTGAAGATTCTGGACCTCCAATACCTGCAAACATTCTAGAAGAGATGTTTGAGCCATTGTTTACTACCAAACAAGTGGGAACTGGTTTGGGATTGGCCAGTTGTCAAAGTATTATAGAACAACATCAAGGGGAAATCTCAGCCAAAACAAGTCCTACTGTTATCACTCTAACTTTGTCAAAGAATCTGTAATTTATGGAGAAACTACAGGTGCTGTTTCTGCCACTAGAGTGTAGTGACGTTTACCATCCTCGTTTACTTCATAATCCTGATCAACACCAACGGTTGCACTATCATCAACATCAGGGTTAGTAGAATCAACTGTCATATCTATAACAGATTCAAGTTTCTCAGGTTCAGACGAATTCATAAGAGAGTATGAAGCGGCGAATGCAATTCCAATAACTATTGCAATTCCGATAAATATTCCAGTCTTAGTATTCACCATCAGAAAGAGTCATCTCCATTATTTAAATACAATTTATCATTTTAAGCATTTAATTTTTGTAATTGCGTTCACCAATGAAACTACAGATTAGGCAATAACATACTAAATCCTTGTTATATCAATATCTTATTTTACAAGTCATCAGAATCCCAATAGTTTTGATAGAACATCAAAGAATTCAGATATTGAATCTAGCAGAGATTTTGGTTTGCTTGTATCAACACCTGGTTCTGGGTCCATCTCTGGGAGAAGACCAACACCTGGTTCTGGGTCCATCTCTGGGAGAAGACCAACACCTGGTTCTGGGTCCATAGGAAGTCCTACATATGTTCCAAGTTCAGGTTCAGATGGGATTCTGGATTTTTCAGATTCAATTGGGTCGTCTTGTGGAATTATTTCTGATTCAGATGGGTCGTCTTGTGGAATTATTTCTGATTCAGATGGGTCGTCTTGTGGGGATACGCCGTTCGTTCTTTTTTCAGCCTACGCCGACAAATCACACCTCGACGAAGCGGCAGCGGCTGGCGCCACTGCCTACCTAACGAAACCGGTCGATTTTGAACAGCTTGAAGCACTATTGCGAGATCTGATCCGCAAGCCACCCGTGCTGTCACCTGACGAAGTCGATGACCGACAAGCCGGGGCCGCTTGAGCAAGAGAAGCTAGGAAAATGACTAAGATTCTTTGCGTTGAGGATGAAGTCGACATTCGTCAAATCTTGGCCGAGGAATTGAGCGATGTCGGCTACGAAGTGTTCGAGGCCGGCAACGGGCGTGAAGGCCTCGATGCTATCGTGGCGAACAGTCCGGACCTGGTTCTGTGCGACATAACCATGCCAGTGATGGATGGGCATTCGTTGCTCACGGAACTGAGAGACAATCATCCAGAGCAAGCCGACACACCATTTATCTTCCTTTCCGCCCTCGCAGATCGTGAACATGTCCTGCAGGGGAAAAGCTTGGGAGCAGATGACTATCTAACCAAACCGGTCGACATAGACATGCTACTGGCGACCATAGATTCTCGCTTGCGTCAGATTGCACGCATGACCAAACGGAAAGAAGAACAGTTTGTAAAGCTGTATAAATCTTTCAATTCTCCTTGTTCTCCTAAAGCTGCAACAGCACGCGACGACGATCCGACGATCGGAATGGAACAAGGACGGGTGGAGATCCAGGAGGCGCGCCCCGAAAGCGTTGACAGCAGCCCGGCTGACCAACGCATTGGTTCGAACAGACATGAAGCCGAGCCGGTTCATCCCGATGACGGCGAAAACTCGATTGCCGGTGAACCCAAAGACCCGACTTTGGCCGAGCGTGTTTTAAACCTTTTGCAGAACGGAAACAGCGAGCTGCTGGTTGCCCGAGCGACACTGTCAGGCCTAGACGAAGTAAAGGCGACACTCGGCAACCAGTCGGCTGTCCAAGCATCGACGCTTCTTGGCACGGCCACTGAACAACTCGAAGCGATTTGCGAGCACCTCGGGCATGTGGTGTTCATGAACATCCACTACCTCGTGGGCGTCGATGAATGACGCGAGGTCGGTCATGATGCGATTCTATTAGAGTGCCTCTTTGGCCTTCGGAGCCGATTGGACTTTTGGGCTATTGGGCTATTGGGCGGTGGGGCGGAATTTCCAAAGGTGGCTGACCGTGCGGACGAAGAGATGGTCGTTGAGCACGGCAGGCGTGGAGTGGCACGTTTCGTTAAGATCGAGTGTGCCGTGTTTTTTGAACTCACCCGTAGCCGAGACAACGTGAACCCGGCCATTGTCGCCAACCGCGATCAACTGGTCTCCCACGGCGATGGGGGATCCGAAGAAGCGGCCTCCCGTGCGTTCGTTCCATTGGACCTCACCGGATTTGGGCTCCACGCAGGAGAGGATGCCGCCATCGCTCCACAGGAACAACCATGAGCCGTGGGCGATAAAGGTCGGGACGTAAGGCGCGGACCGGCGGATTTCGTAGGCGAGTTCGGCGGACTTTCGCGTGGTGCCATTGGGCGGGCGAACGGCGACTACGAAATTGCCGCCACCGCCACTGCCGCAGCTCCCAAAGACGAGGCCGCCGGCCTCGATCGGTGAGCTGCAGCTGCGTTTATCGAAAGCATTGGTGTATTCCCACAAGGGGGCGCCGGTTTGGGGGTTGAGGGCGCCGATGCCGTGGGCTTGGCTGTTGACCAGCAAGACGGGGTTTCCGGCGGCGTCTTGCGAGAGGCTAGGGGTGGAGTAGGCGGTTTTGGCGCTGCGGCGTGGGGTCTTCCAGCGGGTTTCGCCGGTGTGTCGGTCGACCGCGATGATAAAACTCTCGCCGAGCTGTTCGTTCGTGATGATTACTAAATCTTCGAACAACATGGGGGATGTCCCAGGGCCATGTTGGCTTGCGAAGGGGCCGAGGTCTCGTTGCCATTTGAGATCGCCATCGTGGGTCATTGCGGCCAGAAAGAGATGTTCCGGCGTCCCCCAACTCACGTAGAGAAGCCAGCACCAGCTAAGGCACAACGGCTTATCAAGAAGTCAGATAAACTGGAAGACGTTTGCTACGACATCCGCGGCCCGGTGCTGAAGGAAGCCCATCGCCTTGAGGAAGAAGACCACAAGGTCTTGAAACTGAACATAGGCAATCCGGCACCCTGGGGCTTTGAAGCCCCGGAAGAGATTCTGCGTGACGTTATTCACAATATTCCGGCATCGCAAGGTTACAGCGATTCCAAAGGCATCTACTCCGCGCGCAAGGCGGTCATGCAATATTGTCAGCAGATTGGCATCCGTGGTGTCGACATTGAGGACATCTACATTGGCAATGGCGTTTCCGAACTGGTGGTCATGGCCATGCAGGGTTTGATCAACGATGGTGACGAGGTGCTTATCCCGGCGCCGGATTTTCCGCTGTGGAGTGCCGCCGTGAACCTGTGTGGTGGCAAGCCGGTTCACTACCTGTGCGACGAGGGCGCCGGCTGGCAGCCTGATCTGGCAGACGTTCGCGCGTGTATCACCCCCAACACCAAGGCGCTGGTGGTGATCAATCCTAACAACCCCACTGGTGCGGTGTATGAGAAAGCCATGCTGGAAGGGTTGCTGGACATTGCCCGTGAATTCGACCTGGTGGTGCTGGCGGACGAAATCTACGACAAGATCCTCTATGAGGATGCTTGCTACATCCCATTAGCATCGCTGGCCGACGACTTGCTGGTGCTGACCCTCAGCGGATTGTCCAAGTCTTATCGTGTCGCCGGCTTTCGTACCGGCTGGCTGATCGTCAGCGGCGCGAAGTTGCGTGCGCAAGACTATATCGAGGGCTTGGATATTCTCGCGTCGATGCGGCTTTGCTCCAACGTCCCCACGCAACACGCAATTCAAACCGCACTGGGTGGCTATCAGAGCATTAATGAACTCATATTACCCGGCGGACGCCTGTACGATCAGCGCGAGATAGCGTGGCGCATGTTGAATGACATCGATGGCGTCAGCTGTGTGAAGCCCATGGGAGCGGCTATTTCCAATATCGGCATGGCCATCAAGTTGATCAAAACACTGAAAGACGTTGGTTGCCGGTTTGCATTGGATGATTTTGGCAGTGGTGTTTCATCCTTTGGTTATTTAAAACAACTCCCCGTCGACTATCTCAAGATCGATGGTACCTTCGTCCGTGACATCGTCGATGATCCAATTGATTTTGAAATGGTCCGTTCCATTCATGATATTGGTCAGGTTATGGGACTGAAGACCATTGCAGAATTTGTCGAGAACGATGCGATTAAAGACAAACTCTGCGAAATCGGTGTTGATTACGTTCAAGGCTATGGCATTGCCAAGCCCTTACCGCTTGAATAAATTTCTTAATAAACAGTTCCGTTTTTAAAACGGGATGTCGTCGTCAAAACTATCATCAACCGGTGCTGCCGCAGCGGCCGGTGCATTGTTAGAGGCTGGAGGGCTGGGATAAGTTTCTTGTTGCTGTGGCCTATAAGACTGTCCTTCGGACCCTCCCCCCAACATTTGCATTTCATTGGCAACGATCTCGGTGGTGTAGCGATCATTGCCTTCCTTGTCTTGCCATTTACGAGTCTGTAAGCGACCTTCGACATAAATCTGTGAACCCTTTTTCAGGTATTCTGCGACGATTTCGGCGAGGCGATTGAAGAAAACCACCCGGTGCCACTCAGTTCGGTCTTGTTGTTCGCCGGTGTTTTTATCTTTCCAGGATTCTGAGGTGGCAATACTGACATTGGCCACGGCCGCTCCTCCCGCTGTGTAGCGAACATCCGGGTCATTCCCGAGGTTACCGACTAATATGACTTTGTTTACGCCCCTGGCCATCTTTTCCTCCAAAAATACGTCAAAAAGGTTACGAATATGGTGCGATAGGATAGCATCCAATGCCCCTTCGCTGAACGGCTTTCTCCCGGTCTCATGACAAAATCAGGCCAGATCGGGACTGGCTTGTTTCTGTAAAGCACATGCAATCAAAAACCAGCAAATGGCTACGCCCGCGCCGCACCAGCAGATCCAGGCCGCTGGCCTGCGCGCGCTGCAGGGCGGGCACGATCCACTTCATCGCCACCGAAGACGATACCGAAAGCCGCAGGCTGCGGCTGGTTTTGAGGTCCTGCAGCCGGGTGAGCGCGGCTTGCCAGACTCCGCCGCTTTGCTGCGCGGCCTCGCAGACGATGCGGCCGGCGTCCGTCGGAGTGATCCGGCGGGTGGTGCGGTCAAACAGCGGTACGCCGAGGGCCTCCTCCAGCGCCTTGATCCGGTGGCTGACCGCGGATTGCTCAATCCCCAGCCGTTCCGCAGCGCGGGTAAAGTTTTGTTCCTCGGCAATAGCCGCCAGCAGGGGGGCGCTCTGCAGAAGTTTAGGGAGAAGGCTGTCGTAATTCATGAATCCTGATCATAGTTATATCAGTATTACAGGCGCAAGAGTTCGGTCATGCTGACAGCAGTTCATAAAAAGGAGTTCGCAGCATGACCCGGAACACCACATCTGTCACTGCCCGCATCGTCAATGGATTTGTCACCCTTCGCGACACCGGCGACGCGGAATTGCTTGAGGCCGGCCGCGACGGGTTGAGCGATGCGGACCTCAAGCGGATCAGCCGCGGCAACGGCGGGCAGGTGCAGGCAGCCGGCGGCAACCCGGCGGGAGTTGTGCTGGATGCTGATGACCTTAGCGAGGCACAGATGCTGGAAATCGCGCAAAAGGTTGGGCTGTCGGAGACCGCGTTCGTTTCGCGTTCCGCCACCGAGGGGTTCAAGCTGGACTTCTTTACCCCGGCCCGGCGCATTGCCCATTGCGGCCACGCGACCATCGCGACCTTCAGCTATCTGGCCGAACTCGGGCGGGTTAAGGAGGGCGAGACCTCCAAAGAAACCGTTGACGGGCCTCGGAAAATCATCGTCCGGGAAGGCGCGGCCTATATGGAGCAGCTGGCGCCGCGCTACGAGACGCCCGCTGATTGGGCGGACCGCGATGTCCAACTGCAGGATGTGCTGGCCGCGCTTGGCCTTCAATACAAATTGCTAAGCCTTTATTAAATTTAGGATTTGTTGATTGATTTCATCTCTAAAAGTAAAAGAAAAGAAGATTGTTACAAGACATCATGTATTAACTCCTTCTACAAATTTCTATGAGCATAACGTGCCGCACAGGGAGAGCTTTTAAGGCAGAGTACTTAGACTTTTTCTATAACAGTAAAAAAATCATTTCTCTCGTTAAATACACTAGATTTTACTATAGGAAAGGAACAATAAAATGATGTTGGCTCAAAATTTATTCTAGATTACATTGAAAATTCATATTCTTTCTAGTTTAATTTAATCTTTAAATTATTTTTGCTTTTTTTTTTCGTCCAACACTCAATTTCCGTCATACTGTGATGGAAATACAACACAAGCTTGTATTTTTTACATACTGACAACTTTCACTTTTATTATTCCTCTGTTCTAAGCATTTTTCCAGCAGTATTTATTATGAATTTGTTTCAACTTGGAAAATGAAGGATGATAAATTTTTAACCTTTGAACATGAGGCTCAGTCCAATTTTTTCCGGAATAGAAATGGTAAAAGCTTTAGAAGCGTAGAATTTTAAAGTTGTTTTTTAAGTTTTAAGTTTAAATCGAAATCACAAGATCTTTCAAGAAGCCTCAAGATTCTCAATCTCCTAATAATTAATTATGACAACTCTTGTCTACGATGTATTTATCCTTCTTCTAAAAAATGACAATTCTAACAAACTGACGCATGCAAAATGTCTTATGTTAAAAATGTTTAATTTAGCTACAAAGTTCCAATGTTCCAAAATTAAATTTGCATTCAATGATATCAAGAGCCATCGATACTACCAAACTCAAAAAAGACTAAATAGATGGTCATTTTGGGATATATGCTCATATTTTTCAAGTTGAAATTTAAAGCGTATTACCCCTACAAACTTCTACCCTTTTGCATGAGTGCAATGAGCATGGAATGAATGAATGACTTATTATTTAGTTTTTGCTTATAAGACCAAGTACAAGACGGTCGACACAAGTGGATAGGTGTCCTAACGCATAATTCTTCCATAAGGAGCCAAGTCTTGCACAAGGCTTTTGCCACATTTATTCAATTGTGCACATAATTACTACTAACTATGTGAGGTCGTCCCAGAGTTTGTAAAGCAAATCATGCTCCACTAGAAAGCGTGTAATTTTACTTTTAATCTCCAGCAAACGATTTTCGACTGATTTTTCCTGGAAGTGAAATCTTACAGCTAACATAGTTTGTGCTGAGATCTAGGCATTCTCACTAGCAAGGTGCACTGACTCTGTGGCTTGCGGTAAATACAGTGTGTCAAATCGGAAACCAAGATACCAGCAGAATTTCTAGCCTGTGTAGCCCAACTGCTAAATTCTCTACTGCTCTCTCACTGCTTTTGGTACTTCTGATCACACTTCTTGCTCTGCGGCTTTTAGCTAACTGAGTTTTTCAAGATGCTTAAATTCTTCTCTGAGTCACTGCAGTACTCACTGCTATCACCTGAAGAATCCTCCATGCTTGGTCTCTTAATAGGAAAAACAACATTAAAAATAACAAAAGCTTACATTTTTAAAAGGATTGAGCATGCGATTATTTACATCCATTGATTATCTTAAAACTTATTGTTCTCCACACCCTGGCAACAGCCGGTGAGCACTACCCGGCGTCAGGGAGTGGGGAATGCCTTGTATTTTGATTTGCGGTTGACTAAGTCCAAGGACATTATTTATTCCTTTTTTTAAGCTACGGATGTTGAGGGAAGACTAATTTTTTTTTAGGGCCTTCAAAAATAGTCAATCATTCATTTACAGGGTCGTACGTAGAATTTTATTCGGGGGGGGGGAATACTAATAGCACTTCCTTACGTAACATTTTCTATGGGTCTAGAGTAAAAATATTAGGAAATTTTTCCAAATGGTTTAAAATTTACAGAACAATTTAGAAGGGCGATCAAGTTACTAACATAGGGAAATATCACGAGTCTTATCACTAGTTTTGTCAATGCATATTACAACCTGATAGGGTAAAGCCGATAACATGAGAAAAGCCGTTGGGTTTTCCACCGGTTGGCGTGCCAACAAACGTCGCATTAGTTCTGTCATCAAATGAAACCGTTGCTCCAACACCTGACGAAAAGGTGTTGCGTCCAGTTAATACAAAAAGTCTGTCACTGTGATTAAGTTCCGTTTCAGCAATGTAATCGATTACAGGTAAAAAGTGACCAATTAAGCCACCGTGATTGAAACGTATGTCGACGATGATTTTTTCTGGCATGTCGCTTTGGATTTGAGCTTGCAAATCTATCAAAAATTGTGACAAGGGGTACGTGGCACTGTCAAAAGCCGCATTGTATTGAATATACAGGTTATTGCCATCTACCATCATGTGGTAATTACTGGTGTGTTGTTTGTACAGTGGGACATTAGCATGTGTATTCTCAATCTCTATCCATACGTCAATATTGTTCCTACTGGCAATGTCTAGCGCTACTTCTTCGCCATCTTGGGTCGAGAAAACAAAGTTTGCTTGCTCTGGGCTGGAGATTAAACCTTCGTGGAAGAGCAATTCCGAGTAGCGTAAAAAGCGAGGAGATAATGCATCTTTCCAATAGGGGTTTTGATAGGCCAGGTATTGCATCGCAATATCTTTCATTTCAGCAATGCTAGTACCATCAATCGTCATTAGTTCAGTGCCTAAAAGATGACTGTGATCACGGTCGGTTTTTACTACTATCGCTTTTTCTTCTTGCCACCAAATTTCAATAGGGAATAGCCGTAGCAGTTGTTCGGGCATGATCATGTATGTGTGTTGGTCTCCAAGCGTGGCAATTAGCTTTGTCGATTCCAACCGGAATGCAGTGTCGGAGATACTCTCTGCTTGATTTAATAATTCATTGTAATCAGCCACGTAATCACTCTCAGCTCGTGAGAAAAACAAGTCAGGGTGTCGTGCTCGTAATTCCGTGTCTATTGCTTCTAGTTCAGTAACTTTAAAATTAGTAGGGCTAGCGGGTTGCTCTGGTAATTCAAATCGGCGACGAAACCGCCGCCGGCTTTTTCAACTTCACCGACATCGCCGGCTTGGCCAACGAGACCCATCACGCGCGGCTAGAGGAACTATCCGGACTGCTGCAATTCGATGATCCGATCAACATTCAGTTCACCAGTGGTACCACTGGGTTTCCCAAGGGCGCGACGCTTAGTCACTTCAATATTCTGAACAACGGCTACTTTACCGGTGTCGGCTTGAAGTTCACGCCCGAGGACCGCCTCTGCGTGCCGGTTCCGCTGTATCACTGTTTCGGCATGGTGCTCTCGAATATCGCGATTTTGACCCATGGCGGCGCGTTGATTTATCCGGGCGAGGCGTTCGAGCCGCTTTCCGTGCTCGAGGCCGTGCATGAGGAACGCTGCACGGCGCTGCATGGCGTGCCGACCATGTTCATCGCCGAATTGGCGCATCCCCGGTTCAAGGAGTTCGACCTTTCCTCGCTACGCACCGGCATCATGGCGGGATCGCCCTGCCCGATCGAGGTGATGAAGCAAGTGGTCGCCGACATGCATTGCTCGGAGATGATCATCGGCTACGGCATGACCGAAACCAGCCCGGTGATCACACTGTGCGAGACCGACGATCCGATGGAAAAGCAAGTCTCCACCGTTGGCCGGGTTTTCCCTCACGTGGAAGCCAAGGTGATCGACGAGAACGGCCGGATCGTCCCCCCCGGCGCGACGGGGGAGCTTCTGGCCCGCGGCTACAATGTCATGCACGGCTATTGGGAAGATGAGGAGCGCACCGCCGAGGCGATCGACGTCGCCGGCTGGATGCATACCGGCGACCTGGCGACCATGGACGGCGAGGGTTTCGTCAACATCGTCGGACGGGTCAAGGACATGGTGATCCGCGGCGGAGAGAACATCTACCCCCGAGAGATCGAGGAATATCTCTATCGCCATCCCAAGATCAGCGACGTACAGGTCTTCGGCGTGCCGGACCCACACTTTGTCGAGGAGCTATGCGCATGGATCAGACTGTTGATCATCTTGGAAAGTTGTTGGGCTAGGTACATGAAATTTCAGGAAAATCAGTAAAGCACACAAAAATTTCCTGTTTCTTTATTATGAACCAAATTTTGAGGAGAATTAAGCAGGAAAAAAAACATTATTGTGAATATTTCATAATTCATATACTCAATCTACAACAATCATTGTGAACCAGAATAGTTATGATGAAATAGGCTAGGATGTAAGGGTCCCTTTTGTTTAACTTTAAAGTTAAAAAATAGTTTACTAAACAAAGATTTCATAGTTAGTCTATTGTTGCTGTTTTGAATAGACTAGGCTGAAAACCTATGATTACATCTGGGACCATCAGCAGGGTTAATTGTCATTGCAACAATTATGATATTGGGAAGACTGTTGTAAAGTTTTATAATGGGATTCCTGCTATCTTAGAAAGTAGTAGTGAGGTGAATGGAACTTTCAGGAATGAATCAAGGGCCTAGACAATACCCTAAAAAGGAATTGTTAAGTGCACTCTACATTTTGTCCTAAATCCTACAGCTTACAAGTTTGGGTAAATTGCAGGTTTAAATACATCTGAATTTTAACAAAAAAAGTTTTACCTCAACCACATGTTTCCATCCTTTTTTTATTGCCTCTAGCTTTTGAATAACGTAATTTGTATTATTACAGCAGAACCATAGTAAAGTTATTGTCTTTAATTTTGGAAATAGATGTACAAATCTTTGAGAACTTAGAAATCAGGATTTAGCAAAAGTGCAAGACTCAAAACACTTTTCTACTACCTCATTTGAGAAGTAGTTGTATTTCTCAAGATTTCACTTTTATAGCCCAGAGGTTGCACAAGATTGGTGGCTTTTGGTGAGAGAGCAGATAGAGGCAGGTAATTCAAAATATCTCCCTGGAGAATTCTTGAGGCTCTAGATCCATTCCCAAGAGATTCATTCCCCTAACTCAATAACTTTCCTCAATAGACAAAAGTCCATCATTTAGAATTTCTCCCCAATGTTAAAAGTTACAGTGAATAATCCTCTTTTTAAAATGATTTTTTAAGAAATACAAAGTTATTTTCAGAAAGTTGACAGGGCACGACAATGCAATAAACATCGGGAAACTGTCATGTGTTATAGTTTATGTTTAAAACTTAACCAAATCGATATCTAGTTTAGCCTGTAGGTATTATTGGATGGTAAAACCCAAATTACGCAGGTGTTAAGAAATGCCTTCTGCAAAACGAAACTTCTAAATATCGTTAGTTGTGGATTTGGTCTGACCCTTAATATTTATTTCTTTTTTTTTAGAAAGAAGTCTACAACCCTGTATAAATATATGAAATTGCATTTTGACGGTTGTACCATATTTTTTGTAACTAGACCCATACTTAAGCTAAAACGGGGTGTGATGTTTTGAGAACATGTTCATTTTGTCATTTCTTATCATATCACCCGACATCTGCTTAGTGACGTATGATAACTGCATATAATTCGTTGGAAAATACTAACTTTCATAAGACAAAACTGTTCTTGCCGAGCTTGAAATTTGTTTTTCAGACTATATCAAGAAATAAATTCTTTAGTAATGGACGTAAGCTAGCACAAAATTGTGTTTGTGTTTTTATTTTTCTTATATAACCATGTTAAAGAAGTAAAATAGGTGCCTTGTGTTTATCATTTGTTTGTATGTGCATATATGTGTGTAAAATAAAACTAAGGATGGATGTTTCATTCAACTGTAATTACTTGAAACAGCTCCTGGAAAACTCACGCGTAAATTTAGTGTTCAATACCACATTCCAAATATGATAATATCTTAGCAATCTAATCAAATGATTGCTTGTGTGGTTTTCAGTCAATGAATTGAAAATCTGTAAAGTCAACTTTCCAGTTATTAATAATCAGGTGGCTGAGTATAAACTGGCAAGCAATAAGTTCCGCAATGTTATTGAGTTTCATTCCTTATATAATCTAATTGAAAAGTTCTCAGATGTTTCTGGAATCGACATCAATGTCAATATTATTGTTAACATTTCAAACTTTAGTTTTAAATAAGTCTAAATTATAAATAGAGACATCTAGGTGTTACCCAAATGTTACCAATCAATTCAGCGAAATGTAAATGTTTTCCTCAAAGCGTTCGGCCCCTTATAAATATTGTCTGAAACAAAACGAACCCTGTGTAAAACTTGCAAAAACTTCTCGCTCTTCATACTGGCTTAAAATTTTAAACAGAAAACAAATCAGCGTTTAAAAAGACATGGTTTAAAGGATGTATAAATGAAAGTATAAACGTAAACCGATGAGATTCAATCACACTTTACCACCAAAAGTAATCTCAAAGGAAAGTCATCTCTCTTTTTCTCTTTGGTAACACCCCCTCCAGATGCTGAACCACTTCCGGATGCAATAATATTAGTTTATATTTTTTCAACATTCCACAGCTTTTTTTTATAATGAAGGATTTACAAAATGAACGAATCCTACGAAAGAAATTGGGCCGTTATTGCCAACGTGGGCGCAGGCCCCACTGGTGGGGCATGGAAATATTTTGGTGGGTCATGGGCAGGACGTGGACACTTCAGCGGACTAGAGTTCACAGCCTTAATTTCGGGGAGAAAATCACGTGAATGACGTCACGTTCATGTGCATTTAGATACATGATAGTATTACAATGATGTGTAATACTATCATGGTACTATATTTACATGATAGTATTGATACATGATATTACCAGTATCATGTATTGATACACGATACATGAGAAAATAATATTCTTCACTAGTATAGTATATATCTAGAGGACGATCCAGAAAAACATATCACGGTAAGGGTTTCCTTGAGGTGAATACACGTAAAATTTTAAATAACAAAATTTCAATACCACGAGGGGCGCATCAGGCTTTTCGAAATGCCTAGGTGGGGGCATGTCTCAAATTCGGTTGGGAATCACTGGTCTAAGGGCGGTGAAACAGATAAGAAAAGTAACAAAAATATTTTCGAAAAAGACGCATCCAGCGGACATGGGAACCAAAGAGAAATGGAAACGCACCCTTCATCGGCCTGTTCGGAACGGTGATCGGTATCATGACCTCGTTCCAGGCCATTGCCGGTTCGAAATCGACCAATCTGGCGGTTGTCGCTCCCGGCATTGCGGAAGCACTGCTGGCTACGGCGATGGGGCTGCTGGCCGCTATTCCGGCCGTGATCGCCTACAACAAGTTTACCGCTGATGCCGGCAAGCTGAATGCCCGGATGGAAGGGTTCGCCGACGAATTCTCCGGCATCCTGTCGCGCCAGATCGACGAAAAATTGCAGCCACGCCAGGCGGCGGAGTAAGTCCATGGCCATGGCGACAAACGCACCGTCGGGTGGAAACCGGCGCCGCGGCGGCCACCGGCGCGGCCGGCGGATTCAGCCGATGAGCGAGATCAACGTGACGCCGTTCGTGGATGTCATGCTGGTTCTTTTGATCATCTTCATGGTGGCGGCTCCGCTACTAACCGTCGGTGTGCCCATCGATCTGCCGGAAACCGAGGCACGGGCGCTGAATTCGGAGACCCAGCCGATCACCGTTTCCGTCAATCAGGACGGATTGATCTACCTGCAGGAGACCGAGATTCCCCTCGATGAGGTGGTGCCGAAACTCGAGGCGATCGCCACGACCGGATACCAGGAGCGTATTTATGTGCGCGGCGACCGCAATGCCGATTACGGAACCGTCATGAAGGTGATGGCCCGCATTTCGTCGGCTGGCTACAAGAACCTCGGGCTGGTGACGCTTCAGGAGCAGGATGGCTGAGCGTTCGCGATGAAGTTCGGCCTCATCATATCCGCGCTGTTGCACGCGTCACTTCTCGGCTGGGGGCTGTTTTGGCTGTCAGCGCCGAAGTCGTTTGAAGTGGCTGATATCGAGGCACTGCCGGTCGACATCATTCCTGTGTCGTCTATCACCCGCATCCAGGAAGGCGAGCGCGAGGCGCCAGCGGCAGAACGCGCCGCCCCGCGGCCGACCGAGCGCCCTGAACCAGTTGAAGATGCTCAGAATGTCGGCAACATTCGGTCGTGTTTGCTTCTTCGATGTTTTCGGTGATGGACTCGTAGGATTCAGTCGGCTCCGGCAATGGCTGAAGCTGAGCGCCAAACAGGGCCTGCGGTGTCCAGTGCCCCTCCGGATCACGAGCCGTGACCGGAGCCGCGGTCTGGTTTTCGGTTGCGACGGGCTCCGGTGCCTGGGCCTGTGCCACGGCAACTGGGCTCGCGGCAAAGACAGCAACCGCAATCGTCATCAGGGAAATCTGTTTCAGTCTGGTAGAATAAGCCATTTCGGACTCCTTTGGGTGTTTAGTCGGCCCCAAGGGCCGTTGCCGGTCATTTTCCTGCGTTGCAGACCGGTCAGGTTGTGCCCCACCCGTTTCTTCCAGAATCAGTCGCTTGTGCCGGTCCCTTGGGAACCCGGTTCGCTGACCGAGTCGCCGTCCCCGGCTGGCGTTCCTCCCTCTGTTTCGGTTAGGTCCTCGTCATCAACCGCCGGCAATGGCAACGGTTGGGCATTTCTGCGGTCTTCGGGCACCCGGAAAGCCTCCGGGCAATTCTCCGTATTGACCTCATCGCAATTCTGTTCGCCTTCTGCCGGGGTTTCACCGGACCCGGCTTCGCTGCTGACAGGTGGTGGTGTTCCACCCTGTGAAATCGACATGACGTCTCCATCGTTTCCCGTCGGGTCACCGGACCGGCGTAGCCAGTCTGCGAGCGCTCTTGCGTCCACCGCGGTGTTGTGGCGACCGGAATCGGGATCGAGACCGTGACCGATCTTGTGCAAGCCGACGACGCTTCCATCCGCTGCCACTACCGGAGAGCCGGAACTCCCCTGTTCGGTGTCACATCCGTGCTGAAAATCCGCATTGTGCTCATCTGTTCCACCGCTCGGAAGCGTCGAAGCGGAGCAGCCCTCGACCGACACCATCTTGGGGCTGCCACCGGGATGCTGGACCAGAAGCAGCGGTTCGTTAAGGGCAACGGGCCTGGCGGCCAGTTCCAGCGGCTTACGTGCGTCATCTGCCTCGTCGATTCTTCGCCTCTTGCTCGACCATGGCGCCCGGCTCCGACCTGGCGATGCAAACGAGGCTTGCCTCGATCCACGCTGGGCACCCGTCCTCTCAGACTACGGTTACACCGCAGACATCAACGCACCGGATCGACTGGGTTTTCCGCCGCTGGTTGAAGCCTGTCGCGGCAACCACAACGCTGGCGAAGATCCGGGCGCAATCGCTGATCTTCTCAAGCGCGGCGCCGATGTTCATGTCAGGGACCACAAGGGCAAGACGGCGTTGCATCGAGCCTCACAGGCGAATTTTCTCCAATGCGCCGATGTTCTGCTTGCGGCCGGTGCCTTAATCGAGGCGACTGACGACCGGGGTGAGACGCCGCTGTTTGACGCGGTTCGATCGGGACGCCAGGACATGGTCAGGCATCTGCTCGCGGCAGGCGCAAACCGGGCGCACTGCAATCGTCTCGGCCAGACCGCGGCGCTGCTGGCCGGTCGCAGTCAAAAGGCCCAGGCTGAAGTCATTTGCGCACTCCTTGCGGAGGGATCAGAAAATCTCTGAGATCCGCACCGGACTCAATCCTGACCGCCTGAAACCTGCCGCGGCACGAAAAGGAAGCCCACAACAAACATCGCGAACGGCAGCACAGCATTGGTCACGAGCAAAGCGCTGTAGCTGCCGCTGAGCACGAAGACCGTGCTCGCCACCGCCATGCCCAAGGTGCCGCCGAGCAGTTGCGCGGTCATCGCGATGCCGCCAACCTGCCCATGCTTTTCCTCCGGGGCAGTTTTGACCAGGGCGCTGCGCGGAGGCGCAAACATGAAGATCGTGCCAAGGCTCCACAAAAGAAACCCGGGAACCATCAGCGCATAACTTTCCGCTTGTGCTGCGTAGGCCGTCCAAAGCAATCCGGCCGTCGACGACAGCAAGGCCGCCAGCACCAGCGGGCGCGCTCCGTATCGGTCGGCGAGGCTGCCGGAAGGCTCGGCGAGGAACGGCGCCATGATCACCGACACCATGATCGCCAGGCAGGTTTCTTTTCATACTATTTTATGAATCAAAGTGAAATTGATTCACAGATTGTCCAAAATACATTAAACATGAGTCCAGAACAGATATTGGCAAATCAATACAATGTTGGAAAATATGGAAGTGACCATGCACATGCTGCAATGCTTGTGGTATTAGATGGGGAGCAACTAAATTTTGGTTTACCGCAATTCCAACTATCAAGCAAGTACATTCATTTTGAAGATCACAATCCATATCTAATTCACAAACATGCAACTGGAGTACCACTAGATATGCTCTTTGTGTCAATAGGATTGAAGATAACACAAGAATGTATTTTTGTTGAATATGGTTTTTCTGAAAATGCAAATGAATTTTGTGCAGAAGATAAAAAAACAGTTCAAGTTTATCTCAACGGGGAAAAATTTCTATCAGACATTTCACAATATGAGATTCAACACAATGACAGAATACTAATCACATTAGATGAAAAATCAGTTTCAAAACATTTGAAGTATTTGGATTCATTTGAGATATATGATGTGCCCAAAAAACCATTAGTTAATTCAGATAGAGACATTCTTGTCTAGAAATAGAACCTAGTGATTCATTACAGATGTTTTAAAATCACTAATTGACGAAAACGTGTTTTTGGTTTGGTGACCAACATCATGAATTGTGGCACTATTGTATTTCTTTTCTAGATATCTTCCGGCAACTATCATAGGGCCTCCAACAGCACAAGTAACGCCAGTTGGTTCAGGTATCCATAACATCAAAAAGCCTATTTTTTGGAGTTTTTTTCCAGGTGCAGGGGCCTTTTGAAGTGCACCTAGTGAACGAGCAGTATTACTATCATCCATTTTTGCAACATCAGAGTACAAACTTGCTCTTCTCTTTGCAGATTCAGAGATTTTTTGTAGTTTTGCTAGTCGTTCCTTTAATGGGTCTGCCATTCCTATATCAAATATAGGAAAAAATAGTTAAGATTCAAAGATCAACAACGGTTACTTCTGAGTCAACAAAGAGAAAATGATTGAAATTATAAATGTGTAAAGAAAAAAAGTTTGTGAGTTGAGGAAAATGAATTAAAAAGACCAATTTATGTAAAGCCTAACCCATTGTGCACCCCTCGGTTTTACTTACGTTCATAGTTTCTCGAAAATAAAACTGTTTTCTACTTTTTAGTCCATTTTGAAACCGAGTTTTAAGCAAACGATATATTTTTAAGAATTACATTTGACTTTTTAGTCTTATCTAAAAATAAAGATTCTTTAGTCTCATCTACAACAAAAACGTGTCTTATCCAAAACCAGAGTTAACACGGCCACAGGTAAGTTTTCTTACCGCTCCGCTGTCAAGTTTTGTATAATCAAGCATTATCCAACGTTATCGCAAGTGCAAACATCCTACTGATAAAATTTGAAAGTAACTGAACATTCGAAAATGGTCAAAAAGGTGCTCCAATATTTAACAAATTTATATGAAAAAGAAATCGTTGAGCTAAAAAAAAGATTTAACATAAAAAATAACTTTACAGTGATAAAGTTAAGGTTGTATCAAGATAGGCAAGGAAATCCAGAGCTAGTCAAGAAAATTGAGTCAATGATTTGCAAGCCTCAACCTCAAACACTCTTCAAGCAGAAATTACAGCTGATGATTCAGAGGTAGAATCTGTATCTCATCACTACACAGGTTTACCGGGAAGACCTTGGTATCCAATGATACCTGAGTGCAAATAAATGCCCAATTTACATTGCTCAATGATTAACTGCATAAATGTTGCAACTCAATCAACTGAATCACCCTCTAATGAGAAAATTAGAGGGATTGGGGATAAATTCTCAAAAACACGAACAAAACCATAAAATTAGCGTTCTAATAGTGTCTTTTTTTGTTCCTCTATTCTAGACCTTTACCATTTCAATACTACAAGCAACCTAGAAAAGTCCTAGATATTTGACATACTAATCTAAACTATGTGATTACTTATCTGTTTATTTTGGGATACTGCTTACTGATGCTCTCTATACTGCCCCACCTCCCCAAATAAGTGCTATAGGGGCTTGACCTGGATCTTTCAAATGAAGAATTCAGCTTGAGCATCAGGACGGCTAATATAATCAGCAACTGTAGATAGATTGTAGCAAAAGAAAGATGGTGACCTTGTGGTCAGTAAATCTTTTCTGATAAGCAGCCAAAATGAGTTAAAAGTTGCTATATATTTGTATACCTAAAAAGTTTGGTACAAAGAAAGCAAAACAAAACCGTTTCAGTGTACTCTATGCACTTAAACAAATCCATTTCAGTTTGTCTCATGGATTGTCAAATGAAAAATAACTGCAAGTAAATGAAATTTGTATGTCCACAATGTGGAAGAATGGGACGCAATCAATGTGCTTGCACAGCTAGAGAATCATACTGCAAAAAATTTTAAATCCCGATTAGACCCGATGAGACTTCCATAGTATGTGATTCAAAGTGAAGATCAATATAGCTAGTTCCTTTATTCGTAGGCTCCATCGGGGCTTGCCTCAAGAATTGCCATTTAGCCCATTTCTTTTCCTCCTATTTCTTGCTGAGCTTGAATTTTCAAGTGAGAGTGTAAGGCTAGCAACTTTTGCAGATGACCTTACCATTTTTGAAGTAGGAGACAGCAATGATGAAGCAATGAAAAAGTTAAACTCTGCTTTAAAAGAAGTGGTTGGATTCTCCAAAGCATTAATGAGTGTGTCAACATAAAAACAAAAGCGATGATATTCAATTATAAAATCATTTCACTCCACTGTCTGGAATATGTATCGAAGAATAGAGAGTTGAAGTAGTTAAACAACGCCGATTACTAGGCTTGACAATCAACCACCAACAGACTTGGAATAAACAAGTAGAGGTGACAAAAGAGATTAGCCTGAAACGGATTGTAATTCTCAAAAGATTTGTTTCTACAAATTGGGGCGAAACACCACCTGTATTGGTAAACTTCTACAAACAATATATAAGCCCAAAAAGGAGTGTGGGATAGTTGCTTGTGGCCATACCAGTACGAAAACTCGCCTTGCTGGTCGGCGCATTTATCGTTTTCAACACGCTGCGCTTTTTCGTGCTGCAACGCCGCACCCTGTTTGCCCTGAAACGGATGCTCGGCATGAGCCCTGCTGAGGTGGCACGGTGGGTATTGTTAGAGGCATTCGTGTTAGGTGTTTTGGGCACCGTGCTGGGTCTGCTGCTGGGTGTGTGGTTGGCCGACGCCGTCATGGCGCAAATGGCCGGGACGGTAAACCAACTGTATTACGACGTGGTGGCAAGGGAGGCGCGAATCCCTGCCTGGGCCTGGGTGCAAGCGATCGCTTTGGGCGTCGGCGGCGCTCTGGTCGCGGCGCTGTGGCCAGCGGCGCTGGCGGCCCGCACCAACCCCGTTGCCGAGCTGTCCGACGAGCCGGAAAGGGCCGCGCGGCTGATGGTGACACTGGGTTTGTTGTCGGCCGCTTTGGCCATCCTCCTGGCGTTTGTTGATCATCTGCTGGCAGCCCTGGCCATGATCTTTTTTGTGGCCCTGGCCTGGGTATTGCTGAGTATTCCGCTGGCCGTTTTTGCGCTCGGGCGCTTGGGTCGAAACGTCGCCCGGCGCCCCCTCCTGGCGCTGGCTGGCAGCCGACTTCCGGGTACCGTCAATCGCACCGGTGCTGCGTTGGCCGCCCTGCTGCTGGCGGTTGCGACGGTAGTGGGCGTCGATCACATGATCCACAGCTTTCGCGTCAGTGTGGTCGATTGGTTGAACTACAGCTTGAGCAGCGACGCTTACCTTCGCCACCGAGCCGGCAGCACCCTGCCCGACGCCCTGGTAGCGGATCTCCAGGCGTTGGATAGCGTGGTTGAGGTGGCTAAGTTCCACACTCGTTCCTTCGAACTACCTGACCATACGCTGACGGTCTCCGGCCAGTCACTGCCAGCGCCGGCGCGCTCCTCCTATCGTTTTCTGACGCCGTGGGAGCCTGGCCATTGGGAAACTCTGCTCAATACGCCATCGGTCCTCATCAGCGAGCCCCTGGCGAAGCGTTTCTTAGAAAATTGGCAGAGGGCGTATTTGAATGGCAATCAAAAGCTTTCGTGCCCTTTTTAGATGAACGAAAAGATTGGAGGGCAACTAGCCCCCCCACCTCACACGCACATTTGTGCCTCAAAGACATCCTATCAAAATTGTGAGATTGCCATTTGATTAAGCATAGTTGAAAGATCCAATAACTATGCTTGTAGTTATGGCCTTACCGGCCATAGTCCCTGGGTACAGGGCTACGCATTTTGCCCGTTGTTCACTTATAGTGGTTGTTATTGGAAAATATATGGAAATTCTTCGGGCGAAATTTCTCACGGAGGGGGAAGAAGGTTGCCCGATATGGTTTAAAGTACGGTCAGGAATTCCCCGATATGGTTTGAAGTACGGTCAGGGATTCTTCAGCTGAAAGTAAGGAGCAACACTAAAGCTCAAAACGAACCTAAATTATTACGTTTCTGAGGGGTGCTGCTTCTTCCTAAACCCTTGCTCTTTACGCTACAGTTTGACTTTTTGTCATAATCCTTTAAGAAAGACTGCTCAAACACGAGGCCTGGTGAATTTTGAATAGGAAACATTCTTAAAGAACTTTAAAACTTCAGCATAAAGAGCGAGAGTTGAGGAAGGGACACTTCCCCTTGGGTATGGAATAACTTCTGTTCGTTTTAAGTTCTAAGATTGCTTCCCGGTTAAAAAAAAAAAGCTTTTTTATTTAATTATTATACAAAACGATCGCTCTTCTGTTATTAAAAACTTCCTGCTTATGTGTGCTAGAATGAATATACTAAATGTCCCGAAACGTGGTAGGAGAAAGACTAAAGTCCTTCATGAAGCTTGGGTAAGATTTTTCTCGAAAAGCCTGAAAAAAAAAAATTTGAGCCTATTGAGTGAGCAATTTGTCTCACCCTCTATTAGAAAGCAAGTGTCGAGATTGGGAAAGAATATTTATCGTAACCGAGGAAAAATAAGAAAGAGAAAGTCTAATGAGAACTTAGACAAACAATTTTTTTAGTAGACGACAGGGACAGCCATTATTACTTTTTTTGCTACTAGGAAGATGGGATTTATCATTCTTGTCGTCTAGACTTTTACCTGTGGAGATTACAAGAGAGCAAGTTGTGCAAACTTTGTTACAACTGAGTTTCTCGAAGTTGATGACCTCGAAGATAACAAAGATCTGGGAACATCCTATTTGCATCCTATTACTAATGCTTCTACTGATATTACTGCTACTGCTACAGTTATTACTTATAACAATAGAAGCCATAACAGAATCCCGAGAAGGCATGAATAATGTGGAGGAAGGTGGGATGAGTAAGGAAGAAATAAGGAGTATAAGTAGCTAATGAATAAGGAGGAAGGAAGGTGGAGAGAGTAATGATACTGGTAGAAATTCCATCACACTAATCCACATCACCGTGTGGCACGCGGAACGTTTAAGTCATCTGAATAATCTAAACTTAAGCGAGTTTTACCTTCTCGTTCAATACTTACAGTGCATCATAGAGAGCTCGTATCCATTTTTTCTTCATTTCTTCTGTTTTGGCAAACAGCGTATACGCATTTTTGCTTTGCCTATGTGCCAGTATGAATTGATGGGTCCATCGAGATTCTCGTCCTAAAGCAGTCACTTTTCTTACAGGTGGATCTTCAACACGATAATGTTGTAATGGCAGTGAATGTTTGAATATATATTGTTCACTCTAAAAAAATATTCAAGATAAAAGGCCATGATAATATAGAAATTTCATAGGTACTGATGATCTTTCAACACATTGTGTACAGATTACTGATAATATGTCTTTTTCCTTTTTTGGCATATTCTAAATGCGCGTATTCCAAAAGACATACTTCCAAATGTTTGGGAAACTTCACGAATTATACTTATACATACAAAAGGTGATAGTACAAATATAATTACCATCCGATTTCCTTACTATATATAGTCTCTATCTGAAATTGTTAAAAAATTGATGAAATTTATGGTCTTTTCTTTACTGAATAGAGTTCATTTTTTCACAGACTGTCCTAAATTTCACGATTATAAAGAGTTAATCGGTTTGGATTCTCAAGAAATATCCCAATTAGGCAGTTTTTTTGATTTTGACGATAAAATAACAGGCCCATTACACGGGTTTGACGGAGCGCATGATTATTATTCAAAATGCAGTTCGATTGGTTTCTTAAGCGTTATTGAAACGCCGACACTTATCTTACACGCAAAAGACGATCCGTTTATGCACCCTGACATTGTACCCGAGTGTGAGCAGCTTTCATCGAAAGTAAGACTTGAACTCAGTGAAAAAGGTGGCCACGTAGGATTTATCTATGGCAAGCCTTGGTCCCACAAAGTGTGGTTGCACGATAGAATAGAGCAACACTTGGCAGACTTATAAAATAACTATTCTTGAATAGTTGGCCAAATAAACGCCACATTCAAGTTTGCAAAATAAAAAGTATGCAAGTGTTTGCTGACGCTAATTTATAAGAGGCTTAAGGTTAGTATATGTTAATTCCTTGGGAAGGCTTAGACAAAAATACTTTAAAAAATATTGCTCAGTCGTTTGTACTACGAGAAGGCACAGATTACGGTGTAGAAGAGCTACAATTGGATGTGAAAGTAGAGCAGGTTTTGGAGCAGATAAAAGCAGGCGAAGCGCTAATTATCTACTCCGAATCTGAGGAAACAGTCGATATTATTTCTAAAGAGAGCTTTAACAGAAATCTTAACGATAATTAATACAAGTTAAAGGTCGTTTTTATTCTTTCTCAAATACCAGTGTGGCGTAAACGGGGACGGTGTAGCCTATGCTTGTCAGCCCAGCGACCTTCTTCAACGCATCGATACCTTCTGTAAGTTTAAATTGAGAGGCGTTAATTAAGATTGGCTTTGTTAGCGAGGCTACAATTTTGTTCTTGCTAAGACTTACATTGTATTCTATTGCAACTTCTTGCGTCATACCGTGCAATTCAACCATTCCTGAGCCATTCTTCTTGCTAGTTGATGCGGCGATATCTTTGATATTTGGAATAGTCATAATGGAATCACCATTTTTGATATAGGTCAAGCATAAAAATTTTTCCACAAAGAAAAAAAAGGTTTCCAAAAAGAAATTTTCAAAGAAAATTAAAGAAGTTACAGTAACAAAAGACGAGGAGAAATAAAGTCAAATAACAGTCCAAAATGAAAATGAACAGAAATTACCATCAATGATTAGACGGGACTCTAACCGAACAGAAACTAAATGAAGAATTGAGTAAAATCATAAAAAAACATAAATTACCATAAACAGGAGTGGGGTTAACGCCCAAGCCTTCTAAAGGCACAATCTTTATTTATGCTTTGCTGAAAGCCGTTTTTATTTCAAGGAATGGGTTATTTAAACTTCAAGACGTAAAACAAGAAATGAATCACAATAGTAACCAAGACTATTGAGAAAAAACTTATGAAAGTAGATTGACTCTTTGTGGTATGTGGTAGGCCAGCGGATAACTGAATTAAAAAGTAATAATTGATAAATAAAAATACTATAAAGAATAATAAAATTAAATCCAGTCTCCATCACTCTTCAATAATCCACTCCCCCTTCAGCTCTTTGTGGTAATTTGTCTTCGTTTTTAATTTGAATTGGTTGTTCATTTTGATTTCTGTTCGTTTTGATCTCAGTTATTCATTAATCGTACATTTTAGTTTCAATTTATTATTTGAATTTGATTCTGCTCGTCTTTGGTTTAATGTACCCCTTTAGTTTTCTTTGAAAAATTTATCGTTTTTTGAAAAGGTTTGTTTTAATTCATTTCTGTTTATTTCTAATTGACACCGTTTTTTATTGGTTAATGAAAAAATGTTTGTAAAGTTTTTTTTTTCAGTGTTTCTCCTTAAGTATTAATATTTTGAGACCTCAATAGAAATATTTTTTTATCGATTAAGTATTAAAAAATTTTTATTAATACTTTTATTAAAGGATGGAGGTGAAACATTAGTCAAATAATTGGATTGAAAATCAGCATAGTTTTGAGTCTTATATAGAGCATAAGCCATACTTACATCACGCGGCTGGAAAACTCCGGCACGGCGGAGTTCTGGGCGCAGCTCGATGAATTCGTTGCCGAGGCGGAGGACGCCGAGACGGTTCTGTTCTTCTATTCCGGCCACGCCTTCCAGCTGGATGGCGCGAATTATCTGGTGCCGGTCGATGCGGCGCTGAAAAGCCGTGAGGCGATCCGCAACGAGACCTGGAACCTCGACAAGATCATCGAGAAACTGTCGGACCGGTCCCGTCAGACGCTGATTTTCCTTGATGCCTGCCGCGACAGCCCACTGCCCAATGATGTGGGCGCGAATGGCTCGGGCCTTGCCCGGTTGCAGACCGGCGTCGGCACCTTCGTGGCCTTCGCGACCGAGCCGGGGGCCGTGACCTATGACGGCACGGGCGATAACAGCCCGTTCACCACCGCGCTTCTGAACCATATCAACACGCCGAGTATCTCGATCTCCGACATGATGATCCGGGTGCGCAATGACGTGGAGGAACAGACCTTCCGGCGTCAGACCCCGTGGGATCAGTCCTCGCTACGCTCGCAATTCTACTTCGCGCCGGAATTCGAAAGCCGCCCGTCCCTGACAGCCGCCGATTTCGAATTGCTTGCGAAGTTGAGCGATGATGATCGCGAGAAGATGCTGAAACTTCTGCAGGCCTCCGGGATTGCCACCGAGGCTCCGCCGGAGTTTGAGGAAGGCGACGCGCTGGAACTGGAAGTTGTGGATGACAACAACCTGATCATCGCCGCGAAGCCGGATGTCGAGGACGAGGATGATGACGAGGAGCAATATGTCTCTCTGAAGCCGGAAGATGTGGATGTCGTGGACGAGATCAACATTTTCACGCCGTCCCGGAAGGACACCAAAGCGCCGGACGCCAAGGCGCCAGAGCCGAAGAAACCGCGCACCGTGGCGCGCGAGGCCGTGGCGCAGGTGCCGCGTGAATCGACAAGCCTCGGCACGGTCAAGGAAACAACCACCGCGCGCGCGGGAGCCGCAACGCCCGCGCTTCGGCCGCTAGAGTCAACTTCTGCGAAGAGGGGAGCATCGGCGAATTAAGCTCTTTTTAAATGTTAAGCATCCTAGCTCTGGAATTTGGAGAACGAGGGTTGCGAAGTGAAGATAAAACAGGTAAATTTAAAGAATTTACCTGCTTGATTGGCATTTTCTTAAAGGAGCAGTCAGTACAACACCAGCTCTCACTCCAATTAGCTGTATCAATTCCGGCACATTTATGCGCTCCTGCATGAAACAAGCAATTGTACCCTCCATATTTCACAGAGTTTGAAAAGACTTTCAGCCTACATTCAGGACAAACTAGTCTTTGTCTAACCATTGTTTTTAAGAGGTTAATGGCCCGGCTAAAAAACTTGGCTCAACAGTTAGCAACACAAGGTCCTCACACGTTGGATGCTAGATGAAGACTGATCATCTATTGCAGTTATGACTATAACTCCGACTGCTTCTGACTGTACTAACTTACAACTATGGCTGCGACTGCTTTAAACTGCTACTAAATCTGCATATGATTGCATTCAGGGAATGTTGATAGGGATATTGTACAAAATCAATACACAATATGTGTATTCTGATCTTCATTTGGGCGAATCATCATTAACTCAGGAATGGCACGGGACATTAAATTGAAGTGTACAGGGTGCCTGAGTCGTGCCTGAATCTTCGAAGAAAGCCGAGTGGGATTTCAAACGAAATTAAAAACAAACTTTTGTATTCAGGCTATCAAACAGGTTGCCTGTACTTGCAATAGCTTAAGAGTGGTTAAGGGTCAGAATTTGCTCCTACGATTTGCTAAAGCCATTTTGTTTAACTTTCAGAGATTGTCAAGAGGATTACTGAAAAGAATAAAAAAAAGTAAGTAAAACTATTAAATTAGTATCAGATATTTTTATTTTTACACCTGAGAGTTGAAAAACTGGCGAAAGGCCCATTATATTATCAACATAATATGTTTAAGTTAAATTAAACGCTCATTTTAAAAAAAAAATATGAGTAAAATTAGAAGTTCATCGATATGAACACCCTGCGTGAAAATGGTTTCGCCCGTTTGAACGTCGGTACCAAGGACGATCGTTGCCCACATAAAGAAGGCAACTTTCCGACACCCAATGGCAAGTGCAACTTCAAAGTCGAAGGCGCGAAAAACTTCGTTGCCCCGCCATTTCGTCAAATGTATGAAGGCATGCAACCAGGTGATGATCTGGATCCATTGCCGGATTATGTTGGTCCAAGAGAACGTCCGGAAACCAATCCTGAATTGGCAGCGAAATATCCACTTAATATTATTACACCCAAGAGCCATGCATTCTTAAACTCTTGCTATGCAAATATGCAAGGAAAACAAAGGGAGCAAGGTGATCAGTTTGTGTTGATCAACAAAGCGGATGCTGACGACAGAGGCATTAATGATGGTAGTACGGTCAAAGTATATAACGACCGTGGTGCGTTTGAAGGCGTGGCTAATGTGACAGACGATGTAAACCCGGGCGTACTGGTTGCAACCTTAGGTTATTGGCGACAGTTGAACAACGGTACTGTCAACATCACCAGTTCAGCCGAGTTGGTTGAAATGGGTAATGCACCGACGTTCTTTGATAACCTGGTGCAGGTGGAAGTTGCTTAGGAAATTATA
>JAAAKM020073195.1:152089230-152122662 GCA_010016025.2 Alatinidae sp. Z8VKAUB7J3
ATGATTTAACATCATCAAGGACGAGGAATCAGAAAAACCGCAGTGTTCGTAAGGGCTCTGCGGTTTTTTGATTTAAATGAATAGAATTTATGTCCCGCAAAATATTATAAAAGTTATGCGTAACAAGAATCTATTAATCTTAAACTTACTTATAGTTTCTTTTTCATGCTTTTCTAATGATTGGTTTAATGGTGGCATTTACAGTGTGCCACATGAAAATGGAACTTATGTAGTAGTCAAAATAATAAAGACAGACTCCATTGGTGTGCATCTACGTTTATATTCAAATGTATTTGAAAAACAACCTGAAACGATTGATGAGTCTGAATTAAAAGCGCTTCCTTATAATAATAAGCTCAATTTACCCGCAGGTGCTTGGCTGCTTTATTGAATCTGGAAGAGATACAGCATCTCTAATTGAAGTTGATATGTTCACAAACGATAAACCATCCACAAACCTTACAGAATCAACATCAGATAATCTTTCTAAAAAAATTGAATTTGAAAAAGAAAGACTCTCAAAATGGTTATAGATTATTCATCTGAATCTTTGTTTTTTGACAAATGTTCCAAAATTGCTTTTACTCCTACATCTAACTCTTGATTATCTTTTGAAAGATTCAGTTTTTCTGGAAGACTATTTTTGAAATCTTCGGCTTCTGATTCTATACTCCTTTTTTGAACACAATCTAGATGGTCTTCATTGGTAGCAGAAATCTTGTGACAAATATTGCATAGTCTCATTAATTTTGTAAATTGATAGGACGATTTAATAATTTCATTTCGTGCCTCTGAATCGAGGGAACGTAGTCTAGCTTGGTATGATACTAGTCTGGGGGACTAGTGGTCGCAGGTTCAATTCCTGCCGTTCCCATTATAATTTGAGAATCTTAAGTAATTCTTCAAAATTTTCTTCAGATTTTTCTTGTTTGTATGATTTTAAAGCCTGAATAATTTTTTCCTTAGATGAACTTTTGAAAATTTTTTGAGTTTTTTTAGAAATTCCTGAACCGATAAAAAATGCCTGTGCAATTGAAGTTACATTTGATGGTCGTCTCTCTGTACTAGAACTTTCAAAATCAATTAGTGATGCTTTTGTTTTGCCTACAATAACATGTTTTGAAATGTTACTTAATTCACCATGATCACATCCTATTTGATCTAATCTATAACAATCTTCTAAGACACTTTTTATTGTAGATTTTAGTTTTTTTGCACTTCCAACTCCTTTCAATGTTTCAATCCACTCGCTAAACTTTTCCCCTTCAAGATATTCCATTACCAAAAAATTTTTACTGACATCAATCATCTTTGGACCTACGTTAACAGAATTTACTAATTTTAACAAAACTGATTCATTTTTCATGTTTTTTCTTTGTGAATCAGGCTAGAGAATATTTCGACATTTATACTTAGGCAAAGTGGACTCAAAACTGACTGGTAAAACATTCCTGGAAAGTAAGAAATGCACAATACCTACATGATCTGTTGCTTAAATCAAATAATAGAATTCTGAGAAGAAAGGAATAGAACCGTTTTGTTAGCTTCGAGTTTTACTCCAGACCTGTTCCAGTCTAAGGGCCGAAGGTGATCAAGAAAGCGCAAAGGGTGGAGGTTGCAGCAGTCTCTGTTCTCCCTGTTTATTCATTGGCAAAAAACTGCTACTATTAGTAATAACAACTCAATGCAGCACCAAGCCATCTGAGGCCAACACAGCTACACACACTCTTCCTCCATCACAATTTACTCAAAGACTCCCTTTTTACATCCTTCAGAAAGTTCCCATTTCCCTTAATCTTTCTTTACGACATCCTCCCACCCCAACAGAGGACGACCTACTTTCCGTTGAGCCCTAGACGGTTAGTCAAAAAGGATAATCTTTGATAATCTGTCATCCTTTGTTTGCAGAACGTGTCCTAGCCATCTCAACCGTTCTTTCATTTTAGCCCAAGAAAACGGGATTCAACAATACTTTTTGCACAGCCTACTGTTTGAAAGACGGTCGATTAGTCTGATACCCAAGAATTTTCCTCAAAGACTTTCGGAAATTTACATTAACTCAGACATATCCGCTGGAGTTCATAACGCGATGCAGCTTGGTCGTTATCACCTAAAAAACTTGCCCTCTTCTATCAGGCATAATTGATCATTATGCGGATTTTAATGTTGATAAAACATTTTTTTTTTATTTGCACCGGATTAACAACACTTCTTGCCTACTATGGTCATTGCATCAGTCTTGCAGTACGTTGCTACAAAAACAATTTTAAATCTAATAAGGTCTTTTTTGAAAGACTTTATGTACTTTACTATAGTTAAAATACTGTTGTTGTTTCTGTTGTCAGCAAAGTAACATGAGGCACCCTGACAAAAGAAAGAAAACAAAATCCGACGCTAATACAAAATGAAGATTTTTGCCTCCCAGTTGGCTTTTGTGGTAATACGGACATATTTCCTTGATATACCTAAATTTAATTAAATACTTTTTGGTGGTATGCGACATTAGTAAAATCTAATAGAGACTGCAAAAAGCGACTAAAACCTTGTTTCAAACTTGTTTGAAAAAAGAAACAGTCTTAATAATTAAAAAGTTATTAAAACCTCACTTATTAAAAACCAATTACAAAAGAATAGCTTTCGTGCCAACCCAAACCAGAGCAAACGGTCCCAACCACAAATCCACCGCCTCTTCAGGGGGGGGGGCCCCGTGCCCTCCCCCTGGATCCACCTCTGACTCTAAATAGTTTACTTAAATGCCATCTCTATGTGTGGATTTTTAAGCTAGACAAGGACTCTCCATAGACAACACTCTTTGATCAGATAAGATATTGACAATATCTATCCCGACTAGTGGGAGAAAATTGAAAAAAGGATTTGGAGGTAAAACTATGAAACGGGAGTACATTTTGATAGCTTTAGCAGTCATTCTCTGCAAGGGTGGATTGGAAAGATCACATCCTGTGTAGGTGAAAACTGAATCCAAATCTAAAAGTAACAGAATTTACTGGCTAGTTTTAACTGAGCCGGCTTTTAAAAAGAAAATATAGTAAACGTTCACTAAACCCAAAGTAACAGAATTTAATGGCTTGTTTTTATTAAGCCCGCTTTTTAAAAGAAAATAAGATAAACGCTCACTATACCCAAATCTAGCAGTAACAGAATTTACCGGCTTGTTTTAATTGAGCCCGCTTTTAAAAAGAAAATAAAGTAAACGTTCACTAAACCCAAATCTAGCAGTTACAGAATTTAATGGCTTGTTTTAGTTGAGCCCACTTTTAAAAATGAAATAAAATAAACGATCACTAAACCCAAACTGAGAGAATTATCGGCTTGTTTTAATTGAGTCTGCTTTAAAAAAGAAAATAAAGTAAGCGCCTACTAAGCCCAAAGCTAGCAATAGCAGAATAGAAAAGAGTTTGTTTTATATTTTAACGTCCAATTTTAAAAACAAGGTCAGGGACCTGAGCGGCTGGATGTAAAAGGGAAATAAAAGGACAGGCGTAAACAAAAATGGGAAAAAATGTAAACTTAGAATACATATTTAAAGAAGTGTAGAGATATTGGCAAACCCCTTAGTTTAGTCCTGTGTAGAAGGAAACACGTAACAAAAGAAAAATAGCACAATGCAAAGATATCAAAAATACAGCGAAAAGCAGGAAAAAAAAACTGGGAAAAGCCATTGTTTAAAGCTTCTAAATTCGTCGCGATGACATTTTTCTGAAGATCATTTTCAGCGGATACCAAAAAAAAAAAAGGAAGTAAAACTTTGTGAATGAAATTACAACATATTAAGAATTCAAAGATTTTATACTTTTGAGCCTGAATTTCACTTCAATAAAACTGAAGCTTTAGCTTTGACAAGTGAGAATAGATCCATATAATATTAAGGACCAAGAAGTAAATCCGAATTTATACTTGAGATTAATTTCCCACTGCCGTAAAAGAGGTCCATCAACACGTTTGAAACGGTAAAACTTGCTAACTTAAAATTCTGCAAAAAGTGATTTTTCTTAAATGCTCTTGTATTAGCAAGCATCAAAATCAATTTTTTATTCAGAAAATTTTTGTTTTTATAATTCAGCTCAAACTATTAAATTACTGAAAAGTTTTGGATTAAATATAGTGAACCTGACTAAAGTGCTTACCTCGATACACCGTCATAATCGCCACCAATGCCAATAAAATCGACTCCAATGAGGTTTCTTATGTATTCGATGTGTGCTACAAAAAAGAAAACAGACATCAAAATAAATAAAAAAGTAGCTTTCAAAGGGTCTTATAATTTTTCCTTAGGTTGTGTTGGAGGAACGTTTTTCTGTGTCTGACATATAGCAATATTATTTTTTTTTTAATTCTAAGGGAGAAAGACTATTGTCCCTCATAACATATATTTATACATTTTTTATGGCACTTGGTATAGAAAAACATTTGTTTGTCTAAATACATTAACGAGTCCTCCTCTTAGATTATCTTCATAGGCTAAAATATATTTCAACTAGGCCATCAGTATGAACGTTCGAAGTTGCTTTTTAATTGAAGAATTTATATATTTCACCTAAACATGGTAGCTTTTAATTTTCTGTCCAAATATTTTGACAAACAAACACTTGCTTACAGATACTTGATAAGTTCTTGATAAATGTCAGTAAAGTACTATATAACTTTAGTTTGGGTTGAGCCTTGGGGTAGCCTTCCTCGCATAAAGGACATTTTTTTCAGTTTTTTGAATAGTTTACTCATTTTTGAGTGATTATTGATCAACAGAAAGAGCAAACATGCAAGTTTAAGAAGATACATAGTACTGAAGGGAAAAAAAAAAACAGAATTTGCCCAGATCCTAAAATCTTTTCAGATACCCTACTCTTGTGTATGAGCTTGTTTTATATAATATTTTTGATGATTCCTAATAAAATCGGATACAAGTAACCATGGATATAGACGTATACCCCTCGTATCTCCCTGTCAACTTCTATCTGTAATTTATTCATAATGCTAATAAATCAAATTTTGCAATAAGGCAGCTTGAAGAAGACGTTCAAGAATTAAGAAATAAAGATTAAACAGCGAAGATGAGATGCTTCAAGAAAACTTTTACGGTTGGAAAATGTGGAAAGTGTTTCGTATTTTACAAAATTTTTTACGCTTGTACATTGTCTGTTTTTTAGGCAGGGGCGGGGTCAAACACCAAAAACGACCACCGTACATGAGTCTGCCTACAAGACTGAGCCTTTTCGGGGTCTCATACAGCTTACATTTTAAATTTGTCATTGTATACGTTTTGCCCAACAGGGCTTAAATTCAACCTCAATTCCATCTCCTTTGCTACATGCTAAATATGAATGAATCCTGGCTAAATGATTCATAAATATATAAAATATTATAAGTTGTGGCATTTCCGGTTCTGAATTGGAATGTCAGAACAAATAAGCATTAGCCGGCAATGGACGTCTGTCTCCATCCGGTTTGCTGCACGTGTCTTCTCAAGTGCGTCGAATATTCCCGCCCTGTCCATTCCGACGTCGAGACTTACCGCCTTGCAGGAATCGAAAAACCGATCCATGTGCTCGTCGAAGAAGGCCCAGACACCGTCATAGAGCCGCAGGCCTTCCCACATACCATCGCCCAGCATAAAGCCGCTGTCATAGACCGAGACTGTTGCTTCGTCCCGATGTTTCAACTCGCCATTCACATAGATCACGATGTCGCGGTTTCGTTTATCGTCGTCGGCATCGTGTGTGGTGTTGTGCGAACTCATGTGCCGGTCTCAATCGATTTGCGGCTCGGGCAGACGAAACGTCCCGTGTCCCCGCAGGAAATTCTTCGTGCCATCTTGTGTGGGATAGGTCAGAACGTCGGAGGGCGAGCCCTGTTCGAGGATTCGACCCTCGGAAAGGAATAGAACTCGGTCGGCGACGGTATAGGCAAACCCAAGTTCGTGTGTGACGATAATCATAGTCATGCCTTCCTCGGCCAACTCTTTCATCGTCTCCAGGACTTCGCCGACCAGCTCGGGATCCAGGGCCGAGGTCGCCTCGTCGAACAGCATGATTTCGGGTTCCATGGCCAATGCCCGGGCGATTGCCACGCGTTGTTGTTGGCCGCCCGATAGCTGGGCGGGATAGGCATCCGCCTTCCAGCCAAGGCCAACTTTCTCAAGATACTTATTTCCACGCCGCTGGCACTCGGCCGCGTCGCAGCCCAACACGGTTCGCGGTCCTTCCATGACGTTCTCCAACGCCGTCATGTGGGGGAACAGGTTGAAGTGCTGGAACACCATGCCCACACGGGCCCGCAACTTGGTCAACGCACCTTCGTCATAAGTGGTTTTGCCGCCGCGGTCGGTGCCGATCATCTGGCCTTCAAGGCTGATCTTCCCGGCGCTGGGGATTTCCATAAAATTCACGCAGCGCAACATGGTCGACTTGCCCGATCCCGATGGTCCAATTCGATAACCCTGGGTTTCAGATATGGTTTTGTATTTGACGGTTAATTTGTGTCCTGCAAGCATGCAAAGTATTTGGCCACCCTTATACTCAAGGATAGTAGGACTCATGTTTAGCTTTGATACAATGAATATACTGAACCGTATATATGGTTTATGGAGTCCTTTCAATCTTGTCTATCCTCGTATGTGTTGACTTTTCACTTTAAATAAAGTGAAAAAACAAAACAAAAGTCGCTAGTATGTTAGCGCTTAGTCTTTAGATCTTGCGTTTCTCCAGTGAAAAAGTGCATTTATTATTTATTTACATATCGCTTTTAATTATTATGTTACTTATTTATTAGCTTCAACCGTAATTTTCTCATTTTTGATCTAATTTCTTGGGAACTGAAAGTCAGATTAGCAAATATACCTTCCTCCACAAAATCTCAAAATTTTTACGGCTGCTCTCAGTTTTACCTCCTCATAATTAAAATCTTTGGCAATTTATTTTGGCATTTGTGCCAAATTGTATTTTGGTATTTAACAAACTACTTAGCATTTACTTCTGCATCCTTTTGAAGTGGTTGGCAATGGTACGCTCTTTTTATTTGTTTTGGGGATTCTTGGTCTTACCGATGAATTTTTTTAAACATCGTTGTAATAATCTTTTTGTTTTACTTTTCAATGGTTTTACTAAAATGAATAGTATTTATGGAACCAAACATTCAGTCAATATTTATTTTTCTTTTGTTTTCATACTTTTTTGGGCATTAATTTGTTGTTGTTGTTAGATTGCGATGATCAGCCCTGGAGTGAACTCATGTGAACATAGTTTGAATACATTGAGATATGCTGATAGAGTGAAAGAACTGGCTGCTGGGGATCCAGCTGCAGATACAAACAATAAAGAAATGGAAGATGTTGAAGAGATGGAAGGGAACGGAATACTAGATTTTGAAATGAACATAGACTATGATGATCTGGCCCAGCTCCGATCTCTAAACGTAATGTGGTTTTATTTCAGTAGGAAGATTGTTTTTCGCTACTGAACCTAAGTTAGGAGTTACTCGGATGTTACTCCCAGAATTGAGCACCAAGCGACTTCATTTGGGCTACCCTTAGCCTACACAGACATTATTGAAGAAACTAAAAGGCTGAAAAGATGTAACCTTTTAAAAGCGGATGAGTACAAAAGATAGGCTGTTTTTTTTTACTGAAAAGGCAGTGTTTTCTTGGCAAAATATTTAAATTTGTTGTTCATAGGGCTCAAACAAGAAAATGATAGGCCAAGCTTCAATAAAAATGTTCAGTGGGATTGGAGGAACTTAAAATATATAGCGTGTATTTACACAACTAAGCATTACAAATAGTAACTTATGCTGATCAAACTGTTTTAACAAAAATTTAAACAATTTAGTTTAAAAAATATTAATTTTGGCGTTAATTTTTGTAAGAAAGGAAAAAACAAAATTCTAAGATGGGAGTAATGAAGTGAAAAAAGAAGATAGCTGTAATGTATAGGCTGCTTATCATTTTTCGCAGCCAATACCTTCTGACATTAATTATCGTTTACACCATGTAGCGCGCTGTGCTTAACAGAAATGTGCTAAAATCTCGAGGCTTCCCTTTAAAACAGGGAGACTTCAATCATATTTCCTTAAGCTCGGCATATCATTCGTATTTTTTAGCTTTCAACCCCCTCCCCCCATAATTAGTTATACGTATACGCCTGGCCAGCTGATATTACTATACTTTTTCGACGCGACCTTGAACATGAAAAAAATCGGTATTTCAAGTAATAGTTTTAAAATAAAAGCAATCTACTTGAATTTAGATGCCAAACTATTGATGTTTACGCAAATACGCAGATTTTTCACTTCAATAATTTTGCAAACCTAAAAAGCCAGCCGATCAGATGATTTGGCTTCCTAAAAGTTCCCGATGTCCAATGATATTGCGTTGGGGGAACGTTATCTAATCCAGAAGCATTTTAAAAAGAATAAGTTAATGGATGTATCCCAAATTCGAGATTACGGCGAAGCCGCCGCGGGCTATCGGGTGTCGCTTCGGAAGGTCGGCGAAGAGGGCGGCGGCAACCGTCGTGGGTTCTTTGGTCGCAGACGCGGGCCGAGAGCCACGGTGGCCGCGACGGGCGATTACCGAATCGAGCAGGTCGAACCCGGCGAGTACACCCTGTCCGTGTCTTCGAACCGACGCCGGCGTGATGGCGACGTCGCGCGCGCGCGCGTCTTCGTCAACGCGCGTCAGACCGCGACCGTCCCTCCGATCGCAGTGGACTTCGGATCGCTTTCCGGCGTCGTCGTGGATTCCTTCGCGACTCGGGAGAGTCAAGAGAGGCAGTCGATGTCCGGCCGCGTTTCGCTCTACAAGGGCGTGACGGAAGTTCCAGATTCGAGCCTGGCGAGTGGCGCCGAGGTGTTGCGCTACTCGGCGCAGGTTCGAGATGGCAAGTTCTCGCTCTCGGAGCTCCCGTCTGGCAGCTACCTGCTTGTGCTGCGCGTGAGCGGGCGAGAGTCGGTGACTCAGTCGGTGCTGCTGGGCGCTGGGGTCCAGACCGAAGTGCGGTTGAGCGCTGGCAGGGAGTCGGCGGAGGCGGCTGCCTCCCAGCGGTGATCTATCGGTAGCGGTGCAAAGACGCGGCTTGCGTCCGTCGAGACCGAGGGCCTGCGATCCCAGTCGAGCGTGGGTTTGCCAAAGCACGCGACCCCTGGAGTCTACCCGCGTGCTTACTGCTGCCCTCTCCAGTTCGTGATCACGTGGATCCGACCGCCGTCGGGCGGGTTCGGTTGATTGATCACATAGAGCTTCGGCGCAGTGTAGAGGTAGCCAACTTGCGCCCGCTCGGAGATGGCCGCCGGGTGTCCGTGCCGACTAGCACAACCGGGGCAAGTGGTCCGAGCGCTGAGTCGAGCGCACATGCGACTGATTGCGCCCGAGATTCTGCGGGGCTTCGCTCCGCGCGACTCCCCCCCGTGTTCAGCTAGGCGAGGCAGGGCCGACTTGATTCGGTTGTTCCTCGACGAATTGACCCCATGGTTGGCAAACTCACTAAAAACCCTGAATATAATTTCAAAAAAGAACAGAAGTTAAATTCAAAAAATAGATTTTTCCAATTAAAACTGAAAAGCGAAAACTGAAAATGAGCAGATATTGTCTGATATAGGAGGGGGATACTGCCACCCTCAAACCTCTGCTCTTTACCGTAAGGTATGACTTTTTTAACTGATTTATGAATAAATACTCTAAGACGGGAGCAATTCAATAATTTGATTTTTTTTTTTACCACAATCTTCCTATTTAATTTAGACAAGACAATTTTCAGATCGAATGTTTTGAAAGCTAATCGGTAAATTATACGCTTCTAATTATAAATCAAACAACAGGTAAAACAACAGGGTATTTCCAAGATGACAAAATTTATTTAAACCTTAAATGAATGTTTTGGCGCTATATCTAACAACCGTCCTCAGCAAAACACTTATATAAATAAAATAATTCTTATAATAAAATGTGATCTTTAAAACTAAAATGAAAAAAATAAAACAGACCCAGAATAATTACTTCAACGAAGTTCAACGAGGACTGATAGATAAAACGAGGCATTTTATTCAGGTAAATAAAAATCAAGAACATGTTTTTGTGTGATTTTTGCCTTTTTAAGCAGCTAACCTAAAAGGACTTTTTGGGACAGGTCCACAAACTGGTTCTGTAATATAACTGGTAAAACCGTTTTTAATTGAATTTGTGTATAAGTCGTATTTACTTTAGACAGGAAAATTTTCAGATCGAATGTATCGAAACACAATCGATAAATTACACACTTCTAATTATAAATAAAACAACAGGTAAAACAATATAAATACCCTCCTAAATCCCTATTAGAAAATAGTAAAATGAATAATAGTGTTATATTTATATTATTATATGAAAATAATCTACTCTCTTTAAACGAGCGTTAATTGTTTATTAATGTATATATTATTTTTTTCAGAAAATTGAGACTCCATACTTTTTTATTGGAAACTCACATCCTTTTTAAATCAATTTATTGATTCATAGAATTTTGTTAGAGCTCATACCATATGATCTCTTGGCTCTTAGCTCTTCTGGCCTCGTCAGAAGTGCCATATGAGCTCTTAGCTCTTGTTTTTAAGGGAAGGTCAAAATACAAAAGAGTGCCTTTTCCGGCTGCCATTTTTGTGTTCTTGGGGGTGGATTAGCCTTATCGTATCAATATAAGGAGTGGCCTTTCAAACTCTACGCCTCCCATGTGTACTGTTATGGTTAAAAGGAGCCAAAATTGTTGGAGGATCGCTTACGTTTAGTGTGCTTAATCATGATGACTATTAAAATCCAGGCTATTTGCTTCTTCTTTTTTTTAGATAGATTTAGATTTAATTTATCGGTTCAAGGTATACTAGCTTGGTTAATATGTATAATAACATCCAACTTACAGTGGATAAATAATTATAAAGGTAACTTTTTTCCAGGTTTTATCTTGACTGGGAACGAGATAAGCGAAATTATTCTGTCACTGATTTTGTCCTACTTTGGCAACAAAGGTAATCGACCAAAACTTGTGGCTGCCGGAACACTCTGCACCTCTTTCTCTTGCTTCCTGGCAATCCTTCCACATTTCGCTATGGGAGGAGAAGGCTCCAATAGACATATTGGTGAGATATTTCATTAAAATTTAACTTCAAGGCTAAATCACTTTACTAAGCAAATATTCCTATCAAGTTTGAACTGAAGCCAGGGCCGTATCCAGGATTTATTTGGTGTGTGTGTGGATGATGGGGGTAATTATCGGTTATATAATAGACACTATACAATTTTGACACAAGAAACTGGTCAAGTAACTTCTTTATGCTGTCGATCATTTGGATGGCAAAGATCAGATGGGATAATAACTGGTTAGTTTGCTCCGGTTAGACCTCCTTTTAACGTGATTCTTAACGACATTTCTGCGTTCTGGTACATAATTCTAATTTGCAATTGTACAAGTTTCTTAATAAAGTATTATATTTTCATTACACTGTGTGGCGCGACTGGAAAAGCAAATCGCCAGCGCGGCGCAAATTCGGGCTGTTTCTGGATGTCGCGCTGGTCATCACCGCGCTGACGATCGCGCTCACATACCTGATCGAGATCGAGGCGATTTGCCTGATCGATCAGGTCACCGGCGACCGGGCGCGGCTGATACAGGAAAGCCTCGCCGCAGCCGCTGAATTCAACGAAAGCCTCGGCCTGCCAGCACCCACGACTGTGGAAGACCCGCAATGCGTGAACACGACGGGCGGCTGGCTGGTGCTCATCGTGGGGCTCTCGATCCTGGTGTTCCTGTCTTACAACATCAAGGTCTGGGGCCTGCCGCTGGTGTTCGTCGCCATCGTGATTTCGCTCTACACGATCGGCACCGTTCTGGTCTGGTGGGTTTACGGCGCCGAGGACATCAACAAATACCTGGTCACCAAGCTCGCAGGCGAGCCGCGCATGCTGGCTGACGGACGTCCGCGCGTCCATGATGTGCTGGTGAACAACTCGTCCGGGCTCCTCGGACGGTTCATGGACATCGTCCTGAACACCATATTCCCCTATCTCGTGCTGGGTTCGCTGTTCGGCACCTCGGCCGGCGGCAAATCGCTGATCAAGCTGGCATTCCGCTGGACACGCCACCTTCGCGGCGGACCGGCCCACGCGGCCATCATCTCGTCGGCCATGTTCGGAACCATATCAGGCGGTCCGATCGTGAACGTGCTCTCGACCGGGGTCCTGACCATCCCCATGATGCTGAAACGGGGCTTCTCGAAGGTCTTTGCCGGCGGCATGGAGGCCGCCGCGTCCTCGGGTGGTTCGATCATGCCGCCGGTCATGGGGGTCGCCGCCTTCGTGCTGGCGGCGCTGACGGCCATTCCCTATTCCGACGTCATCATTGCCGCCGCCATTCCGGCGATCGCCTATTTCTTCTGCCTGTTTCTTTCCGTCGTGTTCCAGTCGCGCAAGCAGAAGATCGAAGCGATCGGCGCGCTGACCGACGACATGCGGCTGGACCAATATTCGACACACAAACAAGTTCGAGCAAACAAGACTGAACAATGAATCGCTTCACCAATTCTTTTATTTCGTTGTATACTGGTGTCACTAATCCTGCTTATTCTTTTTTCCTGTGTTGTAAGAAATGGCGTAATTTAGTTGAGGTTTTTGCCAATACTCTAAAAGCTGCTTTAGATGAATGATTCTTGAATCTTCTATGCTAAACAATTTTTTTGAAAAAAAAGTTTTTAAAAATGCGGTTCATTAAGGATGAAGACCGCTCATCAATAGGTGACGGCTACTTCTGCAACGACAGGAAACTTCAAGTCTCCTTGTGAAGGCTTTCCAGCGATGTTGAGTTTGATTCTCTACTTTCGATTTTCCTAATCCACTCCAATCCGGCAACGTTACCCAAGAGTAGCACTTCGCTCAACCAAATAGCACCCAAACTTGGCACTACCAGCCCCAGTTTACAAAATGTGCGTGGAAATTAAACAGTTCCTAGTAACGAAGTGTAGGTAAGGAGCGACTCGGGAGAAATTTTCCACAGGGCGCGATTCCCCCTCCTGAAAAACGATCAATCATCAAATAAAAAACACATTTAAAACCGAACCGAAAGTAAGGAGCAACATTTAAACTTGAAATAAACAGAAACTATTCCGTACATGAGGGGAGCTGCACCGTCTTCACTCCCTTCCTCGTTGCAATAAAGCTTTTTAGCACTTTAAAAAACTGTCTTTTCCAATTCAACTGCCCTTGTGCCTCTGTAATTGTTTTTAGAGTATTTTGACAAAAAGTAAATAAGAAGCAAAGGATTGAGGAGGGGACAGCCCCCTCATGTAGGGAATAATATATGTTCGTTTTAAGTTTTAGTGTTGCTGTTTGCTTTCAGATGAAAAAACTTGCTTTTTTAATTAAAATTTGAAATAAGCTTCCATATAAGCCCTTATTCATTTCTTTTTGGCTTTGTGAGCCCCCCCCCCCCCCTCTCCGCCTGGAAAAAATCAGTTCAAACTTATGCAAAAATGGTAAGATCCACCAGGTCATGGGTATAAACACCAAAAACCATGGATGCCTCTGCATTTTACAAATTTTCCCTGGACTTTCCAAAAGAGGAAGATCTTTTCTTTAGAATTCCACGTCGTTTGTTCCTTTGAAGAAGAGCATCAAGATGGCTAACATTAAAAAAAAGGCAATTTGAACAAGATTCAAAGAGTCTTAATATTAAAAAACGTAAATAAATGCGTAAGATAATAAATTTACGTTTCTGAGAAAATAAAGCCTCATTTTACCAGTCAAAAAAACTAAACATTTTGTGTTTTATTTCGTGTAAAACTAAATGTTGTAAGTTTTAAAGCTTGCTTTAGGGATTTTGTTTTTGAAAATGTTGGTGCTGGTTACAGATTGCTCTAACACACAACAGCAACGGCATTAACCACTAACGGTAAATTTGGCAACAAATATGAATGACACTATTTACAAATTAACGGTAATTACTCTGTTTCCGTTGAAACTTGATCACATCGAGTTTGATTATCGGTGGGGTAGGGTAAGGCTTGTAAACAGCTTTGGTCACCATATTCTAGTTCTTGTGCAATGGGTCTGCTTACAATCCCAATCAGAAAATGACTCAATTCTCCAAAAATATATGAGCATGTGAGAAGGCTAACTAGATACCACCATTTGGCTTCCACCATCACTATCCTAAAATGGAAAAAAATAAGAATGTTGAATTGAAATAAGAACAAACACAAGTTTTTTAAAAGTAGAATTCAAAATATCCTGCTTTTTAGATAAAAAACCTTAGAAAAGGCTTAAGCCCCAAAAAAAAGTTCTTTTTGCAAATATCTTAAAAAGCTTAGAATCAACAGTTTCGCTACTACAATCTCCTGTTTTAATTTTTTTCCTAAATAATAAAATAGTTTTAAAATCAGATTTAAAAAGAGTGCCTAATCCACTTCCACGTCAGGAGGTTGTCCAAAGCTCTCTTTCAGAATAGGACTTCAGAGTTCCATATTCATATCCAGTTTTTAACTCCGTAATGACACGGTCAATGCTGACGACGGCGATGACACTGTATTTGGCGGCTGGGGCAACGACAAACTTAACGGCGAAGAGGGTGATGACGATCTCTACGGCGGATACGGCAACGACAAATTGGACGGCGGGGCCGATAACGATTTTCTAAGCGGCTGGTCTGGGAACGACCACCTTCTTGGCGGTGAAGGAAACGACACGCTGAAAGGAGGCTGGGGCCGTGACACGCTTGACGGTGGAACGGGCGCCGATTTTGTCGACGGTGGTCGCGGTAGGGATACGATCCTTCTAACCGATGGCGGCGACGATGTTTGGGGCGCTGGTCTCTTTGCGTTCAATGAATTTGGCCTGTTTTCTGACGGCGTTACCCTCTTGAGCCAAGCGATTGATGGCCTGACACAAAACCACGACATTATCGATGGCGGACGTGGTCGCGACACGATCGAAGGAACAGATGATGGCGATGCGTTGATTCTTAATGTTACCGGGATCCCCATCGCCGGCGGTGACGACACGAAGGACCGCATCGTCGATATTGAAGTCTTTGACCTTGGCGGTGGCAACGACGTGTTGAACCTGACGTTTGGGTCGACCGACTACGATGAAAATGTGACCGCCATCGGCGGCGCAGGTGACGATGCACTTTGGACTTCCATCGGTGACGATACGCTGATTGGCGGCGAAGGCCGGGACGAGTTGTTTGGTGCCCAGGGTGACGACGTGCTCTCCGCCAATAACGACGATGGTTCAGCAGACGGCGAAGACGATTTGTTCGAGTTTAGTGACATTGACGGTAATGGCACGGATCGAATTACCGACTTCCAAGCCGTCGAAGACAAAGTCGTTCTGATCGGGTTCGGCGCAAATGGCGACGATATCGGCGATCTGTCGATCATTTTTGATGGTACCGATAGTACGGTTTCCCTGACCGACGATTTCAGCACGACGTTCATCATCGAGGGCGTCGATGCAACAGGGTTTACGGTGGGTGCCGCAGGGTCCGCTACTGACGGGTCTGGTACTTCAAGGAGGTGGCACAAACTAATAAAAAGACTAAATTACATGGGAAATACAAGGAGTAAGAAGGAAAGTCGTGGTCATCTTAGGGTTATGAGAAGTTACGGTCCTGACAGCCCCCATCCTGAGCGTATACCTGGTTTCGTCCAGATACGACCATAAGATAGGCGCTTACGCAGAGGTCAGGCTAAAAATGTGTACTCAAGGATGCTAGCAGAGATTTAACCCGGAGGAAACCGCACAGTTTGTTGTTTCGAAGGGAATTTTAAATTCAAAGCACGAAAGTGGGCCAAATAATGGATAGCTACGGAAGGGAATACTCCACAACTGGTTTGATAATCCCCGCCCCAGGAAAAATCTTTGAAAAAAATGCTGAATGAATAAGAAAAATGATATCCAGACCTTAAAAACGATCTTTTTCTGATGCATCAAATCCCCTATCAAATTTGAACCTCTTAGAGTAAAAACGAAATAGGTGGTTTTTATTCATTTAAAGGTAATGTTCCAATTACAAAAGCAGTGTTTTATAGTACACACCAGCAATCTTTGTGCTGGAGCTCTGATCTAGTCCAGAACAAATCTGTTCGATTTCTAAGTTAAAGCAAACAGAAAAATTAAGATTAGCTCCTTAATATCACCCAGTTAAAAGTGTGGGAGACCAAAAACCTCGCCTTTTTAAACTCGATTGGTTCGAATATGAAAGCGTAAGCCAGTAAAAAGAAAGAAAAGAATCAAATTTTCATTCATTGATTTTCCAGTTTCAAATTTTGAGCTTTTCTATCATTTTCTTGTCTGCTTCTCTTTATTGAAAGGTTCCTGTTAAATGGCTTTGATAGATGAATAGATTCTAGCAGAAAATAAAGAGGGAAAGCTCACCAGGCCTGGAATATTTCTTGGCCTTGACCGTCGATTATCTTCTCTCGAGTTTGTCCTTGACTTCTTTTGCCGCTCCTAAAAAAAAATTATAAAGTAGAGAGACAAAGATATGTTTTAAAACTACAAATTAGGCAATCTTATGTTTTTGATTTTTTTTTTTTATTGAACGGAGTAGAATTTTCTTTTTAAAGCTTTGGAAAGGGTAATTCCTAAAAATATTCTCCAAGCAGGTAAGCATACCCGCTCGGAAGACATTAAAGTCTCTCAAAAGAAGTATCATTTGAATAATTTGATATATTTGAGAGTTATCTTTTGTGCTAACCACCTTGATTAAAAACCTTGCCAAAATAGGACGCATATTGTTTATGTTATATAGACGGTGATTTTCTCAATTAGCAAGAGACTATACATTTTCTTTATTTTAAACTAGCCTTTCATTAGCCTTTCGGACTTTAGACACATTTGAGATCCCTATTAATTTTTACCTAAACTACTTTCCCTGTGGCGCCGGAGAAATTTCCTCATGGGCTCTTTGTCTGTGAGGCGGTCAGCCGACGGTGAGACTCAAAATAAATTTGAAGGTATCTAATCTAGTTAATTATAGTAGTGAGACATTTCTGTCTAGTCTCTTACTTTATCTATGGAAAAGTTAAAAAAGATTTTTTTCTTTTTTTTTCTCTTTTGATTCGCGCTTGTCTGAATAATTAATTCTCGGATCGAGTTGGAAAAGCAATCCGTTCAGCACGGAAATGAAGCCTTAGATTGCACAAAAAATGTATCAAATCTAAGTGTAAAATGTATCAAATATTGGAAGTTTGCTATAAAAAAAAAACATGCCATCAGGTGAAGCTAGAAGAAGTAATATCCTTGGCCCCCTGCCAACTACGCATATAGCTGACCACTGACCTATCACTCTAACATCTGGGTTGATGCTATTTTTTAGGCAATGTTCTAGAAATGTTTTTAAGCTGGTCACGTCAAGTTACCTGATGAATGGTGATTGTTGGCTGAAAATCGTATTCTTTAGCCATCCTTCTGGAACCAAATGAAAACTAGATCGTTTTGGAATGGGATGGGTAGAGTTCTTAAGAAAGGATGTGGCGTCCCATATCTTTGTCCTAAACCTCATTCACGACTAATAATAACACCGCTGTTGCTGCTCAGTGCGCTCTTGAAGAATTCGGATTAAACCGCATTCTCATTGTTGACTGGGATATACACCATGGCAATGGAATACAGAATATGTTTTATGACGACAAACGTGTTTTATATATTTCTATTCATCGTTATGATAACGGTGGCTTTTTTCCTTGTTTATCAGAATCTAACTATAGTGCTGTTGGTGAAGGCAAAGGCAAAGGTTTCAACATCAACATTGCTTGGAATGGGTCGGGGATGGGGGATGTGGAATATATAGCAGCTTTTCACCAAATCGTCCTTCCAGTTGCTTATGAATTCAACCCTGAGCTCGTACTTGTTGCATCAGGGTTGGATGCAGCAAGAGGTGACCCACTTGGTGGTTGTAGAGTGACACCCGAGGGGTATGGACGGATGACACAGCTTTTATCAACACTTGCTGAGGGAAGGATGGCTGTAATACTAGAAGGTGGTTACAATTTAGAAGCTGTTAGTTATTCTATGACTTTTATAGCTAAAGCTCTATTAGGGGATCCTCTGCCACCTCCAGTTATTGACCGTGCCTTGAAGAATTCGGCAAATGACTCAATCAGGAACACTTTAAAAGTACACAAGCAGTACTGGAAGTCATTAAAGGTAAGTCTTTAATGTTCCACTATTTGTTATATTTTTGTTCTAGATCAGTTGTCTGTTTTTAGTGATTAGTTGAAATGAAAAAGTATCTCTGTTCGTAATAATGAACCGTAAGTATAAAACAACCAATGCTGATACTGACCTCATTTTTCAAAAATTGATTGTCATAACAGTACAGCCAAAAAATTGAATTGTCATTGGGGATTTCACGTATATAGAGGTTACTCACCAAAAGATATTAATATAAGGCAAATTTCAAATTTTAACACAGTTGGGGCAGGAGTGAAACTTCCCAAAAAAAAGGGACTTTAAGAAAATGCACTATCAGATTCAATTTGTTATTGCAAACGACTTAACAGTATTGCATTGTGCAACACCCCGTAGATTGAAATTTGAACAAACACATTTTTGTATACAAAGTGTTCTTTTAGTGAATTTGTTTTTATTTAAGAAAAAATAATTACTCTGATGAAATCTTCCGATTGTTTTTGAAATTCTAAAAAATTAATCTCCAAAAGTTGGATCTAACCTTTCCTATTTTTCACTGCAATACTACTCTAGTTGACAGCAGTAATGTAGTTGAGTTCAGTAACCTGAAGTTGGCGACTCTGCCTGCTGAGAATTCGTGCAGCAAGTGCCGTGCTTAGAGTAAGTATAAGGTCCTTTGACTGTTCCTCAAATTAGGAATGCAATAGTTTCCTGAACTCTTTAGAATTTGCCTGGCTAACCATACAGCAAAATGTCCTTTTATCTGTCTGCAAAACTACAAAAATCTCCAACCATGACCACTTTTTACCCTTGCTCGTTAGAGGTATTTGATGCAAAGGCCTCATTGGTGACTGTTACCTGTGCCTCGAATCATTTCGACGGATCCACCCGTATTATTAATAAATAGGTACCCTTCTTCAGACACTTCACACGGACCTGCTCCCGGCAGCCCGCTACACTGTGTATGATTTCAGATAAAAGATGGTCTCAGATCACACAAAAAATTACTTAACATAACACGTTTTATATCAAAATAAAATTACTGAATTTTATCTCTTGGTGTTGGGAAGGTACAATCTCCCGAGACATTTAAACAAAAATGCAGATTTTAAATGGAAAATACAAAATATGAGAGACATGTAATGCTGCCAATTTATGGGGATTAAGAATATACACAACAACCAAACGGAATATGGAAAATTTAGAAGAAATTCTAAAACAATTTAGACGACATATTCAACTTTACAACTTACAGACTGATTGACGCTATTCTGAAAAATGCAAACTAAACAAACCTGTGTCTGAGCTGCTGCTTGTTCTTCCTGTTCAGTAACGATGGCACTGTATGGTGGTGGTGGGACGGGGAACAAAGGGCTCTTAGCAAATCGAGGGTCGTTCATTGTTTTAAGATTAAGTATACCATTGAAACATTCGGATAATGTACTAAAACCAATCTTGTCAGATTAGAAACAATTCAAAATATGGCAAGCAAAATTTCACTAGTGCTTCATGCTCAATGCTCCTCTAACAAAGTGAAGCCCTAAACTTGTCTGCCATCTATTTTAAAATGACTGAATATGATGATTATCATATATTACAGAGAGATATAAGCAAACTGTCATGAGCTTGATATTTTTAAGCTTACATTTGCCAATAATTGTATCTCGTGTAGTTTGACATTTATAAGGTCATGGAAAACATTTAACGAGGTTGTCTCATTTTGGAAGCTTGACTACCCTGTTTTGGTTATTTTTATGTCCCTCCAGGATGGCAAATTCATCTCCAAGCGTTTTACTAGAGTTAATTCCCTTGCAAAATTTAATTTACCTGCCAATCCAAATTCAGGCACTTTTTCATAAGAAAATGATCACTTTGTATCCAAATTTATCTCTCTCTAAGTTTATAATCCAATCAAGCCCAATTTGAGGGCCCAACCCTTCAGAGTCATATTCAAACCAAGAGTTCCTTAAAAAAATACCCCTTCCATCAAGGGTAGATAATATTCTTTGCTATAGAATTGAAAGCAACTCTTTGATCCTGAGAAATCTGGAGTTTATTTTGTGTAAACGAAGTGATTTGTACTGCAGAATTTGTGGTTCTATTCCGGAGTCTCCAAACCACGTGATTTTTGAATGCAAATTCATCCAGTACGAATCAACCAATATTAGGAAAATCTTCACTGCGACAAACCTCCAGTCTGAAATCAATGTGTTGCTGGTCTCAAGCCTACCAGGTAATGCTGAAAGACAACTATACAGAAGTATAGTCATCTTCCTGCAACACAACAATATCATTGCGTCCTTACCTTTGACCTTAGATCCTCCTGGGCCACCATAGGCGCCCAGGCTATCTGCAAGAAGCCACCAGTCATTCCTCATGTGCACTGCAGCAAGAACATCTTCCCACGTCGGGTAGCAATCTTCTTCCTTGCCGCGCACGAAACCAGCGCCTCGGCACTGGCCTGGGAGCTCTACCTTCTAGCGCTGCACCCGGAGTGGCAGGCGCAGGTGGCGGCGGAGGCTGAAGCGCTGGAAGATGAGAGCTTCGCGGCGCTGTCCCGGCTGAAGGCAGGCCGCGACGTCTTCCGCGAGGCGCTGCGGCTCTACCCGCCGGTGCCGACGATGGTGCGCGAGGCCAGCTGCCCGGAACACTTCCGCAACCGGCAAGTGCCGAAGGGCGCGCAGCTGGTGCTCAGCCCCTGGCACCTGCACCGGCACGCCCGGCTGTGGGAGAACCCCGACGGCTTTGACCCGGCCCGCTGGGCAACGGACAACGGCAAGCGATGCGCACGCGAGGCCTATATCCCGTTTTCCGCCGGCGCGCGCGTCTGCCCGGGCGCGGGTTTTGCCATGGCGGAGGGGCCGCTGCTCCTGTCGATGATCCTGCGCCGGTTCCGGGTGGCGCCGGTGGAGGGCAGGGCGCCGGTCCCGGCGGCGCATCTGACGGTGCGGTCCGACAATGGCATCTGGCTGCGTGTCGCGCCGCGCCTCAGCCCTGATCCTTGATCTTCGCCTCGAAGGCGCGCAGCCGGTCTTCGAGGAAACGTCGGCCGCGTTTGGCGGCCATGCGCACGCGCACGGCCGTCAGAAAGGCCTCTTCGGCCGTGGTCGAGGAGGCACCGATGATCTTGGCGGTCTCGGCGACAAGCGTTTCGTCGCCCATCAGCTCGGCCGCCTCGATCACGTCGCGGGCCAAGGCGTCGGCCAGATCCTCGGTCACTCCCATGGCAGGCCCTAGCGCGAGGTCTCGGTCAGGCGTCGTTTGACGTAATCCGAGACCGTGCCGATCATCGTGTCCATGTGATCGTTCTCGAAGAAATGCCCTGAGCCCTCGATCTCTTCATGGGTGATGGTGATGCCCTTCTGCTCGTGCAGCTTGCCGACCAGCGCCGTGGTGTCGGACGGCGGCGCGACGCGGTCGTGATGCATTTTTGGTTGGTTTTTCTTACTTTATCTAGTGAAAAATAGTAAATACAGTCCCTGAAAAAATAAAATCAGATTAATTATGAGCATGATATGGCAATTTCGCAAAAAGGACGATCATTGTGTTAGCCTGAATTTAAAGTTTTGCCAAGATCCAGAAAGACTACGATAAAACTAATCATTTCTAAAAAGAACAGATCTGACTAGTTACAAATTGTTGTCATGATAATATAATTTCAGGTTGGTTTTCTTGATTCATGCTGAAAAAAAAATCTGAAAAATAACATAAATACAGAAACTGTATAATAAAAGTGTTAGCCTAAATTTCAACACTGGGGCATGTTCATAAACGCTTTCATCAAAACGCAACTATTTTCATGAGAAAGCAAAAATGATGTGTTACAAACTATATACGTCCTGACATGAGTTGCATAATCGATTGTCATCAATTATGGAATCTGAGAAAACACTGGCGATTATTATCGCCATCTATGAGGGTGGTAAGCTTGAGGCAAGACATCAAGCCAGTTTTTTCCTGGTCCTGAGTAAAATAGGAATGTGAACACATGGATAGAAGACACAAAGTCCCAAAGTCCAGGTCAACAAAATATATTTTGTAAACGATATAGCAGAGCTAGAGTCAAGCAAATAATGGCTTAAAAAACTCGTAGATGAGGTTAAGGTAAAGGCCAACCATCCTGGTTAGTGGGTGAATGCAGAGAGAACCAAATGCATGGTAACTAGCAACCCTCTTCAGACCATTAAACATGGTGACGAGGATGTTGAACAAGAACAAGAGAATTCTTGGCTTTTGAAAACTCGTGCCTCTGCAGGAATCTGAAAATCCACAGTTTAAAGAAGATGATGCACAAGTTCATCTGCAAAATTCAGTTCATCCAGTTCAACAGCCTCTTCGACGGAAATCATCATTGCTTAATGGCAGAGATGTTTGGGACAGGTCCTCCATATGGACAACCATAGAATTGTAAATTCTGCTTTACATTGGGATCTTTTCATCACTTCTTATATATGCTAATAGCAATATACTTCGCATCATTACATTCGTCAACATCAGGTAAAAAATATTTGTAGCCATGGTTTTAGCTATCGTTTTAATTAAAGCTTATGGTTTTAGGTTTTAGCTGGTTATGGTCTTATGGTTATGGTTTTAGCTGGTATAGGTTTTATGGTTATGGTTTTAGCTATGGTTTTAGTTAAAACTACCGCCAATGATCCAGCACAGTCTCAAGGGTATTCGCATCATTGACCTGAGTATGGGTTGGGCGGGCCCGCTTGCGTGCCGCCAGTTGGCGGACATGGGTGCAGATGTTATCAAGGTGGAGAGTTGTGAACGCTTTGACTGGTGGCGCAGTTGGGAGGCCACGCCGGAGTGGATCGAAGACAACGGCGCGGAAAAGTCTGTCGCTTTCAATATGGTGAATCGTAACAAGCGGGCCGTTACGCTCGATCTGGAGCATGCAGACGGAAGAGATCTGCTGCTGCGCCTGGTTGCCTCAGCCCACGCAGTGGTCGAGAATTTCTCCGGTGGGGTGCTGGCTAAATTGAACCTTTCCTATGAAGTGCTGAAAAGTGTTAATGAGAAGATTATTCTTCTATCCATGCCTGCCTTTGGTTCGACAGGCCCGTGGCGGAATTTTCGCGCCTATGGTTCAACCGTGGAACAGTCGTCAGGACTGCCACATTTGAATGGTTTGGCGGAAGATCTGCCGACCATGCATCATGTTGCCTACGGCGATGCCGTTGGTGGGCTTAACGGCGCTTCAGCATTGCTGGTTGCGCTGCGGCACCAGTTACGCCGGGGAGAAGGGCAGTTTGTAGACCTTTCGCAAGTTGAAGCCCTGTTTCCGTTGGCGGCACATGGCATTCTGCACTATTCGGTAACAGGCAAAGAGCCGCTGCGTGCCGGCAATCAATCAAACGAGAGCATCCCGCACGGTGTGTATGCCTGTGCCGGGGATGACGATTGGATTGTTATTCAGATATACAACGACACTCAGAGCGAATACAGCCCAAATGTACTGAAATGTACCACAAATTTAAACCGAAAATAAACTGAATAAACTGTACCGCAAAAATAAACTGCTAAGCACTTTTTCACTCATATCTTCATCCTCTCTCAGAAATCAATTTCGAGGGCTATTTCTTTTCTGATGGTTAGACTGAAATCTGCGGATATTTCTTTTTGTGGCTCACTTTTGCTCCATGAAAATGCCTTTTCTTTTGCTTAAATTTCTTAGAGGTGATAGAAGGAGTTTCGAAAATTTTGATTAAGTAAAACGTGACATAGCGAATACAGCTCAAATGTACTGAAATGTACCGCAAATTTAAATTGAAAATAATTAGTACAACAAAAATAAACGAAAAGCAAACAACCTTTCTTTTCAATCCTATCTTCATCCTCTATCAGAACTGAATTTTGGGTGATATTTCTCGGTCATTTTGTGACGCTTCTGTGCTCAATGGAATCCCTTTTCTTTTGCTTAGATCCATAAGAAATGATTTTAGGAGTTCCAAAAGTTTTAAAAAATATTCTAAATACTCTTTTCTTAAAGAAATTGGAAACTTGAGCTTTCTATATCGATTATTTCTGCTAGAAATTGCAGCATAATTTATAGTAGAACTAACACAATTTGACACAATGAGTAGGCCCGGTTTAGTACTTGTTACTGCTCTACTTAGTTGTTCTACCATAGACGGATCGATGTGTATTTTTGACAAAAAATACATTACCTTGCCTAAAGCAATAAAATCGTTAAAAAGAGGAAATATTTCATATAGTCCCTCAGGCCCGTACATACGGTTTTTTGGGATGGTGGGGGGTCGATTTGGTAATGTGAATAAGAAATGCACAGGAACTAGGGACAATCCAGAAGTTTGACTGGCCCAGCCCCCCCCCCTGGTTAGGTGCTTAACGTCCATCTCTATAACTATTTAAACCAGCTATGGTGCTGCGTAAACTAAAACGAAAACCTTCAATTTTATTGGATAAATTCGACACACTATTCTATTTTTGACGCTGTTGGAATATTTTTTCTATTCCTTGGTACTCGAGTTTGGTTTAGAGGTTATGAAGTCGGAATGGTTTGGTGAACGAATGGATGAAAGTTTTAAACCTATTGTCAAGTGCTCTCTCTGTGTTTAATTTATCAACAGTGAGTCTAAAATTTTGGCTGCACATCTGGAAGCCTTTCTCAACATGTAAAGAGGGGGGAACTCAAACAAACTAACACACAATAGAGACTAGTCCCGGGACGATTTGAGTTTCTTTGAGTTTCAACGGTTTCTTTGAGTTTCTTGTAAGAGTTCGGAATGAAGTCATTCAGCGCTAATTTGGAAGTATATGGTGGGTCTTCAAAAATGTATAATCTGATCACTGGCAACAAGCTTTGTATAGCGTACAACATTTTGGTATCAACCAAAAAAAAAGAAAAAACTTATAATGCTCCCCTTCAGTTGAAAAAAAATAGTTGCACCAAATTTGGGACTATTGAATGTTCGTATAAATTTTTGAGTCTGTTTCTGGAATTTTTGTGTATCCATTGTTGTGCAAATTGGAGGAGGTTCATCCTAAATTTTTGAGTCTGTTTCTGGGATTTACATCTTTATGTATTTACACAGTTACATCTATGTAAGGAGTGTATAACCCACTAAAAAAAGTAAACAGTCGGCTATTTCAATAGTGCCTTTTATGTATTTAATGTATGTTACTGGGTGGTTTGTAATGTGAGACATCTACTGGATAAATTCTGTGGAAATCAGATATACTTTCATTAGACTGTGAAAAGGGCCAGGAATTTTTGAATAGTCTCTTAATCATGTAATTTGATTACTTTGCGTCTGAAATACGTTTGATTTAACTTGCCATCAGTTTTGCTAGTTTGGTAACAGGACGATCATAAATAGAGAAAATCTAGAGCATTTCATCTTGGTCTTACTTTAATCAGAATAGCAAGTTTTCTCTGATTTATTTTTTATAATTTTTTTTTTTTTTTTTTTTTTAGGCTAGCCTTGGCCTAGAGTTGATCCATTTTGCTCACACTTTCATCTAAAATACTTAAATCATCAGTATAATCTAAGCCCAGGAAAATCTTTTCATCCCAATTTAATTCCGTTCTTTCTCAATGCCTTTCCTGTGTTCCTAAAGACAAATCCCATCAAAATGATCCTTAGTAATTTGGATAGAAGCTGGCGCGTCGTTGTGGGGGGGGGGGAAGGGGACAGTTACCCTCCCAATAATTTGTAGAAAATAAAAATTAAATATCCCACGTCCCTTGTCTATCCGGATATGTACCCCTCTTGTCCTTCCAATAAAAATGCTGGAGCCACTCTCCTGGATAGAACACAACTTGCTTAACTCCTGATTTAGTACAAAACGAGCTCCTAACCTCATTTCCTAACCTAACCGAAGCAGTGCCATTCTCTTACATAGCTCTAATCACTTTAATGTATTTTCCTGGTATGTCATACAAGGATAAGACCTTAGCTAAAGCTCTTCTATCTGCTGAATCAGCAGTTTGCTCATAATCTATAAGCCTTCGGATTAAAGGTGTTTGATGACTTTCGTACTTCTGAATTATTAATCGAAGAGTGAAGGTTTGGTTGAAACATTCTCTACCCTTTCTAAAATGGCACTATTCTTCTCTTAAAACATTTTCTACACAATTCTGAGTCTAAAAAGCATCAATATACTAAGTTATTTGCTACCTACAGAAGCCATGCTACAAAACAGGAAATCTTGTATTCTTATTTTTCCGTGTTATTTGTCAATTTTTATTTTAGCTTTCAAGCCACATTATTTTCAGCTTTTTTACACTTTTTAGCCTAATATACTTGATTTCTTATGACTTTGAAAGGTTTCAAACAGATTCGTGGTAACAAACTGTAGTAAGGATCGACCCAGCTCAATAATAACCCCGACTTCACAAACTATTCTTTTAAAATAATTATATCGATCTTCTACATTGTCAAGTTTTAAACTCTCCGGTTTAGTACTCAACTGTTCCTGGAAAGTTATTGAGCGCTATTTTAGGCCAGCCATCCTGTACTTTCGCACACCCTTCCTGTTTATAGTCCAAAATAGTCCAAAGATATATAACAAGGGTTTTGGGGTTGAAACAGACTTCTAGAACCTGGGGGCAGGGGTTGTAAGCTATACACCAGGGCCTTTAAGGTTCTTATGGAAAGAACAGTTGTATAAAATTTAGAGGAGGCTCATTTGGTTGAGAATCTGACGTTCTAGTTTCACTTTAAGAACCAAAAGTGATGGAGGCCAACTAGCCTCCCACCCCCTGACTACCGCTCTTTTTACAAAACGAATGTGGTTGAATTTGTGAGATAGCCATTTTGTTATAAAAATAGTCTAAATAACATATAATAATGATTTCAGGGTTCACACAGCCCTCAGAGCCCTGGGGGAATGATTTTAAGATATGCCCTAATGGAAATAAGGTCTTTATAGAATCGGGTTGTCGTATCAACTTAAGATGCGGCTCATTTGATTCGAAAGTAATAATGCCCTTATTAAGAGTCAGAAAGTGATTTGAGAGCAACAGCCCACCCTCGATTCCCATCACTTCCCCAGACATATTCAATCAAAATTTTGAGATAGTAATTTTTTCAGCATATTTGAACGATACAGTAACTATATTTCCATGGTTATTGCTTAGGTCAACCTCCCAAAGTAATATAATTTGTCCATTATGCTTAAACACTAAACTTTGCTTTTAAAATTAAATCAAAACGCACCGTGAGTATGGTGGTTGTCAATAAATTATCCCAGCAATATACCAAGAAAGACTGGGGGCATTAAGTTAAGATTTCTGGGGCTAGTTCTATTACTACTTCTGCTCTTAAAATTTAACTAAATAAAAATAGTGAAAGTGTATCCAGGCTGTCAAAGAACATCTCTATAATTTTTTGGGAATGGTATTAAGTTTTATTTGTCAGGTCAACTGGAGAAATACATAATTAAATAGAAAAAAGCAAGTTTTTTCAACTGAAAGTAAGTAATTTTTAACTGAAAGTAAGGGGCAACACCTGACTGGTAGAGTGTCATAGAAATAGAAATGAAACGATCAAGTTTAAAATATAGCTATAAAGTTCAAAGGTATTTTGAGATAAGGGAGCTCATACTAGTGCTGCCTTGACGTATCTTGAGCGGAAAGAGTGCTGAAGCAATGGCTAAGAGGCTAGATGCTAAACTGTTTGACGATTCGTCAAATATGAAGAACCTAGCGGACGTCGTGTTGTCTTATGACTACCTGAAAGATGTTGAAGAACGTCATAAGAAATCTTCCTTGATGAGGGTACATGAACACTTCAGAGCTTCAGCTTCCTGAAAAGACGTTCCCAACGTAACCCTGAAAAGACGTTCCCAAATCTTGCAGGCGTTGTCAAAGCAGCACTCTGTTCCTTGATTGCACTCTATCAGGAAAGATTATGTCGCAGCAGAGAGCAGCAATGGGAGAAAGAATGTTGATTGCGTGACTGACATTTATTGACAGGTTGAAAATGCTTGGAGTCCATATGACCTGGTGAAGACTGCATGGGAAGCTCGAGCCAGTTACTTGAGCCATCTTGAAGCTCAGCGGAAACTCGATAAAGCTCAAGAGGAGGCTATAAAAACGAAGAGAGAAGCTAACCAAGAAAAGGCTAAACTGCTAGAAGAGCCTGAAAAAAGAAAGAAAAAATTTTCGAATCTGCAGGTAGAGCTTTTAACACAGCGAAAAAGATTACGTCAAAATAATTGGTTGCCGAAGGTTTGTTAGAAGATGGAGTTGATAGACTGAAAAAAGGAATCGACTGCAATAATCTGGAAGAAATTTACGTCACTCAGGCTATCCTGAAAAGTTCTCGGGCAGTGAGAAATGAACTGTCATACCAAAGACGTTGCAGTTATAGAAAAAAGATTGATAGCATTCAAAAACGAAAGCATGCTCTTATCTCATCGCTGCTGTAAAAGAAGTCTAAGGGGAATTGATCTCATGCTCGGTGACGCCGTTTAGTCTGATACATTTGTCTAATTTTTTTTGTCGTGCCTGTCAAATGAGGGAAGAACTGTAAAAAAGGGTCTTCGCGTAACGTGTACAAATGTATGATAAAACAATACATAATAGTAAAACAATTGCATTTTTTGATAAAAGAGGGTTTTCCATCACCTGGCAATGCCACTTATACTAGAACACAAACATTTGAACACTTCACCAGAAGTTACCTGAGGTCATTTAGATCACACTTACGGAAAACTAGCCTACGAGAAATTCATCCTTGTACTTATATTTTTTCACATTAGATTTGCTCAAACACTGTTATAAAACTAAGTTTACAAGGCGGAGCACATGCAATTAACTGCCCAATGATAAGGTTATATTTAACAGTTATTATGTCAAACAACATGAGTTACAGCTTCAAAAAAGATTGTTAGCATCCCTCCCACTTAGCTAAATATGTATAAAGCATTCCCTTGTGTCGTGGGAAGATATTAGATCCATAACTGAACGACATGCTTCGAATATAGCATACGAAAGCATAAAGACTATATATCAAATCCTGGGATGTCTGAAGCCCTAGCGCTGGAGTTACTGTCTGTTGTCCATAAGCTTAATATGGTCTGTTCATTAGCAGTAAATATCAATTGCATCAACAAGGAAGCGGCTTCTATGACCAGATCTAGTCATGCTCGTATAAAGCATGGCTTCGCAAACGCGCCTTGCGTTCACTTCTTAATGTATCATGTTGTTTAAAACTTAAAATTAAAAAATGTCTCTGCCCTAAACTTCTGCATTTTTCCCAACTGCAAAGAGAATATAGGAAAGGAAAAAAAATAATAAATAGCGAGTCGTAAAAACATGATTGTTAATATTGCTGCTTTGCGTCTCTGACTAGCAAAATATCAAACAGTTCATGGTAATGAAACATTTGACCGAGAGGTACGGGCTCGATTCCTAGCGTGGCTGGTAATTAATTTGGGACGGGGGTCAATGGCGTGACTCTGTAAGCTCAGCCAGAGTCGACCCGGCTCTAAATGGGTACCTGGAGAAATCTGGGGAAGGTAAGCAAAATACAAAGTGAATGTCTTACGTTTTTATTGATATCCTAAAAACACATTTTTTTTCCAGGTAGCAGAAAAACAATATTTGGCTTTTTACTATATTTGGACATGAAAGCTTTTAGCATTTGGTAGATTTTTATGGAAATTAAAAAAAAAAACTTAATTTTCCAACCTATGGATTCATCGTTTATACTAGTAAATTTCACTTGTTAAGAACAATCCCATTTGTTCGATTGTCCTGAAACTTATTAGCTAACTGAAGAAATAGCATACATCTAAACCTAGGCTAATAACATCTTTTTTTTCAGTGTAAATAGTCAAAAGGAAATACACTGAACTCCATTATCCTGACAAGCCAAGGATTTTAAACACCCCTCCCTTATTCGATAAAATGCCACAAAATTCTGCTTTCCCAGATGACATTTCTTTTCATTGAATTACTGCGACAGACGATCAGAATTCAGCAATATTAGTGTTTTACTTCTATTACGTCTAATTACTTGCTGTAACCAGGCAACACCTAGTATAATAATCTAGTTTATAATAGCTAGGATAATTATTTTTCTAGAAGAAGACTGATAACTTTTAACCTGCCATATGTCTTTAGATTAGCTCTCGGAAGAATCACCAGGACAACAGTCCATATCATTGCCCATCACATCTCTGTTGAACAATGAATATGTCCCGCTATTATGTAAAAACTATTACTCGAGCCTAACTGCAACCCCTTACCTGAGATGACTCAATAGGGCTTCTATTTCCAGGAAAAATCAAATGAACGGATATACCCATTGGACCATTCGTGGAAGTTTGATGTTGATTAAAAATTGAAAGACGGATAATGGTAAGCCACCATGTGCCCTTTACTTAGATCCCGGATAAATCATTGGGACAACAGCCAATATTCTCAACTCTCTCATGTCCTATTGAACAACAAAATCTCACGCTATCATCTACGAGCGTATGTTCAACTCTTTGCTCCGGATAAGTTCTACTCCCTTGGAAAAATTTACCTACCTCTCCCATATAGGACCTTAAAAGTTGACTTTAAACCTTTTGACCACACTAGGGCCAGTCTAGGGTTTAGGGTGCCGCCAAAATCTGAGTAGTAATCATAGCGAACCCCGGCAGTTAGTTCCCAGTCCGGCGCAATCTGCCAAATATCCTGAACGAATACATATTTGTTGTTCCTATTGCTTTCTGGCATGAATACCTCAGCGGTGTCTGAAACGTCTTCTAACCCATTGGGGCGTGGCGTTAAATCGGCCAAGAAGTTCTTGCTTTCAGTTACTTCGAAAAGGTCCTGGTATATATAGCCTGCTCCGACGCTTAAGAAGTGACCTGAAGTGCCAGTGTAATTAGCTTTTACGCTCAGGGTCGTAGTCGACTCCTTCCATTCTGGGTTACCGGATAAACCCTCTGGAAAAGCACCAAAAAATGTACCTTCCGGGAAAAGTTGAAGGTTTTCGTCAATATTCTGTGTCGAACGGTAGTAATTAAACCTGCTTTGTAAAGCCCAGTTTGGGGCAAAATTATCAAAGTCGTGTTTAAGATCAAATATAAACTTAGTGTGGCCCATTTTTCCTATGGGGTCCAAGGCTTCAGTCACACCTTGGCCTGTACCGACGTTGCTTCTATCTTGGTAACTAATATTCGCCGTTATGTCTTTGTAATTGACCTTAGTGAAAATATCAAAAGCCTCAAAACCAACATTTACTGCCCCTGGGGCTTTTGAGACGGGCGCTAGACCAAATAGTTGGTCGGCGAGAATATCCAAACCAAACTGGGCATCTTGGGTTATACGTTTTTTGTGTCCATCAGATTCTGAGTATTCAAGTGACAAACCAAATCTTAACTCGCCATTCGTATTAGCACTGGATAACCAGGCTCCCTTTGAATTAAAAGAGCCGAGTTTTACCCCAACAGTCGGATCATTAAGCTCTTCAACGTCCTTGGTAATGACGTTTATGACTCCAGAAAATGCATCGGCGCCGTATAGAGCAGAACCTGGTCCACGGATAATTTCTAGAACCTTGAGAATCCTGTTAGAATTCTCTTTAGGGATCCGAATTCGATGGTCCAATTTTTTGTCAAGGTCGAAGCATTCTTCATTTTCAGAGGGGCGGGGGTGTTTGCACCCTTTTTTTTGCATTTTACAGACTTACATATACACATAACATCTGATGGGTACCTTAAAGTTAATAACTTTTTCTTGTTTAGAATCATTATGATCTTGAAAATCAGATACTTTTTTTTACATCTTATTGTCGAAATTCTGTCTTTCAGGGTTAATGCTAGAATTGGTCTCTCATTATTATTAAAATTCCTTTCCGGGAACTGTTTATTAGTATTTTTAATGATGCTTTATTTAATTTTAGAGACCCTTGAAGGGAAAGTGGTATGGATCACAGGGGCATCGAGCGGTATTGGTGAGTTTCTTGCATATGAATTGGCCAAGTGTGGTGTCAAATTAGCCCTGTCGGCTCGACGTGAATCTGAATTGCTTCGAGTCAAAAGCCACTGTGAGGGTAAAAAACTTATCTTTATGGTTAGATTCCAAGAGTAAAGCGTCGTCTTGATAGACATCATTAATCCTGCCGGCAGCCTTTTTGGCACGGGGATAAGTTTTGGATAACATGCTATGATTGGAAAGTCTACGAAAATTTCGAAGGCTAGGATCGACTGTTTAGATGAAGCCGAGCCCTTCTGCTGGCAGGGTGGATGACATCAATCTAGACGAAGCTCAAGTTAATGTGCATTTTATTGGTGGGTTACTTTTTTTCTGGCAGTATATTGTCAAAATTTTCATTGTGAATCTGGTTATCGGTAAGTAGGGGATTTATTTTTGTTGATGGCTCACTAATAAAATATGCTCTAAGGTAATTTGAAATTAGATAGTGACTGCTGTGTATAGAAATTCTGAGTTCTTAAAATCTACTGTGCATATAATTTGTAATAGAATATATTTTTTAAATTTTAGTAAAGTTTTAGTCAAACTTTCTTTATTGAAATTCAAAACCATGTTCTTAGATGCCAATCTTAGTATGTCAAATAAAGGAGCTTGTCAGTCAGTTTTTTTTGTTACGCTAAGTGTCTACTGGGTGTACCTCTGTGGGACAAAAAATAGACGCATGATTTCTGTATATGGAGTTGCCGATCTGTTTGATTTGTCGCAGAGCCTAGTTACGCCTTGAACAGCATTTAGATACTTCAAATAGTTTATTTAGTACCTTTTTATATAAGTTTTTCCTATTGAAGTTGGTTTTTTTTTCTCCTTTTTTTGGGCCTTGTATGCTAAATTTTGACACCATTATGAACTGTAAGATGAAACAAAGGTATTGGATATTTGTATTTTAGCGGTGGTCATACTAAACAAAAATCCAAGAAGATGAAAAAAGGGTGATCATAAAAAACTCCCTTTGGGCTAATTTGATTGGAAATCAGATGTTCTAGTGCCTTCTTTAAGATTCAGAGTGATTGAAGGGTGGATAATCCCATCACACCTCGTATTTTCCCGAATAGAAATTTTGAGATGGCCAGTTGTTGTCGTAGAAACTTCTAAAAAGGCTCATTTGATTGGAAATTGAAGGGGCTAGTGCCTCTTTTAATAATCAAAAGTGATTAGAGAGGAACTAACCCTCCTCCCAGGCCCATCATTTCCCCAATCACATCCAATCAAAATTTTGAGATAACAATTTTGTTCAGCGTAGTTAAAAGGTCCGGAAATAATGTCTTTGAGGATGACAACCCCACAGCCCTCAGGGCAAGAGTTG
>JAAAKM020073195.1:152122672-152179769 GCA_010016025.2 Alatinidae sp. Z8VKAUB7J3
CCTTGGGGAATATAATGTTTTTATAGAAAGGGTAGTCGTATAAATTTCGGAGGGGGCTCATTGGATTGGTAATCAGAAGTTCTAGTATCCAATAGAAATTTTGAGATAGACATTTGTTCAAAAATAGTCCAAAGATCCTATAGGCCTTTGAGGTGGACAGGATTCCCCAGAGTCTGGGGTTAAGGGTTTTAAGTTATACCTCAGGGGCATATAAGGTTTTTATGGAAGGGGTGGTCGTGTGAGCTTTTGAAGAGGTTGATTTTAATAATCCTCAATCCCAGATGGCTGCGTTGCATCTTGCACGATACCTGTTGGCGCAAGTGAAAGAAAAAAAAAACAACAAAATAAAACAAAAAAACAAAAAACGACTGTACTAGATTCATTTTCGCGCTAATATGACACTTTCTTTAGGCATTGACCAAAATGGGCTTTAAAAAAGCGACAATCCAAAAAAATAAACTATCAAATAAGGCCCTAATCTCCAATCCACAACTATTCAGAAGACCACTAGGGTTGGAAAAAAAAAACAAAAAAAAACCATGGCACCCAAAGGGGCTGTTTTCTTTTGGCGTATGGCATTTGTTCTCGACGTTAGTAGCAAAGTGAAAGCAGGCATAGGACTGCAAAAAAGATAAAAAAGATAAAAAATAATCAAAATAAATGCCAACGAAAGCAAAGAGTCGAAATGAAATAGAAAAAACACAACTTAATGACGAGAATCAATTATGACAGACCTTTTTAGATTTGATAGGCGTTAAGTCAAAAGCCCTCTCCCCCCAAGACATACATGCCCGTTACATAGAATTTAACAACTAGGAGTTCAATTGAGGATAGGTTCTTTCTATTCTATACCGACGTCGCACAGAATTTAACAAAATTCATCCTTAATACATTGCCCGTTAATGCCTTACATAAGTCAATAATTCCTTTGTTTTCGATAAGGTGAATATAATTTTTGCACACTCTTTCACCCACTGCGTCAATCCAAAATGGAAAAATGCTGAATTGCATGTAAGGCAAAAGAAAGTACGAATAGTGCATAGCTACTTTAAAACAATAATACCATCTAACTAGTGATATTAATTGCATTGCTACAGCATATATAAATAGTTCATGCTGGTTTACACAAGTATATCGGACTGATTCTGAAATCAGAGAAAGGCAGACAGAAACACATAAGCAATGTGTGACAAAAAGTAGCTGAGACAGGAACATATAGAAGAATGACTATGGAAATTTGTATATTTTTCTTTGCCCGCGTAAAAATGTCATTAAGGCGGCGGAGGTGTTGGCTCTTGCGGCGGATCGGGTGCTTTGGGTTTGTTGGTGCTACTCCCACTCAACAACGCGCTCAACCCCCGCCCTAGGGGTGACTTTGCCATGCCGGCAGCTTGTTTAATGCGCGGTGAGATGTCAAAATCAAAGGCGTCAGGAGTCGTTGGAATGAGTCATAAGAGTGGCAAGATTGCGGTGATGGTCGCCCATTTGGAAGGACGGGAGTGGCCCGCCCATTACGTGGGTTTCTTTGAATGCTTTAATCAAGGGCTCTATTACGAGGCACACGATGTCTTGGAGGAGCTTTGGTTGCCAGTGCGGAAAGCGCCGGAGGGCGACTTCTACAAGGGCTTGATTCAGCTCGCGGGGGCCTTTGTGCACTTTCAAAAGGACCGGCTGCGCTCGGCCGGTGCCTTGCTGAGGTTGGCACGTGAGAATCTGGGGCGGTATCCGGCGCAGCCTGAGGGGCTTGACCTGGCGACGGTCAAGCAGTTGGCGGCGGTTTGGTTGGGGCATTTGGAGACGGGAGCGCCGGGGCAGAACCCGTTTTGCACGACCGAGGCACCGCGTTTGGCGTTGCCGGGACCACGGGGTTGATTGATTGGGCCTGGCCAGAAGCTGTGGGCACCGGGGGTATCGGTTTCGGAATACCGGTTGTTGCACGGCGATGGCACGCGCTTGTCCTACGGATGATGGGGGTCTTGTCGTGGTGCGCCGGGATCGTTTCTGGGGTGGCGGCTGCGTTTGTGCCGACGGCTCGCGGGTACGCTTGCCCCACCATCTGGAATCGAATTTTTCGGCCGTGGCTGGGTAGCGGGCTGGGCCAAAACTTTCCTTGGACGGGTTTCGGAGTCTTTCTATGATGCCGAAAATCCGTTGGAACCGAATTCGATTCGCCTGATTTCTGATTGTTGTTATGACGCCTCTCCTAATTGCGCTGTTGGCTGGTGTGGGATTTCTCGTTGCCTATCACACCTACGGTCGGTGGTTGGGGGGAAAGATTTTCGCCGTGCTCGTCGCCGAAGGTAGAGGTCGCACCGGTGTTGTAAGGATCCTGGCCGGGCACGTCATCAATGGCAGGAAAGCCGAAAAATGGCACGATGAACCCTTCATTCTGCGGCGATTCATGGACGTTCGGCACCGCGTCAGAGCTATCGCGGAGATATTCCCAGGTAAAAAACGCCTCGTACCGGTCTGTAGGCTGCCATAGCAGTTTCGCCTTCCACGCGAGGACGTTCTTGCCGTCGACGATATCTCCGTTGCCCCGTGCTGGACCTGAGACGATGTCGGGCAAAGGGGCGCCGGCTACGCCGAGGATCCCAAACCACGGTACCTGGCTGGTGTCAGGAAAAACGGCTGTGTCCTTGCCGTTGCGCATGTAACCCTCGTACGAGTCGTACACGCCCGCAAACCGGAAAGCCAGCTGCCCTTCGATGAGCGGCATATCCACAGCAGCCGCAATTTTTGTTATATCGGTGCCGCCGTGTACGTCGAACTGGCCAAACGTTGCCTCGATCTCGCCGTTGAACGTCTCCAAGTCCGGCTTCTTGCTGGTAATCGATATCACACCCGCTGTGCTGTTCTTGCCGAACAACGTGCCCTGTGGTCCGCGATAGACTTCCACCTGCTGCACGTCGAAGACCTCGACAAACTGTGACTGCACCGAGCTGATGACAAAGTCGTCAATCACGATTCCCACGCTGGTATCTTGCATGACCAGGATGGACGTAGAGCCCGTGCCGCGAATACCACCGCTCAGGGCGTTGAAACCTGGCTGCTTGGTGAGCAGCACGTTGGGTGCCAGCTCAGCAACTGACCTAATGTCGTTGACGAAGGTTTTCGAAATATCCTCTGCCGTCAGCGTTGACACGGTCAGCGGTGTGTCCTGCTGAGACGTTGACCGCTTGGTGCCGGTAACGATGACTTCTTCGATTACCCGTTCTTCATCTTGCGCAGCAACATACGGCCCGCCAAACAAGGCCAGGCTGGTTGCGACGCACATATACAATCTACGCATGCACCGAACTGGTTTCCCGTTCAGGGGAAGGGAAGCTAGCAATGCGTCGCGCGCACCGTGGTGCCATGACGAAGCGAAGCCAGATCGACCGCCGGCCGGCGCGGCGTGGTCAGCCAGTCATAGAATCCGATCGCCATGTCATGGAACGCCTTGGAGCGCAGTCTCCGGCCGCGTGCCATGGCGCGGTCCATTGCCTCGATGCTGGTATCGGCGGCGGGATAGTCCGGGTTGTTGCGATAGCTGTACATGGTTTTCTCCACTTGTGTGTTCGACGTTGAAATGGAGATGGGGATGATTAAGGCGGAATTAATATCCATAAAAGGAATTCAATAAGTGCGAATTTGGCACGAATTGGTTGCTTGAACGCTGACTCCACTGTTCTAGTCCGGCGTCCCGGCACTCATCGGCTTGCGTGGTCATTGAGTCACCGGGCCGGTCGGACTAGGAATGACCTTAGTTTCGGCGCGTGGAGGAAACCGAGAATGCAACCTTTGTCCGGTGTGCGGGTCCTGGCGGTTGAGCAGTATGGCGCTGGACCGTTCGGCACCATGTATCTCGCCAATCAGGGCGCCGAGGTGATCAAGATCGAGAACCCACGCGATGGTGGCGACATGTCCCGGGCGGTCGGACCACATTTCCTTGGTCCCGAGGACAGCCAGTTCTTTCACAGCTTCAACGCCAACAAACGCAGCGTGACCCTGGACCTGCAAAGCCCAGAGGGTCAGGCGGTGTTCCATGACATGGTTCGCGGCGCCGATGCGGTCTCGAACAATCTGCGCGGCGACGTCCCGGAGAAACTCGGTATCGACTACGATTCCTTGAAGGAAATCAATCCCAAGATCGTCTGGGCGCAACTCAAGGCTTACGGGCGTACAGGCTCGCGACGGACCTGGCCCGGCTTCGACTATCTCATGCAAGCGGAAACCGGCTGGTTTTCGGTTACCGGAGAGCCCGGCACGCCCCCGGCGCGTTTCGGCTTGTCCGTCGTCGACATGATGACAGGTCTGGCGATGTTAAAAAAAAAGGATAGTGAAATCTTAACCGTGCCTTATGTGTATAGGAATAAAGTTATCAAAATCAAGTTACCACAAATAGTAGAATATCACGTAGAACAGTAGAATGTCACCTTAATTTTATTTATTTCCTTGATTCTGTTATGGACTAGCGATTGTATATATTTAGTTCGATTTTTCCTTTAAATTTTTCCTTTTATTTTTTATTTAGGCACGTTTTAAATTACCATTGTCGTATGCTATGTATGTCCATTTACATCTATTCTTCCTAAATACTTTAATAGTACCTTTGACCAACATTGATCATACTGACTTTTTTTTGTTTTCAGATATAGGAGGGGTACCTGAAGAAAGTTTTGCCTCAGGGCAATTGGTAGTTAAAAACGACACGTTACTTACAGTTACTGCACTACCAGTATTTTCACAAAATACATTTAAATGTGAACTGTGTGATAAAGAATTTACCCATAGGAGCTATCTTGCATCCCATATGACAAAAATGCATAAGATAAAGGAACGAGCTGTCTGCAGTATATGCAACGCCCATTTTGCTCATCGTGGGCATCTGAATCGTCATCTAAAGACCCATACAGGTGAAAAGAGCTTCAAGTGTAACGTTTGTCAGAGAGCATTTGCTGTCAAAGAAAACCTTGATGCTCATATGACAATCCACACTCAAGAAAAGCCTCATATTTGTAACATCTGCAATGCGCGATTTTATCGTCATAAACATCTAAATCGCCATCTAGCAACGCATGCAGGAGATAATAATTTTTGTTGTGAAATGTGCAAGAAACGATTTGATTTCAGAGACAGTCTCTTAAGACACATGAGGATTCATACACGTGAAAAACAACACATCTGTGGCATCTGTGACGCACGCTTCTTGCGTCACACAACTTTAAGTCGTCATATGGTGGTTCACACTGGTGAGAAAAGCTATAAGTGTGATATTTGTGAAAAAACGTTTGCTCGTAAAGATTACCTGAAAACACACATGAAATTCCACCTTTTTTTTCCTGGATTTTTTTTTATTGCTGTAGCCCGTACGCTATTAGAGTATATTCCAAGCTCCAGTCGTACTTATAATAAATAAACTGCAGGTGTAAATGCTGCGTTCGAGGGATTGAAAAATTCACCCGATATCTACGAGTCCATTTCGCAGATTTACAATGCATTACAAGCTAATGAATGAACTATAAGAGGATGTGTATCATTAATTGATAAAACATTTCTACAGGCAGGACCTAGAGACAACAAAGCGATAATTAACGGAAGATATAGCAAAAAAAGTGAATGCAGAGTTATCACATGCCTATTCGTTTCACCGGTCATCTCAGGACGTTATTAGTCAAACATACGATGCGATTACTGTTGACTAATAACAATCATTGCAATCTCTTCGCTTCCAGATTATGAATCAAGAAGAAAAAATCATGAAAATTGAGATAAAATTAGATAGATTTGAGCAAGAGGCTCTGCTTGATTCGTGAATTTTTTTCTGTAAAGGAGCAGTCGGGGCCTGATCTCTAATCAACAATCCAGCAATTTCTCGCAACTAAAAAGATTATGATTGAAATAAATGCCGCTTGAATTAGGAATATAGACATATCCAAAATTCCTCTTGCTTTTAACAACACGTCCCTAAACAGTAAAGCCCCTCCCTCTGTATCAGTTAAATATGTAAACAATGATGTAGTAAGAAAGTCTTCAAAGCGAAAGCCAGGTTAGTAGCAAACGGTGTTTTTATCTGGGAAGCACTGACGAATGGCAACTTAACATCTTAAATGATGCAAAGGACAAAGTTAGCGAACGAAAAATTTGGACACGTCGTGGACAATTTTTGGCAAAACCTAACAATAAAAGAGTGACTAGAAAAAGTCGTACGTGAATTAATTTTTCATAGGTTAAGCATGTCTCTCATTGAGATATTCAGCTCAGCGTTCACTTTTTTTTCATTTAATATTTTTATCTCTCTTTTTGTATCTAAGAAATTATCTGATTAACTTACCAGAATATGAATGTTGAAATTTCTGTTCCAGTTATTATAGATATTACATCAGTTCAGTTCATTTGTTTGATTGGTTTTTACCCCGATAGGGAGATAAAGTAATCTAAAACGAATCCAAAGTAGTTATTTCATACATTGAACGTTTCTTCTTTTCATTCCTGCTTGGAAAGGTAACTGGATTCTAATTAATAAATATGATATATCTGACATAACATAAAAGTTGGAAAAGATACACAGAAACCTCTGAAGCTCTGCTCTTGATCGACTTTTTCCTTCCAATAGTATTGCTAAATATTTTCTCTAGTTAAAATTTTTCTTTTTTGTATCTTTTGTATTCGTTGTGTGTACCTAATTTCTTTTTAGTCCAACTTCTAGTGCTTACTCTACAATGTTTTTTTGGATAACAAACGAATTATTGTTATTATTATATTGTCTTTCTACTTCCTTCGCTATTTGACCGCCATTAGATTGTAAGTCCCATTGCAGCTAAAAAAAAAGACGTTTAGGTTGAACACAGAAGAAACAAATTTAGCCCCTCCCCCTAATATGAACCTTGAAATCCCCCTGCTCCAGCCCCGACACAAAATTTGAAGCCCATGTTTCCTACATTCTTCTTTCCTTCCCCTAAATGTACCTGAAAGTTTCAACAGCACCCCCAGACCATTTCTGTAATTCCCTATTTTTTTAACGGTGATGTAGTGGTTTTTAAATGGAAAAACCCACATTCTTACGAAATTCTACTACGGACAAAATCGTCCGGACAAATGTTCTGACCAAATCGTTTACCTCGGTATTCCCATTGGAAATACCACTTTTCACACTCGCCATCTCCTAACAAGAAGGTATCAAACGCCGTACATCAGCTTCATATGCTTTCATAGTTTGTGCTGAGCTTCGTTTCAAGTCGTTATCTGGCAACGCTGTACAATACCGTTGCTCCCCCCCCCCCCCCCCCCCCCCCCATTCCCCCCGTCCAGAAAACTCTTACCAATCCCCATAAATGGAAAAACCACCCCCTGATGCCACTGCATTTTGTAGAGTGATTACTCCTTTTTCAAAGATTGAGATTAAACATGTCGCGGATCGTAGATTAGATTAGGAGTAATCTCCCACTGAAGTTTGTAAATCCTCTTAATTGTTGCATGTTTAGTTTATATTGAAAACACGATACATGATTTGAAAATACGATCTGATATCATTACATAGCAAAATATAGAGCTTTGGCTTTAAGCAGAGCAGGAGGAATCAGCTTCGAGGTTATGTTTACTGGTATTGGTATTTTTCACTATTCATGACACTATTAAGTGTCATGACACTATTAAGTGACACTATTAAGTGTCACTATTCATTTATAAGTGAAAAGAAGGTTTTACTTGACAGAGGGCGACCAGCAATCTCTTGAAGTCACCAGAAGTATCACTTGCAATCGAGTCTTCCATGCTTTTCCCATAAACTGCAAAAAAAGATTATGACATATAAACCTTGGTTTAAGGGGCGAGAGACACCCGTGAACAACAAACATACTATTCTTGTTTGAAGACTAGTTTGGTGGCTTCGAAAGTGAACTGGATTAAAAGCACAAGCTTTAAGCAAGTAGTATTAACGAAGGCATCGTTTCCACGCCTGATTATTATGGGGTACTGTTTGGCTAATTAATTTCAGGATTATTGATTATGGATCATTTCTTTTTCTGGAAATAATTATTCGTAGAAGAAGAAAAATATGTAAAATTTTGCTATAAGAATTTGCCGGGTATCTGAAATTTTACAAAATTTTACAATAGAATTTTGAAGCGGAAGAATAAAATAAATAGAAATCAAGTAGTGGGAATCAGGCCTCTGTTCCTCTCCTATTTATGGTTAACATACACATCAAAAGTATTTTATGAATCAGTCCATTACAAAGCTTGTATTCAAATAACGCAACTGATTAAGATTAGTTTTACTGTTTAAGCCCATCGAACTGAATTACGCCATGCAAAAATATTGTTACAAATTATTAAAGGCTATTGAATGAAAAAAAATCTTACGCTATCTACGACTGAAGGGAAGCAATAGTAAAATCATCCATTTCTCTATTCGGAAATCTGAAAATTCAAAAGTCTTTTCAAGAGAAGGACAATACAACATATACTGTCTTTGACTAAATAGAGTGCCTAGGAACTGATTGAGGCTAAAGTAAACGACTTAAATGAGTTCACAAAAAGTAAGGGCTAGTTGTGAGCGACCAGACAAAAACAATCAGGCACGAGTAAAAGCAGGTTTTTAAGGCATGAGTTGCTACCAGTCCTGTCCCTTTAAATCTGGTTTAGTCTAAACGACACTCTTTAAAAAAAAAACACATAAACACCCCCTCCACTCCACCCCTGGTTAGAGTGTGACGTGCCAAACGTGAATGACTGTTTGAACCAATATCTGGATCAAAATAGCCTAAAATATAAGTCAATACTGTACCAGTCAATTTTAAATGTGACTAATTAATTAAGCCAGGAAACCAAGGAAATAGTCAATAGCACAGGAAGCATGGAGGTATATAGTATCGGTCAGAAATCTAAAGTCAATTTAAAGCTGTAGCTCTTCAAAAATCTTTGAAAACTTCTAATTTAAAATAAGAATGGATGTTTCCTAAATTACATACAATTTTTTTTTTTCAAATAAACCAGAGCTCTTCAGAGTTTTCCAAAAAGATGGAAACTTAAAATGAAAGAAATTATTCTACCTGAGTGTTGGACAGGCCCTCCTTAAAATTTTCACACTTTATGAGCAAGATATTGCCGAATTTCAGAAGCCGTGTCCACGAAGTGGCGACTTTAAAGCCTGGCAGAAGTGGACCGACCATGGCAAAACTTGGCTAAGCATTGCAGTAACTGTGTCACGTAGGGCAGAACAGTGTGACACACGTGGCGATTCAAGATATAGGCTACCTCAGGTAGCAGAGAGTAAGTGCCCCTCATATACAAGTGCCACATATGCGCAACCATACATGCTTAAAAATATTTAATTTGTTCCATAGTTTAAAGCAAATATGCTCATTTAAACCCTGCTTAAGTGAAACAGCATGGTTTGGCCAGCTTAGAAAAAATAGTATTAGTGATTAGAGCTAACTACTGTGGCTTATTAGATGCCATTTGACAGCGTCTAATGCTGACCATACAATTTGGTGTTATTTTTGTATTAGGTGACATTAGCACAGATAATATAAAATGTTGAGATACCCTTACACTGGATTTAGTTTAGATTTTGTCAGTCCTTGCGTATGTAACAAACTCTAATAAAAAGCAAGAATGTTATTAATTCTTTACCAAATTCTTAACCAAAATATATATTTTTTCGTTTTTTGTAAAATTGAAGAATTTAATTCTTCTTCCATCAATTTATTAAAAAAATTTCCATTGGATTTTCCTTTTAAATCTGTTCCTGATTCATTTTTGTTTTTGGGGAGTGGGGGAGAAGTTTAAGATGTGGCAACACCACGCTCATTTGGTGAAGTTTTCTTAATACTAAATAGATCTGGGTAGTACATCTGGCTGTACTGCTTTGAAAAGGTCACATTTTCTACTTTTTTGTCCTATTAAAACTATTTAATTTTACCTTCAGATGTATAAAATTAATCATTGGCTCATTAAAATGTTTTATCTAGGCAATTTATTTAGTCTTTATTGCATCGCAAATGATACTCTATATTTTGGGGCGTTTGAGGGGTAGCAATATAACTCTTATTTGTGGTAATTTATATTTATGTTAAATTTGGCTTCATAGTTTTTTTGGGGGGAATTTCTTCCATGCTGAAGTGAAATTAGATAGTTTGGTAATTTTAAAAGAAAAAGCAGTGTTAATGGACTAGTCTTCACTAGTGTGTTGGTTTTTATGCATTAAAGGCCATTAAACCCAGATATATTAGCACATGGACTCTATAATGTTAAGAAATCCCTTATAATTGGTATAATTTAGATTTGGTCATTATTTTAGTATATACTACGTGTGCAAATTTAAGATTGTGCTCTTTGGCATTTCATCTTGTTCAATTAAATGTGTTCAGTCTAAATTACACGAATCAATTTTGTTGCATTTGACTTTTACTTCTTAAATATTAGTTATTTAGTTTCAGTTTCTGTTGACAAGAGTCACTTCATATGTTATACATGGTGGAACTATGCTATAATTAATTCAAACGAATCCACCGTTGCCAGCGGAAATCGAACTCGTCTTGGATTAACAAAGGTCAATTACTTTCGGACGTTTCAAAATAGACATAGAAAAATGGGTGCTTAGCATCTTTTTCCTTGAAGTCTGTATAAAACAGAGGCTGCTAATGAAACTCGCCAGTAAATACTTTTTATTAACTACTATTTCATTGGAAGTTTCTCGAAATGACAAAATAAATTGAAATACTTTGTAGAACAGTCAGAAATGAAATTTATGTGAATAAATAAAAGGAAGAAAATGTCCAGTGTTTCAAGAACAAAGAAGGTTTTGTTGTCTCAGCTTACAAGATATGTAGAGCATGATCGATAATATTTGACAGTAGTTAGTATTTTCAGAAAGTACCTGTTCAACAATAGAGGCCAGACGACCAAGTGCCAGTCCACACTCATCTTCTCGGGTAATAACTGCACTTCCTAGTTTAATGACAACGCGCTTAGCTCGCTTTAAATCACTTCTTTGATGGAAAGCTTTTGGCTGTTCATCTTGTCTGTTTTTCATTTCAGATACAGAAAACTGACGAGGTGATTCAAATTTTTCTCTCTGAAACAAAAGCTAATTACAACAGTCAACTGCAGTAAAATAATGGAAAAGATGCTGTAAAAGGAAAATTTGGTGATAATCTAAAAAATACTTTGAAAAAAGGGGGTACAAAAAAACAAATCAAATACAAAGAACTCTTAAAGCCTGAGACATCAAATAATATAACATTTTATTATTTGAACTTGAATCTTATAAGAATTTTAATGAAAACTTTTTGCAACGGCTGACTTGTTACATTTCCGATTGTCTTATGTTTCCTCTCATCTGTTTTGTCCTTACAAACTCAGCAAAGTAATGTCCATTCTATCATTACGACTCTGCCGCCGCCAAAATCGGCTAACCATTCGGCCAGTTCTTCGGAAGCGTTTTCACAGTCAACCGTTTTACTTTCTGGATTAGCGGTCCAGTAAGGATCGGTCGTATCTTCAATGATGAAGCTGGCGATGGTGCTGGCCGATTCATTGCTACAATTATCCTCGGCCCAGAACTCATATACATATTCTACCGACCTACCGCATAGTTCAATCGTATTAATAAGATCCGCTTTCTGCCATTCCACGCTGCCGCAAAAGTCTTCTGCTTCGGCCCCGCCGTGATCGTCCAGCCATTCCTCTAATTCTTCTTCATTGCCGCTACCGTCGCATTCAACGCTTAGATTTTGAGCCGGACTTGTGATTATCGGTCCTTGCGTATCTACTATAGTGACTCGCGCTACGCTGCTTGTGCTGTTACCGCAGGCGTCGATCGCTCTAAAGACGACGTCGGCTTTGCCGGTCAGGCCGCAACGATCGCTCAAATCGTCGAAATTATTACTAAAGCGCACATAGCCGCTGCACTCGTCGTAGGCGTCGGCGCCGCCGGCCGTTTCCAGCCAAGCCTCGATCTGGTCGTAAGGATCGCTTTCGCCGGTACACTCAACAACCAGATCGACCGGCTCGATATTCCATTTGGGCGGTTCATCGTCGTCGATAATAATTTTAGCGGTCGTGGAAGACGAATTGCCACATTCATCGGTGGCGGTAAAGGTGACTCTGGCCTCGCCCGTAGCGGCGCATTCATTGTCGATACCGCTGAAATTGTGGGTCCATACCACCTGGCCGCACTCATCTTCGGCTTGGGCTCCGGCGTTATCGTTGAGCCAGGCTATGATTTCATCCTCGTTGCCCGTGCCGTCGCATTCCAGGCGCAGGTTTCTCTTGTCTGAATTATCTATCTCCGGATCGTCTTCATCGACGACTTCGAAGGTGGCGTCGTAAGAGATGGAATTGCCGCAGGGGTCGATAGCTGTAAATCTGTATATATAGGTTCCTGTTATTCCACATTAAGACGTGCGCCTGCGCGAGGAGCTGATTCATGCCAACCAGGCCCTGTCCGAACGGAATACCGAGCTGAAAGAGGGCAAGCGGGCGCTGGAAGACGCCCATGCCGAGCTGCAGAAACAGCAGGCGGAACTGCACCGGCTGTCGCTGGTCGCCAAACACGCCTCCGACAGTATCATCCTGACAGATGCCAGCCGAAACATACTTTGGGTTAACGACGCCTTTTCGCGGGCCACCGGTTACACTGCTGCCGAAGCGATTGGCCGGACACCCTCCGATCTGCTGGACGGGCCCAAAACCGACATAGAAGTGATCCGGGAAATGAACCGCCACAAGGAGCGCGGGGTTCGGTACCACAACGAGATTCTCAACTACACCAAGGACGGCGAGGAGGTTTGGTTCGACACCAACATCGTGCCTGTGACCGGAGCCGATGGCGAGGTCGACCTGATCATCGGCATTGAGCGGGACATCACCCGCAGCAAGCAGCGCGAACGGGAACTGGCCGAAGCCAAGCTGGCAGCCGAGCACGCGGACCGGGCCAAGTCGGAGTTTCTGGCCACGATCGGACACGAAATCCGCACCCCGCTGAACGGCATTCTCGGCATGGCCGAACTTCTGGCACAAAAGCACCTGACGGCCGACGATGAGCAGAACGTGGAGACAATCCGCAGCTCGGCGCAGGCGCTGCTGAAAATCATCAACGACATCCTCGACCTGTCGCGGCTGGAAGCCGGGAAATTCGCAATTACCAAAGAGGATTTCAATCTTCGGGACTGCGTCAATGGCGCTGCCGACCTGTTCCGCCCGAAAGCGCTGGAAAAAGGCCTGGCGATGCGGGTCAGCTATGCGGATGGCCTGCCGGAATGGCTGCACGGGGATGACGGGCGGTTGCGCCAGATCCTGGTCAATCTGATTGGCAATGCGGTGAAATTCACATCGGACGGCAAGATCGCGGTGCGGGTCTTTCATGCGGACGGCGATCCCTGCCGCCTTTTGGTTGAGGTTGAAGACAAGGGCCCAGCTTCCAGAGTTCCTTGGCCTTGGTATATTTTGATGTCATACGTGATCCCACTACTTCCAGCTCAAGTAAATACTTAGAGCCCCCACTTGTGTGGCTTGTTTGGGAGATGCTGCTGCATAACAGATCTTCCCTTGAATGGGATAATCTGTTCATCGATACTGAGTCTTTCTTCAGGCTCTTTCTGTCTTTCATGTATTTCTGGTGGGGGATTATATGCACACACAACTTGCTTATCTTCAATATATGGCTCGAAGTCCTTGTAATGCCACTTGTATTCGCCCCTGTTTTGTTTGTTTACCTTTTTTGGCAGAAGGTTGCTGACTTTCATTTGCCCTATCAGAGCTAGTAGAGGACCGAGGTTCTTCACGATCATGGATCTCAAGAAAGTTATTGGGAGCAATTATATATTAGAATATAGCAATTAGAATATTACTGTTAGGGTTATATTTTTATTTTTTTAACGAACAACCAGAGTTGCATAACTATAGCCACAAATGCCGGCTCGTGATGTTTACAGATTTTTTTTTTTTAATTAGATCTACTGATGACATATTTGGAATTTTATTGGCTGTGTAATGAATTATTTGTGATTCATCAACGATAAATTGTTAGTCACATGGCTAGCATTGCCAGTTATCCCTAGCCACAACCTTACAATTAACAAAAAAATTAACGTTTGTGCAAAGCTAATATTGAACACTTTTTCCTACGTTTTAGATGCATCTTCCTACCCAACATGTGATTCAGTTTTTGTTGGAGTGATAAAACTCGTTCAGCGACAACTGCCTGAAAAACTCACACTACTTGATGCTCTTAGTGACATCTACATCACAAAGCATACTCCCGATGCCAAGATAATCAATTCTGATCATAGGTAAGTTCATGGTCTGCCTTTAATCTGTCTTTTGAATCAAACAGTTCGGTAAATGAAAAGAATGTACCTAAAACATGTTCCTAGGAGAACACCTGTTGAATGCATATTATAGAACACCTCCTCTTTAGATTATTTTTGAAACTTTTGCAGTCAATTCTTTGAACATCACTTCGGACCTTGGCCGAGCGTTTATGACCGTAGACATGAAAAAAAAATCCAAATGTGACGAATATGTTAATGCCTTCCTAAGATCTTCAAAACTGCTTTTTGCTTTAGTTTTATTTATTATTTTTCATCTGTATTTGTGGCATCACCGCAAATATACTTGTTGTGTGACAACACGTTTCAGCATCAGACTTTGATGAGGCCAACAAAGCTCTGACAACTGCTGCTGCGAGGGATTCTCGTACTAATTCTAACAAATCATCGCATACTCAAACCACCAGAGGCCAACGCAGCTCTGGCTCTTTCTGCATTTAATTGTTTAAGTATGCAAAACTTCATTCTAAGGAATCCAACGATATCCTTCTTAGGATTATTTCAGCGTTAGATAATTATGGTTTATGCAGTAATCTATGCGGTAGCCATTCACTACAGAAGAAGTTTGTACTTGATAGCTCTACCTACACCTTTTAATTTTACACACTCCGTAAAAATTAATCGTTGATTGGATCAAATTAAATTGTTTATTTCCCATTTTCTTTAAATAACAACTAGGTTTTAAAGTATATGTTGAGAAATTCTTACCTAAGCAAGCTTTGACCTTTTGTTTCACAAATGATATTAATTCAATTGTGCAAATGAAAATATTTACTATTGACGGCAAGTGCATACACGGTGAAAAATGGTCGCTTGGCTTAGAAAAACGTAATTTTTTTTTCTTAAATCATTTCAAGTACGAAACACAGTCCTATTAACCTTTTTCAGTCCCATTTTGAAATGCAAGTAAACTGCTTCTTTTTTGAAAAAAAAATAAAATTGATAAAGTAAAAATAATATTTTGCAGGCTGTTGTTTAGGTTCCAAGGGTTTTGGCACTCATTTAGTATAAAATCCTCCCTACTCCGTTGGCCGTCTCATCCTGATTTCGAATCTTCTAGTTAAAGATGTAAATTTGGTTGTTTTTACAATATTCTTCATTATTAAGCCCCTGTATAAGAAAGATGATATGGCTGAGTGGGGTAATTATAGAGGCATTAGCTTGATTTTTAAATGTTTTTTTTTTCATTGTAGATCAGCTCTCGTTTTCAAGGACCTTGCGATTTGTCTCTAGTTTTTCACCTCTTGTTCCTTTCTTTTAATTTGGTCCTTGTAGCTATCAAAAGTTGCACAACTGCCAATGGAGGATTAAAACATTTATTTCTGAGTTTTCCTTGTTTTAAGATATACATAGTTATATAAGTTTCTACTTGACCCGTTCAAATAATCTGATTTTATTTTCACTATTCTTGGTACTTTAACTCTCAGGGGTGCTGCTCAAACATGAATATTATGTTATAAATCTATGACACTTTATGAGGGATCGCACTCACAGTGAAATTATAAACCCGGAATATCGCGTAATCGGAATAATTATCAGGTGCGAACAACCGTACGACGATAGAATTTCAAAATATTAGAGGTTTAATTGTTCGAAGGGCATGTAGCGAAAGAAGTTTTGAAAGACAGAAAGAGAAAGTTCTTATAGGAAGTTATTGAATAAGAAGCTTTACTACTTATTTGAGGAATCCTGTTCGTCAAAATGGAAATATATCATTATTTTGTGTTATCTGTTAATATGAAAACTATGCTTCTATATATCGACAAGGATAGAAAGTTATATTTTGACCTATAAATGCTATGCAATTAGAAAATATATCAGTCAGTCATAAATTCATCTGCATAAGAGTGCTACAATCTCGTAATGGTTTTAATCATAGGATTGCATCAGGGTAAATATTAGCAGTATTAATTTAAACAATAGATCAAATAAGTTTTTGTCGGAAAGCGGGCCTGATAAGTTAAATTTAGACTAATTGAATGTTTAGCCAGTAAGGCTTAATAGGTTATATCCGTTTAACTTCTTCTAAAAATACCATCTTAGCTCTTGATTTTTGTTCCAAATGGCATTTTGCAATGCAATATTTTTTATATACAGCATAACTTCTGACAGCCTGACATCCGTATGCAGGTTGTCAAAAGGGCAAATCAGCAATATCGTAGAAATAGTTTCGTGTATGAAATTAAAACTTACAACACTTGTTGTGGGGGGGGGGGGTGTTTAAGTAACCAAAAGACAAAATTTGCATTATAATACTACTGCTTCTACTCCTACAATTACTACAACTACCACAATTATTATTACTGCTACTACTACTACTACTACTGCTACTAAAGCTATTGCTACTACTATTAACCTAACTGTACTCCTACTTCTACTACTTTAACTACTGGTGGTACTACTACTACTAATAAACCTAAGGGTATTAAGGCGAAAATTTTGGGCAATATTGTAACTGTATTGAAATAAATCAAAACACACTATACCATATAGGTTGTCAAAAGGCCATGTCAGTAAAGCTTCAGGACTTGTTGATGGGATTAATTTAAAAATTTCATGGTGTGTTGAAGGGGATTTTGGAAAAAAAAGGTGACATTTTTATACTGGTAGTAATGATACTACAGCTACTTCAACTATTGCTACACATAATTGCTGAATCTTTAAACAATGTTGAAATAAATTAATGTCTCATTTACTTTGTTTTGATGTTTGTTACGAGAAACGATGGGCGTGGGGGGTCTCTCAAATCCCCTTGACTCTTAAAAAGGGCATTGTAACTTCCAGCTTAAAATCAAATAAAACCCGTCTGAACTGAATACGGCCACCCATTCCATAAAAACCTTATATGCCTCCAGGGCAAAACTTCAAGCCCTTCCCAGGGCTCTTGGGGGGGGGGGGGGGCCAACCTTGGAGGCATTGTTGTATGTTCGTTGGACTATTTTAAGCAAAATTGTCATAGCACAATTCCAATCAGATACATTTGGTGAAAAGTGGGGTAGTTGGGGAGGGGCTACTTGACCTCCATCGCTATTGACTCCTAAAAGAGAGCTAGAAATTCCAATCTAAACAAATTGAGCAACCTCTAAAGTTTATACAACGATTGCTTCAATAATAACCTGGCTGGAAGTCTAAACTACTGAAATACTGTTAAGATAGTATAAAACAACTGTTAATAAATACTTTTTGCATTAGTTCAAGGTTGATTTAAAATACTTGCAGAAGATATGAAACTGTCTTTAATTTCTTAAAAACTGCTTTTTTAGCTCGTTTCTAGTTGGACGAAAAAACATAGCAACAGTAGAATATTGAAAATTAAAAAAGATCAAGGAAATGCAGTTCTATATCTCCAAAATCCTAATTACGTAGAATTAGTTTCAGGTTTGACCCTCATCTCCAATCAAAATGATAAAATTCTTCATATATTACATGGTCTTCAATTATTTGGTTGCAATTTAAAAAATGATCTTCTCCTTGGTTATATCCTAACCCCTCTTAAATGTCTAGCTCCCTCCCTTGAACAAAAACTCTAGCTATTCTTAAATTCGCAAATTTGCACAAAACTAGAAAATGAAAAAGAAAAAGAAACACAACAACAAACAAATAAAAAAATGACGTCAAATTGTAAAAGACAGAAACAAATTGTACTGGAGGCAAAGGCAGGTAAAACGAAGGTAGCCATACTGGGGAAAGATGATACCTTGGAATCCAAATTTTCATTTGAAATCTGACTAGTGAATTCAAGTGAGGGAGCAATAGATAGAAACGTAAGTATAAATTGAATATTAGTCATTGCTAACCAATTTAACGTGAAAAACAAGTCAAGGAAGTAGATGGGAAAGGTGAAAAGGGACGAAACATAAAACATCTCAGCTAAAAAAGTTAGAATGCTTGAATGTCTATAGTACGAGAACTTAGAAAGCGACAAACGAAAAATATTGTTTAAATTCTCTTTACTTTTTCTATGTCCTTTGCTACGACTTTAGAAGAGATAAGGGACTTGATGTTTCATCTCAATAATGTGATTTTAAATTTGGTAATAGAAGGCAATAGGCGATTTTCAGCTTTTTTTTAAGAAAAAAGTCAATAAAGCCGAAAAAAGACGCAAAAATTAACAAAATCTCCGCATCTGCTACAACGAATTTATAGTAATCTTGGTAGAATTAGATGAAAAACAGCTTAAGTGAAGAATCAATATGACCACCATCATACATCTCTGAATCGCAAAAGTCATAAAAAAAGCTAATAGAAAACTCGTATAAGCAAAAAGAATTGAAAATAAAAGTGTGCAAAAGGAAATTATAACCGCAAAAGTCCTGAAAACAAGCCTGCATTCCAGGTTCGACAAGAAGAAACTAAAAGTAAGGAAAAACTAACTGCTTCGTTCCAACTGACGTTGTTGTAGTAGCTGAACGACAGAAGAGTAACTTCGAATTTACTTTTTTAGTAACTTATACTATAGATAGTTAAGGAGCGTCTAAGTAACTGTGCATCATCATCGTCATTACTATTACTATCAGTTTGAAACATATTGAAAGCAATGTTAGACTAAATCATAATGAAAGAGTAATGAATACAATTGAAACGCGTGAAGATTCTACCCTTAAAAACCTATTAAGCCCGTAGTTACTAAACAAACATTCCCAGTGGATGCCAACTTCAAGTAAACTTCTGTAGTTGAAGTTAAGACGGAATAAACTAAAAATATAACGTAATAAGATAAAATTTAAGAAAAGAAATTCCTGAAATCCAAAAACCCAATATTGAACTGTACAAACAAACCAGGCACTTCTTTATGAATTTACTTTTAAAGAAAGAAAAAAAAATTGTTAAAACCTGAAGATTTCAGGGAAAATAAGCCCAAACGTCCCTCTGAATACACGCCTGAATCCGATTGTCAATTCAAAAGATCTAAGATAGGCTAATATATAACTCTACCTTTGACAACTCATTTTACACAATTAGGAGTAATATTCGCTTCCTTTTTGCGCTGACGATTTCTTTTGAAAGATCATATTTTTAAATTTGAACAGGCCAAATATCCAAAAGCAACTTCTTAAATTTGCACTAACATATTTTATAGTTAAAAAATATAAATTCTTATTTTGGTTATTTTTAATTTATTAAAAATAAACAAAATGGTCGGTTCCTTTTTGATCGTGCACTTGCAAATATATCTTCTGGCAGGCTAACTATGTATCATTTTGGCAAGTACCTTATAATACCTTATGCTTTTTGGCAGTTTACCTAACCCAAGTAAAAGTTACCTACCTAACCCTGATCATTTGTCGTTGCATATACGCCAATTAATTTTGTGCAGGTGTTTTGGTTCCAAATGTGATGGGTGGTCAGGCTCCATGGTGAATCACAGGTTTGGCTTTAGAAATGAAAATTTATTTGATCGTATTTTAATCCATTATTCTTGAAGAAGTTGAATGGTTAGAATTAATAATGAAGCCACTGCCAAATCTCTTTTTATTCTTATGTCGTGATTTTATCAACCACACTTATGTTTCATTTATTTTAAACTTTCACTTTTATACCAAAATTTGATTTTTTTTTTTCAGCCTTCATGTTATGACCCCCTTTGAAATCCCTCATATATGTTTTTATTGTTTTTTTTTTTTACATATTCATTTTTTTAAACGGTTTCTTTTCATCTTTTCTTTTCATCAATATGATGGCCATTCTTCCGACGTCAGGACTATATAGAAGGCCTTAAGGATGACTTGGGTAACTACAAATCAAAATTGCTTTAAAATCATTCCTAGGACTCAATCAATACCTGTCGCAGAACTTCTTTTTGTTACGCTTATAGCTTCTTCAGTTTCCTCTTTCGCAAACGATTCGATCAAATCACAGTCATTTCCTCTCAGTGGACACTAATCCTCTAATGCGTTCGATAGTTTTTCTCTAAAAAAAAAAACATCAAATCGGTTTCTTTGCTTTTGACACTATAATATGACAACTATATTATATCTGGGACTGCTGAACGTTAGAGCTTGTTTTATTTTTCTCAAACAAAAGGAATTTGAATTACTCTTTCCGTAAAACTGAGTAAGCTCCTCCTGAATTTTCGGATAGCTATCCTCTTTTTCTGTCACCCTCTTCTCTGTCGCCCGCTCATTAGGAAGGGTATAGGAAGTATCGTGCCGGCCGCCGGTGACCCGGCAGCCCCGGCAAATCACCTGAAGAGCAAAGAGGGTGGCTCGGAACCGGTTGCGGACAGCGTTCCGCGCGACAGGGTGTTCTACAACTACCACCACTTTCACAATGCCGTGCGGTCGCGAAAGCCCGGCGCCCGCCTCCGGCTCAGGCCGGGCACGCAACGCCTCAGGATCAGACGCTCTCGTGCGCGGCGGTAGGGTGGATCGCTTCCTGGCGAAACCAACATGCATTCCGGTGTCTTTGCCAAAGAGCGAACTACTGAGAGGGAAGGGGGGCTGAAGAGCTTGAGCTCTTGATCTCGAATACGTCGGCAATGTCTTCGGCCTCTTCTGTTTGACCTTCCGCCTGAAGGTGATCAACGATCAACATGGCAGCCCGCGTCCGCAGATCAAAGTCGGAGATCTTTCGCGCATAGGACACAGCCTCCTCGATCTCTCCTCTTTGGATTTGGCGCTCGACATGGCCCGTAATTGCGAAGGCTCCGTCCGTTCTGTTCTCGTGGAGCGACGGCCCCCAAAGAGATTGGAGGCGCAGAAGACAAGTGCTCACGATTTTCGAAAACATTCGTCGATCCCACTTCCGCACACATGCAGACGATGCGCGTATGCCTCACGATCAGCAAAAGATCGTGGTGTGGCCTGCATTCTCCATGGATTGCTGAAAAGCACAAAGGCCAATCGCAAACGACCGGCGCTGATCCTGGCGCCGGTCATTTGATTGAAGCGGTTGCCGGTGGGGCGGGGACCGCTTCCCAGCCCGCCGAGCAACTGAGCCTCGATCGAGCAGGGGAAGTCCTGGTCTAGGCGCATGGTCTCGATGGGTTGGCCGTGGAACATCACGCCGTTGTTGCGCTCGGCCCAACCGGGCGCGCCGGGGAGTGCCGCCCCGAAGAAGTGGTACTCGAAGCGCAGGACGAAGTGGCTGAACTCGCCCTCGTGGAACAGGTGGCCGAAGGCGCCGTCGAAGGACTCCTGGTCCCGGTAGTCGACGACCTGATTTTTAAACTTTTACTATGTTTTTTTCGTGAATTTTTATCAAAGCTTCACAACCTGACATTATCAGATATACTGAGCCATCTAAGAAATAGAAGGATGGGAGCACAGTTCTCTTCGTGCTTTTTGAACAACACCCTTCTCATTAATGTCTAAATTCAGTGCCCTTTCCTCTTGATATGTAATACTGTAACATATATCTTACCTCTCATTCATATTGGGTTTCTATCTGCCAAGGATTTTTAATTAACAAGGCTCTTGTTTTTCAATTTATTCTTTTGAAGTCTTTTTACAAGTGTTTTTTCTTCCTTATTCCCCGCATTAAGAATCGTCTCAAATTGCTTCTCTGTTACAGAGAACGTGGCACCATTCAAGAAACCTTGTGGAGGGATAGTATATATTGATATTATTCCAAGGCTAGCACGTGATAAAGTTCTAACAGACAAGCTTAAACGAAAGTGGCTTAGGAAATGAAAAAAAAACAAGCCTTCTGCGCTATTTAATGTTTTTGTGAGTAAGTGTGTTTTTTGGTTTTTGTAGAAAAAATAAATTTTGAACTACGGATTATTTGCTTAAAAAGCTTGTTATTCAATACAAAACAATGAGTGACCTTACAGATTAACACAAATGGAACCTATTGTGGATATTGAAGGGGGTTACCACCTTTCACGACCTGTTTCTTATACTTAGGCTATACTTTTGGCTTCCAGAAAGCAATTCTTAAAGGGGAGCAAATTTAGCTTGATGGAAATTGAAAGAGTTTTCTTTAATGATAGATTTTTAGAATATTTGAGGAAAATCATTAAACTGATTGTGAAATACCTAAGTAAAGACATTTTCCGTTTTCTTTGTTTTTTACCTTTTGTTACATTTACCTATTGTTTAAGCAATCTATGCTCTAAAGATCACCATACGCTTAGGTACTTTATAATCCAAAATAGATTCAAAAAATAGTTTGCTCATGGTTAGAAATTTTCTGTTGTTAAATTTGCAATTTTAATACATTAAACCTTGAATCCCCCCCCCCACCCAATGGAATAGAACCATTGTTTAAACACTTTAAAAATGCTTCGGGCTCTTAGCCAATTCATAATAAGGGAGCAATATGGAGCAACCCCTCAAATGGTAGGCTAATTTATATTTGTTTTTAAATTTTAATGTTGGTCCTTGTTTTCATTTGAATGTTTTTTTTTGTCCATCCCCCCTTTAGAATTTAAGTTTCAATTACCCACGCTAAAATTTAATTAATTAGACAACACTAAAATTAAACAAACTTATTTTCAGTTACTAGCCAGCAAAACAAATGCATTTGTAATTCAATCCATAAACCGAAAATGTTACAGGAAACAAAAATAAGATATTATCCATCTGTTTCTTTTTAAAAAGTAAATGTCATCTAGGCTAGATGAAAATTTAAGATTTTCTTAATTTTATTCTTTAAATGTTTTATAGGAATTGGGGGAAAAGTCACTCGGGAAAAGTATTTGTCTATTGTTAATATAAAGTATTTGGAAGTAGGCTATGCTTGAGTTTGTCGCGTGGTGGAGAATTTTGGGTAGGCCAAATAGGTCTATTTAAAAAATCAATCAGTAATAGGTCTGTATCCAAGATTTTTATTTTGGGAAAAGGGAGTCGCAATTTGTTTTTTGCAGGGCTTATAAAAACACACAAAAATTTTTTCCTATTCATTTCTATTACGTTTTTACATGTTAGAAAAATATTTCAGGGGGAAGCACATTCCATCACCTCTGTGATATGATAGAAAGTTACTCCAAAGACAATTTGTACCCTTGAAAATTTTCGCCCTTACAGAACATTCTCCAAAGAAGACATTAGCGTTAGCCTATAAGAGATTAACTTGAAGAAGAGTATGGAAAGTCATGTTTTAATCTATAGAATAACACTGGTTGTATAGGCTTTAGGCTAATCTAATACATTCATCACCAATAAAATGATAAGTAGGATCTCTGAGTTTTTCTTGGACTTATATGGTCATTTTGAGGTAAAGATGAAAAAAATAGTGATTGACAACTAAGGTGCTGGAATCATCAGAAATCTTTAAAGCTTTTGTGAAGGATCTGTCATTGAATGGTACACCAAATAAGTGCATTAAAGCGATTAGTTGTATGTACAAGAATAACGTTTCTCAAATAAAGTACAAAAATTAATTCTTTAAGTGAGATTACCAATTGACTGGAATGAAATGAAAATTCATTCCATTGTGCGGAATGAAAAGTTTGGCAGAGTTGTCCCCTATCCCACTTTGTAGGAATTATTTTGATGGACTTTGTCATAATGAATATGGCCGAAGGTATGGAAGAAAATACAAGCAAATGCGAAGGTAAAATTCTCTTATAGAGCTGGGTCTAGGGGAAGGGTTCTAGAGGAGCCAAAAACCCTGGGCAGCACATTCGGGGGTGGCAAAAGAGGCGTAAATTATAATATTTTTGGGGAAAAATTGTAATCTTTTTGGGGAAATTGAAAAATTTTGGGAAAAACCCAACAATTCCCCAACCCCACAGAAAATATTCTATTGGGATTTGTAAGAAATAATTGAACAAAAACTTCAATTATGCTGAAGACAGCTTTCAAAATATTTACTTCCCATGATATGATGACCTAAAATGCCTTCAATAAGCCTTGAAGCTCAAATGACTTAAAATTGATTCTGTGACTTTTTTGGGTCTTAGTTGTTCGTTTCAAAGTTGTATGCTGTTGAATTTTAAACGGGGAATATGCAACTTCAACCTGTCTGGCTATTTTTGAAGTACCAAGGACATCAAGATGAAAATATTTCCTAATCCTTGGCCCGTCTTACGTCTATTCATACCCGAAAACTTAATTCTCTCAGATTTTTCTTTTGGTTGTTTCAAAACCATAACGTTTTTAGGCATTACCATATTTTTGTCAGTGTTGCCACGTTTAACCGTGAAAATAAACCAATAAAACTGATTAGTTAGATTTATCAGGACTTTTCGTCTGTAAAGATTCAAAATTTGGGAGTTGATTCCCAAAGACAAGTCTTCCTTCACTAACGAGGGGTCGTTGTCTCTCAGAAAACATGTGTACCAGGTTGAGTGTGCTATCTGTAACAGAACTGTGCCAAGCGTTTTGGAGGTTTTGCCAAGCGTGGTATGACTGTGCCAAGCATGGTGGAACTACGTGGCACACGTGACGTTCTAAGATGTATACAATGTGTCCGGAAGGTAGTGTCCTCTAGGGTACTAGCTTATCGTTGCTGTTGTCCCTGGAGCTCGAGACTGACACTTTCAAGCTTTTGAAATTTTCGCCAAAAACCGTTTGCTGAGCTGCATCCCAAAGGAGGATGAACAAGCTAATGTATCTTCAATAACATTTTGATTGTCCTGATTTAAAATACTCTGCTGTTTGTTTTTCTTTGAGAACAGCTTGGCTAACGGCTTTTAACTCAAAAGTGTGAAAATGTCAGATTCGACTATTAGAACGTAACAGCGACGTTATTAGCTTGCTACCTATCACCAGGACGTTAAGTTTTTCTTTTTAAAATTATAAGTTTACAACAGTTTTTTTTTTTGGGGGGGGGGGCTAAGTGGCTCACTGAAGAAATCTACTTCGGGGCACTGAAAAATTATAATACTGAAATCTTACGTATATACCTGGTAAGTTTCTGTAGCTGCTAGCCCATCACCAATTTGAGAACAATCACGTGATTATTATGTAATAAAAATTATAATATTAGTATTTGACTTAAATAATTTGTAAGTTTCCATAGCTCCTAGCCATTCCTGAATTTGAGAACAATGAAGTGATGCTATATAATAGGTGTCAAGAACGTGTCTTTTTTATACCTATCATCTGAGAGGCTCGTTGGCCAACTTATTAAAAAAAAAATCGGAAATTAGGAAACGATTTTTTTTTGTTTTAAGATAAAAATTATAAGTCCAAGGTTGCACCTCCAGTGAAAAACCACCCTTTTGACCTTCATTGTTGTCAAGGCTGCATCCAGGAGGGTTTTATTTTGAGTTTCCCGTAGCAGATAAAAACCTGAAAAAGATTTAACCGATTGACATCTATGTATAAGGTGTTCGTCCAAAGAGTAATAAGAAAAAACGGAAGAAGAATGTTCTACATGCATGTAAAAACTGCAAGGAAAAACGAAAACTTCAGACAGCAAAGGAAGAGAAACAATAAAATAAAAATAAACAAAGAAAAATAACACTTGATATCATATATACTCTGCTAATGTAAACATCAGTTAATAGGTAGATACTCGCAAGCAGTTAAGCATCTATTACTTTCAGCCTCCTTAGATCTTCGTATCCAGTGACAACTTTGCAGAAGTTACTTTAAAAAGATGCTTGTTTAACCATCTTAAAAAGTTACCAAAGAAGTAAATTTGAAATTACTTTTTAATCTTTCCATCTCCCGCTTCGCTGGATAGCTGGAAAGAAAACATTGCTTGTTAACAGTCAGCTTGGTCTTTTCGTACTTCAGAAACAGGGACAATACTAAAGGTTTTTTGAGGCCAAGCAACTGTTTTTGCAAGCTGGAAGACTCTTTTTCCAATGTTTGTGAATTTACTTTTATTTTATGGATAATTTTCGTCCAGGATTGAAATTAATGCAAACTTTTACGAAGAATATTGTTTTGGCAAAAGGCGTTTCATCATCAATAGTCGTGCTCTTGATTTACATCTTTTCTTTCAGGATTGTAAGGGTTTTATAAGTTTTAAGAAGTTCATCGTCGGCAGAATGTCTGTCTCCCTTCCTGCCATCACAGAACAAAATTTGGAAGCTACCTTTGAGGTAATTTACCTTCAGTTTTTTCCTCTCCTTCTCAGGCGCATATTTCAGGTTGTGCACATTTCACTGTGCATGCATTTTAATAGAATTAACTTGCTTTACCTTGTTAATTGCCTTAATCTCTTAGCCCTCTGATATAAGCCCTTTCTTCTGATTTTAATTTTTGCTCTCAGCCGTGAATTCCCATGCGTGAATAAAAACACAAAATATTATCTTAAATGTCAATCACATTAATAATAAATTAAACAGTTATTCATTCCAGTAGTGGCCTGCAGCGACTTACTGCAACTAAGTTTGAACTCCCAGGTCTAGAATTATCAAGCTGAGATCAACCCCAACACGACACTATAGGACCATGTTCATAGGTTTTTTTTTCTATCTGGATAAGGTTTGGGTGTCAATCAATCACGAAATTCTATGAGAAGTTCGGATTGGCAAGGTCTTAACTAGGTTCAAACAGATTGAAGTTATGCTTCGGCTAGATCAAGTTATGTACGCCAGCTAAATCTCTATTGTGAATGGATTTAATTTCAACTGATATCCAAAGTTAACAATGCATAATATCAGTTATAGCAAAATATCATTTTGATTGGGCCTTAAGAGCAACTTTACTGTGCTTGCGACAATATCTTCCAAAACGATTGAAGTTTAATTTCGAGAACTTAATTTGAATAAGAGTTTAGCTCAAAAGACCTCTTCCAGACTTCTAAGCCTTCTTGGTATAAGAGTACTTGCATTTTGGATCTCATATTGGAATATATTAATTCGATGGACATTTTCGAAAAATAGTCGACAGCTTTTGAAACATAAAAGACTGAAAATAGCTGGTATCTATCCATAAAATACATTGTCAGGCTAATTGCTCTACACAATTGGAGCCTGTGAATCATTATTTCTCATTAGCCTCTCCCCCCGTTATCTTTCTTTCTTTTAGCTGTCTCTATTAAGGGCGCCATTCCTCGGAATTATTTGGGGGCCAGGATTTTTTTTTATTCTTTTATAATGAATATAGCAAAAAAGTGTTTTTTAAATTTTCAGGCGGGGGGACGGGAATTTAAACTTTTGTAACATGTTTTCTATATTTTGAACGCTATTGCAAATAAAAGAAAAAAAAAACTTGTATGCATTCATCATTGGAGTTGTGATAATGAGGATATTTGATGCCTTTCTGTGAAAAAACTTGTTTGAATGCCCCAGAATAGTATTTTTAAACGGCAAAACATTTTTCTGTGGCTTCTGAAAGCTAATTTTATTATATGAAGTGCTAAATCAACCTCACGTGGTTGTCGACGGGTCGGATAACTTTACGACACGCTACCTGGTCGCCGATACCTGTGCGGAACGTCGACGACCCCTCGTGACCGCCGCGGTCGGCCGCTTCGACGGCTCGCTCACTGTGTTGATGCCCTATGCGAAATCGGCCGCTGGCCGGCCTAATCCGTCCTATCGCGACCTGTTTCCTGAACCGCCGCCGGAGGGAACTGTGCCGACCTGCGCCGAAGCCGGCATCGTTGGTGCTTTGACCGGAGTGCTCGGGTCGCTTCAGGCGATGGAGGTGATCAAGCTGGTCACTGAGATCGGTGAACCCCTGGTCGGACGGCTTCTGCTCTATGACGGTCTGACTGCGCGTTTCGAAACCATCCGATACTGACCGGGCGTTTTGACCTGCGTCAAGGTCAACCCGAGCCTCAGTGCCTAGCGTGATGGCCATACAGAAGATGCATGGCACAAGGAACAATCTGCATGTCGCACGTCCCGCACGAACTCGCCGAGGAATTCCCCGACAAAACCGATCAGCTTCACGATTTGAAGATGAACAACGCGCACTTTACCAAGCTCGCCGACGAGTATCACGAGGTAAACCGGGAGATCCATCGCATCGAAGCAGGAGTCGAGCCCGCTTCCGACGATCGCACCACGGATTTGCGCAAGAAACGCATGCTGCTGAAAGACGAGATCAGCGCAATGCTCAGCAACGGCTGAGGCAGATAGTCTTTAAATCTGTCGGGGCAGAACCCGATCCGGTGGCCGGTGACCATCAAACAGGGCGCGGATGTTGATGATGACCTTCTCGCCCATGTCGACCCGGCCTTCCATCGTTGCCGATCCCATATGCGGCAGGATCAGCACCTTGCCGGCATCTGCAAGCTTGAGCAGCTTCGGATTGACGGCCGGTTCGTGTTCGAACACGTCGAGACCGGCACCGGCCAGTTTGTTTTCCTGCCGGTTCTTGATCAGGGCGGCCTCGTCCACGACTTCGCCGCGCGCAGTGTTCACGGTATAGGCCTCCCGCTCGAACTTGGTGGCGTTCGGCGCCTCAGGCTCGATTTTCTTGCCGTCTTCGTCAACAAAAGCCACCTTTTTCTTGGCACGATGAAACGGCAGGTACTCAGGGGATGCGGCCATCCGAACCAAGAACGGCAAATCCAACACATGCACGGCGATGTTGCCCGCCCACAATCTCAGGCTGCCGGCTTCTTTGGCCTCGGCCGCGGCACCGGGCAGATCGCTGTATTCGATGATGTGAATCTTTCCATCCACACTAACCACGTTGCCAACCTTTTCGGCCGGGTAGCGTTTGCGAATCACGTGAGTGGTCATCTCGCTGCCGGCCATCAGATGATGCCCGATCAATTCCGGATCACACAGCGCTGCCAGCGGATTGTCGACTTGAATGTACGACAAGTGTTTGATGCCTCGCGCGGCCGCGTCATCCAAACATCCGTTTCGCTTCAATGCATCCACCGTGCCGCCATGACCATCCGGGCTCAGGGCAAGAGAATCTTTGGCCGCCAACAACAGCTTTCCGCTGTCGGAATCCACCGCCGGCATGGTCCCTTGCCGAAAGATACGAACATCTTCGCGATCAAGCCCCAGGTAGTTCGATGCGGCAAAGTACTCTCGCGTTTGCTGGTCCGTGGCATCGCTGGTCATCACGTACAAGGGAACTCGTACCGAGTATTTTTTGCCAATCGCCTGTAACCGGTCCGCAAAAAACTGAAACAAAGTGCGGCCGGACACTGGACCAATCGGATACATTCCTTTGGGTTTGTCAAACCCAAGCCGCGTTCCCTGGCCGCCAGCAACCAACACCGCGCCGACTTCGCCGCCGGCCAGTGCGTCTTCGCCCCGTTGTCTTGCTTGTTGCACCGACCATGCTGCGCCACCGCCATCGGAATCAACCGATGGCGGAGGATTAGCCGCTTTGGCCATCGCGTCAAAATCGGTTTCCATCTGTTTGCCGGCGATCAAGCCGGCAAGCTGACCAAAATCCAAACAACGAATCTGATCCGCCAAATCGCTGGGCTGTTGCCTGCCGATGCCGAGTCGGTGCCTTCAATTCCAGAACCCGAAATGGTGTTGTTGATGCTTGTTCTGGCAGTGCTCGTCTTGATCGTTGTCGCGAAGGAGCGCCTTCAATGGTGGACCCACGCATCCTGATTGCTTTTCAAATTGCAGCTTTTTGGTCGGTTTGGCAATGGTTCTTTTTGAGAATGGGAACTAATCCAGACACGATCTGGTCCATGGTTGCCTGGCTTGGTGCTTTAATTTTCTTGGCACTTGCCAAAGTACAGGACGGTCCGGTGGATTGGCGTTTTCCCATGGTTCCTACGCTTCTCTATGTGGTCACATTTCCTTTCACGCCCAGTTTGGTTCATGCGGTGTTTGCTCTTTTGGCGATCGGCACCAGCCTTTGTGAGTGGCGGTTGCAAAAGCACTTTCATTTTGGAGTTCTTTTTCTATTGATTATGGGCTTGCCGCTGATGTCGAGCCTGCACTTTCTATTGGGATTTCCGTTGCGGGCTGTGATTGCAGATCTTGCTGCTTTGTTATTGAGAATGAATGGCTTGGCCGTGTTCCGCGAAGGTGTTTCGCTCAAGTGGGGTTCGATGGTCGTCGTCGTGGATGCACCCTGCAGTGGCGTCAATCAATTGTGGACGGGGCTGACTTTTGCAGCCTTAGCCGGTCTCTATTATCGGTTGACCAATGTAAGGACCTTGGCACATTTGTTCTGTGCCGGTCTTTTCATTGTAGGGGCAAATGTCTTGCGCTCAACCTCTTTGTTTTTCATGGAAACGAAATTAATTGCTTTACCCACCTGGAGTCACCAGGCAATAGGTTTGATCACTTTTGTCGTCGCTGCGGTTTGCATTGTCATCACCGCGTGGTCTTGGAGGTCGAGACAATGAAATGGTTTGTCTTGTCATGTTTCCTCGCGCTGATCATTCCTTTCATTGATTTAAGGCCCGAAACCCATGCGGGCGATGTGAACTTTCCCGGGTGGCCCAGCCAATGGCGAGAAACCGGTCCCTTCAAATCAGGTTCGTTGTGAAGCATTTTTTCCTGCAAGGGGCGCAAGTTCGAAAGAGTTAGTTATATTGATAGAGTATGAAATCGTAGTTTAGTCCATTATTCTCATATAACAGATTTTTCTAACATTTTCTTTTAATTTTCTCCCTCCCTCCCGAAATGTTTGTTTGGGTGCGTACCCCGCTCAGTAGTTTTCTTGAAACACATCTTTCTTACACAGAGTACAGATACAGACCTCGATATAAACAACCCCACACAAATTTACCTTGCGGTTTGGAGTGGTTTAAAGATAAGAGAATTATGTTGAAAAGGAACATACTAGTTTGATATTTCAAAAATTTATACTTTGTTTGCAGTTTTGGTTTCTGCAAGGGGCTGTCCCGTGCCTTCCCCTCTGAACGAACTGGCTTGATTCTATTCTTTGTCAATGAGATACTGTTGAAAAGTAAAAAAATATTTTAGTTAACCAGGAAGGAATTTGCGGCCTACTAATTTTTGAGACAAAGTTTTTTTTTATGGGTACTTTTATCCATCTGTTTGGGTATTCTGACGTATTTAAGCACTTTTCAGGTGGTAATCTATTTTTTAACTGGAATTAATTGTTAATTTGAAAGTGTTTAGGATTTCGTAATATTTCATCTAAAAGAAGTTTTCCATTCTGTTCGTAATTCGCATTCACAGCTTTTCTAAAAACTAGCCTATATTTATATCTTATAGGCTATATTTTTTAGTCTACTATGGTAAATAGATTGAATACGGAACTTTCCCATATTAGCTACTAGTCATATAGGCGTACAGGTAGAGAAATTCGCTTCGGATGAGGGGATAAGTGGCCTATATTAAAAAAAGTAAAAGTTGATACACATTGTATAAAGAAGGACTAGAAAAATTTATTAAGCTATAAATCCTTATTCATCCCTGCACAAAGTGGGGAAAGCCCCTTAAGATGCACGTGAAAAAGTTCTTTCTGCTATTCTAAACGCATTGTGCACTATGGAATATACGCATTCACACCGTAATTTCCTTTCGGAGGGGGGGGGGAGAATACTCTTAAAGTTGCTTTATAGCAGCAGCACAATTATAAAAAAAATGAGAAAATTAGTTGGAAGCTTAATTGTTTGGAATTCGGATAAAAAGAACCACGGAGAAAACCCCTTGAGTTCTCTAAGGGTTATAGACAAAACAGGGCTTTCTTCTTCGTTCAAACTTGTATGTGTTCCACTATACTTGTATGTGTATCTGAAACTAATCAGACCCCCTATAGAAGGCTAAGTACCCCTTTCCCCATACGAATATTCAAACTGACGATAAAGTTAAACTTTGGAAGATGGCGGTAATTGTCCCTAGCTGGCTGGATGTACCTCCCCTCCCTACGAAAATATTTCTAGTTGTGTCCAATTATGTACAATAAGCCATATTTTGACATCACTAAAGTCAGGTCTTCACACATGGGAATTTGTTTTTTCAGTTTGTATTTAAAGTTTAACAGATAAAATCGGAAAAAAGCTCAATGAAAAAATGAAAACACTTTGAATTTCTTTTTAATGTGATGTTTTAATAAATATTATTTGGTTTAAAATTTTAAAGGCTAATATAAGAAATAGCCCTTTTCATTTATTTAAAGAACTGGGTTTGGACCACATCAACCGTGGCACTGACAGGAGTCATTTCGAGAACTACCAAGTTGTTTTCGTTGAGTACCTCCAGGAAACTCTTGGAGACAGTGTGGATGAATTCACCGTCAAATCTTTCAATCATGTGTTTGAAGTTATCATCAGCTTTTTGAACGAAGGTCTCAGACAGGTGAGAAAGATAGTATGCTTTACTACATTATACTTTTTAATAAAATGGCTAATAAATGTAATATTTTTGTACAACTATGTGTTACATTAGAGGTGATGGGTCTTGCATCAGGAATAGAAAACACACCCAACATCCATTTTAAAGCTTGATGGAAAGAATGAGCTGAACAAAACTGTTTCTTCAATAATCTACTTCGGTTTATAGAGTGTTCTCTTTACTAATGATAATTTCATCCACAATAGGGAAGAGCCTAATCTTAGGCTGCAAATTAAGATAGTGTTTAGGACGATAGTCTAATTGAGAAAGCTACCATATTTGGAAAAGACAAAAAGCTGTGGTATCAATGCATGAAAACGGAAAGAAAATAGGTGGGGAATGTATGGCATTTTTTAAAGTGAATTACTCAAAATAAATCAACAGAAATAAAAAAAAGAGGCATTTTTTGAAATCTAGGCAGGACGGGGATAGGAAGACCCTAGAGTAGAAAATCTCCACCTCCACCTACTGCCTCCCAATTTGTGCCATCGACAAAAAACAATGAATCAACTAGGAACCTAAAGTAGAAGCGAAACTGCTGACTAGATGTGAACTTACGGACTATTCCAAACTAAATTATGAGTGTGTTTTTTTTGTTTTTTAGATTAGTTGTAGCTTCATTTTAGTTATTCCTTTGGTTGAACAGAAAAAAAATATGGTTGAATTTTTTCGTGTCTTTGTTCCAATTTATTTTACAATTTCTGGTAGTTTTCTGGTGTTTTAAACAGTTTTAAGATCTTTATTTTTTCCTTTAATTCAGCACTGTCCTTTGATTCTTATAGTTTTCTATTCGGTTAAGGATTGTTATTCTAAAATAAGGACAATGACAATAAGGGTAGGATAAAACCACATATAAGTTAATGATTTCCTGTGGGAAAGAGATGTAATTGTGTTTAGTAAGACTTTGTAGGTCTCTCATGTATTATGTCTTTCTGGCCTGACGGTCTTAACCAAATGACCATAGAAAATTAGGGTAAGGCTCAGTCAATTACTTTTCTGTAGAAACTTAAGAGCTATTTTTGACTTAGAACGAACACAAATTAGCTTCCATAAGAAATTAATCTTAAAACAAACGGAAATTGCAATGAAGGAAGAAATTAAAAAAAAAACAGAAATTATGTCGAATTAGTTCCGAAGGGGTTAATCACCCCTTAAATATCGAGATGACTAGATTACTACTTCTGCTTTGACCAACATAATTGATTATCTTTTTGAATAGTTCGACTCAAACTGCGAATAACATCAAATATTTTGTCTACAGTGTATGGCCGAATCCAGGATGTTTTCCAGCGGTGGTTGAAGTAGGAGGGGGCACCTAAAGAATTTTCATCGGAGGAAAGGTAAACCAAAAGAATGAAGAAGGGGTTGAGCTCACAAGGACTTTGTCTGACGGTCTCAAATAAGGACTCGTTGCTCTTTTTATCTGTATTTGAAAGGCCAATTTACAAGTAGGAGAAATAGTTTAGGGAGAACGGGCTCAAAAATGGCAAACCCGACCCTAGTACATGAGTAAAACAATAGAAAATTAGTCTTAAATTGTGTTTTTTGAATAGCTTTTCCCCTATTTTCTGTAAGAGCAACAGTGTGTAAAATAGAATAATTTGAAATTGTCAGTCACGACCCCTAACTAAATTAGTAGTATTAGCCAAATCAGTTTGGCTTAAGGAAATCATTTATTTATGAAAATGTAGTACTTAAAAGCCTTGGTGAAAAAAACAAACAACTGAATTCATCTTTGAAAAGCAGCCATTTAAAATTAGATTACAATCGCAGGTGAAACCTAACAACAAAGAGTACGAAAACTCTTTCGACAATATTTTCTGAGGAAAAAGCTCTCAACGCCATGTAGCGTTTTTTATTTGAAACCTAAAATTGATTTATAAAGCCCAAAATAAAATTAAGAACCTTATTCTAGTTTTATAATTTTTTTTAACTTGTGCTTTGTTTTCGACTATAGTATTTACCAAACACTTTTATTTTGGTGCATTTTTTCTTTTTAATGCTGTTTGTTTCCCACACTAGTATTACCCTAGCCATTCACAGCCAAAATAAAGCTTAAAACAAATTAGTCTGCTTTCATTAAGAGAATATCAAGATGGATCCAGAGAGAGTGTGGCCATTAACTAAAACCAAAATTAAGAAATTAAAAAAAGTTTGTTTTCAGCTTTTTCAGTTTACTGGGTAATGCTATTTTTTCAGATGGTCACTGAGAGAGGTGAAGATCTATATCCTTAATGATAATCATTTAAAAGCTGCTGATCTCAAATAATTTTTTTTTAAACTGAGATATTCTTTGCCACTTACATTGGGCGTTTTTTTTTTATTACACATTTCTGGAATTTGTAGTGAGTCTGCTTTTCTTAGTTTTTTTTTACCTTTTTGTATTCTTCTATAGAATATGAAATCTCTCTGGAAACGGATATGTATCCGCTATAATTACAGATGAAATTCAAGTGCGAACTGAGAATTTTTCGAAGAATTCTAGACGGATGCGAAGTTAATACTACATACTTGAGCTTTTGGACGCGCTCTTTATAATTTTATATTTGCATTTTTTGGGCTCCTTTATGGTTTTCTATCTTCATTCTTAAAAATACAAGCAATTATTGTGACTTTTAAAATCTAGAACCAAAGAAACAGACAATTAGTTTTATTTGGGTTAACTAGTAGTGCTGCCTGCCAATTAGATAAGCTACAATAGGAGCAATAATATAAATTACCAGCTTTTGTATTTTTTTTTTTTTGTACAACTTCAGTTTATAAAGCAATAGACAAGTAATTGTAAAAATGCCACGACTCTGAAAATCTAGGTGACCAATTTTGTTGATAAAATTCATGAGTAAACGACGTACGTCTTCCCTATATCACACCAAGTTTAGATCAAATGGGAAGCTTACGCTATAAAAACTTAAATTTACTTGAATAATGAAAATCTAGCTGGTATGTACAAGCGACAATCAGAAATGACATTATCCATAGTTTCTTCTTTACCACAGACACATAAAGGCGAATCGATTTTCTTAATTTGATATAAAAATGAATTTAATCTAGAATAACATGTAATAATTTGTGTAAACTTAAAAGACGGGGTTATCTTTGCTGCTGCTTTAAAATCGTTGACTGTTAAAAAAGTGTTTTGTCCACGGCTTGGCTCCGATTTTGAGGGTTGAAAACCATCGAGATAAAATTATATCATATAATTTTTTCCTCGAATGAATCTTTATCCACACGTTGTATTCACAGAGGAATGTTTACCTCACGGAGAGTCAGGGAGACTGGCCAAAATTAGAGACATCTGTTTCAGCACCTGAAGCTCAAAGACTAACTAGCATAATTTTACTTACTTTTGCATATAAGAAAATCCCTTTAATGGACTACTCACAGTATTTTACACAATTTTTTTTGCTATTTCAACCCTTGAAAAAATTGTTCCTTTTAAAATCTAAAACACAAAATTTTTCTCCTTGAATTTAGAAGTGTGTGCCCATGGAAGAGAATACAAGCATGGAAAGTCCAAATGTTTTTTATTAAGTTGCTTTGAGCTGCTTTCCACTTTTTTCAAAATTTGTAAAAAAAAATTCCTCTTTTTTCGCTATGTCAACCCTTGGAAAAAACCTTTCCTATTAAAATCTAAAACAAAAGAATTTTCGATGTGAATTTAAAAGTCTGTACACATTCAAGACAATACAAGCAGAGACAGTCCACATGTACTTTATTATGTTCCTTTGAGTTGCTTTCCGCTTTTTTTCAAACTATGTAAAAAAAAATAATTAAAGAAAGGCTACCATTCAATTGTTGGCTCAGGACTTCCAATGACACAACAGGTCATTTTTATTCTTGACCCTTTACAGCCTTCTAAATCCTTGAGCTTCATGGTAAAATTTGGTTTCTTCTTGGGATCTCTATGTTTCTCCTAAAAAGCAGAGGTCAGTAAGAAAATGCTATAGCATTATTACTTTTTTTTTTAATTTTTGGCAATTGATAAATATGCGTCTAACGACCTATAACTAAAAAAAAAACAATCCAATTGATTGGTTTTCATGTTACCGAAAGATACCTCTTGTTGCTCCTCTACTTTTAAGCCTTCATTTATTTTGCTAAATGTTTGTTTTATTTAGGACACTCAAATAACCTGTATAGTACAAACATAGGAGTTTCACTCGTCCATTTGAAACCTTGTTTTCCTATATCCTTTGCTATGTTCGTTAGTGCAAAGTCCGAGTTTGTGTCCTCCACAGTACCTTGTTCTTTACACTAAAGTATTTTTAGTAATTTCAACTATTTATTCTACGGCCTTTGTGATTCAGGGGTCATTCTTAAAGATTTGGGACAAAATTCAAGCTTTAGTGTAAAGAACAATTTATTGACGAGGGGTACCTTCCCAACTTTTGTTCTAAAGAGGCCCAATATGATTACCGAAGAAAAAGGGTGTACCCAGGATATTCTGTCAAGAAGGAGGGTATTTTTTAGGTGTGGGGGGGTTACAAACGTTGTAAAACGCATCATAAATTATTTGTATGCATTTTTGCTACTTTCTACGAGTTAAACGATTTTTTTTGGGGGGGGGGGGGGCAATACGTGAATTCTACTTCAGTTTACCTCTTTTTATGTTTTTTTGTTAATTATTATTAATTATTAATATAAATAATTATTAATTATTAGAAGGAATAATGACGCAACAGAAATATGAGAAGTAAAATAGGCAAGGTGTATGCACTGTATATATGTTTGCAAATTCGGAAGAATAGAAAGATAGTGTTAAATCTGTGAGTGGGACAATAAAACTACGGTAGTTATAGTTAAAATTTATGGTTCAGAACGTGGAGGATTCAAACTGAGCAAATATGCTAGATATTTACAAGAGGAGCCCTGAAACAAGCTAAAAAACTCATCCCAAAGTAGTTTGAAACCTACGACCAAAAACAAATTTAAAATTGTTCCGCATCATGCCGTTTCTTCCAATAAAAGGTCTCCCGAAACGACCAACAAATGTTTTTCCAGGTTGCCTCAAATTTTCATCCTTAAGTCCGTAGACTAAGGGAATCCAAGACTATTTCAGGTTATAAAATATTTTTTTTTGGTGATCGTTTCAATTATCATAAATAAAACAAAAGCTTGTTGGAAAATAAGGCTCGATCAAATTGTCTAGGGCCAGAGTTAAGGAAAAGTTAAGCTAATTATTTTAATTTATAGCTGAAGGATGATAGCTTACAAACAATCCTGCTATATATAAAACATATTGAAAATTTTTCATAGGTTTCTGACTTTGACTTAATTTTGATAAAATATTTTGCCAACTTTGTAAGGCATTAGTTTGAAAAGAGTTTCTCTAATAGCTAGTCTTAATCTGACTCTTTTGGAATATTGATCCCTTCTCCAACTTTTTAATGCTTTTGTATACTTTTTCTTGGAATTTTTATCAAGCTGATCTAAAACTTGTTTTTTTATTTGTAATAATTGAAAAGCTGCCGTTTTTTCTGTTTTTGTTAATTGTTTTTCATGAATTCTTCCCATGGCTGTAAATTTTGAAATTGAGTATAATCTAAAACCGTATAAGATACAAGATCTTAACCAAAATTCGTAATCTTCTGAAAAACTAAGTTCTTCATCAAATAATCCACATTTATCAAAAACTGATTTGTGTAAAAATCCTGAGATTGCATTACCTATGAAATGATCTAGAAGAATAACATGTTGTTCAAAATTATCTAATTCATTTAAATTAGGTTCAATAAATTCTCCTATTCTTTCACTTTCTGAATTAATTAGTATGTGATTTGCATAAAATATGTACATATGAGAATTATCTGATAATTCTTTTACTACTTTTATCATCTCCTCTATCGCATTTGGATACAAAACATCATCTGCACTAAGCCATTTGAACCATTCACCATTCATTGCGTTTATTCCAGCATTTAATGCTGAGGCAGTTCCACCATTTTCTTTTGTAATAATTTTAATCCTATCTGAATAGTTTTTCAGTATTTTTAAGGAGTCATCTGTAGAGCCATCATCAACTGCGATAACTTCAATCTCATCATATGTCTGTCCCAGTGCTGATTCTATGCATTCTCTAAGATATTTTTCTGCATTGTAAACTGGTATGATTATTGAAACTTTCATCTGTCCCAACACAAATTTTTTCCTAAATATTTATACAATCTTTTATTATGCGGTTTGAAATATTCAATTAACCATTCTCTTGTATTGGGATTCATTACTTTATAGCTGCCAGTGGAAGCTCGCCTGCAGAAATTTAAAATATTTTTTCCTTCTGGACTTCAGGAAGTTCTGCTGCCTTAACGTTGGTTAAAAAAAAAAGTCCGGTTGTTTTCAAATATCTGGTTGCTCTGGGCAATGTCTGTTTTGATTTGTTTTTTTTAGTATAGGGAATTTTAATTTTCCAGGTTTTTCAAATGTTTAATTACTAATACTTTGACCTTAGGAAAAATTATAACTCAACTTCCTTACCAGTTTTACAAGGATACAAATTTTTGAAAAGCTTGCCGCAAAATGCTCGTACATTGTCAAAAAAAGACAAAAATATTATTGCTCACATCTGATTTTTACCAGGCCAATATATGAGGTTTTCTGAACTACTACTTGTCCTTAATATGTGGTGTCGATGTAAATTCTTGATTTTCAAAGAGAGCTAAATTCCATATTGGGGCTTACAAAATGTGTCTAAAAATTCTCAAGATACAGTCACCTGACGTTGGAGTCTGAAAGCAAAGTTATATGTTTCAAAACTATCATATGGTAAACCAGTCGAAAGAGCTAAGAGCACAGAATGTGCTTTGATAGTATGGGATCAACCCAGCAAAACCGTAAAAAGATAGAAAGAGTTTCTATACCACTGCTTGCTGTTTGTTGTTAAACCCTTGTTGAATTCTAAGGATGATGCAAGCTGCCAGTTAGGAATCACTGTTCCGTATGTGCCGAGGAAATCAAAATAAAACATGCTTCTCTGCCTTCGACCTTTCTTAGGTCTATTATTACTTAAAACTACGATTTTGTAAGATTTTTCTTTTGGATATCTCAAAATCATGAGGTTTTCAGGACAGAATCAAAGTTTTGTCACTTATACAATATTGAACCTTGAAAATAAATTAAGCAAAATTATTTTCCGTCCGTAAAATTCGAATTTTAATTTCACCTTCAAAGGAAAGCTACGTCTCCTTAAGCTTTTTGGTACCATGTTTATTTTGGGGCCCTTTAAGCTGATTAGTACTTGCTATAAAGTGGCTTATGCGGGAATGTGTCCTTGGCGTCATTGGTGGAAGTGGCGTTTACCAGATTGATGCCATCGAAAATCCGGATTGGCTATAAACGCTTACACTTTTGGAGGCAATTGGCCTTTGCGGTCTGGGCTTCGACTCAGTTTTTTACTCGTTTTGTTTTACTTTTTTACAGTTTTGTTTTTACTCGACTCAGCTCGACATATCTAATTCCTTTCATCTATTCTTTTCTGTTATTTGATTTATTGTCGTCTATTCTTTCATCTATTCTTTTTCATTCGAGATCAATCATTCAACTCACGTAATCTGTGCATATTGGGTAAGATCTTTGCTATCCCCAATGAAATTACACTTGAAGATTGATTAAAAGAGCGTTATTTCATACATCTTGCAGTAAACACAATAGGGTTGGCAGTCTTTATTTGACAATCATTACTACTAATTCATTTAAGATCACAAGCTTGTTACTTAAGATTCAGTCTATTTTTATGTAGCCCGCAGACTATATTGTTAAATTCAGGTTTTATTTTGTTTTTATTTAACACTTATTCTCTCAGGTTATTGCCGTTGATAATTTTACAAATTGTGTATGTGGGACTGAAGGGCAAGCGGCTAGTTTGAAACGGGTTGAAGAAATAACTGGGAAGAAAATCCCCTTCTCCCAATGTGACCTCCTAGATAAACCGAGGTTAGCTGAAATCTTTAAAAAGGTAATTTTTTATATTCTACCTTCAGTATTTTAATAGTTGCAGCTAGGCTCGTACGTACGAGTAAAGCCATGACAAGGTACCTCCCCTTAAGCCTCTTGACGTAAACGGTTTGTTTTATTTGTCAGGTTTTGTTTGTTTGTTGTCAGGTGAAACCAACCTAATGAAAAGCTACTACTACTAATAGGTCATTGCAGCACCAAGCCGCATGGGGTCAACACAGTTGTGTATACTGGTCCTTCACTCCTATACATTCAAAGCTTCCCTCTTTATTCCCTCCCATGGAGTTTCTTTAAATCCTTGCTTGTGATAAACGTGGTAACCCCTGAATATTGTACATCTATAGTGTATTTTCCTAGTGGGAATATTTCTGCTTCAAATGGTATCAAAGATGGAATTGGGTATTGTAACTCTGTAATTGCTATTGGAATTGCACTACTTCCTTTTCCTGTTTCATCGCTGATATGAATAATTGCTGATTCTCCTGTTATCTCTGATACTTCGATTATGTAAAATAATTTCTCACAATAACTGTATGTTGTTTTTTCCATGATAATTGATACTGTTGGCTCTGCTAGAGCTTGAGGTAGAAATGCTGAAATCCCAATCAAAAAAATCATTGATAAAATTAATGCTTTAATTTTCATCTTTTCTGAAATTCCTTTATGTTCAATAAAAATCTCAAAGTAATACTGAGGAATCTTTTTTAATAACTTGAATGATATTTTATTTATCGAGTTTTCTGCGGAAACAAACTCTATGAGTGCGCGGCTTGTGAAACCCCACTCAAGAGAATTTTTACTGAATAGCGTTGCTTAGGTATGATTTTCGATTTACAGTTATTAAAGGGGATTTTTCTATTCTCGATATGCCTAGTTATCAAGATCAAACGTGGATCAGACTATGGAAAGAAAATTCTCCTGATATACGTGACCGTGTAGTTGGATGGCGTAAGCAAAATGCAGTTACTCGAATTGATAAGCCTAGCAGATTACAACGTGCTAGAAGATTAGGTTACAAAGCAAAACAGGGAATTATTGTTGTTCGAATGAGAGTTGGAACTGGTGGTATGAGAAAACAAAGACCAACTGGTGGTAGAAGACCAAAACATCTTGGTGTTACTAGAATCAAAGCTGATGATGATATGAAAACTGTTGCTGATAGAAGAGTTGCTCAAAGATATCCAAACATGAAAGTTTTAGGTTCTTACTTTGTGTATAAAGACGGAAAGCATTATTGGTTTGAAGTTATCTTGGCAGATCCAGATCATCCTAGAATTGTTCAGGACAAAGAATTAACCAAGAGAATTCCTAGAACTGCAAATTTTAGACAAAGGACTTACTAATTTGGCACAAGGCCTAGATTTCTTTTAATTGCACGGCCTATAGACCAGATGTGACACAAGTGCTTCAAGAGCATAATTTTACAACCAAATTTAGTCTTGTAAAAAAACATCAAACCGAACTGATTCAACACGAATTTAAGATTTTTCATCTCGAATAAAGAATTCTTCAAGCTTGTCATTATTCGAATTTTATAAACTAAGATTCAGACAATTTGGAAATTTTGGTTTAATAAAATTAACATGCTAAATGAGCAGCTCATGCCAAACCTGTTACTATTACGATATAATTTCCAAATCAAATTATGTTTTATAATCATCTTTTAGTAGACTTTTTAGAATAATACAAAGCAATATCTTTATTGATTTGTAGTGGTTCTAAGAATTTTTTAACTCAGGAGTAAACAAAGTTATAAACAAGAATCGACAGAAAAGCAAATTAAACCGCTTTGGCTTCTAAACACCTGAAATATCTTCCGAATTCAGAAAAGAGTCCATAGTTAAGCCAAAGCATTTTGCTCTGCAAGGAAAACATGTTTTCTTCAAATACTTCAAACAGTTACGCAAACTACTGTTAGTAAATAAGTAACGCAAAAACTAACTTTTATTTCAAAACATGGGGTTTTCTATATAAAACAGACAAGACAAATACATGCTAGGTTTTATAAATACACTTCAACACAGTCGTAAGAAAAGAGTTCATTTTGAAACTGAAATATAGACCGTTCCACAAATTTTCTTGTGTTGCAAATTAAGGATGACTTTAAAGAAGAAAATGATAAACATATAGCTATTTGGAATTTTTACAAATAAGGAAAGGAAAATTTCAGTATTTCTACATCTTTTCAATTATTAAAGAAAATTTATCAATTTATTTACTTCAATATAATTTATCAATTTAATTACTTCAATATAATTTTCCGCATAGTTTTTGAGAAAATGAGAATTTGTGGAAAGGTATACATATAAATGGTTGGGGCGAAGTTTATTTTGAAATTAAAACATTCATATTTTTATACATGGTACGAATATTGTCGATAGGATTTCGTCATATTCATTCGATAGTTTGAACTTTGAGTTGAAGATAAGCTATTTGCAGCAGATACTGTCGACCCCTGTCCGAGTGACTGCAATATATTCGGTCCATTCTGAATGAGATGCTCCAGGGCCTTTTGAATACTTGGATCCGTTACAGATGCTTGTGTGCTTTGAACTGCTTCGACAGCAGGTTTTGGTGGGATATATTCTCCATTCGGTCCAACTTTACCAGAATTTATAAACGGGAATTCGTTTTATTGGCCTTACTCTCTCTTTAGTGACTCAGTTTTACGTGCGGAGTTGTTCCGGGGGAACTGTCCACGGAAATTTTCTGCGGAGTTGGAGCAGTCAAAGGGGATTTTTCCGTTGGGGATTTTCCACGGGAGAAACTCTTTATGGGGGAATTTTCTGCGTGGGCAAACTTTTCATTGGGGCGAGAGAAGTTCCAGGCATGATTTGAAAACAATTAGAAATTGAAGACAAAAATCAAATTAAAGTAAAGAAAATCTTTCACGGTGTTTTGTCCGTCGACAATTTTCCTGTTAGAATTTTCAGCGAGAATGGAAGTTTTTTAGGGGGGAGGAGAGGATTTACGCGGCGCGAATATTTCATAAGAATTTTTTTGTGTGAGAGGGATTCTGCAGAGGGGGAAGGCAGATTTCCCGTCATTATTCAAAAAGGAATCAGAAATTAAATAAAAAGCAGTATTTTTCAACCGAAAAGGAGTAATATAGAAAATTTAAAATTGCCAAAAATTGTTCCATTAATGAGAGAGCTGCTCCCTCGTAAATCCCTCACTCTTCATGCTAAAGTTTTACCTTTTGTCCCAATTATTTAAGAACGACTCTTGATACACAAAGGTCAATTAATCGGAATAAGAAGCTTTCCTAAAATAGTAAAAAATTTCAGCGTAAAAAATAGAGACTGAGGAGGGGACAGACCCCCTCATAACCGGAACAATACACTAACAAGAGAACGTAAAGGGTAAAGCCTTAAGAACAAACCCAAATGAACAGTACAAATGCGTCAAACTGCTAGAAAGCACTACAGAAAATAACTATAGGTTATGCAAGCCTGAAATTTTACCGGGAATTCGAGAATTACGAAGACAGGGAAAGAAGAGAAAGCAGTAAAAAAGGAAAGAAGGGATAGAAGCAAAGAATATTCGATTCAAAAAAAATGATTTTCGAGAAAATCACTGAAAATAGACAAATTGTACGGGAAATATAAGAACTATAGGCTGAATCGCAAAAATCTTGAGATTTCGGGGAGAAGACCTATAGAATCTTCCCCCTCTTGCATGCCTGCCAGCTAGATCGTATCTGTGGGGTTTCTGGGTTTGACCCCATACCCCGAATTGTTTGTCCGGCTCGTAAAAATGTAAACCAGTTTTTGATGCGTGTTTTAAGTCTTTCTCGTTGCCCCCACCCCTGAAAAATAACACTCCTCGAATTAAAAATCCTGGATTTACCCATGTCTGCCAGATAATTTTTCATCTTTCAGTAAAATTCGGGTCTAACAGGAAACACACACATTAACTTATTACGGGGAAAGCATGAAAAGTGCAAGAAATGGCGAAGTCTAAATCTAAATAGACAAACTTTTAGGGACAGTGATATTAGTTCCAATTTCTAGGGAGGGGTGTATGTCTGAAAGACCCTCATCCTGCACATTTACCTGCTAACAAGCTCAAACTTTGGCCCTTCGTCATTATAATCTCTATTTGTGAAACATCCCATTACTTCCTAAGTAACTAAAGTTCACGCATTATATTAAACCTGCCAGGATAAGTGCAAACAGTCTGTAGGTGGTCGGTTCACTTGAACTGTTGTTTAGCATTCAAGTAACGTCGGATTTAATTTTATTTACGGGTCCACTAGATTTATGGGTACTACTTAAAAATCACAAGTTTCAAGATTGAATAGACTGCTTGTATACACTTTTTGTGCGTGTTTTTAAATACCCAAGTACGGGAGGGTGCCTAGGTGCCCTCCAATTTTTCGGTCACTTAAAAAGGACACTAGAGCTTTTCATTCTCATTAGAATGAGCCCTCTTGCGACATTGTAGGACCATTTGGTCAATACGATGACCACTGGAAAAAATAAATAAATAAAAGAAATTAAATAAACACGCACCCGTGATCGGTCTTTCCACATTTTTCCACATTCCACATTTTTGTAGATAGGTGCTTGAAACTTTTAAAAAGAGGGTTCTCTGATACGCTGAATGCAATGGTGTGATGTTCGTTAAGATTCTGTAACTTTTAGGGTGTGTTTCCCCCTATTTTTCCAAATAAGGCAGATTTTCTCAGGCTCTTAACTTTTGATTAGTAAGACTAAATTTGATGAAACTTATATATCTAAAATCAACATAAAAATCCAATCCTTTTAATGTATCTTTTAGTATCAAAATTCCGTCTTTTAGAGTTTCGTTTACTATTGAGCAGGGTCGCTCCTTACTGCAGTTCGTTACCACGAATTGTTTCAAAAAGAAACTTCATATTTTGTAAATATAGGTTTTAGTGTTTTCATTCACGTTGAATCTCATTTCATAAATTTCGTTAAAATTTTGCCATTCTTGCAAAAAATCCTACTTAGAGAATGATGTATTTTTTTTTTTTTTGCTAATAGCTTTTGATGGGCTACTTTAAAATTTCTAAATTTACATTTTAAGAATCAAAACAAATAATTTCTTTTTTGTTGTATTACAACGCCAAGCCCTTTAGAACTGCCATCACAACTGTATTTGGTCTCTAACTGAAACTTGTCAAAGTTTCTGATATGACCGTACCATTTCCAAAAAAATTAGCCTGAAGTTTCTTAAGCAGTTATTTCTTTGTGCGGCTTTTGATTGGTTGGTTGGTCGGCTTTGATAAAATTAAAATAATGTTTTTGGTTAAGCTTCTCATGTTATACAATGCTAGATCATCATACTTTCAAAATAAATTGTTCTCAGCAAAGTGCCCATTGCCAGCTAACAGAATTGTGGCTTTGGTATAACGTTTTCAATATAATTGAGGTAGTAAATTGGCATTGTGACAGTAAGGAACTAGACTTTCTATAAGAGAACAGTGAAATTGCTTTAATGCGTTTCTTCTATTTTAGTGTAAAATGGCAGGATCACAAGCTGGCTCGGAACTGCAAGGTCTTTCCAAACACTTTAACGCTGTCACTTTGAGAGGTCGAGCCAACGTAAGTCTACTTTTAGCAAAATATCAGAATCAGTTATATTTTTGTATATTATTAACAGAAGTAATAACAAATGTGTGCTTTAACGAGACGGGAAGAGCGAATCTTACTCAGTGTGATTGAGTTAGAGCATAGATCCTGCAATGTTCGTCTCCCTTGTTAGTTTCAGCTTAAAAAGAGCGTCTATCTCAACTCGTGTCATCTCATTTGCAATTCAAGTGAAGTTAAGTACGCATATAACCACATTTGCAATTTTCTTGATGTCTTCAGAGTATATGTGCGTTATTTTCTGTCGTGAAAAGCTTTTTTGTGATGCTTAAAGATGATGGAGAACTAAGAATATGCTGGTATTCTTATCAGAATATGCTTCATTAGTAGGGGACAGTGAGGCTAGATGAGACAGTTTTCACAAGCTTAGCTCGGCATTGTTTTACTATGAAAAAACATATTCTTGAAGCCTATACATTATATTACAAAAACATATATATTTTTTTTTATTTTGGTAAAAGCTAAGCAATAAACATAAAGGCTTTTTTACTGTCTAATTCAGATTATCACCCTACCCCACATCAGTGCAAGTTGATACTGTGGTAAGAACAATTGATATTTTGAAAGAAATAGGCAGGTATAAATAAAGATGTAGACGTTTTTATGGAGTACAATTCAAACTGAGTATAGAAAAGTTAATTTCAAAGATAACTCAATATTAATCACCTAAACGTTCTTTTATTAAATATTAATCTGAATCCCTTGGTTGTCTCCTGAGGCGAAAATAATTTCAATGATTTGAAGAATAAGAAAAATACCTATGATTAGTAGGCTAGGTGGCAGATTTGTTGTGGTTGACCATGTCTAAAGGAAAAATGCTTGGACTGATTGAAAGGAAACACCGAAGAAAATTCTGAAAACACTATAAAAATCTTAAAATGCTTATAGCTTTCCTAAAAGTGAATCACTGTACCACCACCTCCAATGTAAATATAGCACATAGTCTAGGTCAACTTAAATGTTTCATGCAATTTGGTGCATGTTTATCTTTTTTCTAAACATATTTAACAGCATAGAAGTATTGTTGATAAAATAAAAAATAGGAAAATGCATGAGAAACATGCGAAAATTTAAGATTTTTCTTATTTCTAAGAGAGTTTGGTTAGGAGTAGTTCCCTTTTCTTGGTCTTTGACTGTCTCTCAGGTCACTTCTTTACTTTTACACAATGCATTTGTACCCGTCAGCACGAACACAAAATATGCCCATAATGTTCTCAGAAAAGATCAGGCCAAAACTCTTTATTTAGCCAAGTGTAGAGGACTTGGAATGGACTTCCATCTGAAACAGTTGCGACGATCATGGTCCATTCTTTGAAAAGTAGTTTAGCCTCTACAGATTTCATCTTACGTCTTGTCAAAATCCCTTTTGAAAATATTTTTTGTTTTTTGTATTAGTCGTTTTGTGATCAGTATGTTTTCATACAGTATTATTTTTCATAGATTTGTATGTGTGCATAGTCATATTTTTTTTTATGTAATGTTTAGTGTGACAAGCTTGATAAAGCTTGCCGTACTTTGGTATTAATAAATAAATAATATACCAACTCCTAAAAATTTGGCAGAAATAGGTAGGCTATATTTATTTTAGAAAAGAAGTATTTTCACAAGATTACTGAAAAATTTTATAGGATATCAGCATGATATCCAGGACATAGCTCCCAAGAATGTAACATAATTTGGGGGTGGGGGTTCCTCTAATGTTCTCAGCTAGGCCTAGTTGCGGGAAAAAAGTTGGGTTTGCAAAATAGTGGTGCAAAGCACAGCCCGGCCGGGCTCACCGACGAACACGTTGACCGTACCCTCGTTGCTGTTGGCGGCGACGATGTCCTGGATCGCATCACCGTTCAGGTCTGCCGCCACGGCAAAGCGCGTCCCCGCGGCAGCCGGCAGCCCCACGGTGGAGGTGAAGCCGAACGTGCCGTCGCCGTTGCCAAACAGCACCGTCACGCTGTCGTCTCCCTGGTTCGCAGTCAGGACGTCGAGGATGCCGTCGCCATCCATGTCCTCGAGAGCCACGGACCGGGGGCCGACACCGACGACAGCACCGCTGGTTGCGAAAGCTCCGCCGCCGAGGTTCAACAGCACTTCGACGGAGTTCAACGTCGAGTCAGCCACCACGAGGTCATCCAACCCGTCGCCGTCCATGTCACCCGTGGCGACCGCTGCGGGTGTCGGACTGACGGGGACCGGCGCCTGTGGGGCGAAGGTGCCGTCGCCGTTGCCGAACAGCAGCGAGATGTCGCCACCGAACTGGTTGGAAACCGCGAGGTCGGGCACGCCATCGCCGTTCAGGTTGCCGATCGCAACCGTGGTGGGGAAGGTGCCGACCGGAAACGCGAGCGACGGAGCGAAGAAGCCACCACCGGTCGCCAACAAGACCGACACGTCTTCGGTGAGCTCGTTCGTCGCGACCAAGTCGGGCAGCCCGTCGCCGTTCAGATCCCCGGCCGCGACAAAGCTCGGGTTAAACCTGACCTGGTTGGATAGACCCGGCGCAAAGGTCCCATCACCGTTGCCGAGGAGCACCGACACGCCGCCGTTGTTGGCCGTGGCGAGATCCATCGTGCCATTGCCGTCGAAGTCAGCAGCAGCGATGTCGCTCGGGGCGATACCTACCAAGTGGAACGAGGGCGCCTGGAAGGTTCCGATCCCGTCGCCCAGAAGCACGGTCACGGTGTTGGCAGCCGTGTCGGCCGTCGCCACGTCGAGCCGACCGTCACCATCGAAGTCGGCGATCACGACACAGGTCGACGTGGCGGCCGGCGAGACAAAGCGCCAGAATCATACCCCTAAGTAAGTCACACTTAAGAAGAACAATCATTTGTTTTATCGTTAAATAAAACTCTTCTCAGATATTTCGTTCGCTCGCTCCTCCCCAGATGGCCGAGTCGGGGAAGAGACTATTTCTAATTTAATCTGGTCTAGTCCCTGATACGCCTGCCAACTTTCATCGTCCTAGCTTATCTGGAAGTGCTGAAACTAGCAAAAACGGGACCGACAGTGCGGCAGACAGACAAAAATTTCGATCGCTATATGTCATTTGGTAAATACCAAGTCCCATAAAAAGAGAAAGAAGCGTGGGTGAAAACTAGCCAATCAGAAGCTTCGCAAATTAAACAGGCGTGGTATTCCCTTGAAGGTGGGTTGTCTTGCGGAATCCACAGATTGTTAATGTTTAAATTTGTACGGTGAAATTCAACTGCTGAAGACACCCTTTAATTTTCCAAAGACGTGATACAGTTTGCACGTTCATGCCGATCAGCGGCAGTTCTTGTCATAATAAAATGTAAGGTACTAAACATGTAAAAATCACAGCCGTAGCCATCGTCCTACAATTTTTTACGTTGATTCGAAATATCACCGAGTCAAACTAAAACCTAAGATATTGAAATATCCAACTATCTGTAAAAAGAAAAAAAATCCAAGTTCAAATTTTAAAAACAAACAAAAGCTTTGAGCAAATTGGGATGAAAGAGGAACAGTATGTGCAGCTGTGTTAACCACGTACAACTTGGTACTGTGATGATTTATCAGTAGGCTAGGGGTTTTAACGTTTTCATAGAAATTATGAACTTTCTAAATCTTTAATGCATGCACTCTATAATGATACTTTCTTGAATCTAGTGGTATAAGTCAACTATCCTTATCCAAGGTAAAATTCATACTTTTACCCACCAGTAGCTGTATAATTCCTCATTATTTGTATTGGAGAATTGGCCAGTTTAGTTGCTGAAAGATGTATACTGCATACTGCTATCCCTGCAACTTCTTGATGTAATCACATTATTTTAGGCTGCTTCAAAGAGAAATTAATTCCTCCCCCCCCCCCCTCCCTAAAAAACAACAATTTATCCTTCTGTTTTATTTATTTGAAAATTAGCAAAACTTTTCATGCCCAGGACCCGCATACACTTGAATTTCATGGTTACAGCCCTAGCTTTACAATAATAGAAAACCGTGGCCCGTAGTAGCCAAAATCTTAAAAATACGTAAAAAAAACACAATGTCTAATAAGAAAAATTTGCCGTTAAAGCTGATTCTTCAATTGCAGCTATTTTTTAGGTTCGAGTGGATAGCGAAATTTTACTGAGGGAAAAAATTTATGGTCTCATTTTTTCTGGTTTATTTTTCCAGTGCCAATAGGTCACTAGAACATCTTAGGGAGCTGTTTAAAGTCATTTGAAAGCTAATTTTATCATTTGATGTGTGGTGTCATCTCTGCGGTTTTTCATGCTGCTTTTTCCGCTGTTTTCAAAGTGACAACTATTTTTGATGTTTCATGCTGTTTCTGCGGCTATCAAAGTGACATCATCTCTTTCTGCAATTTTACGGAACCTCATTGAATATACTTAAAGCCTAAATTAAGGTTTAAGAAGGTGTTAACTGATGGTTTGAAACTGACAATAGTATCTATAATTTTGTTATCGTATTGATTTTTCTCTTTTAACGTTGATATTTATTCTATTTTCACATTAGCAAATGAAAACGTCCCATTCAAAATGAATAAATATGAAGCTCATTAGACAAATGAGACAGTAGAGAGATTTTCGAAATAGCGTTTTACATTATTATGATTGTTATTATGATGAAATATCGCCATTTTATACTGAATAAAATTAAATGATGATACAACTGAAAACCAAAAACAAGTTCAAAATCTACCGTTGGAATTTTTGGACTTCAGTGTTGTGCTTAAAACAAACACTAGCATACCTTAGCCATAATTTTTAAAGGAAATATACTTTAATTTTCTTGAATGAGACGTAATCTGGTTATATTCTTCTCTCTTGAACTGAAGAAACCATGCCACATGCACGACTATCAATGAGCACACGTAGATAAAAAAAACCCATGACATCTCTAGAGAGTCAAAATCTATGGTATTGCAAATCCCCAGAGGCGTAATAAGCAATAAACAGCATGTTCGTTGCTTTAACTCTGATTAGAATTTAATTCTAATCTGCATTATATAATGTTAAAAACGTAAAAAGGAAAAACACCCCTAATTACAGTGGCAGGGATAGCATTAAAAGGTCAAGATGACCTTAATTCCATAATGGTCCCCTTAGAGGTGCTGGTACAACGAAAAACGTAACAAATAATATACAAAACTGTAGTTTGTTTTGGGTATAAAACATGGTTTATAAGACCATACCATGATCGGGAGAGATGATGACAAGTCTTAATAGAAGACATATATGTCATCTTCCTCTTTTTGTACGTTTTGGAAAAAGTTCTCTTTGATCTTATGTTTGAATGTGTTGATATTGTTTGTTGATTTAATCTCTGATGAAAGACTATTCCATGTTTTGGGCCCTAGATAAGATAGACATTTTTGTCAAGCAGTAGTTTTGCGAAATGGAATATCCAATTTGAACTTGAACCTTCGTGTTGTTGGGCCCTGGTTGACTGGACGGAATATCTCAGCACTGTATGCTGTGCAATTCCTTTGACAAACTTCATTATGTTGACACAGACACATTGATCTATCCCGTTCTTTGTGAGAAGATGAGGGTATTTATATATACCGCTGACCAAAGCGCTCCGCAACAAAAATATAGTGATGGGCTATCAACCAAATTATGTCACGTACAATTTTTGTCTATCGCCCAATGGATATTCAAGAAATAAACAGAGATGGAAAGCAGAAGTCAGTTTCAACGAAAAACTTGATTTAAATAATATTTCCTACGATATTTCCAAGTTATCTATCTGTTAATATGCATTCCCTAGGAGAAACACCCGACCCAACAACGAACAACTCCCGACCAAAAAACACCCTGATCAAAAACAATGCTATAAAAGGTCTTGGGAGAGCTGAAGGCTTTTGTTCTAATAAATACATGCTAGTTTATGCGTATGGGTGAGTTCCTTAAGTATTGTTGTATGAGGATTGAATTAGGAAAGTTCTTTTAATAAGGGACGAACTGACAATTTGAAGCTTAGCCACACCTCCAAGGGAGTTAGAGGAATTTCAGCAGTAGAGAGGATTGGTCCCTCGGCGTTGGCCGGAACCAGTTGAACAAATGGGTCTGTCAAAGCAAGTGCCAGCAGACGCGGTTATACCTGCAGGCCTGTCTTTAGTTAAATTAGGTAGAAGGTGTTAAGGAATTTTATTAGAAAGACAATTGGAGCTACAGCCAGTGAAATAGTGTAGCCTTAAAGGTTTAATCTTTCTTTGTTCTTTTCCACGAAAACACTGTATAAAAAAGGATTAGAAACCCTTGTATTCTTGTCGTAAAAATGCTGATTCTTGAAGAATCTGGGTCACCTGATTATTTTTACTTGAGTTAAAATTCAAAGGACTTGGCTGCTTAGTCTATTAATTAGAGGAGTCTGTATCTTAATCCGATAGTCCACGAATTATCGTTCTCTCCGTTATTAGGTCTGCATGGCCGTTGAAAGAAGATTAGTCTATTATCTTCTTCCACTTACTAGTAGACAACAGGTGTTATGGCCCCTATAGGAGAGGGTTTATGTACTACACTGCTGCTCTTAATAGAGTGGTCCGGTTGGCTAATGAAATTAAGCCTTAAGGTGAATTTAACAGTAATGGGGGAGTAGCGAGCCCCAATGAATCAATTAAACTATAAGCACAAATTGCCCGTCACCTTTCTCCTTTTTATGTTCTTTAGCTTTAGTGATAGACTATGAGAAAGAGAGAAAGTAAGTCGTAACATAGTGAGGGGAGGGGAACCTCTCCTTGGATAAATAATGGTTAGTATCATTTATCTCTTAGTCATATTATTTTCTGTCTTGGTCGTGTCCAGCTTCAATCCAGTTTTCTCTGTGATTTGGTTAGTGATGAGTTTTCACAAAGCGTTCAAAATACGCTAATAAGGCATATTTGACATAGTCTGCATACACTAGATGCGTACATTCCATGGTGCTCAAAGCGTTCGAAATACGCTAATAAGGCATATTTGACATAGTTTGCATGCACTAGATGGGTACATTCCATGTTTCACAAAGCGTTCAAGATACGCTAATAAGGTATATTTGACATAGTTTGCATACAATAGAGGCGTACATTCCATGTTGCACAAAGCGTTCAAAATACGCTAATAAGGCATATTTGACATAGTTTGCATGCACTAGATGCGTACATTCCATGGTGCACGAATCGTTCAAAATACGCTAATAAGGCATATTTGACATAGTTTGCATACACTACACGCGTACATTCCATGGTGCACAGAGTGTTCAAAATACGCTAATAAGGCATATTTGACATAGTTTGCATACACTAGACGCGTACACTCCATGATGCACAAAGCGTTCAAAATACGCTAATAAGGCATATTTGACATAGTCTGCATACACTAGATGCGTACATTCCATGGTGCTCAAAGCGTTCGAAATACGCTAATAAGGCATATTTGACATAGTTTGCATGCACTAGATGGGTACATTCCATGTTTCACAAAGCGTTCAAGATACGCTAATAAGGTATATTTGACATAGTTTGCATACAATAGAGGCGTACATTCCATGTTGCACAAAGCGTTCAAAATACGCTAATAAGGCATATTTGACATAGTTTGCATGCACTAGATGCGTACATTCCATGGTGCACGAATCGTTCAAAATACGCTAATAAGGCATATTTGACATAGTTTGCATACACTACACGCGTACATTCCATGGTGCACAGAGCGTTCAAAATACGCTAATAAGGCATATTTGACATAGTTTGCATACACTAGACGCGTACACTCCATGATGCACAAAGCGTTCAAAATACTCTAATAAGGCATATTAGACATAGTTTGCATACACTAGATGCGAATTTTCCATCGTGCACAAAGCGTTCAAAATACGCGAAAAAATCTTAGGTAGACTACCAGTATGGCTCAACTTTGCCAGCATATCCTGGATGTTTGGGAGTTGATACCCATCATCCTCAATAATTTCATTTAAGCGTTTGCAGTCTCCACAAACGCGAATTCGTCCATCCCCCTTTCGCACATGCACCGTGGGGGAGGCCCACTCACTAAAAGAAACAGGGCGTAAAATATCACGCCTTACCAACCCCTCATACTCCAATTCGACCTTTTCACGCATGGCGTAAGGAACTGGCCTAGCCTTCTGAAATACTGGCTTGGCACCCGGCTTCAGTGTAAGACTTGCCTTAAAATCACGAATTCCAGACCCATGGGGTGAAAAGAGGTTTTCATGCTTTGACAATAAATGGTTAAGGGCACTGGGAAAATCTGACGATTGTGGTGCTAAAGAGCTAGCAGTGCTTCCTACTTTTGTCAAGTGACTGATTAGATGAATTGTCTACTCTATCAATCAAATTTGTCCAGTCTAACTTGATGTGTGCCAGGCAATCTCGGCCAAATAAAGAAGGGCGATTTCCCTTCACAACTAGTAAATCTAAATGTTGTGATGGTTGCTGATTGTACGAGACCACTACATTAATTCTACCTAGTAATGGTACGACATCCCCCATGTAACCCCTAAGTACAATATTCTCGGGAATCAACGTCGTAAAAGTAGCAAAATGTTTCTTATAGAGGTCTTCTGAAATAGTAGACCGACTTGCGCTGGTATCGAGTTCCATTTCTAAGTTAACATTAGCAATTTTCACCGTAAAATAGTACGGCCTAACCTTCTCAGTCTTCAAAGTATACAAGCCTAAAGTTTCAAAATCATTACTTACATCTGGTTCCAAGTTAAGATTTCCATGTGTCTGGTCCTGTACATGATGTACTCCAGTGCGTTTATTTACCTTTGAAAGGTCCTTTCTTGAATGAGCCTCGATTTGGCCCATGCTTGTTGTACGAGGAAGAGGCACTTTTCGATTTACACATTTTCTGGATATGGCCGCAACTCGAACAAATGCACGACATTGAACGTGATAGTCGAGTTTGCGACCGTATTAAGGCTGTTTTGCTGGCTTCTGAAGGCTGGAGTCAGACTATGATTTCACAAGCTCTTCGTATTCATGAATCGACCGTTGCTCGTCATCTCAGCGACTACGTTCTTTCTGAAAAACTTAAGCCTGAAAATGGCGGAAGCCAAAGCAAGCTTTCTGCTACTCAAACCATGCACCTAATCGAGCATTTGACTGAGAAAACCTATTCTCATACGCATCAAATTGTCACTTACGTTAAAGAGACATTTGGACTGGATTACACGGTTTCTGGTATGAATAAATGGCTTCACCACAATGGTTTTAGCTACAAGCAACCGAAAGGCGTACCACACAAGTTTGATGAAGCACAACAGCAAGCATTTATAGAGGCTTATGAAGCGTTAAAGGCAAGCTGTGGCAAGGATGAATCGATAGTCTTTATCGACGCAGTTCACCCAACACTATCAACAAAAATATCTCATGGCTGGATACGAACTGGTCAGGATAAAGTGATTGAAACAACGGGTAATCGTAGCCGATTGAACATTATTGGCGCACTGAACTTGTCGGATATTGGAGCAACCATTGTTCACAACTATGAGAGCATTAACAGTGAGTCGATTGTTCGCTTTTTCTGTGAGTTAAGAAAGAGTTATCCCTTAGCTCATAAGCTTCATATCATCTTGGATGGTGCGGGATATCACCGCAGTGACTTAGTCAAAGATGCGGCGTTTGTCCTGAATATTGAACTGCATTATCTTCCACCTTACAGTCCAAACCTCAACCCAATCGAGCGGCTATGGAAAGTAATGAATGAGAAGTCGAGGAACAACGTTTACTTCAAAAGAAAACGGGACTTCAAGGCGGCAATAGACCAATTTTTTGCAGTGACTCTTCCAGAGATCGCAGGCTCTTTGACATCTCGAATTAATGATAATTTTCAGGTTCTCAAGCCAGCATCTTCAAGTTGATTCGGTATAACATCAATTTATTGTCTTGTTACTGTTTCATCGTATCTGTCGCAGGCCAGTCTCTTCATGCGGTGACTCCGTAACAAAAGTACTGTTGTATTTGATTTGTTTTAAGTCCTTAACCAGAGGATAGGTATATCAAGCGGAAATATCGGTTTTGACTGGCTGTTATGTACTACTGCTTGCTAGCACAGTAATACTTCTTATTGTGTGACGCGGTGCAATTTATTCTCTCTCTTGCTGTAAGTAATTGCTGGAGAGCTCATGGTACCATAGGAAAATGCCATAAGTTGCATATTGATCTAAAACTAAACAGAGTGCAACTTGAATTTCCTGTCACTCCTTGAGAACACTTTGCAACGCAGGATTTTGTCGACGGCTTAAGTTATCGATCAACAGAGCTAAGGAGAAGCGTTTCCTCTACAGATGGACGTATCCACAGATTTTTTATTCTGTTCACAACGATTTGTTCAAAGATGTGTTTAAACATATTCTTGGTGGTACAAAACTTTAATATAGACGATAAAAGCGGACACATTGTGATTTCATATTTTCGATCGAAGCTTTTCGGTCGGCTCTTTTCAAGATCATTCGCCAACATACTTACAACAATAGAGGAGAAATTTTATATATTACAGCAACCATTAACGAAAGAGAAAGATGATGATCTTAAAGCAAGATTATCGGATGTGACCCACGCATATTGTGGATCGGATATAAACACTGGTCGCTTCCAATTAGTATCTGAACACTACAGGGCTCTTAAAGCCTTAAGGAATAATTCGGATATACTGATCTGTAAACCCGATAAAGGTTCAGGCACCGTTACTTTGGACAGAGCCGATTATATCTCGAAGATGGAGGAGCTGCTAAAAGATCAGTCTAAATTCGAAAGAATTGGTAATGTTGAACATCATGACAAAACATCGACATTGGAGCACAAGTTACAGAGCAAATTATTGACTTTGAAGAAATCGAAACAGATATCCGACGAGGTCTACAACAAAATCAGGCCATCGTGAGGGCTTTGATATAGTTTAATTTTTACTTCATATTTTGCGAAAAGTTTCCGGTGTGATTCTCATTGCACTTTGCGAAAGATAAAGTTAAAGGAACTGAAGTTAAAACTGCTGTAATGTAGTCTAGTCCCCTTTTAAGAAAGCTGATTGCTGATCGTGAGACCTTTGATGTAGTTTAGTTTTTACATAATATTATGCGGAAAGTTTCCGGTGTGATTCTCATTGCACTTTGCTAAAGATAAAGTTAAAGGAACTGAAGTTAGAACTGCTGTAATGT
>JAAAKM020073195.1:152179869-152202038 GCA_010016025.2 Alatinidae sp. Z8VKAUB7J3
GTGAGGGCTTTGATATAGTTTAATTTTTACTTCATATTTTGCGAAAAGTTTCCGGTGTGATTCTCATTGCACTTTGCTAAAGATAAAGTTAAAGGAACTGAAGTTAGAACTGCTGTAATGTAGTCTAGTCCCCCTTTAAGAAAGCCGATTCATGATTGTGAGGGCTTTGATATAGTTTAATTTTTACTTCATATTTTGCGAAAAGTTTCCGGTGTGATTCTCATTGCACTTTGCGAAAGATAAAGTTAAAGGAACTGAAGTTAAAACTGCTGTAATGTAGTCTAGTCCCCTTTTAAGAAAGCTGATTCATGATTGTGAAGGATATGATATAGTTTAGTTTTTACATGATATTTTGCGGAAAGTTTCTTGTGTTTTTCTCATTGGACTGTCCTTTGAATTAGCGAAGTTTGTTGAAGATTGATCTGCGCTTGTGTTTTAAAACTTGAAGATACTATTTAGCAGGCAAGTCATTTTCGTCAAAAAGCTTTTCGCCGATTCTTACAGTTGATTTACATCGGTAACGATTACAATAATTAGCATTTACTTATACGGGAATGACAAATATGCGGACGTAGACGTAAACATACAACGAAAGGGTAAAAGCGCGCTAAAACATCGACAACTTAAAAACATTACTAGCTCCTTCGCTGCATGCCTTTCACATCAAGTTCAATATTTACTATTCTACGTAAAATTCATGAATGGATTTTGCACTGACGGCAATTCTATTAAAATCATTCGCAGTTTACCACTGCATATTTCTCGAAGACAACCTCGATCATAAATTGGCATAAATTGTAACTACAAGTCTTCATTTTAGCATAGGTATCTTTGTACAAGATATATGCAAGAAATTCTACTAGCACGGTCTTCTCTCCTCTTGAGGTAAGTGGATATGGCTACGACAAATGAAGCCCATTTTACCTTTATTCACGTTTCTTCTAATTTCGTCTTCACTGAGCACTCGACTAATTAAGGACTCTATCGAGTTATCTCCATACTCAACTGGTCGGTGTATTCCAAGACAGGAAAGGTCCATCAAGGCAAGCACTCATGGGGTAATTTATACGCAGCAGCCTGTAAGGTTGTAGATATTTACTTCTCATTCTGCTCGCTGTCATAGCTTGTTCGATGAATACGACACGACCTGCTACGTGTAATTCGCGTCCACGTTTTCCCTCTATCTTCTTGGGTCTCCGGGAAGAGAAGGGATGGTACTTCATCGGGCGATCGCAGCCGCCTTCCAGTACGATCTGGAGACAACGCCCTTCTCAGTAAGGGCGATCCTAATTTCGGTTTTGGCGGTGAGCATGATGCCGTTGGCGATAAATGGGTAGAACCACTCTTCGAATTTAACGGAGATACACTCCGAGCAGTGTTCTGGCCCGGACTTGACGCTGGTGATGGCGTTCTCGCTAATGGTGAGACTGGAATAGCCGACATTGACTTGCGGCGGGGTGACCTTACAACGTGTGACAGTTTGGGCAAGATCCCATGCAGTGCAGCTAAAAAAGAGGAGTATATTGTTAAGAATTTTTATGTTAATTTATGGGAAGATTTAGCTGAAATAAATAGCAGTACCACAAACTCGCAACAGAAAACAAACAAAACAACAGAAGAAATATTTGAACATGCAATATAAGTCTGATAACAGCTTAAGATCGGGTGATGCTCTCTTGTTCCAGAATACTCTCGAGTCTTACCACACCAGGCATCTTTTAACCAGTTGCTAGTTGATTGATATGTCTTGTTACCATGGAAACTCTCTGATAATCTGATATTAATCCAGCTCTAAACTCGGTAAGTCGAGGAGGATACGCGTTTCATTAAATATCGCCAATCAGATGTTTAACTTCACATCATCAGGGATATCAAAGCTTTCTGAGCAGGCTTTGCTTGACAGGATCTTTTGGGAAGGATCAAATTCAGGAAAGTACAAGTAAAACCAATAGACAGAAATTAGCTTTCTGCAAATATTTTAAGGGCCCTTCAGTTAAGTATCAGAGTAATCTATTACAAATTGTGCATTAACATCTTGAAATCAGCTAATCGTATTTTTTCAGTCTCACAATGATTCATAGATTCAGTGAGTGACCAAGTAGATACTATTAATCATTTTTAGGGTTATCATTGCTTGGGAATTTGTAATGTGTTTAGGAAAGATGAGTAGGGCAAACTTAGACAAAGATGACGCGGGAAAATTTGGTGTAGTCCAAGACGATACTGTTTTTTGTGACTTTATCCAGTTGAAATTTGATGCCTCAAATCCTCATTATACGGTAATTTTGTTGATCAAGAGTCGCATCTTTTATCTCTCTGGAGACTAGGCACATTGCCTCTTGTTTTTAAATGGCGTCTGTTATTGGTTGAAACCTGCTACCCGAGCTGCAGCGAAATAAGTTCGATAAAGGACCACTATTACTCAAAATGGATACTATGCCTGCTCTTGAAATACGTTTTAGAGTGTTTATTGTCAAAATAAGGCACATTAAATATAGCATACAATGTGGAGGGGCAGGGTAAAAAATTTGAAAAAAACGAAACCTTCAGTAAATCAGAAAGAGTCATGTTTGACACATGGAATAGGCGTTAGTTATGGTTACCCCTTTTACCTTATCTTTTCAACCTCTGTGGAAGGCAAAATAGTTTCACTTGTGGGGTTGTATGGTACAACACTCAATGCATTGAATGGCGTCAAATTTAATATCTCGTACTACATTGAAAGAAATTGTTATTTATTGGATTTATATTGGAAACTTGTTAATTTCAGAGTAGGTTTTCGGGAGTTTGTTCATGTAATTCAGAGACTAGTATCATAAATCCAATTTTAATGTATCATTAATACACGGGGCAGTCTGAGCGTCTGTTACCTGGTTATTCATCAATGATGGGGTCATTATTTTTAATTTCACGATGTCTTTTACTCTCAAAGGTATCACTATTTCTCCGAGGACGCTCAAGATACTAACGGGCCAAGGCCCTACGAGGTGAGAGATGGAAAGTTTTTCTTCCGTAATTTTTCTGTAATGCTAGTAAAATGTTACAAAACCACAATTCCATCGCCCTTAATATTTTCTTATCGCGTGGTCTCCCATTTTGTTCTTCTTCGCTATCTTTCAAGCTTTGCTTTCCTTATTTGTCATAATTTTCTATCGCTTCCCGACCACTCTGACGTCATCTTTCCTTCTCGTTTGTCTATTTTGCTACCCCAAGCGCAGGCACAATTAGCTATTGTCTTCTTTATTTCTCCCACCAATACTTTGTTTTCCCTACTTACCTCCGTTTATAACTTCTGTCTTCCTCTCATTCTGCATCATCGTAGTTAGCGTCGTAGGTATTTTTCTCCCCTTCGCGCTTTATCCACTTTTCGGGTGCTGCTTTTTTTCTTTTCTCCATTTATTTTCATACATTTCCTCATACCCCGCATCTCTCGCACTTTACGTATTTGCTGTCCTCTTTCCTTCCCTCTTAAACAGGTGACATGAGCATTTTCCTGGTCTTTCGTTGTTTCCTTAGCTTCTCAGCCCTTTTCCTCCTCGATGGACCAAGCAACACACCGATGGATAGTGCCTCACAACACTATATTGTAAAGAGCTTTATTCTCGCCCTATCGAAGGCTTTCCCCTCAAACTTCTGTACCTTAACTTTTGCTTTGTACGTCAAGAGTACTAGTCTTTCTCTCCTCCAGACAACCAGCTTTCCAAAGTCAACGTGCCGTACTTGGCTGTATCCTACCCCTGTATTAGACTTTCTCCAACTGATGCATGAAGCTTTTAATATTTTTTGATGTTGTTTCTTCCAAGGCAAGCTTGATTATGGTCAGATTCATTTTCTACCAACGGTGCTCGTCAAACTAATGGACGGAGAAGAAAGTCCCGACTTGTATTACAATGTCGAACCATTTGTTTCAGCGCAATTTATCAAAGTTACGAACAATGACACCTATCTGAACGAGGAGGCTCCTGGTACTACGTTGATGTTGGCATATTCTCACTATACCTACCATTTAACCAAAGGAGATCATCTTGTAGTGGACATTCAGGGTATGATACGTTTTGCTTCAGATTTTTACTAACAAGTCAAGCAGAAAAAGAGCCATATTTTATCCTAGCGTGGTTAGGGGTGCGGTGGAATGGGTTGATTAGGCCTCTAATAATCAATCACGAAATGCTTAGCTTTTGCAGCATTTAACACACGGCTTTGCATTCTGGTGAAGCCCTAGACTTCATTACAGGTGGAACGAATTTTGCGCCAGTAATAGATTCGAACCTCCTGAGAAATTTCTGCATACGCAGAAATACGCCCCCTGAAACATACGATTTCGAAGGAGCTATGTTGACTCTTAAAATATTAGTGTGAGAACTATTAAAGTTTACTAAAAATATCTCGTCAATCTGCCTTTCTCTCCTCATGTAACACCTTTGAAAACATGAGTTAATTCCTGTTAGGTCGTTTTAGCTCGTTTGGGATCCTTTTAGGTCGTCTACGTCGTTATCATGTGTAGTTCGTACGTTCTGATGTTACAGTGAACAGGAGTCTATTTTTTGTTACTGCAAATCAGAATGAATTTTCATGTCTTACATACAACAATCAAGAGTACGCCATATAGGTAAATTGTAACTATGATCTAAAGATAGAACAAGACCCATTGTAGAACCCAGTCTGCCAACTGATCAAGGAACAGACTGGAAACAGCTGATTCGAAAGGATTTAATTCTTTGTATGTAACTGTTAGTTGGCAGCAACTACTCGATTATTAGAGTACACTATGACCTGCCCCTATCGACACTGATATTGAAGTGTATTTTATCTGATTTTGCAAAGCCTTGTAAAGTTCTGCGTAGGTCTATAGAAGAATCAGTGATGGGTTAGTGAGAATATACATTCCACTTAGGTTTGTGTTTTATTCTAGAATATATATTTGCAACGTATTTCAGGAGTTTTCAAGAGATATATTGATTCTGGCAGGTATTTTAACGGTGTCTAGTTCTGACTTGGTCGTATTTCTAGCACGTCTGTCACTACTCGAGCAGGATATCAGATGCCCCACTGTGAAGTGAAATTATCCCTTTAAAAGGATGAATACTGATTAGGAAGTATTGTGTATGTTTTTATTAAAGCAATTCTACTTTTTTTGTTCTACGTGAAGTTGAATACGATGGTCAGTAAGTTCAAAGATGTTAAACGTAGTTTGATTTTATCGTAAGTAACCTTAGGGTTGCTTACCACTTGGTAAGAAATCGACCGAAAGTTTTAATATATTTCCTAGCTTTCCTTGTAAAACGGATGATAATTGGTTATCTTATTACTTAAACGAACGTGGTATAAGTTTTTTTCTATGTCCCTTCCACTAAACATTGGCCTGTTTTGAACGGGAAAATTTATTTTGTTTGGCAGTATAATTCTTCAGAATATCGATTAGCTGGCTTATGAGAGCTTTAAAAAGAATTCACACAGAGTCTAGCAAAAAGCCACAGTGTGCAGGGGTTTGCTGTAAAATTTGCTAAATTTTTTGAAGAAAGTTAGCCTCGTGGACAGGTCGCTCGCTGCCATATACTATTATCGAGCATTGAAGTGTAACATGGGAAAAGTATAGAAGTGGTTGTATTAGGCGAGCAAGTATTAAGGTAAAAGTTATCGTACGTGAACTGCCAACAGCTCCCCTGCCAGGATCCACAATTGTATTGAGCTGGATGTCGATGTCCTCCGGTGGATGATTGGGAGCTAATGTGGCAACTAGAGAAAAAATGATGTAACATATTTCTATTTCTTTAGTTTTCTCTTCAAACTAACATTCTTTTATGAATGAAGCATTAAGAATTGTTCTTTCTGGTTGCATAGATAATGTTATTTTATTTTCTCCGTCGGTATCTTTTTTTTGTTCATCATCATCGTCAGTTTTCAACCGCAGTCGAGATAATTGAGTTTACCTTTTAGGACCAGATGACCCGGTCTCGCATAACTGTTTTCAGGTCTTTTTTGCCAACATTGGCATCTGAGTTTTTAAATACAGATGCTATGACGAGGTGGTATGAATTTGTTTGGTGGTATTTGAAAGTGACATAAGGATGATTAAAGCGATGTTTTTAAACAACTATGACGGCTATCTCTTGTAATTTGGCTTTAGTTGTAAATTCTTACAGGCGTTCAAGGAGGTCAAGTTTCATTTTATTGAGTGTGCTGATAATTGTGGTCTTGTACAGTTCACGACATGTTTGAGTTGGGAACTAGCTCTTTTGGCCCCAAAACTGCCCACCTAGAAAGGTTTAGGCAAGCCCCCTCTGTGTACGCACCAGACAATGCATCGTGATCAGAGACAAGGCCCAAAGGGAGGGGCTTGACCCACGTCAACAGGTGTGCCATAGAGAGTGGATTCTTGAGGAAGAGGGACCCTGGTACAACTAACTTTATACTCCAAAATCTTTTCAAATAGCTGTTAATGTGTGCGCGCACCACAACTACACACATTGGAAGGCATTGTACAACCAAGTAGATATTTCCCGATTTATTAGTGGATGGCATTGTACAGAAGATATTTCCTCTTTCATGGGACCAGGTTGTCCCCGCTGGATGTCAAACCAGTGTTTTAGCCTCGGATTTTGTTGATTTATTATCAGGTTTACTACCTAGACAGATTGCTTTCACTGCGGCTGAGGAGTCCCGTATACCCCCACTGAAACAGGTTGCTGTTTACGCAACAGAAAAGCGTTATGCTGCTTGAGGTGAATGCTTATTAGTTCTACATCAATCAGCTAACCATACAGGACTGGAGAGTACTAAAAGAGCTAGAGTTGTTTACACAGGAGCTCTGAAACATACGGTCCAGCTCAGCCAACACAACATATAAAGAATCTTTTAATTTCTAACTCTTGATATCCATTGCATTATTTCCTAACTGTAATTTGTTGTAAGGGAAACATGATATACGTGAGGGTCTCCGTTATTCTTATCATGCTCGACTTCTCTTTTAAAGTCATTTGTAATTTTGTTTACCATTAGGGTTTGCTGGATATGGGCAGAATGCAGCACTGAGCTACGGCTGGGGAAAACGAGGATTTCTAGAACGAGAAATCAGTGAACTCACGAAACCAAAGGTTGCAGTAGCAAAGGGCCCTGCACCTGGCTTTAGGTGCAATTGTGCTAATCTTGTAGCGAAAGGCCAGCCAATGTGCGCCAAGCCTATGCGCCCTTATGTCCTTGTGTGCAAGCTAACAGCTCCAGTGAAAGAGATTCAAGCAAACGGACTGACTGTCGATGCCTGCCCTTGTCAGTTAGTGAAAATGAAGTATTAAGCTTCCGTGACATCTGCTTAGAATGTGAGTGTGGGGTCGAAGTAAGACCAATAACTTCTTTTCTACCTGCACCGGTATGGAAGTCTTTCTAACTGTTCATGAAGAAATGTCGGGATTGCGAAAGCTAGCCATGAAGGAGAAACGGCAAAGTTTAACTTGGTTTGAAATAAACGAAGTCATAGAAGATGAACACAAGGGAAGCGTTAATTAATTTTCAACATTTATACATAATTTTAAAAACTAAAAATCAGAGCAGGATCGTTATTGTAAGCGTATGAAAACATGCACTTGTGGAATTATTATTCACAGAAAGGTGGGTGGGAGATACTTAGAAAGGCAGAGAAGAAACATGTTTTATGGATTTAATTTATTTGAAGGTACTCAAGGGACTATAATTCACTTCCTTTGCAGACGACGGAACGTCTGGCTGAAATGCCATCATTCGCTGTTCGTAATTATTCTCCTATCGTATCGCAGTCTCTCCACAAAGACCCCCGATGAGCAGTAGGCCCGACATTGCAACTACCCTAAATAAATAAAAAAACCACCGAACAGGATAACTAATGAAAAAAGGGCAGCTGGGGCGTCCAAGGGCGCCCCTAAAAGCCATGAGGCAGGCGCAACCACCCAGTAGGACCGCCTCTCGCGAATTGTGGAAAGCACCTGTCATCAATGAGAACAGATACTGGGATATCTTTGAAACCTCATCACTTAATCTATCCCAATTTTTAATTACAGATACTACATACATTCCTTGCCAAAAGGCAGAGAACCGTATCGTATTGCCCATCTTCAACGTTGTTTTTTAACTTTGAAATGCTCAGTTGTTGTGTTATATCCCATTTAATTTATAAGTCGTTGGAATGTAAAGGCTGTTCTTCATCAATAGACATTTGACCTCCCTTTTCTAAAATGACACTACACAATCTTGGTTGTAGTCAACCGTGCATCCGCTTATTGCAAAGCACGCTTCGACGAGCTGCAAAAGTTGCGCTAGTGAAACTAAGAATACACAAATACCAGAATTGTTACCTGCAAACATTATAGACAACTGGAAATCGCAAACATCTTATGATCCTTGGAAACCAAGATGCCAAAACCTCAGATGCAAAGAAGCAAGTCTGTGGCGGAGAGGTAAGTTTTTGCATTAGATTGGTAAGCAACAGGTAGCATGCTGTAGTTTATTGCCACAACTTCTTATAGTTTGTTTGTGGTACAAAATAAGAATAGCGAAAACGCCACTAAGCAATGTGACTCAGCCATAGGGCAGCACTTGCTTGAGAACCCAGACTGTGCCAAAGTGTACACGGACAATTGCTTCCGTATCATAGGATAGGCCAGGTCTGCATTTCATTTGGCCGTTCTGGAGTCAGTCCACATAAAAGCAAGAAAACCTTTACTATGCAGACAACATATTTTGTTGGGCAACATTTCCTTTCCCGTATTTTCTAGGATTTGCATCTCTTATTATTCCTAAAGAATTGGCACATGTTCTTTTACTAGCGGGCGTAAGAACTTTCGTACATATTTTGTTGGGCAACATTTCCTTTTCCGTATTTTCTAGGATTTGCATCTCTTATTATTCCTAAGAAATTGGCACATGTTCTTTTACTAGCGGGCGTAAGAACTTTCGTACATATTTTGTTGGGCAACATTTCCTTTCCCGTATTTTCTAGGATTTTCGTCTCTTACTACTCCTAAGAAATTAGTACATGTTCTTTTACTACAAGGGGTAAGAACTTTCACACATATTTTTATTCTGCCTGGCAACATTTCCTTTCCAATACTTTCTACGATTTGCTAAGCCTATGCAAGTATCATTAAAAACTGAGGACTACCTCCTGTTGCCATCTAGTTACAAAAACAGGCATGACATTATAGATTTACCTTGGATACTTATCATCAGAGCTCTATTACGTGCACGATTATAATAAGATCGCGAAAATACAGTTCCTACATTACTCTTTATAACAAACAGTTAAACTAAAGCTAGGCCCTTTTCCAAGGTAGCATTGATTGTAGGGTAACTCAAAGCCTTACGACGACTGAAATTATGGTAGAAACATCTTTGTTTCGACCGCTTAAATGCAAATGATTTGAATAGTAACGTTTAGGAAAGCATATCAGAAACAGCAAATAATTTTGCCCAAAGCGGCTTTTTAGAGTCCAATCTAAATATCAGACAAACTTTTCTCATAATCATCAGTGGAATAGCAGAAGAGATTAAGCAGCTGAAACTTTCAGTTCTGTTATTGCTTTATTAACAGTTAGCCAGCACCGAAACTTTTACTCCTTCAAATAGTTTCCTATGCCTCGCATCTCCTTAACCGCTCTTTCATCACCACTTCCTAGCATAATTTGGTCCACAAATAACATGTCACTCATAATTAAATTGTATTGATCAATTGGACTAGTATCTAGGAAAGCCATCTACCTCCAAACCTTTTTGACAGACTGACGCCCAATGGCGAGCAGCAATACTCGTGTTATAATTTTGTGTGTCCGCTTGATATGGATGAAGGAAAATGATAACCAACCATACGATATGCATCATCATGAGCAAAATATATTAACTAACGATGCAAAAGCTATTAATGCGTCGTACTCAGTTTTGTTATTAATGCGCGGAGTTGATGTTTAGTCCCTACACAAGTCCGTGTCATAAGAGATCTGCTATTGTCGCCCAACTACCACAAGCATTTTAATTGAATCCGAGTTACATGATAGATATGCCAAAAAAATTGTTGTCTACCATCTGGTTGTTATTGGAAGGCCAAATGAGTTCAAGCAGTCGTAACTCTATGGAAAAGGACTTACCAAGAATGAAACAAAAGCAACTGATCGGCTACTTCTTGCTATTTTGCGATCATTAAAGAAACACACCGCTTTTCTTTCTACTATATAACTATTTTACTTGGTCATGATTTATTGATGAGAATATCGGATCGGTTAATGCAATTCAAATGATGAAAACAGCACTTTGGTAGTGTGTAGCTCCCTTGGCGTAGCATTTAATGGAATTTACATCCAGCATAAATAGCTGTAGGCTATTGCATTTTTAAGTCTGTATAATACTACTTGATGGATATCTACCCTTGGGTGCCTTATAGACGGGGGGTTGGATTAAGCTGGGGATGTGTGGATAAAAACCAAAAACTTAATAAACAGGGGGTTGGACTAGACGTGGTGTGAAACATGACCAAACATGTAATAGATAAGGGGTCTTGACAACATGGGTAGAAATAAAGTCAAAAATCAATGTTTAGAATAAACTGCAGCTTTCTAAACGTAGGGTAATAAAACACAAACAATAGTCAGTTATTCAAAGTCACGGCAGTCTCCTGAATGCATTCCAAGATTTTAAAAATGTTCCCTTCATCCTTCTGCTCAATGACAGTGTTATTGCTAACATCTGTAATGCGCTTCTTCTTGAGGTCTGCAACTTCTCCGTTGGCTGACGCCTCCTTGACGTCGGAGGGCTCCTTTGAGATGTCTGGAGCTGGAGATGCCGCCACTACCCACACCGGGGAATCCTTTCTGACTTCACTCGCATTAGGCGCCGGGTTTTCTGGCACAGCTGCAGCTTCAACTGATACTCCTCCAGTTGCTTCTTGATTCAACTCAGTCGTTCCTGGTGATTTGGATGCTTTTTCTGCTACACTGGAAATTACATTTGCGGAACTATCTGCCGCAGGCTTGTTACTTTCGGCGTCCTTTGGCGTCTTATCCTCTTCTCTTCCATCAGAGCTTGCGTTCGTCATATCTATATATCAAACAGACATCTTTATTAATAAATGAAAGAATACGGGTGCCGGTTGCGGGACTGTGTGATAATTGGCAATTCTTTTGATGTGTAATATCACATTTAATGGTGTCCGTCTGGTAATGCTTGTCGGTGTATAAAGTGTCTCTTTGGCTTGCGACGGACTGGTTTCTGCTCACTTTACAACTTTGATTTATTTTACATAATAACTTACTTTTTTTATTTTGATTTTATCTACATGTTAGAACTTGCACTTAAATTCCTTCTCGCGGGGTTATGCAGTTTCTGGACGGTGATGATTCTAATTGCGTCTTATGACAGCCAAAAGGGTACTATATGTCATGGGAAAGGTTTTGTTACATAAGTTTGATCCACAGTCGGTAATTACGACCAATGTTTTAGACCAAAACTATTACCGCTGTCTGTTCTACAACTAACAACTCGGAAGAGCTAATTCTTGTTTTTCCATTTCTTTATCAGTGGTAAAGTCTCTACTTTACAAACGTTAGTAAACTGACAGCTACTATTTCTTAAAACCACCAGCTGAACGTATTTTATCTTTTAGTAAGTATTAGAAACCTACCCTTGTCGCTCCCTGAGACAGTCGGAGTGACTTCTGTAGTCTTTGTTGCGGGTTTGCTCGTTTGATCACCCTATAACAAGGAAAGATTGTTGGCTTATCGTAAAAAACCATAGTACTGAGACTGCTCTATTAAAAGTAAAAAGCGATCTCCCTGCATGAAATTTCGACGTTTTTGTATGTGTTGTTTGCAGTTAAAGGTTCTGAGAAATCCTGTACGGCGGCAAATCTGTTTAGGACAGTTGTAACGAACGCCGTTTTGATTTTAGGATCATGTGTGAGGACAGACCAGTTATAGGAGGTGGCATTGCATAATTTCTTACTGGCTCTCAGAGTCAAGGAGAGTTTTGCCGAAACCACGCAGTGATCAAAGCAGACTGATATAAACGAGTTGTAAGCTCGACAGTTTTTGGCATTGTTTCCCTATTTTTTATTAATCAAGAGGTAGTCTAATTAAGCTAGGTTCCCGTTTAGAGAAGTGTGAGTCCAGAGTTGGCCTTTTCTTCTTTGGAAAGCTGTATTTAGGCATGCGAGATCGTTTGCTTGTAAAAAGTCTTTCGTTTTTAGAGTCTTTCATTTTCAGTTATTGAGTGATTCAAAAATGTTACTTATAGTTGTTAAATCAATCAGATATATGGCATATGAGAATGGCTTTTGAACTTTGTCGAAAAATGTTTTGACCGTGGAGGAAAAGTTGAAAGTGTGTGAATTGGTGCGTCTGAAAATTCCACTGTCCAAAATCACGCACAAGTTCAACATCGGCAAGTCGACTGTCAAGGGCATGTGCAAAAGTGAGTAAAAACTGAGTCTTTTCAATTATCAAAACAGGAGATGGGAATGTCAAAGGCAACCAAGTCTTAGAAAAAGAGCATGTTTGATCAGCTCGATAACGCATTATGCATCTGGTTTCAGCTACAACGAGAGAAAGGTTTTCCAATTACTGGTCCAATATTTCTCGATAAAGCTTGTGAATTTCATACTCTACTCTATTCGAACAGTTACCGAGAACGTAATGCCAGTTTTGGTTATCAATGGCAATTTTGCAAGAGCTTTGGCATCAAAAGTCTGTCGATCGCAGACGAAAAGTTGAGCAGTGACCACATTATTGATAATAGCCGTGGACTCTATTGTATCTAAATTCGTAGAGGGGAGTAGAAGCTTTTTGAGAGACACTGATCACGACAAGTCGTTCGGAAAACTAGCCAACCAAGTAGTCCTTGATGTTTTCCTTGGGTAGTGTGAGGGAAATGGTTTCATCAGAGCATTTGTTTCCCAATGCAATTTCAATTTTTTTTGTGTAACAGTAATTATTCTACCTTCGTATATCATTTTATTATATCAGTTTACCTAGTTTTTAGTCCTGTTGCCCATTAAACTAAAGAAGAAGATCATTCGTGATACAAAATCCAAATGTACCTCGAAATAAGCGAGTCTTGTAGGCTAAATAGCTTTCTTCGTGTGACTACTCATCAGGCCTCAGAAAAAATAGGACATTGGCCAGAACTTTGCCGCCGAAAAGAATTTGTTTCGTTCAAGTAATGTTTTCATCTACATCCTTATTTAGTAAGTAACAATCAGCGTTTAAATTTTCTTAATTTGTAAGTTTTGATCCATTTCGTTGTTGCTGATTGTATTTATATGACGTCAGTCGGGTTCTGATGAGTAGTCGTACGAAAAATTCTTAAAAATCTACGACATAAGTCGTTAATTTCGAGGTATAAAAAGTAAAGACAGTCCCATACTTTATTCAGAGCGTAGGGGATGTGATATGGTAGAGAATCACATGTCCTTAACAAGGGCGTTGCAAAGTAGGGTGGCCAGTTCCTTTCCTCGCCTCCTTTTATCCTTCCCCAGCAAATGCCAAATACCCATTTTCCAGCTGGATTCGCAGTACGAGTTTTCAGGCTGACCGCAGAGCATAGGCTCGAACCATCAGCCTTCAGCGTGCTAGACCAGCTCTCTACCTACTGAGTTAACTCGCCTCCCTTATTAATTGTATCTTTTTTATGTCTCTCTTCAGAAATACGTCGATTGGATACCGAATAAACATTATTCCGGCGTTTATGGATTAATGAAGTTGACCCTGACTAATGCATTGCCAGAGTCACTTGATAGAGGAATAATCCGATACCGTTAGCAAGACAAGCACTTTTCTCCAGCTAGAACCGATCACCACAGCCACAGTAGTCCAAAGCCACAGTAGTCCAAAGCCAAGACGTGTGTGAGCAAGTGAATAAACGAACTATCTTGAACATTCTATATACAATAAGTTTGTACTTCGTTGTTAAATGTTAATTTTTTGAGTGTAATTTTATTTGTCTTGTTGCGTTTTAAGAAGGCGTTATTTAACAAACTCTTGTGTTGTTTGGTGTTATCAACTAGCACTAGCGCACTACCCGGGCACATATGACAAAGGCTCTACTGGTATGACGTGATGGGCCGATTTTCTAAGTGTTGCCTTGAGTAAAGCTCTGTTTCTACATCTGTAGAAGGTATATTCTTCCTGCTAGGTGTTTGTTTGGAGGTTCGCTGACATGTGCATTGGCGTACAGAGAATGTAAATTAACTTTTTCCTGAATACTTTAAAGGAAGAAACTGTCGCGGGAAGAAACTGTCGCGCAAAGTCGCGAATGCTTTGATTTTTTGTGTGTTAACTGTCGCGAACGCTGGAAAATTTAATTGTCGCTAGAATCAACTGTCGCGAATTGCTGGGTGAGTAACTTTTTTGGTCTCTTCTCTCCGCAAATGCCGAACCTTAAACAAAATCAAATAATAATTTTTCGAAAATTAAAAGTATGTTATGTCACTGATACTTCAAATGGGAAAATTTAGAATAAAAAACAATATGTTTTCGAGAGTCCGTAATGTGAAATTTTTCTGACAAAATTTAGAAATCGCGGGAATTAACTGTCGCGAAAGGGTTAAAAACGAACTGTCGCGGAAAGGAACTGTCGCGAAAGTTACCAGATTTCTCTCGCGACAGTTTCTTCCCGCGTTAGTTTCTTCCCGCGACAGTGTCTTCCTTTAAAGTATGAGAACTCTTCTAAAAGAAGCGACAGTTGCCTGAGGATTATTCAATGACGTACGAACAGAACTATACCTTTCCAATATAAAGGTCAAGTCAAAAGTGCCGTGCATTGTTAGTCGGCAGAGTTTTCCAAATACAGTCACGCTCCTTTCTATGTTTGTCCCCGTAAAGATCATTATTCTTAATTGTTTGCCAAGTGTAATTCTATTTTCACACTGAAGTAATGAATGATCGGTATATCTTTTAACTGATTGCCGTCCGTTTGTCCCCCTCCCATTTCTCACTGTTACATTAAAGGCCAATTAGCATATGACAGTATATTGACTCATCATTAATCGTTATTTAAGCTTTGTAACAACCAAAACGTTTACAGTTAGGGCAAGAGTGAATTTTGTGGGAATGTTGAAACAAATACAGACCGTAGCCAGTATGCACAGTTGATAACAATGAAAACATTTTTGATCTGCCCTTACTTGTTAGGTAGAGCTAATTGACGCTGTGACCATACTGGCCAAAAACATGTAGCAAAAGGATCAACGCATGGTACACCTGAGAATAAGTAAATGTAAAATTGCTAGTTTCGCAACTATTCATAGCGATCCTTCACACGTCCTTTAGCTTTTCTTTGTAGACGATGCAAGATATCATCGAAAGCTATGAAGAAGAAGATATAACCTAAATGTCTCTCAAACTACGAGTGATCTGGGATTTATGTTTCTTATTCCAATTCGAGTATCAGTTGTAAATATATCCCTGAATGTTATGAATTCAAAATTAAATAATGAGAAATACTCTCAATAGGTGGGGAGGGGAAGGCACTAGCTTCCAAACGGTACTCAGCATGAAAATCGAATTCTTAAAGGACACAAAGAATAACAAGTGGTACAAGATTGAATTCAAACCTTAAATTTTAGTTTTGAAAAAACACTAAAGAGATGTAAAATCGGGGATTTTGTCTCTTCTTCCATAGTTTGCCCGTTGTGAACATCTTGGCTACTCAGCCCTAGTTTCTTTAGATTAAATTATTTTTGAAAAGAACACTGGAGAAATAGAAAATATGTCACCACCGGGGATCGAACCCGTGACCCACGCTTTCGCGGCGTTTTGAGTAACTCACGTTAACGAAAGACGGATTAATATTTCGCAAAAATTTTTATCAACGAAAAATAGCTGCAAGTGTCTTCACCGTCTTTCCAGATTTACTAAACTGTAATCTTGACCGTAGACGATGCTGGCTATGTTGACACGTCCTCTTCTTTACCTATAGTTAAGGAATAGAGATTAGTCGTTCCTTTACATTTTCTAAAGCACTCTTATCTAAATCATGCCCTTGATGGCTATATTTCTTCAAACGTTCCTTTACTTTAATTTTCTTTCACAAGGTAGTTTAAATAATCTCTTATAAGCATCTACATTCCATAGACGTTTGGTATGACAGGCTACATATGCGCCCGTTCCTTATCTGATATTTTGTTGACGTCCCTTAAGTTAAAACTCTGTCTACCTTCCTTCCATTCTATTCAAATGCTTTTGCAGTTTGTTATTACTATGACCAGTGTTGGACAGATACGATTGCGGAAATGAACATGATATTTGCATGTCCATGTTTTTCTTGTTAGATGTATAAATAAAACAGTGTTAAGCCGAAGGACTGAAGTTTTGTTCTGCATAAATGCAGAGGGGTCTTGAATAACTATAGGCAAAACTTACCAATGCTGATATCTTTCTTGTCAGACCAACAGCAGTGCTCCTTTGTATCGGAGAAATTTGATTCAGAATATTGAAGACTTGGGTTAGTGTGACTTCTTCAAACTAAAAAGAATATATTAAACTACGAGTCAGTTACAAATTATCTCCTTCTATGATGGTATTTGAGGAAGCAGGATCACTTCCAGATCAAAAATTCCTTCTGCACAGCCTACTGTAGGTATATCATAGTCTGAAACTTACCAATGTTCTGTAATGGATACTTTTACATGTTTTTTGTCCCGGACACCGGTTTTATTAAGGCATTCTGGCAGCTTATCTCATCTGTTCTTGTTTCTCATTGTTTAAAGGTGTGGAATTGGTGATTTAAAGCTGTTAATAGAATCAAGAGAAATCGGCAAGTTTAAACTATTGATAAGTATAAAGATAGGAATAGTTTATATTTGAAAACATGAGTTTAATACAGAGTAAAATGCTGTTTTCAGTTCTTTATACAACTTCCACAGTGTACAAACTCATCCAAAATAGATGGGATTTTTTATTAGTAGTAATCTTTGGATGATATATTTCTATAAACCTTTGATAGGTATTGACATAAGCATAATTTCTATAGGAAAACATGACTTTGATACAGAGTAAAATGCTGTTTTCAGTTCTTTATACAGCTTCCACAGTGTACAAACTCATCCTAAATATACGGGATTCTTTATTAGTAGTAATCTTTGCAATATTTATTTATATAAACCATTGATAAGTATAAACATAGGCAGAGTTATATTTAAAAACATGACTTTAATACAGAGTTAAATGCAGTTTTCCATTCTTTATATAAGTTACACAGTGTACATTATAAAGAATTCGAGTTGATCTATGTGCACGATGCTACATCCCATTAAAGGGACCATTATGGAAACAATGTCTTTTGAACCTTTTTAATGCTATCCCTCTCAACTTTATCAGTAAGGGTTTCTTTGCTTTCAATTTCCTTTTTTTTAATTACTGATATTTTCTATTCTATTCTTTAAGGTAACTTATAAATATATATATTTGTTTGTTTGTTTGGTTATTTTATTTCATAAAGTAATTTGTATTTTACTTATTATTTGTGTATGCACTTTTGGTATTTCCTTATCACTCCTTTCTTGTGGATGTCTGCAACCCTATGTTATCCTGTACAACACGGCTTCGTAAGTTCGCTAAATATCTTGGTGTATTTTTATTCTCTAACGAATGAGGTAACATCCCCAGTGGGGTTATATCACGGGCTTGACTCCATTTCCCCAATGATTCAAAATGTCGTTTCTGATTCAAGAATTCAAATCACTTCTTTTATTACGTCTTATATCAACCTAACAATTTCTTTTCTTTCTTCAAATAGCTTAATGCGAAGAATGTCTATGGATACCTTGCTGCCATCATCATTATCATCATCATCATTATTATCATCATCATCATCATTATCATCATCGTATAAGGCCATCGAACATTATGTAGGGGTAGTGGCATGGTCGTCTTTGTTACGAACCGTTACCAACATATAGGAATGGATAAGTAGGTCACAGCTCCTTTGTTACGTAACAGAGCTTTTGCTGTTTGAAGTTTACCATATCCTCTAATTCGCATACAAAACGTATCCGTCATCCTAAAGAACTACATCTTTTGCTACATTTGATCAATCATAGGTTTAGGTGCCTCATTGTGATTGTTTGACAGAAGCATTATGCATAGGAAGGGCTACCCTGATAGTTTATCTTTTATCAAGCCGTCCGAAACATGGTCGCATGGGTACCACGACCTAGAGTTGATGAAGTTTCCCCAGAAAATACTTTATTTTTCTTTGTACATTAGTCATTCGCATTGTACTTAGGTCTCATGCACACTGTGCTAGTGCACGTCGGGTCATATCATATTTGATTCCCGTTTTCTTTACCTTTTTTCATTCTTTGTCCTGGCAAACGCTCTAGTGCTTCCGAAAGGAACTCATCGTGCTTCTGTGTAAAAAAGCGAGCGTAGAAAGGGTTTGCAACTTTGCCACCCCCATATCTTCTTCGCGAAAGAATGAAGTTTACATTTTTGCCACACCAGTTCCTTTGACATGACTTAAGATCTCGAACAACAAATGCATCGCCTTGTAAATATTTAGCATTTGTGCTTTCTCCAATTTCTTGGATCTCTTCAAATAAGGATGTGTAAGCATTCACTTGCGTATTGCATATTTCTGTAATCAAGTCCGTTTTACGTAAAGGTGTACTCAATATCACTATACTTCAGAACAACAGCAGGTAATCAAAAAAGGACGTAAACATCATCATTGCTTAAGTATTCACATGTGACGCCTCGTTACATAGCAACTCATATAGCTCTCAGGTAGTTTGATTAGCGCTCTCAAAACTAAAATCCTGCCAACTGAAAATGCAAGCTCTGGTTGGAGTCTGTATGCAAGGGATGATCTAAGGTTACCCTGTGGCTTGTGGAGAGTTGGACGCAAATAATTTGGCCAATCTGAAAATTGGTAAATTTTATTTTCATTTTCATTTTTCTATGCTTTGTCACCAAATTATTCTACAGATTGCTTTATGATTTTATAAGCCAGTGAGGCATCATGATCAAGGTCATCAGAACTTCCCATATTGATGTTACTTGAGAACTGTTGTTGCTATTGTTGAGCATAACTAATAGATTCACTGTATCCAGTGGAAGTGTTTGGCTTATCAAATTAACTGTGTTGGATAACACCCATTCTTTTGCTATTATAGTTATCTCATCGCCCCGTAACCAATAATTTGAGATGATGATTTAAGGTTTGCAACAATGTTTTTTCTATCCCATATTGTGGCTATTTATATGTTTTGTAACTGTGTCTCTGCCAAGAACGTATGTAAAAAGGTGCCACGTGCAGGTTTTTAAAATTTGGATTGCAAATTACCAACATTAACTTTACACTTTTGTAAATAGTTCTTACAGAAGCATTAAGCAGGACATACAGTTTTAGATCATTTACCACTGCACAGTGGGCCCATATTGAGAAATATTGAAAACAAATCTGTATCATAGCCAAAAATTTGTCTCTGAAAATGGTTGAGGACTCATTAGAAGCAAAGTCTTAAGCCCTGTACAAACGGGCTCGACTTTCAACTAGACTTCACACGACTTTGTACAACATTGTATTACCAAGTCTAGTCAAGTCAAGCCATGTCGAGCATTGGGTGTACAAACGGGCTCGATTTTGTCCTCGACTTTTCACTAGACTTTAAACTCCTTCCCATGACTTCACGCTCTTTTCTTTGCTGGCGAGAAAATGCATGTTTGAATCGGATTACTCAGCATGCCTAGGTGGTGTTAATAGAATTATCACGATATTTTAAGATGTTAGTGATCGACTGAGTTCTCAAATAGGCTAACTGAGCATGCGTGTACTCGACATTTGTCCAGTCATGTGAGCTAAATTTTAGAAAGTGCATTGCAATTTGTGTTCGCTGTTAGCATACGGCATTGGCATTGACAAGAGAATCTGTTAACTAGCAATTCATTGCGATTTGCATCGCAGCAAGCCCTTTTCAACTAACCTTTGACTTGAGGATGGAATCCAAATCAGCACTTCTAGTTGCCAGCTGGGTTTTGGTGTCGTCCGCCGACGTTAAAGTAGAGTGAAGTTGTGTTTGCGCGTCTTTTAGCTCTCTTTGTAGCACACTTCGCTCCTGCTCAAGATTTTGTACCTACGAAGAAAATAACAGAAACAAGTAGCTGAAAGGCACTATTGGACCACTAAAAATGATCGACTAAGCACTGCTATCCAAAACAAAATACTCTTGGATAAGTAGGCGTCTTTTCGTGAACCAAGCTTACCGGTCAAGATGGCGTTTCAATAACATTTCAGTGGAAATTTAATATTACTTTCAAGCTAAGCAACTAGGTGGAGTGCTGAAATTAATTTGCCTGTGTAAAGTACGTGATAACAAAAGCAACAACGGTGTTATTCACACAGCATTACATTTGCCTCTACATTTAAAAAATATTAACTTAAACGGGCAACTTTGCCCCTATAATTGTCGTTCGAAGTAGCCGTGTTGCTTGGTTTTCCATTACACTACTATTTATAACTGATTCTATAACACTGCTACCAAAAATTCAAGCGTACGGTGACAGACATAGAAAAAGTCAGCTCTTAAAATCTATGGGAAATAAAATATATTAAATAAAAATCAAACTTCGAATTTTATTAGTACTTATTGATAGCAACGCAAGTTACCAGAAAATCCATTGCTAACTATGGTAACCGACATGTCCTGTACTGGCTTTGGGGTACATAAGTGTTAAATAACTAATTGACATTTCATTACCTTGCCACTCAAATCTCGGACATTATCACTTAATTTCTCCTTCTCGTTCTCAGCCAACTCTTTAGTCTGTCATAGAAAAGAAGACACGATAAAGGTACACATGTATATTGGCGTAAATTTCTAAAGATTGCCTATCAAAAAGCTGCAAAACAATATTATGTCAACTTTATTTAAAGGAGTGTTTTGGCTTTGTACCAATAAAAATTTTTGGAAATAATTTTTTTCAAACATAGCAAAGTCCTTTAATCAATGAGAATTATTCTGATTTAAACAGTCTGTACGTCAGGATAAGTATCAGTTTTACAGAGCCTTCGAATAAGCATAGCACAAGCAGAGGGCTATATCAATGCAGTGTACTTTAGCTCAAGTACACAGTAACAATTATTAGAAGGTAGCTTGCCTAATATCCTCTTCTACCACCTGGTCAAAAATTACACTTCAATGATGTAATGTCTTTTCACTTTTGTGCGTTATCATTTATATAGTTCCAAAGAAAACTTATTTAAAAGAGATTTTGGTCACCGTCGTTGCTTCCGTTCTTTTCATCTTCTTCTCCATATTTATGGCAATTTGCTTACTGAAACGACGAAGAAGAAAATGGAAAGAGAAGTTCGAAACAAACCTGCCGCAGCCCACTTTTGATTCTTCTTTGAATGCAACTTCCGAAACAGGTCAGTAACAGACTGAAATTATTTTGCTTCTATCCTGACTGACCATGCACACTTTCACCTACCCAACTGCGTACTAACATGATTATTGACTTGTTGAAAAGCTGAAAGGCTGATAAACTAACTCACAGACAGTCTAACTGAGTGAATAATTTATCGGAACTCTGTCAAATTAACTCACTTGTTTATTCGATTACACACTTGCACACCCACCCACTCACATACTCACTAAATGACTTACTCGCATACTCACGTATTCACTGGCTCACGTACTTACTCACTCATTTTTACTCACCCATTCTCACTCACTCATTCTCACTCACTCACTCACTCACTCACTCACTCACTGACTCACTCACTGACTCACTCACTGACTCACTGACTCACTGACTCACTCACTGACTCACTCACTCACTCACTCACTCACTCACTCACTCACTCACCTATTTTGAACGCTTTGTGCACCATGGAATGTACGCATCTAGTGTATGCAAACTATGTCAAATATGCCTCATCAGCCTATTTTAAACGCTTCGTGCAGCATGGAATGTACGCATCTAGCGTATGCAAACTATGTCATATATGCCTAGTTTGTTTATTTTGAAAGTTTTGTGCACCATGGAATGTACCCATCTAGTGTATGCAAACTATGTAAAATATGCTTAATGAACCTAATTTGAACGCTTTGTGCACCATGCAATGTACACATCTAGTGTATGCAAACTATGTCATATATGCCTAGTTTGTTTATTTTGAAAGTTTTGTGCACCATGGAATGTACCCATCTAGTG
>JAAAKM020073195.1:152202138-152236607 GCA_010016025.2 Alatinidae sp. Z8VKAUB7J3
TATGCAAACTATGTCAAATATGCTTAATGAACCTAATTTGAACGCTTTGTGCACCATGCAATGTACGCATCTAGTGTATGCAAACTATGTCAAATATGACTTATTAGCCTAATTTGAACGCTTTGTGCACCATGGAATGTACGTATCTAGTGTATGCAAAATATGTCAAATATGCCTTATAAGGCTATTTTGAACGCTTTGTGCACCAGGGAATGTACGCATCTAGTGTATGCAAACTATATCAAATATACCTTATTAGCCTATTTTAAACGCTTTGTGCACTATGCAATGTACGCATCTAGTGTATGCAAACTATGTCAAGTATGGCTTATAAGCCTATTTAGAACATTTTCTGCACCATAGAATGTACGTATCTGATGTATGCAAACTATGTCAAATATGCCTTATTAGGATATTTTGAAGGCTTTGTGCACCGTGGAATGTACATATCTAATGTATGCAAACTATATCAGATATGCCTAATTAGTTTATCTTGAACGCTTTGTGCACCATGGAATGTACATATCTAGTGTATGCAAACTATGTCAAATATGCCTAATTTTAAAAAGAGAAATTCCCATTCCTGCAGTGAAATAAGGCATTAATTAGAAGCATCATTGTAACTTATCAAAATTACTGTAACCTATCAAGAATGAGCTACTAAAAGACTTTTCTGTCTGAGAGGGAATTGAGGTCAAATCAAGCTTTGACATGAAGATGAATCTGTATAAGTTGAAATGCCCAAGTTCCAATCAGTGTGGTATAAGTCATTCTTTTATGAGTGTATGGGATATGTTTGACTGTTATTGTTGATCCTCAACACTCACAACACAACACATTTTTAGTATCAAGGGGGCTGAACTAAAATATACGAAGGATAATGAAGTGCATTAAACAGGTTTCCCTGCAGAATGGCCATCCAAAACCCCAAAAGTATGTACAATGGCTTTCAGAGGGGTCCACAAGATCCTGAGCTATCAATAGTCTATTATGTTACCTTAACATGAATGAACCCAGCAAGCTGGGGTGTATAGAGTAGTGCTGTCCATACTCAACTTGTTTGGTACACATTGTTTTTTTAAATGAAACCTAAGAAACAGCCTGAGCCTTGAGTTTCTTTAAAAAATTCCAATTTCTGCATCAGTTTTTTTTTATTAATCAAGTTTCAGCCATCAAAGTTTCTTAAGAACTACTTCCTTAAAAATCATGTAAGACTGTTATATGCCAAACTACCAAGAGCCACCTCCTTCTTTCATTGACGTTTCTTCAGCGGATCCTGATTCCAATTTCCATGGTGAAGAACAAAGTGACGAGGGGATGCTGATATTCCTGATGTTGAAGCAACTGATGAAAGTGACGAATTCAAGGATATGATCGTAGAGAATGCTGATGATGATGGCAATATATCTGATTTGTTCTTTTATTATAAGTTTATTTTAACAAGCGTATATTGTGTTGTGTTTTAAAGGTAATATATATGGACTGTTGCAGGAAAATATTACTTCCACTCATACTTTTCACAGATGTTTCTTAACTTTGGGATTAGTTAAGCCTGCCTCAGTTTCTTAATGGAACTGTAGCAAGTACAGATGCTTTTAAAATTATATTTTTAAAGAAGTTACAGAAGCTTTAGATAATAGTTCTAGTTGATACAATAACATATTGGAATGAAAGTCTATACAAAATGAAGTTTCACTGATGATCCAATGATGATGTAATTTAGGACCGAGTCTGCCCAATGATTATGGTTGATGGCAAGAAGGGAGGGGGAAACAGTCCAAAATTAGGCAAAATAGTGATTATGTTGTATGTAAACCCTTCATTATCGGCAGGAAACGCTGTTAACATTTGCACTTTAAACAGCCCACGAGTGGGTTTGATGGCCTCTGCCAGAAACATTTGAGAACTTTTATGCGCAGATGAGAATTTTCCTGGCATTTGTGTGCCTTGAATGGCCACACATTTGATGTACATACTGAAGTACTAACAGTTAAGGATGATTGATGGCCAAAACAGAGGGCATCAAGACCCTTCATGCCCACTCCCCTCATCCGTGTGATTTCCATCACGTGTTGCAACCCTTTTTAATACAAAATATTGCAAAAAGCATCACAGCACCATGCATTAAATTTACAACTTCTTTACAACTTTAGACAAATCTAAGCTGTTGCACTTCGTACTAGAAGTCCTATGGTGGCTGTTCAATTGAAGTAAGATGAATATTTAGGGACTTGTCAATTCAGTCTTACAAAAGTAATTCAGTATATATTGTTACTCGTCGCTGTTTAGTAGTATTACTATCAGAAATAATTTACAATTCTGAGGTTTACTTTAGAGTGGGGGTTTTTAGTATCCTTGGGGGTGCAATATCATAGTTATTAGAGTAACATGCCTTTATAGTGTGGGCCATGACTTCAAGTCCAAGAGTGGCTTAGCAGAGTCACCCACTTCAGAGTAGAATGTTTTAGTAGGACCTGTAGTCCTTTAATTTTTAATTCCTGTATTGTTAGGCGGTGGTTAGTACTTTAGAGAGAGTCATTTAGCCAAATTTTGTATCATTTGAATGCATATATGTTATATTAAGAACCATATAAAATTGGTAGGGGTAAAAAATTATAAATTATTGTCACAAATGTTAGTCTTCGGATAATCGACGCGAGAATAATCGAGGGTTACTTCTACATATTTATGCTAAACACTAAGTGCCATTTAAAATAGAGATGCTTTTCAATGAAGGTGGCCGCTTTGACGCATATAATGGTATGTCGCGCTCTACAAATTACCTGGCCAATACAATATAAAGTGCTTCGAAATTGAATCTGCTAGATATGTGCAGCTGTGATTCCTCTTTTCATTTGCCACAAAATCAAACGTAAAAACCTGATAGGCGGGTAGTGTCTTGTTACGCCCGACGTCTCGCTGCCGCCGAGCTACGGTGGAATATGCTTAATTGAAGCAATTGCTTACCTTGTTGAAAGCAAAGGAACTTGCATCCTGGCTATTGGAAAGTACTGATGTGTTAGCCTTCCCTCCACCAAATGGTAGGATCGAGGAGACCCAGCCCCGCTGCTGAGGAGGTGCACCAGTCCCAACCTGCAAAAGTAAAGCAGTTTCAAATATCAAAACCAGCAACTATATTAACATGAGGTATCTGACTATTCTATTCTGACATAAATAAGTTAAAAACTATTTAAAGGGAAACCCCCTATTCAAAATTGGGTGTAATAATATGGCAAATTTATCTACGCCGGTTTATACGAAATAGTTCATTTTAAAATTCCCCTACATATTTTATTACACCATGCCTTTTGCTTTATTGAATTTTGATAATTAATGTTTTATATATTTATGCATTTATATACAACTAAAACTCAAATACACTTTTAAATTGAAATCATCTTTTAAGAATGTTCCGTTTCCGCTGTCTGACCCTTTTGCTGGTTCTTCCAAGTTTCTGTTAACCAACTGATGTGGAAGCACATTTCTCACTGATCACATGAAACGACCACTTCTATCCCTAGTACTTAATCAATTCTTGCTCCTTTGGTAACGAACGTTTTTCAGAGAGATCGAGTCAGCAGCTGTATAAAACTGCTTTTTAGGCTATGGCAAAAGCTTATACAGTATCTTGAAGTCTAATAGCTCTTTTTACATTGATCTGGTAAAACATGTAGCATGTTGTGCATATTTGCCTTCCTAAATGTCGTATCACTCTTCCACTGCATCAATTTCCGGACCTTTTAATTGATCTGTTTCATAACTTAAAACTCACTTTGTTTATGTGACTAATCAGCTAAATTTTGGAATATAATTCGGCCTGTTTTAAGGAATTCAAGCTAAAAAAACATAATGTTTAGGAAAATAAAGCGAGTTTGTGATTTATCATGTAGGTAATATGGCAATCGTCTGTTGCTCCTACGGATCCTGGAGGTATGGTGACTACTTATACCAGCATTAACTGTCCCGTGTTTAAACTGGACGCCATTTTAAGAATTTCATGAAAATCTTCTTACTTTCATCATCCTAGAACAATTAATCAACAGTCCCTTCCATTAGAGTGCAATATTGTATGTACACACGAGAATTGTCTAGTCAAGTGTGTTATATGACTTGATATAATCTATTAGCTGTTACGTTTTACAAAACACTTTTGGAAGCATGAGTGGAACTACAAAATTTTCTGGTAACCTACAACAACGATTTCTCGTGTCAGAATTAATATCGTGTTTATTTCCACTTTCATCAGTTTGTTTATGCAATAATACAATTCTGAAGGGGAACTAGCCCTTTCATTTTAACTTGTTAACTAAACACCAATAATGCATCATGAATTTTACTACACATTTTTTTCGTACATTAGCGAACGCCAGATCGGCTCTCTATCCAAAAGTCTGGATTGAGGTACGTGAGAGAAAACAATCTTTTACTGTGTAAACAAACAAATTGTGTGTTTCCCGTGAGGTTGTTTTACTTCTGGCGCCGTCGAAATTGTAGTTGCAGCTTTCTTTATACATTTTTTATGAACTGGTTTCTTCAGTGAAACAATTGCACATTTTTATCACCGTAAATCTATTGCTTTTCTATATTGTTTGCAAACGTTGATGAAAGTAGTATCGTACCATGCCATAACCAAAGGCTATGTAACTACTTGCAAGAAATAGACTGCAATGTGACAGAATTTTATTTAATGATATATTCCATATGTAACAAACTTCTAGCTCTTCGACATACAGTAAACTGGTCTTACAGTTACTTTGTCGACTACAATAATCTAATCTTAGGTATAGAACTTAATTTTATTCACACCTGCATTCGGGTAGTAACAATGATATCTGAATTTAATAAGAAACATTTACATCAGAATCCTGGAGTTTAAATGGATGGAAAACGTTTCAAGATGATGAAAAGAGTGATAATATTTATAGCATTTTGATTATCAGAAACTTGCTGATGCTATGCCAAACCAATAAAATTGACAATCTAGTCCTTTTTGACGTTTCTGTATTGTCTTCAATCCATTCTAAGGATAAGAGAACTAATTCATTATACGGGCTTCGAAATGACCATCATATATGAAGAATAATATATAAGGATTGTATCTTAAAACCTTGTGCTATAATTTCGTTATTTGCATGTTCAGGCTCACTTTAAAATGACAATACCTATCATATACCTTCAATTAGACAATCTAGTTCATTTTGCGAGGACTCAGAGCTGTGTGGTCAAGCGGTCTGCAATTCTATTATCATAGTTGTTCTTATAATGTCTGAAAATCAAATTTTTTTTGTCCGTCCAAGCAAACATTTGGGTCCCCTCGCCTATAGTTAGCTTACCCTGCACATCAAAACTTACATTTTCAATCATACACGACATTTTTTTTTGTTATTTAGAGAGGGATTGCTATTCTTAAAAATGTTGTGTAATTTACGACCTGCAAAGACAGATTGCAAAGTGTTTGTGTCGCCATTGTAAGCTCGTTTGATGTTATCATCGCATTGTTATTATCATACACGATTAACGGCATTCAAGATTTAAAGTTGCTTCATATGGATAAACACCTGTTCTGGACTATTGGCAATACATGTAATGTTTGACCAGTCTGGACAGAGCGCACGCCGTGAAAGCGTGGGTCACGGGTTCGATCCCCGGTGGTGACATACTTTTCTATTTCTCTAGAGTTCTGTTCAAAACTAAAAGTTATCTATGTCAGAAATAAATTGGTATCTTTCTTTCAAATTTTGCCATTTTTACCGGTAAAGGGACTCAGTTCAGTCTCTTGCGTGTTTGTGGTTCGCTTGGTTTGTAATATTAAATTTCATTTAACATCGCACATTTGTAATAGCTTCATAACATGTTGCTAAGATATAGATTAATTTAGGTGCTTTCTCTCTTCTCCAAAATATGTGAGCTGAGAACAAGTCAACTGATGTACAATACATGGTGATAAATTATTGATTTAAATGTTTTCCCCAAAACGATATCTTCATCATATGTTGACAATACCCAAAGCTCATTTTGATCCGCTATCAATATCTTTTTAATTTAAAGCGATGTCAAGTGAAATAATGGTAGAAAGGCCGAGTCTTTAGGTAAAGCCGACACTTTACGGCATTCTCATTGCTTGTAGGTAATTTGCATGTGGGAGAGAGTGCGAATTCCCCTCCCTAAATTTTGAACTGAAATAATTTGTTCCCACATTAGCTGTACCAAAAATTTATTACTTTGAGTTTCTATCCTTGTCGGCCAAAGGTGAAAATTTTGAACCTTTTGCTTTCCTGAGACACGGACCATGTTCAAACAGGCGCGGATCTAAACTTTTACGGATTTAAGTCGATCCGATCTGGTCTAGACACCTTATTTTTGGGTCTTCCGATAGTATAGGATGTATTTGGTTGCAGAATTCAGCATGCAGTTCTTTATATTGTTTTATGAAGAGCCGTGCAGTAAAATGTTGAAATACGAAGAGTAGATAAATATGACTAACGTGATGTCTGGACCAAAGTAGAACAAGAATAGAGATGACGACAAAGGTACATCTAATGCCCGAGTTACATATATCCGAATCGAGTCGACGCGACACTGTACGACGCGTCGGATGGGAATTAAACTCGTTAATATTAAGAATAGGTTTAGTCCTAGGTTATGAACGAGACAATATTCGCATTTATCGATGACAATGACTCCCGAACTTCCATTTTATGATAACAAAATCATAGTGTCGTTTCAGTTGTTCAGTAGCCCTTAAGAGCGCAAATTAGGCAATATTCTTAAGAACAAGGAATCTAAGCCCAACAATTATCAACTAACAATGCATTGCATAGTCCAAATGTGACCTGTTAGACGCGGGGTATAACTATTAGAATATTGTATTACGCAATTCAGAAATTTAATTGGATACAACATGTCACATGACCATACGACAGACTATTGTAACTTTGGTTACTTATGATTACTCATTTGAAGATCACCCAACACGTTCATGAACAGTAACTGGTAGTCTCTTAATACTTACAACACGTGTGTGTTGCATTATAAAGAGTGTACATGTAACCATGTTCTTACGCGCGTAGGTGGATATAAGAGGAAATAATCATTGATATGTCAACACTATGGAAGAGAACATAACTGAACAATTGCTGTGGTCACTTACAGGCGCTTTCTAAGTGCAGCAATAAGTTCGTTTGTCTTCCCAAACGCTCAATGCCATCGCCGCCTTGGCTGCTGAGTGTCATGTTTAGACCTCCAGATAATTATTTAAATTATTTCTACAACTTGAATGTGAACTTAAATTTACAAATAAAAGTAGTCACACAATAAGCAAGGATTGGTAATTGACAAAAAAAATCACCTATAAAACATATATACATATATATATATATATATATATGATATATGATATATATATATATATGATATATGATATATGATACATATAAAACTATAAATATGACCCTCATCCAAAATCTAACCACTATAGCTCACCTTCTTACACCGGACAGTTCACAATTGCACAAACTTGCACCATACGCAAAGTGTTTCCATCAACTTTGCTGTGGGTATGGTGGTTACTATCGCTTGATTTATTCAATATAATTCCATCAGTGCCTATTAAAGAAGTTGCTAAACATCATCTCTACGATTTACAGATGATTGCCTGATTGCATTCTTTCACAACTGGGCATTTTGCTGATGACACTTCCATTCATTCTTGCCTGGGCGGACAACATCTGCTCGGAAAAGTTAAAATGGCAAATCCTTTCAAACATGATCTTTGCGCTGCCGCCGAGTAGGGCGGCAAACGGCCGCTCGCTGTCAATACGTAGGGAATCAAGCTCTTTTCCATCGACCCCCACAAGAAAAATTCACATATTCAGCAGTCACCGTAAATGGCATTCACCTCCATGAAAGCTCTGTGAGTATGATTATTTGGCATGCTTTCACTGAGAATCTTTGCTGGATTTCCCATGTCGAAATCATCTACAAGCGAGCCTTAATAAAAGTTTTCTCTCTTCGGGGCAGAAATACCTTTCAAAAGAGAGTAAATACTCCCTACGTTTATGAATTCTAGCCGATCATGCGTGTAATACTGTTGCAAAACCTAATCAGGTACTCCTAAATCCCATGTTATTCTATGGAACAGAATCACTAGCCTGATTAGCTACGCGCTTTCTGAAACTCCTGGGCATCGTCAGATTGTATCATCTGTCCTTTTCCTACAGGTATTCTATAATTAATGCAGACATGAGCTTTCCTCGTCTGTACCAGAGTTGGCGATTGCTCATTGCGTTGCGACAGCTCGTTCTTTGCTGGAGCCGCACCCACTCGCCTATTCATTCGACGTTCATACGTGTACTCCTCTACTTTCGACGTAAGATTCTTTCCCCGAGGGATAATCATCCCTCTTTCCACTTTCCCAATGGCTATAATTTTAATTGGTTAAAGTTCTTTAGTAACGGGAATTTGGAGCTGGGTCTTTAATAACCTGTTATCCCCGCTTTTTCCTTGTTTTTGTAGCTTTACAGCGCCATTTGAGCCTTGTTATAGGCGCTTTTTAAAAATATAAAACACGGTACGTTGTAAAAACCTTTTACCAATATCTAATTTCTCTACAATTGATGTAGCGACTCGGTATACCAGCCTCTCTGCGCCATGTGACTTGACCAAGGAAGAACTGCCGTCCGGCCCGTCATCAATCCAAAGCCCATTATACTTAGAAAGTATCATCGATGGTAGAGTGCACGCCGCGAAAGCGTGGTTCACGGATTCGATCCCCGGTGGTGACATGCTTTTCTAATTCTCTAGTGTTCTTTTCTAACTAACATTTCAAATCCTCTCTTCTCGATGAGACCAGTATTGATTAATAACGTTGCTAGGTTTTGATTGTTCTAAACTTTGTGAATATTCCCAAAAGCCTATTGTATACTCTCGAAGGGTTGATAACCCATTTTCCGTATTCAAAAGATAGCCTCTGCTTGATGAATTGTTTGAAAAAGGAACACATTTTACCGAACCTTAAGTTTGCCTTTTTGAAATAACTCCACTCCTTGCATTGGTATTTTGCTTTCCGTAGACAGCGCGACATACATGACAAGTGTTCACAAAAGGCCTATATTTTCTTGTCAATACATTTTCCCGAAAATTTTTTCGCTAGAAAAGCAAGATGCTTTGCTTAGGAATGATCTTTAAACTGTTAACTAGAAAGAAGACATAGCCCGGCTGTTATTGATTATGTCGGCCAGGGTCTACCTTAGTGAGTGCTGGTTAGTGAAAATACACGTGTGTAACATATAACACCTCTTTTTCTCATGACGCTCTGTTTCAGGAAGTATCAAATTACCTAGCAAGACTTAGCATACGTGCTCTCGCAAGGATGGCAGGATACTTAGGTAAGATTTGATGATAAAGTGCTAATTATTTTGTTGGGTGGTCTAGTGTAAATTTCTTTAGTTCCATCGGATGCCAGTCGGTGTAAAGTTACGGCGTCAATGATGATGACCCACACTTTTCAAATGCCACTTTTTAACAGTGATTTAATACGCGACTAAACCTGAATCTAGAACAGCCCTGGTTACGGGGTGGCAACGACATGCTCAGCACAGTATTTTCTACAAGATGCGGAAAGTCTTTCGACAGGTTTGGAGTAGCAAAACGAATCCTTTACTTAACGTAATATTTCCTTTTTTGTTTTGTTATTCGTTAGTTAAGTTACTTCGGTGTTTGCAAATTAAATGTCTGTCAGTTCAGTCCTTCATTGGTTAATCAGTACTTGCCATAATCCTTCGATGTGACTCTCCACTCTCTTTAACTCCTTTCCGATTTTGTACGAAAGCTAATAAATGCCTTCCGATATTAAATGAGTTCTAAAATATCCTCTTGGCTTATAACATTTTGTTGAATTTTGATGAAAATTAGCAATGAAAATTTTAAGGTAAGAAAGTTTTGAGGGTATTTTCTCTTCGGAAGGAAAAGCTCCAAAAACTCTAGAAAAGTGGTCGAGAAACTTTATCGACAACGTTTTGTCTTGTAAGAGACTTCAGGTCAATTGAAAAAGACAAAACGTTTTCAAAAGAGGGGGGTGTTCGCGTTCCTTGGAGTGGCAACCGACTTACTTCAATTGCAGTCAAACCGCTCTTTCTGCGCTTGATCACATTTTTTAATTATCGCAATAAATGATGGTGTGTACTGTATATTTATGCAAGAAGGTTGGCATCCACCTCAGCTGTGTTTCACTTTAAAGTAAAGTTGCCAATAAAGCAAACGGTGTGTTTTATTTCTGAGCGGACACCGGAAATCCAATGCAAGTCGCTTGAAGTTATTGGAATTCCCAAACTGTTTTGTTACGGTAGGTCAGAAGCATTTCAGAAAAATACCGTAAATTGAAGTGCAGTAATTAAATGTTGCATTGTAAATAATTTCAAAAATTATACATGATTTGTTGTGAAAGTTATTGTAACGAGTTTAGTGGATACAGTGCAATGTAACAAGTATAGCAACCTTCAAGACAGTCCGTTCCATCGATGGTACACCCATGCATCTAATCTGGGGATTACAGAGCTATCGCCAGGTTCGAATCCTGTTAGTGACATATTTTCTACTCTATTTCTCCGGTATCTTTTGAAAACGTGTCGCTTCTCATCTCAATGATACTCTTTTTTGAAGAAACAAATTACATTAAAAAGAATCTTTTGATGTTGGGTGGAGTTGTGCCAGTTGATGTCAAAGTCGTTTTCTTTTTTTCTGAATTCCCAACAAACCTAAAAAAGGAGATTTTTCCTGCCATTTCTCGCCTTGAGTGATTCGAGAGCTAAAATATTTCTGACTTTAGCTATTATCACTCTTAAAAATGTTAGTGCTAAAAGAGGCTAACCGATATAAACGTAGGTCTTAAAGTGTCAGTGTGGTAAAAACAAGCAAGAACGCAACTTGCAACGGGCTATTTTTTTGAGTCAGTTTACCCAGTTAAGTTACTTACATGTAGAATATAAAAAAGCAACTTCATTTATCAAATGTGTTACACACGCAAACGAAGTTTGACATTCTACTCGAAGATAAGTACTTATGGTAAGGGCTAAATTGAAAAATGCATAAACGGTTTTTAAAAGATTAGGTTGATTGTTGACCCTGATGCACGAAAAGCCAATTACCCAGTAAACTGTGGCATTTAAAAGCAAATCTTTCCTTATTATCTTAGTAACAAAAATAAGTACGTTTGGACTGAAGGTTACAAACTTTGATAGAAGGGTCCAAGAGAATAATCATAGTGAATCAAACCCGAGCAGGGTAACCTTAAGTTGAAGTCAGTTTATCGTTTAGTCATGATTAGCAGGGCTAATTATTTTTGCGCGGCTCCTGCAAAAATTATTGGCGCTTCAGTCAAAGGAGCACTTTGTAAAGTCTTGCCAGTAATTAAATTGTAGGGATTGGTTTCATGGTTATAGAAGGTGAGTCATGTAGAAGTGACAGCTAAATAGGTTTAAAATATAGGTTAAGAACGATGAACGTTGCATCACAACCATTTTCTGCGGATTCTACACAGGCAGGCAGCCAAGGCCGGGCGCGGGGGTTGTGCCCGCCCAACAGGTAAAATCCTTGTCGGCATTAAAAGCTGGATCGCTTTTGTAGTTTAACTCACTAGACCAGAAAGACGACGTCTAAGTCTTGGTTATCCTAAACCTTAACGTATCAAAGTAGGCCATAATAGAGGTTATTCAATTGTAACGGGCGTCCTAAATGGTTGCATGCCTGGTGCCCTTTTACACGGAAGTAATTCTGTCATGTATTTATTGATAGTACTGTACTTAACGACTGCATCGAGAAGCTGCCATACGCCTTTTTGTATCTGATTGTTATTTTGAGAGGAGCTGTAAATTCACGAAGATGATTTTTAATAAATAATGGATTTTGCTTGAACAGTTTAATTTGATTGGTGCAAGTGTTTCTCCCTCGTTTCTCTTACTTTTGATTAAAAATTTGATAGACGAGTGCATAGAGTAGGAATGCGAGGGCATTGCTTTACAATACCTCAAGTGTGGAATTATTCTAAAGTTAAGGTACTCTCTTACATTTTGGTATTTTGCCTAAGTTGCATCGTTCCAACAAACTCCAATATAGCTCATATGCGACGTGTTGGGTATCGCCAGGTTTAAGCGCCTTAGGCCAATTACTTACATACGCCTACAAGGTAACCAATGGTTTCAAATTTCGTCACTCAATCTTAGCATTACTGGAATAGCCAAACGACTGTTCGCGGACGGCAATCGCCCCTCGACGTGGTCTTGGGCCACTGACTTATCATTTATGAAATTCATTGTATTACTCCCAACGCAAAATAACGGACATATGTACATTTACAAGCGTTTTAAAGGGAAGAAAAATGAGTATTTGAATTTAATGAAGTACAAAAAGACTTTTATATCTATATAGATTTTTATATTCCGATGCCAGATACGAATGGGTTCCTTCATAAGGGTAGTATCTGTTCTCATTGAAGACACATGCCTTCCATTTTCCGCGAGAGGCGGTCCTACTGGGCAGTTGAGCTTGCTTTATGGCTTGCTTCTCTGCCCGGTAGCCTAAATTGAGGAACGCCCCTGCTGCCCTTTATTTATTAGTTAGCCTGTTTGGTGGTTTTTCTGTTTATTTAGGGTAGTTTCAATGTCGGACCCACTGACAATCGTTTGTACGTATACCCCACTAGCTGCAGGTAAGGCAAATTGCCCCTCTACCTTGTAACATTGTCCCGCTAGCAATCGACTACCACAAGGAAGAAGGTGACAAAGGCTAAACATGTTGGCTTTAGGGCTATATTTGGAGCAGAGAAATAGAAATTGATGGCAAACTAATAAACAGGAAATGAATTTTTAGGGAATTGAACCAAAGGTGTCTCCTTGCCATCACAGAGTAACATTGTCGACAGTGCTATGGGTAGATTTATGTGTCAAGAAAGGGTAGCGTTATACCACGGTATTGTGTCTAATTAACATCAAGCACGTACAATGGCCGCAACGATGGGAAAGGGTAGGGGTTCCCAAGGCTTCTCCACTATAGGCAAAAAAGGTACGTAAACAAAGGTATCATAGTTATTGTGCTGCTAAGATACAAGAAAGAATTTGTGATCTCTCCTACAATAGACCTTCTATATAGCAGACACAATTTACACCGATAATGTCCACTATAGCAAAGTTCCACTTCATTGATTTAATTTTGGTGCCCCCATTTTAAAGGATGTTACGAAAGGTTCATGTGAATCTTAACTTTCGCCTTGGAGACTAGTTCAGTGTTAAACTGCGTCTAATAGCGTGTCAATGGCCAGAGCTCTAGGCCTCCAAGGGGTACTTTGCATTAATGACAAGAAAAAGACATATGCATCTATTCAAAATAATCTCGTGGGAAAGTTAGGATGATTAAAAACTAGACCCACTGGAGAGGATTCAGACCCTCCCCTTCACAATTTCTAACAAGTTGCTTTGGAATGCATGCTGCAATAAGTCCGGCCAATGCTATTCGGTTCAGGACCCTACAACTTAACTGTAAACTGCAAGAATATAGCCGCAACTTTACAACAAGATTGCAATTCAGCAATAGTCATGTTTCTTAAAAGACCTTTTTGACATACCTCTGATCCTGGAATGTTGAAAACAGGAGTTGCACTGGCAGAGAGAGCTGCTGAAACCAGCCTGACCTCAACAGACATGATTTTTATAAATCGGCATCATATTCATCATCATAAATACAAGTATAAAGTCAAATAGAAAACTTAGTCAGTTCCATACTGGATTGATAACAAGCTTAAATGTTTTGGACGTTTGCCGTAGTAGTTGGATCCTAGTTTTTGTTAGCTGCTTAGTATTTCCACTAACGTAGTTGAAGTCTTGCATAAGGAAGGGAAGTTAGCTTGGTCGATGAGAAGCTTGTGTATCAGAGAGATGGTTGGTGGTTCAAATATTAGAAAGGGGTGATAGAGGCGATAAGGAAAGGAATTGACACTATCCCACTGTGCGGTGACCCAAGACATGTGATTGTCTACCACACTTCAGACTTAAGGACTACCTTAAACGTGTTGATGGGGCCTTATGTCAGGCTAGCAGTACAGGTTTTTTGAACCATTTTTACAGACCATATCGACTCTACAGTTAGCATGTGTTAAGCAATGGAGCATAGTTGACAATATCTGCGCATGCTGCAAGGACAATTCTCAAAGCATTGAGAATAAAGCGAATAATTTCCTAATAATAACAAGCTTGAGCCTTGAATACAAATCTTCCTCCGAGTGTTTACCTGATTTGTTCCATTTTATATTTGTAGCCCGTTATTCTAAATTCTTTATCAGCTCTGACGAATATCGCGAGATTAAAAGTGATGTGTTACGCAATTCTCTGCTAAGTCCTTTATAAGGTCTTTGACATACGCCGTCAGCGAATTAGGAAAGTGGGCTAATATTTGATGCATGCCTACAACGGGCGTAAATATCAAAGAATTCATTGCTCAAATTCACGTACAAAATTCATGCAATGTCATCTTCAAAAATTGTGTAATTATTTTGCTATGATGTCTGTAGATATTGACGAATGTAAAAGCAACTTGGGAAATTGCAAGAATGGAAAATGCGTTAATACCAAAGGAAGTTTCCGATGTGACTGCAACGATGGCTATATCTTGACAGCCGATGGGCGGGAGTGTATTGGTAACGGTTGGGAAAATTTTTTAGTTTTCTTATTCTCAAAGTTGCATTGCAGAGACGAAGCGTAGTTGGCTATGGATATTCTCGCAAAATCACACCATTGTCAGAGGAAATGTTAAAGACTTCTTCTCTACAACAGTGCCATAGCAAACCCAAGGGTAAGGGCCCCCAACAGTTTTCAATGCGAATTGTTTTTCTCTTAAAGTCAAATAATTTTTTAAAAGTGTACTAAATTGCATTTGTATCTATTACAAGGCAATGGTTTTTGTTAGTTATGTCTTATTGCACTGGCACCGGACAAACTTCATGACTTGGTACGTTCCAATACATTTACCCTTAGTGCGGTACTGTATACTTATTAGTGAAAATGGCCAGTATGTAAAACGATGCATGTAAATGCTCCACATTTCTTGAAATACATACACCTTTGGATACTTACTCCTTATGTTTCCGGTTTCCTACACGGTTGAGTCGATGTATTTAATCACTGTCTCTAAATACTCATACAGCTAAAATTTGAAAGTGCTTCAAAAGAAAAATGCTTTTAGCTTTGCATAATGCGTCTATCCTTACCATATGTAATGGAAATCATGTATTCTTTGGGCATTTTTTTATTTTCAAAGCATCATATCACATTTTGTCATGATCCAAACGCTGTTTTAAACAAAAAAGGAAGGCCTCAAAAAAATTGAAAAAAATTAGATGTATTTTTTTGGTCTATCGTTACTCTATTAGCGAAGAGTCAAAGCAAACTTGGCATTGCTGTTGGGAGTTAGGATTGAGGAGAGGACAGGTAGGGGAATTAATTATCCACAAGTTATAAAGGTAGTACACTGAAGATATTTACTGTATATGTACTGTTTGTCGATAATGTATGTCCTTAAGGTTTAAACGGAGGAATGACAACCTTTGTTTCAGTAGAGGGGGTCATAATTAAGGAATATTGCACGAAATAGCGAAAACATTGTGTACTTAAAAGCTTTTTTCGTCTGACACTCCTCAGAGTACTAACGTCTCCAATGTGACTGTTTCTTTTATAAGTGAATGATTCATAGAAGAAATGTGATGGATGATACTTACTCTAACATATGAAAGACCACCATAATAGCCAGCCTCGCTCTGGTAAGAAAACTGGTTATCAGCTGAGCTGTAATAATTGAAAAGCACACGAAGCTTGAACTAAGCTGACAGCGCTTTGACAGTGACACAAGTCACAAGTAGGGTCAAGGAAGTGGAAGCATCTCTCGTGTGTTTTTTATTTGGCTTTGAAATATAAGTCATATGCTTCCAGCTAAGGTAATTTCAAATATGTGGGTCACTTTTTAGGTTCAAGTGGCATTTCACTTGAAGATATATTGGTTTGAAGCAGGGGGAAAACATTTCCTAGATAGCTATTGGCAAACATATATATATTATAGGGTTTCCAGTTCCGACTCTTATCTGTGTCTTCTTGAAACACTTTAGTGTATGTTTGGCAAAGTTTCTTAAAGGTCCGTGTACTATTACCGGAAAAACTCCAGGAGAAGTATCGGTAAGAAAATGTAGCCTTTCTGTACAAGACGGTCCTGGAATTAATATCTTCTTCAACTAAAGCACCAAGGAAGGCCAAAGAGTTCTAAAAGTAACATTGAAGACCTGCAGCAAAATGTTCAGTTTTCTAAGAAGATATTTGTACTAAAGCTCCTAGGAAATAGTATGAGGAACGTCGTATAAACGTATTTAAACTAAACAAGGAGTTCCTAGGAATACTCAAAGGATTCAAATTCTTATAGCCAAACAAAGATATTAGCCGGTGACGGGACCAAATGACAAAGTCTTCCCGTGGTTCCTCGCTGGTCTTTCTCTCAGTTACTATGACTGCTTTGTTAAGGGATTCTTACATAGTTGGTTAGTTCCACGAATCATAACAATTGCCAGAAATTGTGTCCAGAATACTGTGTCCCATACAATTTATTCTCACAGAAGTCGCTCCGGTAATCTTTTTGCTTGTAAAATTCGGTGCTAGTATACTTGGTTAGCATGTTTGGTGGCAGGTAATTGGCTACAATGAATATCATCGCCTATGTAACTTCAAAATTTTTAATGCTAGGTTACACAGCAAAATAAACAGAATAAAGTACACGGGAACATTGTTCGATTGTACAGGCCTAAGCTTTGGACATTTGATCGCACTGAAAGAAATTAAGATCATATCAGCTTACCAATTCAGCACCTCCGATGTTTTGTTATTTGATGTTTTATTCACCATACAGTCATAGTAATGCTTTAATATTACTGTCACGTTTTCCAGTGAAATGGAATTCGACTTTGCAAACTGATCTAGTGTATCATTACTTGATAGCAGCCAAGACAGTGTTTGCACCATTTGATCGGGTTTGTTTTTTAAACTAAGATAGTTCTGCATGAACAAGGCGATGGTTACTTGAGCGGCCAAGGCTGTTGGCAACGAAATTGCCATGGTAAAATCGTACACTGTTTTCCTTCACAAGATTTTGTTGAGTACAATCTCCTCGATCTTGTAAGAACAGGACGGTATCCTTCGTCCCTCACAATGTCAAACCATTTGAATTTCCGATGCCATACTTATCAGTAAAGTGTAATCCGTTTGCAATGATATGTAGCGAATTTCTACTGCGGTCCCTCTGCAATCACAGAAACGGAAATGCTTCGCTGAACTATGATCAGCTTTCGTCACTAAGCTGGCAGACAAATAAACTACGGCTTACGAGTCCAACTGAAGTAATACAAAACCAAATCAAAAGCACATTTGTTTACAAAGGCTGCTTTCGTAAAACAACAATAGCAATGGTGATGGAGAGTATTAGTAAGTACGATAAGTTCACAGGCCATAAATAATTCATTTGCTACAAGGCACAAATAACTGGCCACTATCGTTTGTTTTTGCTTTTCGTGTCGTAGGTACCGGTTAACAAGGGGTTTCTCAACCTCAGCCAGTAAATTACCCACCTCGAGCTAACAAAATTTTTAAGTGCTCCCTGGGTCCAAAGAAATTCGGTATTGTTTCAGGTCATCAGTGTATGCAAACTATGTCAAATATGCCTTATTAGCCAATTTTGAACGCTTTGTGCACCATGGAATGTACGCATCAAATGTATGCAAACTCTGTCAAATATGCCTCATTAGCCTATTATCAGCGCTTTGTGCGCCATGGAATGTACGTATCTAATGTATGCAAACTATGTCAAATATGCATTTTTAGCCTATTTTGAACGCTTTGTGCACCATCGAATGTACGCATCTAATGTATGCAAACTATGTCAAATATGCCTTATTAGCCTATTTTGAACGCTTTGTGCACCATGTAATGTACGCATCTCGTGTATGCAAACTATGTCAAATATGCCTTATTAGCCAATTTTGAACGCTTTGTGCACCATGGAATGTGCGCATCTAATGTATGCAAACTATGTCAAATGTGCCTCATTAGCCTATTATGAACGCTTTGTGCGCCATGGAATGTACGTATCTAATGTATGCAAACTATGTCAAATATGCCTCATTAGCCTATTATGAACGCTTTGCGCACCATGGAATGTAGGCATCTAGTGTATGCAAAGTATGTCAAATATGCATTATTAGCCTATTTTGAACGCTTTGTGCACCATGGAATGTACACATCTAATGTTTGCAAACTCTGTCAAATATGCCTCATTAGCCTATTATGAACGCTTTGTGCACCATGGAATGTACGCATCTAGTGTATGCAAACTATTCCAAATATGCCTTATTAGCCAATTTTGAACGCTTTGTGCACCATGGAGTGTACGCATCTCGAGTATGCAAAGTAAGTCAAATATGCCTCTTTAGCCTATTTTGAGCGCTTTGTGCACCATGGAATGTCCGCATCTTGTGTATGCAAACTATGTCAAATATGCCTTGTTAGCCTATTTTGAACGCTTTGTGTACCATGGAATGTACGCATCTAGTGTATGCAAACTATGTCTAATATGCCTTATTAGCCTGTTTTGAACGCTTTGTGCACCATGGAATGTACGTGTCTTGTGTATGCAAATTATGTCAACGGCACCATCCAACATCTCTAAGGCTCCAACAATGTCAGTGGATAAATCCCTACCCCAAGAGACAACCTACGTGCCTTGGGCTTTACGAATGTTACAGCCCTACAACCAACCTGGTCTGAAGGAGACCCAAATACCCGAGAAACGTTCAAGGAACAAATGACTTTTATGTTCTACTTTCATGTTTTACTGTCATGTTCTACGTTCCCGTTCTACTTAGTCCTCAGCCTTTGAACTTTGCATTTATCCAACACTTATCAAACAGGCACCCTCAAAAGGCTTGGTGGGGGGGGGCAAAGAGGATATTCAACTGATTTATATCATGTAATTGTATGTGTTCACAGGTAACAGCATCAAGCGTGAATCTGTATTGTCAGAGAAATAAAGATTGATTCCGAGACAAATACTTTCGTAGTTATCTACTTGTAACTGAGTGAGTGATCGCGGCCGATAGAAGCAATCTACCAAGTATATCTTATCGATATTTAGGCAGTATTCAGGATTTTAACTACAGAAAGTGGTATTCTAGATTTGGACAGGTAAATCGTTGATTATTTATACTTTGAAAAACGATCTGCCGTACTCTAAACGTCAAGTTTTGCCCTTTTAACTACAACTTGACGGTGGCAGTAAAGTGATGAGCATGGTATGTCATTGTTTATTATGGGCCGTTTTCTGCCAAATAGACTGGTCTATTGCCGTGAAAGTTGCTTGAAACATCAGTTTTCTATTACACATGCCCTTGAAGACACTGTAAAACTAAAATAACCTAAGGAATTTTGTCATTCTAGAACGAAAAAGGTAAATTTTCCTTGGATTTGTGCTAATAGCTATACATCACTGAAGTTTACAGACTAACCATTTGAGTTTAAGGCTAAAAAAATATAACTGTCCTGTAGGAGAACCGTCATGCTTTCTTTCATCTTTAAAGTCTTTCTGTCTTAGTTGAGCCAATTTTAAGAAATAAGCAATTTAGCGCTGGTAACTGTTCAATTTACATTTCTTTCATACCACAACATGTTGAAGGGTTTGGGTATTTAGACATGCAAAACAAGATGCGTTATCAGACTTTTTCCACAAATGAAGATATTTAAGTGTAGGTAGCGTATTATTTAAATAACGAGTTGTAAAATTCTAGATATTTTTGGGCAACAGATTTAACGATTTTAATAATAATAACAATAATAATAATTTAAAAGTTCTTGTATTGTGTTATATTTATGATATTTCTAGGGGATGGCTTTGTCGACTACAATGAATTCGTTTCTATGATGTCTCACAATAAGGGCCTGCTCACAGGAGAAGTCGAACAGGAAGTAGAAGAGGCTTTTCGCGCTATTGACAAAAACGGAGATGGATTTATTAGTGCTAAAGAATTAAAAGACATGATGAAAAGTGTAGGACAGAAAGTATCAAAACGAGAAGTAAAAGCAATGATAAAGGCAGCCGATGCAAATGGAGATGGTAAAGTTAGTCTTGAAGGCAAGCTCTACTAAGATTTTACAATTCTTTTTGTCTATTAAATTGCTTAACAATTGGGATCCAGGAACCGAATATTTGAGTGCTTAAGGGTAAAAAAGGGAGCAGACGGTGCTAGGGATCAAAGTTATATCAGGGGGGTAAATGAAACTTTTTAGTGACATGTTTCTTTGCCCGAACGTTTGCTGGCTAAAAACTCTTAAGTAACAACATACTTCATATTTTACTTGTATAATACGGGCAGATATAAAAAATATTTAATTCCTGAGGACCCGGGGGGTGAGTTTTTTTGGTAGCGTAAGAAGTGTATTATAATTTCAAAGGTTGACAATACTAGTCTACTGGGGGTTATTATTTTATATGTTACATCATTCCTGATTTAGATATGTATTCGCCTTTCTTCCCTGACTGATCATTGTTAGCTTCGTCTCCCAATTTCAATAATCTGAAGCTCCCGTACAAACCGGTTTGACAGATTGTGACCAGTGTAAGCAAAGCTTGGATATATTTGATTTGCAATGCTAACCCGTTCGATCACAATCAAAATACAGTAGGGTATACTCTTTCACACATTCCATTTCAGCCATTCTGATGTTAGTACTCTGAGGAGTGTCAGACGAAAAAAAGCTTTTCAGTACAATATGTTCACGCTATTTTGTGCAATATCTTTGTTTTGTACCACTAACAAACTATTTGATCACCAGAAGCAGTATTGTGGAAATAGGATTTGTAGATATAAAAAATACAGTTATCAGTATATCTATTTACTTCTCAATATTTTATTGATGCATTTGTAACTCGTGTATGATTTGTATTGTGCACAGATTCTTGAAGGCCGTGAACTTGCTGTGGAATATGCAGGACGAAGGAAATCTGGAGGAGGTGGATACAGAAAAGGTGGTGGGGGTGATTCATATGGTGGTAGTTCATATGGCCGAGGGTCATACCAGCGAAGAGATAGAGACCGTGATTATGACCGTGGTGGATATGGCAATGACAGACGTTATGGTGGCGGTGGAGGCGGAAGGAGAGGATATGATGACCGTTACTAAAGCTATGGTAATACAGCGTTGATTTGATTTGTTACAGATGTCTTGATTGTATCCCCACATCAACATTAAGCAACAAATAAAACAGTAACAGTGTATGAATAAATACAATGGTACCTCATTTGAATAAGGGGTAGCCCAGTAATTCTTTTTGTGTATATATAAGTTACTTTTCTTTAGCTATCCACATTACCAGACACTCCACCCATGGGTAAGAAGCAAATTTGCATACTGTTTTAGACTGCTACTTAAGTTATTTAATCATCCCAGCATTGCTTTCTGCAGTTGAGAAGTAATATGTTGCACTATATATATATCTCGGAGTGGAGCATTACCACTATAGCTTGCCTTTCTTTTTTCACTAATGGAGCTGAAGGGATTCGAACCCATGACCCATTGGTTTGAAACCCAACACCTTAACCATTGGACCATCAATGCCCAATAATTAAGGTGAGAAATTTTCAAGTCAATCTTGCCGTGTTTTCGCCTCCACTCAGTGGGAATGGTCATGGGCTATAAGCAAATTCAGCCGATGATTTATCATATATGACGGTAAGGCACGCAATAACTCGGTGAATTTATATGTATATATATAATAAGTGGAGCATTACCACAGTAGCTTGCTTTTTTCAACAAGGAGGCTGAGGGGATTCGAACCCACGACCCATTGACTTGAAAACTCTAAACTTAACATTGGACCATCAAGTCCGGCAAAATGTGATTACTGTACTCCTTTCGGCAAAGAGAGTCTCCGGGTAGGAGTCGCCATAACGATCTATGCGGTTCTAACAATGCAGGAATGTTTTGAAAGGAACAGTAGAGAAACAAAAAATATGCCACCACCGGGGATTATACCCTTGACAGGATACAGGAATGGTTGCCTCCGTATACCAGAGGCTCTTTCAATGTTTGTAACTGATTGCTAACTATAATACGTTTTCGGGAACCTGGCATGGCAGATACAGTTCAAACGAAAGCAAGTGTTTTGCCAGAGTTACAATTTATTCTGATAGGTCTATCGGGTCAACAGGTGTCACCTTACTTATTTGTATATTTGTGTAGTTTTTGAATTGGATTGATACCAGAAGATTTCGCAGTGCTCTGCAACAGATTTCAGCGCATGTCACTGCAGTACCTTGCAGCGTGCGGTCAGCGCACTGACGTTTCGATTAGTAAAAGTTAGTTTGGTTAGAAATCCGAGAGTATTCTCTAATTATCGTCGTCTCGTTGTGTATCGTCATCGAAGTGAATAATTTTATGTAACTCCTTCTTGTAGGAAAGTTCTTCCCGCAGGCCAGATACAAGCATATTATCACAAAAATATGCTTGGTGCACATATCCTCGTACCAACGACCTATTGCTGAAAGAATGGAAATAAAACTATACGTGGTACAAAAGTAGTCACGACGTGGTAATGACGAACAGATACATAGTACACTTAATGTAATATTGATGCTCTCACCTCATGCTGTGTTACGAATCCTACCAGCAGAGGACTAAATATTCCTGGAAGAGAAGTAGACAAAGATCTCGGCAACGTTGGTACAACAGCATAGCTGCCTGATCCAACATAAGCATGCTTAGAAGAAATAGCAGAGGAAAGAGAAGTAGACGAAGATCTCGTCAACGTTGGTACAACAGCATAGCTGCCTGATCCAACATAAGCATGCTTAGAAGGAATGGCAGAGGAAAGAAAAGTAGACGAAGATCTCGTCAACGTTGGTAAAACGGCATAGCTGCCTGATCCAACATAAGCATGCTTAGAAGAAATAGCAGAGGAAAGAGAAGTAGACGAAGATCACGTCAACGTTGGTAGAACAGCATAGCTGCCTGATCCAACATAAGCATGCTTCGAAGGAATAGCAGAGAAAAGAGAAGTAGACGAAGATCTCGTCAACGTTGATACAACAGCATAGCTGCCTGATCCAACATAAGCATGCTTAGAAGGAATGATAGAGGAAAGAAAAGTAGACGAAGATCTCGTCAACGTTGGTACAATGGCATAGCTGCCTGATCCAACATAAGCATGCTTAGAAGGAATGGCAGAGGAAAGAGAAGTATAGGAAGATCTCGTCAACGTTGATACAACAGCATAGCTGCCTGATCCAACATAAGCATGCTTAGAAGGAATGGTAGAAGAAAGAGAAGTAGAGGAAGATCACGTCAACGTTGGTACAACAGCATAGCTGCCTGATCAAACCTTAACTTTCATAAAGTGAACACTGCTTGTAAAACAGTAGCCTATGGAGAATACTTTCTCGTGTTAGTGCGCAGTCTCGCTTGGCTGGCGATTCAAAATTGTAGTTACCCAAAAGTTTCTGTTGTGGTTTTTTAAGACAAAAAGTAAAAGGACGGCAACAAAGCACGGCAGAAAAAGTTTGTGTTTGAAGAAAATTGCAAATGTTGTTGCGTCTTGAAGTCATGAGCATGCGTGCCAACCCCCTTTCTGTGTGAGCGAAGGAAACAACTATTCACTGTAAGTCCTTCCAGATAACACTAAACAATCTCCCCTTACTGCTCTCTTCATGACCCACAGTTGTGGCAGTTGTGGCAAAGCTACCATCTTAGTTGTGGCAAATGGCGGCCTCCATACTACATAGAAATCTTCTAGCCTCCATTTCTATTATACTACCCCAACGAAAATGAAAGAGCAACAGCCTCGTTTCCATTCTAGTGCATTATATTAATTCTATGGATCCAAACTGCTATTAATCGACAATGAGGTAAAAAAAATACCACTACGAGGTAAATTTGACGTACTCCCTATTTTCGTAATCCCTATTTTCGTAATCCCTAAATTCTATTTTCGTCCTTGTACTGACACGCTTATCCATAATCTCCTATTGTTTATATTTCAACCGTTGCCACATATCGCAGCTCGTATTACAATCCAGCCAACCGTAGATTTGCTAATTGGATTAGCATGCAGAGTTCTCGATCCAAGTGGATCTGATTCCCTTTCTAGGTTGTTTATATTAAAATTCAGCACCTTTGCAGCGATAGAACGTTCCGCTTTCGTGTCCACTGATAAGCTTCTATTTTACAAGCGATAGAACAAAGCGAAGGCTCTATCGCCTTCAGCGGACACGAGGGGCCATTTTCAGAGCTCGGCCTCTTCTGATCTTTCAACAGAGAGAGGCTACCAAGGCCTCGTGTCCATGTGTAAATACAAACAAGTTCACATATGATTTGTGCACATGGATGGAGTCGAAGTTTGGAGGTGTGTCAAGGTAAACTGACCAGATTGAACTGTAACATATCATTTCATTCATTTTAAGTTGGCATCATGACACTGGTTGACGATTTGTGTAAAGAATTTTGGGACTGGAGGGTTCGTAACTACCAGGAATTTGCTACAGCCATTGGAGTTCACTCTCATGATAGCGAACTCGAGGACATGTCTCTTCAAGCCTACGACTCAAGGTTATCAATGGTTGGAAATTTTCTAGCGAAAGTCAAGGAATTGCAGAAGAACGCAGACTTGACTGAACATGATAAACTTAATCTCCAGCTTTTAGGTAGCGATTTGTAGAGCGTTGCGTATATTTCTTCTTGCTAAGCTCCGGCCCTCTTTGACTGTAGTAATAGGCTCAACTCCTCTATAACTGTTCTGATATTTCCTTTAAGGCACATTTATATGTTTCTCGCGTTGTAAGTAGTTAGGCATTGATAAAGCACCTTCGAATCAAAGACGCTACGTAGATAGATAGAATATTCAGTTTTTGGAAAGAACACCAGGGAAATAGAAAATATGTCACTGCCGGGGATCGAACCCGTGACCTCCGATGTTAACATACCCTATTTCTCTAGACGCCCAGGAGGTTTTAGGAAGAAAGTGGTACCGTGGAGTACGAGATGGCTTTCAAATTGTTCGATTATTTCACGAGGTAATGCAACTAGCCCCTATGTTTCAGGTTGTATTCTCTTTCTTCTTTTTTAGGTGGGCAAATCCATCTTCGTCTTGGGCATACGAGTGCAGGGGGCACCAGTCTGAAGAGGAGGCGTAGACGCCTCAGTAGGTGATGGCGGACAAGGAATGCCGTTGTTAATTCAGTTTCTATAACAAAGAATTGAGCTACGTCGACATGTACTTTTTAGAAATTAGAGATACAATTGGAAATTACATTTTAGTTTTAGTATTTGGGTTTTAGGGTAAATTACTTTTAGAACGAGACTGGTCATAATCACTGACGTTTCAGTTGTGTACGATATGGTGGCGTACGTTACTCTTGAGCACTGATTAGCTTACTATTCACACCTCAAGTTGTTAGTTTAGGAAATATAGACAATGACGGTTTTACAGGAGATCAGCAAGTTAAAAATATTTTGGATAAATGGGGTTTCAAAGGGTCGGAAAACAATGACGACTGCACGACTGTAAACGGGAGGAAGGTGATACCTAAATTTAATATAAATTAGATAAGTTATGCCAAAGTTCAGTATACATTTCGAAGGCCATGCCTAGAATACTCTCGATTTACGTATTCGTAACGTTGACTTTATTTTGGGTCGTGAAGTGGACACAAGAATTGTGGTCAGAGCAGTTTAATAGTGAATGCATGTGAATGAAATATGCTACTTCCTTTATGATCAATATTGTCAGCGGCATTTTAATAATAATTGTATTGTTGTCTCACATTTATTGATGTGGCTATATCGTTGGAAAATGCAAAACATTTTAAAAATCAAGATGCCTAAAGCTAGAGGAGATGAGCTTATAAGTAATCGAACTAACGGAGCAATTAAGTAGAAGTCTTAATAGCGAGATGGCCTGAAATAATAGACTAAAGGACAGCGATGCGGTGAAGTAAACTCCTAGAGTAAGTGGGGGCTATACAATTATTATGCAATTATTGATAAAGTGACATCGTAGTGCGATTCGTGTGACAAACAACCTTTAAATGTGGTACATAAGAAGCAAATCTTTAACTATGCCGAACATGGCTACATTAGTAGAAAAGGGAAATATTTCACAACGAATTAGTGAATTACGTTATAGACTCAACGTTGGAATGTCTTTAGGAGGTTTAGATGAGTTGTATTGCGGCCTGTATGTAATGCCTGAGCTTATTGTAGAGGGGTGCATTGGTTTACTCTACTATTGTAGGAGTCTATGCAAAATGTAGAGAGAGCCAAGTTTATAATAATAGGAGTATAATAAGGAGTTAAACACTGTTCCAGTGTTTCATACCAGCCTCCTTGATAAGCAGCGCAGACACTGTTTCTGTATTTAGTTTGACCACTGGAAAATTTGCATGGATTGATAATATTTTTCATTTTATGAACAAAGTTTTATTAGGGGAAGAACCTCATTCCTTGCCTTTACCAAGTGTCTACCGGTGTCCATCATAAACGCAGCTTTGTTACTTAGGGTGGTAGTAGTACACTTGATACATATTTCTTGTCTTTACCTTCCAGAATTTTTTGGAGGACTACGGAATGATTTGGGTTGGAAACTCTACCTCGAGTAAAAAGACTGAAGTAAACGCCACCAGCAATGAAGTTGAGGATGATGCTCAAGGACCCAGCGGCTCTGTTACAAATCGACGATTCACCCGTTTGTTACCGTGCCATTGTTGCAATAAATTCGTGCTCCCGACGCTGAGTATAGAAAAGTATAGAAGTGTCGTCAATAAAATCCTTGTCTGTGCCAAGCGCCCCAGCCGCAAGCCACCCCTTACATTATCTTTCCTTATTTTTTCTTATCTTTTCTTATCTTTTCTTACCTTATTTTATCTTTCTTATCCTTCTCATTTTTCTTACCTTTCTTATTTTTCTTATCTTTTTTTATCTTATCTTTTCTTATCTTTCCTTATTTTTTCTTATCTTTTCTTATCTTTTCTTATCTTTCCTTAATTTTTCTGATCTTTCCTTATCTTTTCTTACCTTATCTTATCTTTCTTACCTTTCTTACCTTTCTTATTTTTCTTATCTTTTCTTACCTATCTTTTCTTTCCGTGCTTCCAAGCAAGCAATAAAATTGTATATGTTTTCTATACAAATTCTTCGTCTGTCTCACGTGTGCATTAGCTACTGCAAATACATCATATCAGTAAGAAACAAAGATAAATCTTAGTGGCCACTGATTAGCTAACAAGAAGGCTAAACGTGACGAAAATAATTTCACACTTTTTCATCTACAAAATATTATCCGTGATGACATATTGTCTATTTCTATAGCGTGCGTTAAAAGTTGATTCTTCATTTACTTGGGTACCAATCACAAGTTATCACAAACACAAGATTTAAGTAAAGATTTATATAAACCAACGCTGTGCTATTTAAGCTACTTCTAAATTTATAAATATCGAACACTAAGCTTCACCTTAAAAATATAAACTCAAAGATAAAATAATAGATAAACCGATTCTAAGCTCTGTAATATTGTATCTGTACTTTAAAATCAAGACAAATTCTCTTAAATCAAAGTCCAAACTCAATCTTGAAACGATTATAATGTTATGAACCCAAAGTAGTTAACTTCGCCGTGACGTTATGACAGTCGGTCATACCCAGGCTACCTCCAAAGAAAACTGTTTCGGATGATTGCTCTTGCGGTATCCAAAATTGAAATGGTAGGAGTTTCGTCTCCAGAATCGTTAGAGTTAATGTACTTTCTCACAATTCGTCGACGATAATTTGCTTTCATGCTACATATGACACCGTGATCCATCGGCTGGGATTTGGATGTTGTATTTGGTGGCAGGAAGACAAGGTGAACGTTAGTCAAGTCCCCAATATCACCATGAGCTGTGCAGTTATCAATTATCAAGCATATTTTATGTTCTTCGGCGTTGAATTTCCGATCAAGCTCTCGGACCCACTCCTCGAAGGTTTCTATCGTCGTCCAACGTTCCGCTTATCGGCAGGATATGTTCTTGACATTTTTTAAGCATCGTGGATTTTTCTATCTTCCAGTAACGAACAGAGGCAACTTTTCGCCGACTGCATTCGCTGCGGCAAGTCAGGTCAGACGTATTTTTGAGTGCTTGCGACCTTTGCATTGTGAATTTTTCTTAGACAGAGTGTGGTTAAGAAGTTGCTTAAAAAATAATCTTAACTCGTCCGCACTAAAGACGTCCTCAAGTTTATACCGACACAGGATGGTAGGGAGTGTTTTCTCATTCCACGCAGCAACCATTTCGGGGGTGACACTTTCCCATTCCCCACTGACGACTTGATTTGTAAAACAAAAACGCTTCTTCAAGTTCTAAAGCCAACCATTACTCACACTTAACTCCGTTTGCTCAGGCCAAGTTGTTGTGCATAATCGAGTGACTCTTCCTTCAAAAATACGTCGTGTAGAGTGACACCTCGATACCACTTCTCCATGACCCACTAAAAAAAGGCCTAGTCGACTGCTTCATGATCACCAACGTAAAATTTTCTCTTAACTCCGGCGGCACCATTCGATATCAAGGAATCATACCATTCAAAGATTACGTTTTTGTTTTAAATCCAGGTTGAAAAAGTATTATGAGGAACTCTGTACTTTGCAGAGACATTTTCTTTCAAAGCCCCTGTTTCCACGTCTTTGCGTGCAAGATATATATCCTTGATCGTCCGTCTTTTCTTAAAGACTTCGTCAGGTCCTTGTACATTGGACGTATCAACGTGAATTAACTCTGGTACAAACGTACAGTCTGACAGGATTTTTGCCGACCGTTACACCTTGGTGTGGACCCCGGGGTGTCAGAAATTTACGACTAGTTTTTTCATGATGGAGGAGGCCGAGTTTGAGGTCAATTAGTAAAAACAAAAACTTCTAGCACCCCCTTATTAGAGGAATAGAGGGGATCTCCGGGTTCTCTTCTTCGGCTGAAAAAATTTGTACTCCTTACTAAATCAGTACGAGGGCAACGCTGGTAATCCTGCTAGTATGCTAATAATTTTAAAAATCTATTAACGCTCAACTTGAAGGTATTTAAGCATGTTATATGATTTTTTACTGCAGTCTTGTCAGTGCATTTTGACTAAAGTCATTGTCTCTATTCAAAAATGCCTGGAGATGAACCTTTGCAATGATACGCCCTTGCTGCCAATAAACTCTCCGACTAACCTGACAATAGACCTTTCTTGCTATGTCACAACAACTGCTTGCTTATGAGCATGCGCAGTTAAGAAGAAATTTGTTTTGATAGATATGATCTTTCCCTCCATCAACGAATTAAGAAATAGATTAGTCGATTAATAAATTATTTACTAATAGAGCAATATATTGGTCACCTTGGTCTTTCAAAGTTATCATCAATCACTAATTTACAACCTTGTTATCAAATATTCCAGCTGTGTGGAGGAAAGCAGTCAGTTTTCAAAATGGGATGCACTCATTGTTATAAAGTCGGTTTCCAACCCATTTCTACCATTGATTACTTTATTGATATGTTGACTGACTAATTGTTTCATTAATTTATTCCTTTCTTGGTTGGCTTATTGAAGAGGTGGAAGTGCCTGATAAACGAATACAAAGTGCACCTACGGCTAAATGGCTATGGACACGTATTGATGGAGTGAGAAAGTGTAGTAATGCTTGGTTAATGCACTGTTTTACTTTTCAATCGATTAATTGATTCACTAGTATAAGATTGATAGACAAACTTTTACATGTTTTTGACCAAAGTAGCTTTTATTTAATACATAGCTTGACATCACATTCCCTATTGTGAGCTGACTTTTGCAGGTGTGAGGTACATGTGGCAAGTTCATTAACAGTTGATATTTCTTTTTAATTCTAACATTGTCTGTGACTAGTATAAAGTATCTTATGCCCATAAAATTGCAAAGTGTAGCAAAATGGGAAGGGCGGTGATTTTTTGTATTGAAACTTATCGGTTACTTCCAAATTGTTCATGTATGCTGTAATCACATCTTTTGACTGCTAATCACACATGGTTTTTGACTGCTTCTTTTAATCATATGCAGTTATTAAGTGCACCCTCTTGCGTTATCAGGCACTCAGAGGTGTAGTAGAGGCAGTAAGCCAAAATTCTTTGTTGTGAAAAGTAGAACCAAACATCTATCACAAAGGGCAGTTTAGCGAAAGATCTTTTTTATAATTAAACCAAATTTAATCCATCAATCCAGTGTTTATAGTCAGTCGTTTTCCATCTGTCATTTTGTTATCGACTGTCGACCAATCTTTGCCTCCATTTTGATAATTAAACCAACTTAAGAAGTGCTAAGCGAATTTTTTTGAAGTTAAAAGCTCAAAGATGATCAAATTGGGCAATTGCGACCTCCAACAAATGACCTTCATTTCCCTTCTAGTGAATCAATTATAAACACCTTGGACATCCTGTAATTCACTGGGTAGCTTTTTACTGTACTTTTTGTTGGGAAATTTACGTCATATGTCACAGGAGTATGTTTGTAAGTAAACCCACGTGTTGTGTCTTTCTTTCCTACTGACGGCATGACGGCGGAAACTTTTCCTCAACGGCAGTTTCGTAACCATGATGTGTACTTCCTCGAAAGCTGTCCGAAACTTTATGCGTGGGCCTCACAGACGTCTTTACGGAACATAATGAGTCCAGCCATTCATTGGATTTTCTTCCTAAATATGGTTTAAATATCGAGTGACAATTAGCCTATTTTGAATGCTTTGTGCACCATGGAATGTACGCATCTAGTGTATGCAAACTGTGTCAAATATGCCATATCAGCCTATTTTGAACGCTTTGTACACCATGGAATGTACGCTTCTAGTGTATGCAAACTATTTCAAATGTGCCTTACCAGCCTATAAAAATGCTTTGAACACCATGGAATATACGCATATAGTGTATTGAAACTATGTCAAATATGCCATATTAGCATAATTTTAACACTTTGAGCAGCATGTAATGTACGAATCTAGTGTATGGAAAGTGTGACAATATGCCAAATTAGCTGATTTGAACCTTTTTTGCACCATGGAATGTACGCATCTAGTGTATGCAAACTATGTCAAATATGGCATATTAGCCTAGTTCGAACGCTTTGTGCATCATGGAATGTACGCATCTAGTGTAAGCAAACGATGTCAAACATGCCTTATTAGCTTTTTTGGAACGCTTTGTGCGCCATTAAATGTACGTATCTGAATTATGCAAACTATGTTAAGTATGCCTTACTAGCCTATTTTCAACGTTTTGTGCAACATGGAATGTACACATCCAGTGTATGCAAACTGTGTCAAATATTCCTTATTAGGCTATTTTTGAACGCTTTGTTCACCATGGAATGTACGTTTTTAATGTATGCAAACTGTGTCAAATATGCCTTATTAGCCTATTTTGAACGCTTTGCGCACCATGGAATGTACGCATCTAGTGTATACAAACTGTGTCAAATATGCCATATTAGCCTATTTTGAACGCTTTGTGCACCATGAATGTACGCATCTAGTGCACACAAACTATGTCAAATATGCCACATTAGCCTATTTTGAACGCTATGTGCACCATGGAATGTACGCATCTTGTGTAATCAAACTGTGTCAAATATGGCATATTAGCCTAATTTGAGCGCTTTGTGCACCATGGAATGTACGCATCTAGTGTATACAAACTGTGTCAAATATGCCATATTAGCCTATTTTGAACGCTTTGTGATCTGTTTAGGATTATCAGTTGAAGATAATTCAGTAATGCATCAACTTCAAATTAGTATTAGGAGCTGCGGTCGTCGATTTTTGGAGAAGATTCCGCGCGCAAAGTTTGAAAAGTAGAAGAGTCTTCAACTTTTCTGCGGAAAAAAAATTCCGCTCGAAATATGCTAAGACATGATCTGCGCATGTCAGAATGGGTTTTCAGGCGGAAAAAATGAGGTCGCTCGCAAATTCCGCCTAGTGGAAAGTAGGCTTAACGTAGAGAAGCTTACGTTCGTTCCCACTAAAGCAGACTTAGTCAACGTAACGAATTACTTTTGAAAAAAATATAGTCTAATCTGATTCAATTTTAATGACCTATGATCAAAACACTATTTTGAGCGTAAACTCTCAATAATAACGTGGGCTGAAACTTGCTTCAAAATAATTTAGGCTGGGCAAAAACCAGATTTTAGTAAAGAATCTGGTTTTCAGTCGTTTGAGTTTCTCTAATCATATTGAGTAAAAGCTCAAGTTATTTATACCAGGCACGTTTTCTAGTGTATAGGAGAAATACCATGCAGCTCTATAATTGCAAATGTCAGCTAATTCGCAATGTCTTTGATCGGAAATGTACTCAATTCAGTTCCAGCAAGAACAATTGCTAAAAACATATTTTTAAAAGTAGACATTCTTGCAGCATCTGTGGAAATTAAATTCCATAATATGTTTTAATCCATCGTTTCACCTGGTTGAAGCTTGCTTAATTTGTGTCTGGGCTACATCAATTTTTACCTTGTTTATATTTGAGGGTTTATCAAAATTGACCACCTGCGCACGGTCACGCAATGACACGAGAAAACCGATGTGTACCGAATTCCTCTTTACTTGCTCCTTGTAGGTTTGGGGAGTGCATCTCAGATATATTGGGTGCACTTGAGTACACGAACATCACGAACATCATAAATTGAAAAAGCAATGGAGGCAGTGCACAAGTCGAACAGTAGGGACTGAGTGAAAAGACAAACACCATACCCGACATATCCCTGAGTGGACATTTTAGTTGTTTCCAGGGTTTGTTGGGCACCTTGTATGAACTTGATTAAAATCCATACAGTCCATTCGGGGAAGTGTCCGTCGGGGATGTGCCCGGGTGATGTGTCGGTCGGGGATGTGTCCGGGAATCTAATAATCTAGGCCGGTAAGTTTGGTTACTGTAGGAACGTATGAGATTTTTAAGCAAATGATGCGAGATCGCAAGGAAACATCTGGTAATGTCTGACTTGGTTTCGTTTGTACGAGAAAGTAAACCTTTTGCTTTTGAGCTAGATTTACTTATGACACCCGGCGTATGCCCCTTAATTCTGTCTTACAAGTTCTGCCATGTAATACCTTCGCTAATATTTGCACAAATTGTAACACGTTATATGGGCTGCCTTATCTCCTGACAATCATCACATTATATTTTCTAAACATCTTACCTTTTTTTCAAATTTGGGCGATCTGCACGCTACATATACAGCAAAATAGCAAAGCTAAGTATATCAAAAGAAATCGAAAGCTGGCTTGGGGTGACCATCTGAGAAAAAAGCAAGGGATTGCGACATGACTTACTACATAACATGCTGCAAACATTTTTCGTTATGCAAAAGGTTTCCATATGCGCTGGATACAATGAGCCTGGAAACTTTTGCGAATTGTCCTCTAGCTTCCTCATGTAAAAATATCACAAAACTCTTTGTATTTAGGCAGTCACCTCACTACATCCTAACTACTTACAATGTAAAGCTCTTATGATTTAGTAATAGATTAGTAAAAATACATTATATCTATTTTCTGCTTTACAACACACTCCACTGTATATTGGTGACGAGGTTGGTCACTGCAGAATCTACTTCATCAGTAAAAAGTTTGTTAGTGGTACAAAACAAGAATATTGCACGAAATAGCGAAAATATTGTGTACTTAAAGCTTTTTTCGTCTGACACTCCTCAGAGTACTAACGTCAGAATGACCGAAATGGAATGTATGAAAGAGTATACTTCACGTTGTAGGAAGCTTGACTCATTCGGGTTGAAGAAAGCTTGACTCATTCGGGTTGAAGGAAGCTTGGCTCATTCAGGTTCCAGGAAGCTTGACTCATTCAGGTTCCAGGAAGCTTGACTCATTCAGGTTCCAGGAAGCTTGGCTCATTCATGTGGTCAGGGTATTGGTCTAAAAACTGTCGAATACGTTTGCAAAGTACTTGTTTCCCTTTGAACTTGTTTCCCTAATAAGTAATGAATAGTATAACGTTGATGTCACACAGGTATGCATTACTAGCAGCCTTCTATTCACAACATGCAGTCTCATGTCTGGGGCACTGCGAAAAGACTGTATGTCATACCATTTCACAAAAGAATACGACGGATACAGCTCGTGCATCTCTGTGGATAATAGATACTTTGAAGCGTTCTCTTGGTAACATATTCCCTCAGATTGCATAGATATATAAGGCATAGAGAGCGGCAATATTGCTTACCGATCGTGTAGTTTTATCCGCTGTAGTGTATTGTAATCGAATGTGAATCTTTTCAGTTGCATAGATATATAAGGCATAGAGAGCGGCAATATTGCTTACCGATCGTGTAGTTTTATCCGCTGTAGTGTATTGT
>JAAAKM020073195.1:152236707-152253699 GCA_010016025.2 Alatinidae sp. Z8VKAUB7J3
AATCGAATGTGAATCTTTTCAGTTGCAAGGTTAGCAAATATGGAAATGATATGATGTTAAGACCCTAGTAAGAAAAAGAAGAACGACGATATTAGTATGACATCATGCTGTAACGATTATTTTGAAACATGGGATTCGATTGAGATGGGGGTGCCACTATTACGGGTTTGAGGTGTGCTTCCACTATATGCGGTCGCAGATTATCGGCAAGTAAAATCTGAAATACTATTTCCATTAAAATAACATATATTTGATTAATAAAGGTTTGCTAAAGCAAAGACGACCAGAGAATTCTCTTCCCAATGTTTGTGCTTCATAGACGACTGTGGCGATAATATAATAATCATAGGAAGATCATAGGTATTTGGGAAGCAATCCATTCTCCTGGCAGAATTCCTTAAAAATGATATCTCGCTGCACCCTGGTTAGCTTTCGGCAGCAGCACATACCAAAAGGTTGTGCACACGTTGTGTACAAAATCGTATAAAGTTTTACTCTATCCGCTTCTTATCGTTATTGATTTTAAAACTCTTAGACGACAAGTGCCCTTTGAGACAGTTGGAGCGAGTTGCTATTAGGCTAACCAAGTTGGAGCGAGATATCGTTTTAACGAATTCTGCCAAGAGAGTGGGGCAAAAAGTGTACCGGCAGAGGATTAAATCTGGACCTCTTGCCTATTGGATCAGTTGCTCCGTTTCATCTACTGAAAGACTTCTTCGGGTCAACAACAGATTGTTAATGGGAATAGGCTTAAGTAACTGGGATAGTATGCCTAATATCTATTATGGAAATTGTAACATGTCACTGAAGATTAACGAGATTGATAATTAACCAACCAATAAGGACTAAGTAGAAGCAAACTTGCATTCAAACATTCACAAGGGTACTTAAAACAGACATTTACTGAATGATGTGGTGTTTCCGATCTTTAGTAGATTTGAGATTTGAGTAAAGGAGGCCACTGTGTCACAATACAGACTTCACAGTGTAATAGAAACCATTTACAATACAAATTGTAATCAGTGTCTTTTTGAGTGCTCATAACTGCAGAATAAGACATTCTAGAACCTATATATCTTACATACTTGTTATCAATATTACCTAGAAAAGGAATTAAAACTAAAAATGTCACGATCACACTGTTGTAAAATCGTTTCCTCTAACGGTGATATTAACCCTTGATGCAACCTTCATGCATCATTCTGCTGATCTTACGAAGATTGCAAAATGTTATTGAAGACGGACAACTAACCAGCTAATAAGCAATAAGTAGAAGCAAAATTACATCCAAAAGTTCACAACAGAATGTATATGGCATCCAGCTACACAGGGATTTAGGTAGCTCCTCTGATTCGCACATATGGGAAGAAAGATCCCAGCATTGCAGCTGCACCTCGCATTACAGCTTGTAGTTAAATTTTCAGAAACGGACCTAGAGGAAGAGCAAAAGGTGAATAAGGATTTACTTCTTACTTCGTCGTTCCATTGCGTCTCGCATAGAAATCTTCAGTGTCCGTACAGTGAGAATTGAGGTTGTAAAGTCTGTTTATCTTGCCCAGCTTTTGTGTACGCTGAGCCAGCAGCCTCTTTATTACGCTTTTATGCTCTAGTGCATTACAGAAATACTTTTGGCAGAGATGACCAGGGGCCCATCAGCTGATTCCGAACACAAATTATTTCATAAATCAAAAGCTATTAGCTCTAATTTATTGTCATAATTAACTGTACAGTTACCTGCTCGAGAGTGCAGAATTAAGTCCTGTTACATCCGACGACTCACATGAGATAAAAAGAAACGAAACAGATATTGTCACAAGTACTGTAGAAGCTATGCAGAGCTTTATCGTTACTCTTCCAGACATATTCCACTTGCTGATGATAGCAGCCCCTGTGAGAAAACAGACAATATTTCTTAACGAAATACATACTCTTAAGTTATCGTATACTGATCATGGTTTTAGATGTAAGAATGTTAGAATCGGAACTATTTTCATAGGAAATGTTGGGATGGTAAAATATGTATGTGTAAAATGTTTGATGAATTTGAGTAGTGTAGTGTTGGTATGGCAAATCTTACACCCCTATACCAAGACTCACACTCAAGACTTCCCATTCTAGTGCCCCCTCCCTACTTTAATATTGCACGATTTCCGCACTTCCTACGTTAAAAATGCACTATTCTAACTTAGAACGGTGCAATATTGGAATGGGAGAACGTTAGCATTGTTGCAGGTGACATTTTGAATGCCTCTTGGGTAAAAAAAACTGAACATAAAGGCATAGCCTAAACACAATTAAACTTTTTAGGCTGAGGACAACAAACTTAAAGCATCTCATAACTTAAAATGCTGATATATGTTCTGTATTACTTGCTACATATCTGCAATTATGTTAAATAGGTTGAAGCGGTAGTGTACAAAACGTGTACCTCCACGTTGTTTTTTATACGGAACCAGTTTACATGAAATCTTAGGGTCAGATTTCGGAAATTTAAGGAACTCTTAAGAAACTTCAGCAGGCTGAACTAATCCAAAAGTTAGGAAACATTCGTGAAAGGTATGGATGGAAATAATATGTTTCTGCAACAGTCCATAAATATTATCTTTAAAACACAAAACGATGTATACACTTGATAACTTTATACACTTGAGAAAACATGTGTAGATGACTTTAATATTGGACGGAGGCAGAACCCTATTGAACGATCTATTATTACACACTACATACACCGTTGCACTTTTTTGTACATAGGCCTACCATATGTTACTTAGTTACAAGATAAAATGGTATTTTGCGAGTACATATAACAGTCTTACATGAGTTTTAAGGAATTACTTATCAAGAAACTTTGAAGGCTGAATCTGGATAATTTAAGAAACATTTGAGGCTAAAATTGGCATCTTTTTAAAGAAACTCGAGGCTCAAGCCGTTGCTAAGGTTTCTTATAAAACAAAAACAACGAGTATACCTGGTCTTAAGAGTTAGTTGTTCTCTGTTTATCAACAGATTTTTTCCCTGAAGCATTATCGCTACTGTGTTATAATAATCCAGCATCCTTGACTTCATACCAGCTCGCAGCTTACTTTATCACTAAACCACAACATACTCCTGATAACTCAACCGCTAAAGAACCCATACAAAAGTTCGAGTAAACGAATCATTGAATCAACTAGGGCTTGAGTTATGAGAAAGTATTTGGTTTGAGGGGGCTGCAAAAAGTTCGAGTTATTGAAGGCTTGAGTTATCGGGACTATACTGGAGTTCGATTGAACGAATGTTCGAATTAACGGGGATTGGAGTTGCGAGAACGTATCATGGAAGATTGTTACCATTGTAGCACACTAGCAATTATCCTAATGCAATCTAGATTTCAAAACTTTCTCTCATAGATTCTTACTTAAGGTTAAACATTGAATGATGTCACATCAAATTACTAACAATTTGCTGTTAAAGATGATATGACTACAGGAGAAGGTAAGTGTTAACCTTTCACTTACAAAAGCAGGTATAAATAGGGTTAAGGTAAACTATATGGTGAACCAACTGTACTAGCAGAGAAATGATTAAGTCTTATTTTGAAAGTCACTACAAGCATATCGGTGGTAAGAGACGTACCTGTGTTACGATTCTGCATTCTTCTATATATCTAGTTCCGAGATGTTGCTAAAATGCGAAAAAAGGTAAAATATTTTGTTTTTTGGCTGTCGAAGAGAAAATCATAACATAGCCTTTCAAAGCCAAAACACAATACTGAGAATTGCATAATAGCAAACAATAGCTCTATTTCCATAACTTTGTGTAGTCGTTTAGTAATTCTTTTATTAAACAGAATATGATAAAATGACGCTTCGCTTGAACTCGTTCTTATGACCTTAAAGGGCGATTTGTCGTATAAGGGTTTTAATAGTACAAATGAGAGCCTGTATGAAAGAGTACATTAGTTGAATGGTGCACAACGTTCGCCAAAACTTTATCAGATGGAAAATCTAACAACACAGGTTACTATTAATAAATTATACAATAGCGTGAGCAAAGTCTCAATGTCGATGCCTTCTCAGAAGGAGAACAACTGTATATGCATTTTAACTGTTTTGAGGTGCAACACTAAAATTGGAGGAACAATTTCTATTTTTTAACGGTGTTGGAACTTATAGAATGCATATGATTGAAATATCAGACTCCTTTAGCCAGGTTTTTACTAAGAAAGATGATAAGACTCGAAAAGTTTGATTTTGGCACAAAATTTGAATCTTGCATTACAGCTTTCTAATTTCACTCCATACGATTGCTGTGATCAGTGTATGGCGAAAACGTTTAGCAAAATGAATCCGTTCCCCTTTCGTTTTCTTTGCTATTTGAAAATAGTACTCTCTGCCTAGTTTCCTTTGCTTTGACTCCTAAATTGAAGTACAAAACACATGATCTTCATTAGTACAGGAATTGAAAAAATTCTGCTCCCTTACTGGTAATGGCAATTTTCAGCTTCATCGACAAAAAATATTAAAAATATTGGAGTATCAAAGTTAAATCTGGCCTGCAGGTTGCATGAAAGGACAGTACGGGGAAATTAATAGCTTAATAACTGCAGGATGGCAACTATTTGAGGACTTTTTTGGAGATGCACTACCAGAAGCATTCTCAGCAAAGATAATCACAAATCCTTTTCTAGGGGACTAACTATGAATGATGCACGTAATACAATAGGCAGAAATGGTGACATCCCTAAGTGACGCATCTATCCATCATCCATACAGTCTACCAAACTTCAGTCAACTGATGTAAAAGCAACAAATTCCAAAAGGCTGCCTAAAAACTTTCCAATTTTCATCCTATCTAAAGGCCTATTAGAAAAAGAGCTTGTGAGAAAAACATAATGTAATTATATAACATAATTAACCAAGAAATGTCAGTAATGGTATGCTGTTAGTAGGTATATCTGTACTAATTTAATCCACCGTAAGATCTAGTTAATTATACTCTTGAGTGGAATCATTGCATGTAAACAGTATATAAAAATGTTTTGACTTGATTCTACGCTAATCTTAGCACAGCCTTCTTCTGAAAAATAATTATGGAGGATAGTGGCAGTCATCAGTACCTTCATGGCACACAAAAGATGACTCTCTGGGGGCATAACATCTATGCTCTATATAGGGCCATTATTAAGTTCTAGATTGAAGATATGCTATAAATTAATAAAGGCTATTAAAATGCATTATAGTTGGGGGTGCGATCATTAGGTAGATTAACTTCCAGTAACTTTATTTTTTCTACAATTTCTCTCTCCATTTTTGAAGCCAAATAAATCCAAAATAAAGAAAAGTACCATCTCAATTTTTTGAATGGGTCAACATTTTCTGGGGTAGAACACCTCCTGAGCAATGTCTCCAAAGGCCATTACACTCTGTGAAGTGCACAGTTTGGGTCGCCATATCCAAGCACAGCATCATTGGGCCATTCTGATTCGAGGACGACAATAAGCAGTCTGTGACAATCCACACTGAGCAGTATGTTCAGGTGCTTGGCAAGTTCTGGACAGCACTTGGTCGATGGGGAGGGGTCGTCAGTGCTCTCCAATGGTTCCAGCAGGATGGTGCCCCCCCCCCACACACCCCTCAAATCAATCATTGGCATTGCTACAGCAGCGTTTCCTTGACCAACTGATATGCCGCAGGTGTGGCCCGGAGTGGTCGCCGCATTTACCGGACTTGAATCCCCCAGAATTTTATCAGGGGGATACCTTAAGGATGGGGTGTATGGCAACAACCCTGAGACCATCCCTGACCTGAATCACAGCAGCCATAAGAGCGATCTTGAGTGAGGAATGCCGGAGAGTTATTGAGAATGTTGCCCGCCAGACCCAAGTTTGCCTGCGGCGTAGGGGAGCTCATTTGGAACACATTTTGGAGTGCCAGTGAAGCAAAAAGTTTTGGGAGTGCCAGTGAAGCAAAGAGTTTTTGTAGTACAGACCTGACACTTTCGGAATGTTTCATACATAGACATGAACGAGAGTGACTGAAGTTTTATATTTATTGAAATAAAATTTCGGAAGTTATTTGACTTTTCGTGATGACTGCTTTTTTTTGTCACCCTATGAATGGAAGAGAAACTCATAGTATTTCTGATTAAGGTGATTGAGAAACCAACAATTGATCAGATGGAAAAATGTCAATAGAATAAAATTTTAATTTGTATAATACTTATTCAGGGCTGTTGAACAGCATTTTATTCAACCGAAAACTTCAAAATAGTACATAAAAATGAGAGTATGCTCATGTATTAAAACATAACCTTAAAAAAAGCTGTTAATGAGTTAACCAATAACAGATCTAAAGACAAGAAAGATTTATAGCCCCCGTCTTTAAGATTTTAGAACTGTTTAGAACAGTTTTTAGAAGTACCTGTTTGAGGTGGCATTCCAAACGCCAATGACCACAACTTAGATATTTAGCCAAGAAAAAATCTGTTTGGGCTCAGTGGGCTCAATACTGACAATACCCTAAATAAATAGAAAAACTACAAAACAGGCTAACCAATAACTAAAGGACAGCAGGGGCATCAAAGAGCAATGCCCCTCAATTTAAGCTACTGGGCAGAGAAGTAATTCATAAGGCAGGCTCAACCGCCAGTAGGACCACCTCTCACGGTTTATGGAAAGGATCTGTCATCAATCGGAACAGATACTACATCCATTCCTTGCCAAAATGCCGAGAAGCTCTTCACTCGCCCTACCTTTCTATCAGATAATTTGCGCCAAAGAGCAAACAATGATCGACTTACCTCTGTTTGCGAATCCAATATCCTGATGAGTGCCTTGCTTTGCCGCTCTAGAAAAAAAATCAATAAGTTTCTTATTCTAAGTCTACTGAAAAGAAGAGGCCTCTCATTGTGAGTTGGTATTGATTCAGTTGCAAAATGATATACCAACATGCTTATGAACGCTACATTCTTTGAATACGTAGGATTCGCTATGAGCACTTATTGGAAAAAGTACACTGATGAACTGGAAGATCAAAAATACTTTACCCTTCATCAGAATGCATTAATCCAATATCACGCTCGTTTTGAACTGCCCTCCATACTTTTTCTATTCCATTTTATCTAAGTCCCAAGGTATAGGATGGCGTCGTCGTGTTTCAGATTTCCATCTATCGTTCTCAGTGCAGAGCTCTTGACATTGTGGCAATATATTCTGTTTTACTCTCACTTTTGTGAAGGGACTGACCTCGATGTAGCGGTTGCTAAACTTGTTCATGTGTTTGACAGACCACTCATATGATTTCCAAAATCGGTATCTGTGATTGTTATTGCAGGGTACCCTCGACTTAGGGTTCTTTTAATGTAAGTCAAAGCTTTATTTATTGCTGTTGTTATCTGTAGACTGTTTACATTAACAATACTGCTTGGTTTGACACGGGTAAACATTCGATAACTTGTATTGCAATCTTTGTTTGAACATATGCGAATTTCGTCACTTTCACGGAGAGGCGATGAAGGAGGCGTATTGATGAGTTTAACACCTGTGATCTGTATCTAATCTGCCTCATTTCCAATCAGAGACATACAACGGTTTTGGTACGATTGTGAAGGAAAACGTACTTGAGAGAAGTCAAGTGTTTCCTCTTCAATGGATTCAAATATTGTCCACATTCCTTGCAATTCACTCAATAACTTCGATAAGCCCCAATACGCAGCATATGTCCTAGAGAAACGCAGTACTTGCTACTTTGTCCTGTGGGATGAAATTTTTGGTAGATAAGTGCTGGTCAATCTCTTTAAATACGATTTCCAAATATTGATAGTTTAAACATTATACCAATTATACGGTCCTTTAATCAGGCCAGTCCACAACCAACTTTTAATGAAAATATATACCCTGGCTAACGTTTATGTTTTCAAACCATCTGAAAGGCCCGCTAATTTTCGAATAGACCGAATGAAGCACCATTTCAGTCATCGCTTATGTCATCAAAGAGTAGGTTGGTAAACGTTAAATTGTAAATACACCACCCTCACAAATATATTTGAACACTTGCAGAAAAGGAAGATGGCAGCTGTCAACGTTAGCAAATCTACATCCGGATTGACTGCAAAATAATTATTCGATCGAACAAGTTTTTTCATTCAAACGTATACCAACCGATAGAGACATTTTCAAAGATTTTTGCAGTTATGCAAACTAATGCTTTACTTATTCCCGCTCTTTTTAAAGTTCATCAGACACGTGCTCGCTATCAAAATGTCGAGTTGTGATAAAGTGAGCATAAAGGCAAGCTGTTTACAAATTAAATAATATCTCATATACAAGTCATTGGATTATAAAATTGTCTCAGGAGAGGTATCAATTTTACTTAAGAAATAATTTGAGATATTGTTGATTATGATTATTGTGACAACATATGATGGTGGTGGTGATGGTGGTGGTGATTATGAGAAGGATGGCAATGATGACGAAGATCATGAAGATGATTATGATAATGATGATGATGATAATGATGATGTTGGTGATGAAGATGATGACAATGAGAATGATGAGAATGATGAGAATGATGAGAATGATGAGTATGATGAGAATGATGAGAATGATGAGAATAATAATTACGAAGATGATGTTCATGATGATGATCATGACGATGGTGGTGGCAGGGGTATTGGTTGTGATTGAGAGTTATTATGACTATGATGAAGAAATTATGTCTAAAAGGGCTAGTTTTAAGGCTGTATGAGGGCATTTGTTTTTTGCCGGGAGTAGATCGAGTTGACTAACATAGGAAAATATCAGAAATTGAGAAGCAGATACTTTCAGAAGGCAGGATCTACAAGCATTTGTAAACACCACGTACTTATCGAGTGACTCACAAAGAATCAATATCTGAAATGCTTTTAAATACCATTTTCTGTATAAGATTTTATTTACTTGTAAAATTAAAGCAATAAGTGCTTTCACCAAGCATATCCTTTTGTACTGCTAATGCAATGCATACCCCTTTATAAGAGAATTTCCCTCAGTTTGGGAACAACTGTGCTGCTTTTGTGTTGGATGCCGTCTTGAGCTTGTCAGTATTCATTTGTTGATGTCAAATACGTCATTGCAATAAGCCGTTCTACCTACCATACATTAGGTTTGCACGTAAGGATTCTTCTCACTCGGTTACTCTAGAGAAGGAAATAGAAAGCACCCTCCTATAAATTATATTTTTGATTTGGTTTAACTCTAATGACTCTGGAAGAAATTTCGAGACTTGACACGATACCCTATTCATTACCGCAACGAACATGATTCCCAACACTGCCACGCTTCATGGCGTTTGGTTTGTTCTCTCAAAACATCAAAAACATGAGACGCAGGCCTAAATATCGACTCGTGAAATTCTTCGATCAAGCGCGCCAAACCAAAATGTTTTCAAGACTTTAAGCCACAACATGTGCGCTTCTATATGTGCGCTTCAAGACTTTAACCCTACCTTACCCGACGTATTTGAGAAACTGTATACCCGAGGGGGTGGGGCAGAATCCGCCCCCTATTTTATCTCCGAAATGGCTTGACAGAATTCCTTCATATTTGGCACTGATACACTCTAGGTATATACAGATCTGCACACAGAGTTACAACTTTCTGTGTTCAGGCAAACTGGAAAAATGACTCCATAAATTTGGCAAATGTTCAATGAGTGTTCAAAGCAGACCAAAATATCCTCCGATTGCATGCGACAAAACTCTCATACATCAAAATGTACATAATCCTGGTCGCTCAAACTTTTAGAATATCTGAGAAGTGAAATTTGGTTAATTCTCCAAAATTTCAAAAAAGTTGACAGAGCAAAATCTGCCCCCGTCGCGTAGGGTAGGGTTGACCCACAGTATGTGCGCACAATATAACTGCAACCGTAATCTCTATTCTGCTACGATCTTTCCAGTTCTCCCGTGTGGAAATCTCAACCCTTATCCAGCATGCCTGAACACTATAATTTGCAAACGTCCAAAGGTAACATCACAGATCATCTTTCCTTCCATGGAATGGCTTCCCTCCAATCTGACCGATATCTTTTTTGTCTCTTAGTAACCCATTACAATACAGTCGCTTTAAAGACTAGCTTGGGTACAAAGTGATTACAATGAAAAGGAGGGGCAGGAGCGTGAGGGGCAACCAGTTCTATAAATTAGTCCCGACTCCGGAGTTTTCTTACAGTATGGTAGTTGGAATTCTTAACGCATTGTAGGTTCAAACACTTAAAACGGGTTAAACAATGTACGTTAGTATTTCATATAAATCATGTAAACATTTCTCAATTGACACGGCCTCACTGAAAACCACAACTGAGCGATGTGGCCACCCTGTTTAAAGATTGTTCATAATAATAATAATAATAATAATAATAATAATAATTTTTTGGTATGAACAACCAAATCCACTGGTAACATGCTTTTAGCTTACCCTTTGTCATGGTGTACTCCTTACTTTCCTTCTGTGGAGCTGGCATGATGGGAAATGGTGCCCTTGTCTGTTAACGTCAAAGGCTCTTGATTCATATGGCTGAGGAACTTGCAGCTACACCATGTACCACATCATGTGTATATGAATATAAACTATAGGTACGTGCCTGGGATTATTTACATAACCACTGTAATGATTTAAACAGGGTAGATATATACAATAGAAATTTGAACAATAAATAGCCTGGTTTGTAACTCAGTCAGGAAATGATGCATAATGTTACAATGAACAGAACTCTGATTAATTGAGTTCCTGTGAATAACTTAAAAAAACTCATGCAGGTCGCCCAATTTTGAGGTTGGTTGACCGAATTAAGAAGCATGTACCATCGTATATTCGCCAAACATTGACTCCTAAAAGGAAACAACCACTTCGGGTTTCAAAGAGCAAAAACACCATTAAGCAATGTGACTCTGCCATAGGGCATTACTTGCTTGAGAAGCAAGACTGTGCCAAAGTGTACACTGACGATTGCTTCCATATCATAGGAAAGGCCAGGTCTGCATTTCATTTGGCCATTCTGGAGTCAGTCCACATAAAAGCAAGAAAAACTTTGCTATGCAGACAAAAAGAATTTGTTTTCTCGCTAGGCCTATTAAATTGATCTTGTTGTTAAGGGACGCTGATTGGTCCAAAAAGACAAGCCATTCAGGCAGTCAAATTTCTGATTGGCTACTTCAAAATATAGTTGGGTATACTCTTTTACACATTCCATTTCGGTCATTCTGACGTTAGTACTCTGAGGAGTGTCAGACGAAAAAAAAGGTTTTCAGTACAATATGTTTACGCTATTTTGTGCACTATTCTTGTTTTGTACCACAAAAAAACTAAATAAAATAACTCACCAGCATTGACTCCTACCAACAGGCGTCCAAGAATTAACATGGCTACTGAGTTTGCTTGCAAAAATTAAAACAGGATAAAGAAGAAAGTGCAAAAACTTCCAAGAGCAGGCTGAAGACTGATCACAGTTTGCAGAATGAAAGTGCTACTTCAGGTTAGGCACCACAACTTGCTTGAACTTGCTTTGATGATAATGGTATCAACTGTATTGATTGCAACTTTTAGATATATGATGATTAATATGGGTTGATTTACACAGAAGATACAAATTAGACACCATCTCCCCCTTGTATGCGCACATACTTTCTTAATGGACACACATACTTCCTTACATACATGCTTTTTATGTTGGCAATCTCTCAATCAAAGCCCCCTGATAAGCAGTGGGCCCAACATTGAAACTACCCTAAATAAACAGAAAAACCGCCTAACAGGCTAACTAATAAATAAAGGACAGCTCGAGCAACCAAGTGTGATGCCCCTCAATTTGTGCTACCAGGCAGAGAAGCAAGCCATGAAGTAGGCTCAACTGTCCAGTAGGACCGTCTCTTGCAGATTATGGGAAGCATCTGTCATCAATGAGAACAGATACTACATCCATTCCTTGCCAAAAGACACCCCCCCCCCCTTCTATTTCACAAAATGTTCTGGAGATACCGTAATTAGACAAAAGAAATAAAGTGTGAAAAAAAAATTTGAATCATTTCTTGTACTGTGTTTGCATACTTTTGTTTTTAAGACTTAAAAAAGGGTAACAATTTTTGTGTATGCATCAATGCTGCCCAATACTCCAGGTCACTTATATACACCAACATGTGCTTTTATCCGAACCCTACCTTCTTCACCTTCTTTATACATATTTTGTGAATGACCCTTATTTAACTTTACTCAGAAGAAGTATATACTTGTAGAATATTGTATCTAGACAAAAAGACACAATAGGCCTAATACATACAGCCTTGCAAAGTTTTTATGTACTCTTGGGTGCCTAATAGACTCCCCCCCCCCTACTTCTCATTAATTTTCAAAAATTTTCCACCTAGGACATTCTTATTCCAACCCCCCACGTAAAATTATATTTAGTTGAAAAGAACAAGTTAGACAGGAGCTGAACTCTGTACATTTCTGCTAATAGGGTAGTTTCCTTATCAACGAAGTTTGAAAGCTAGCGCTCATGGAGGGATCTCCTTTTGCAATTTTAAAATCAAAAATACTCTCAAATCTGTACTGTTGTGGGCCATAAAGGATTGTTAGGGGACATTGAAAACACTAGTACAAGCTGTGGGACGATACCTAATACAAATATACACCTTTATTTGAATAAACTAGCAGCTTTGATAGCACATTCTACACTTTCTCCGACAGTTCCCCACGCAATACGTTCAGGTCGCCTTGGTTTCTCGGACGACAGTGCCTTTGTATTCCTTAGTCTTTGGTCTCTAATCAACACGGCGTTTAATTTTTCGAAATTTTCCACCTATTCGGACTTTATTAACCCCCCTCCCCCTGCTTAATAATTTTGGGAAACCAGCTTTGATGATGTAAAAAGAAACATTTTTATGGATTTGTTTGATGATGATTTTAAAGTAATGTAAAGATTTGTTAGGATAAAGGTGCCATATGTTCATATCTTTATTGTATTAGCTTAATTTACAGCCATCAGGCATTATTTTCAAAAATCGATATCCCCTCTCGTTCAGTAATTCTTGAAATTGTTTCCAAACTCCACACGTTTATTCAAACCACCGTTTAGTCAACCCCATTTAGTCAACCCCATTTAGTCAACCCCTTGTTCTAACCCCTCGTTTGTTCCATTCCCCTCTTTTATCAGAGACCAAAGAGTATCCTTTTGAAATTTTGTTATTTCCACCTTCTTTATTCTCAATAAAGATGACTACTTGTTAACAAGGACATCCTCTGCCTCTTCGTTTGGGAACCACTGACATTAGCTCAAGATAGTAAGATATATGCATTTTTAGTTCTTAGCCTCTATCAACTTTATGTTATTATCACAATGTATGATACGTATATTACTACAGTTTGAACAATTTTAGCTAGTATGAAGTCCTAATAGATGCTGAGAATATGTATATGTCTGCCACTGATGAAGGCTCAAAGCCGAAACACAATAAATATTAATTGATTAATTTCCCTTTACCCGCTGACTTAAGGAGAATTCGCGAAAGACTGACACTAAGAATCTCCAGCTTAGCTTTTGAAACCGATGGCTCAATGATTGAGGCATTGGCTTAGTAATCGTGAGGTCGTGGGTTCGAATCCGGTCAGTGCCGTTAACTTCAAGCTATTGTGGTAATGCTTCACTCTTTGAAAATCTTTGAATATTTTGAGAATATTCAAAGAGAAAAACTACATATTTAACGTTTCGAGTTTCTGAGGAAGAATTATCTCGAGACGTTAAAAAAATGTAGATTTTCTTTTTAAATATTATATTTATTTGATAAACTGACTGGTAGGGTGTAGCTCAATTATATAGACAGTAGACAATACTAGACATGCAGACAGCACTGTTTCGCTCTTTATGGGCTCATCAGTGCAGCACAGAGTGAAGAAGGCACGCTTGCAACAAGGCAGTTTAAAAGTTGCACATGGAACCATGCAAGAGTACTCAAACTGCACGCTCGGTGAGCATTGTATAATCCAAACAGCAATGGTACCGTCTCTATATTTGCATTTAAATACAGATATATCATTTATATATACATATGTATATATTTTAGTTGCACGATGTTATGAGACGTTGACACTATTGATAAAGCCTGGTTTGCTTTTCTGCAATGTATGTATATTATATATATAAAAAACTAAAACAAACTTCAAAGTAGCCCTCAGTTAAAAGCAGATATAAAAACATTAAAACTAAACTTGGGCTCGTTGCGAGCTTTCGGAAATCTTATTCCTTTCACGCCAAGAAGAAGGAAAAAGATTTCCGAAAGTTCGCGGAGAGCCCAATGTCAGTTTTAATGTTTTTATATTATATATATATATATATATATATATAATATTTTCTGCAATGTATATGTATTATATATATCGTTTTCGGGAGCATTAGAAACAATTGATAGCATCAGGGTGAATCCGCGGGGTATAAATGTATGTTGCTATTCTACTTCTAGATTCCTTCACCACATCCAACCAAACTTTTTAGACCTCATGTTGCTATCCATGGGCAGATTTCAGGCTGGCCGATACCCCTACCCCTCAGATGGAATTGGGGGAGTCAGAAACTTTGCAACTTCTTTTTATTCTAAAGGATTCCGAATTTGACGTCACTACATAGAAAACAAAACCTTCTAGTACACCAGAATCAGGGCGTACAATGGGGCTCCTAGGGTCAGTCCGTGTCATCCCCGGATGCTTCAAAGGCTATTCAGGCATTCTATTTGGCTTCAAACGAATTCAGGTTTTAATAAAATTAAGCTTCAGCATGACAGTCAACAAGGTACTGCGAAAGCTTGTGTTCCTTACTCAATCAGTACCCGGGCAACACCGGGTCTTCGTCGAAGTGTAGTACATTGTGAAGCCGTTTAAACAATTGACAACACTATAATTTGACTCGTCTACCAAATCTGAATTGCCAATGCTAAGCAAACTGGTAAATGTATGATAGGTGCAAATATTTGTGGTACATAACATGAATACTAAAACGAAATACCAAAAGCCTTTTTCTGACACTCCTCAGAGTACAACCGTCAAAAATAATTACATATTTGAAAGAGGCAATCAGATTTAGGATTGCCTGGACGACTTTGTGCATTTGAAATACATTACACTAGAACTGTAGATTAATTGAATAGGCCCAGTGAATAACAATGATCATAAGAATCGATTTGCAAAAAAACCCTAGCATTACATTGCTGGCAAAGTACAAGTGGAAAATAGGTTTTGTTAATGAGAGGCACGGTAAAATGGTTATATTCCAGAATAAAAAATTACTGAATTTGCACTCATGCAGATAGGAGATTACTATGATTATGATTACGATGATGGCGCCACAGGGACTAAATATCTACAAGGATGGGCATAAGGGCGACAATGACCATAGTGATGACAATTTACAATTCTGTTCAAATTTTTAATATCATGTATATGTGGTATAGGGCAATGATCTGGAAGAGTGATATTATTAAGAGCACGGTAATCTCCACATTGACGCTAGTCGCTAGGTTTTGATTTAGCGACCATATGCAGTGGTGAAGACCATCAGCTATCAGACGGTCGGATTATACCCAGTTGTAGCATGTGGTTGAATTCTGATTTGGCAATTTGAAGCTTTGATCGTGACAGTCTGCGAGGTCGAGAAGAAATGGGCAAACCTTTAGTGTGGATGTGAATGGGTAACAGAGTGTTTAACAGTACCTTCTTTGTAAATGCGTGTGGTGAGATCACGATAGTTGTCAAGGATGGTGGTCAACTGATTTATGTCAGGTTGTGCAAGCATCAAATTTACTGGAGGGATGATGTTTGACGAGGACTGAATACCATTGATTGTGAGCTGAGTGATACTATCAATGATGCGATGAAAGTCGGCTCCAATTATAGCAACTGGCAAGGAAGCAATAGTGAAAATCAAACGAAATGTGTACCTAAGGCCAATATCAAGCGTTGAAGAACGCTGACCATAGGTGGTGATGTTAGATTGATTTACTGCTTGTAATGACCGATTAGAATCGGGGGCGCGACGATCCTGGGTAGGATCCAGGAGGAATAAGACTAACCTCGGCTCCTCTATCTACTAGGAAAAGTTGCCACTGTTACAATCCCTGATGTAAAAGGGCGACTAGTAGAAAGGCCAACAGAGCTTGTCGCCAGAAGGGGTTGGGCAGGTAGTTTTCCTGTTGTGGTGTGTTGGATGGAGTAGAGAAAGAACATGGGGAGGTACACTTGCGAGCAGCGGCTCCAAAACGGAAGTGATAACAGCATAAACCATCTGCAAGATTAGAATTGTTGGTTGTGAGAGGCCGTGACGAAAATGAAACGGATGTATTTCCCCTTCCGTCTATGATACAGACGAAACGCCTTTACAAATGTGACGTAGGATGCTGTTGCTTTTTGTGTCGCCTCTAATGTCTTCTTCACAGACATTCGCGTGTTCCTTATTCCCCACGGCTTTTCATTGTTTAAATTTAGTCTTGAGTTGTAACAAATGTCTACTTGGAACTAAAATTTTCAAAGAACTTTAGCGACCCTGTAGATTCCTATCATTGCTGTTGTTTACACGCACTCACCGCAACAAATTTCAACCGAAGTCCTTGGGCGGATACTTTACAGACATCCTGTGTCAAATGATGCCACTGCGGCCCTTGGTATCGATAACAGCTCGTCTATCTTTGATTGTAAACAGATCTAAATTAGCTTCAATGACAGGAAATGGACTTCTCATGGCACATAGAATTCCTACCTTCTTATTACCTTTCCATTTTAGAGTGCTCAAAATCATATGAAAACAAATTGTGTGACGTGTAAAAGGCTTCATATTACTAGGATCTAACAAATCCTCCCTAAAATTCTGGATTCATCATCATCATCATCATCATCATCATCATCATCATCATCACTATCACTATCACTATCACTATCACTATCACTATCACTATCACTATCACTATCACTATCACTATCACTATCACTATCAC
>JAAAKM020073195.1:152253799-152268778 GCA_010016025.2 Alatinidae sp. Z8VKAUB7J3
TATCATTATCATTATCATTATCATTATCATTATCATTATCATTATCATTATCATTATCATCATTATCATCATTATCATCATTATCATCATTATCATCATTATCATCATCATTATCATCATCATTATCATCATCATTATCATCATCATTATCATCATCATTATCATTGCCATCATCATCATCTTTATTATCATTATCATTATCATCATCATCATCATCATCATCAATCGGACGCGCCCGAATTCATGATCAGCATTCTTCACGAGTCTGTGTTCTTCATCGAATCCTGGAGATCGAGCATTGGAAGACCTGTGTCTTTCTGGAGCAGGGTGGCAGAGTCCAGCATGGGTCTATAGCCATTGGTACCCCCGCGGGCACACAAGAAGTCGTGGCCGCCCCATAACAAGATGGCATGATGACCTACTCCACTACATAGGGCCTACTACGTCTTCCAGAACTGCAAAAACAGGAAGCTATGGTTGCATTGTAGAGAGGGGTTCCTCCGTAGGGAGATATATACACCCTGATGATGATTATTATTTACTGAAGAACTGGCAAAAAAGGCACTAGAAAAGGTGCAGGCTGGAATTACGGTAGGTGGGGTACCTATAGGGGCTTTGAGATTTGCCGATGATGAGGCTATGGCCGACAAAATTGAAGAGGGATTGTAGCAAACGACGAACGAACGTAATGACGTGAGCATGAATGATAATAAATGTGAAAAAGACCAAAGTCATGAAAATCCAACAGGAGATGGAAGAGACAACACTGAAATCCGTAAAGAATAGGGTTGGCCAAATCAGCATTTAATGAAAGGAAAGAACTGTTGACAAAAGGCTTGAGAATGTCACTGAAGAAGCGTATTGTTAAAGCAGTAGTGTGGGGTGTGTTGCTATATGCAGTTGAGACGTGGGCATTGCGGAAAGAAGATGAAAGGACTCTTGAAGCATGCCAATGTGGTTATGGCGAAGAATGCTCAAGGTAAGCTGGGTTGACAGAAAGCAAAAGAAAGAAATGTTACATAAGGTTGGCGAAGGCAGGTGCATTCTGCCAACAATACGTAAGCGAAAGAGTAAATGGATGGCACACAACACCAGACATGACAGTTTGTTGAAACTGGTAGTAGAAGGGAGATTTGAAGGAAGGAGACCTAGCGGAAGACAAAGACTTACACTAATGTCTTCAATTACTAAAGAACCTTATGCCGAATTGAAGAAAAAAGCCCTGAAGCGAGAAGTCTGGATGAAACGAAACCAGCCAATAGGCAGAACACTCAAAGAAGCAGAAGGAGAAGAAGGAGAAGGAGGAGAAGGAGAAGGAGAAGGAGAAGGAGAAGGAGAAGGAGAAGGAGAAGGAGAAGGAGAAGGAGCCTGATGCTGACCTTGTTGACAAAAGACTAGTCATTTACTCAGAGACTAGTTCAATATTGAAATCTATATAAAGCAGCCCACTAGACGCTCAGTGAAAATTGACAATCATGAGGACAGACTTTTATTGATAAAACACACGATTCAATTTATTAACAATACTGGCTCATTTCAGTTGTGTCCCTCGTCCTGAACGGAACACCTATCCCCGGAACTTCAAAGGAAAGACTAAAATATCGATCACGTGCTGCAAACCACAGATATCTTTTCATAAATCCCAATTCTATTAACACCTCTATGGTGCGAACGCTTCAAAATTATTAACGGACCGTCAATAAATATCTACGGATTTTGATATTTCGCCAAGATACTGTTCAATGCTTCAATCATCGCCCACAGACGATCAATAATGTTATCAATGTACACCTTCATCAGTATTACTGTCCAGATTATTGCCCGTCTGTGAGTCGCTTAACAGCGAGATAGGCAGTCTGAGGATGGGAGAGGTATCTCTCGAAACATAGCTCGCAAAAAGACGGAGACTTAAGGCCCTACCATCCTTTACAATCTATGTTATATTTCTTGCGACTGATGTTAGGACTTGTTGACGTAGAAGGGATTGTTTTTAGCCTAATGTGTTTGGTAGAGGCTTTGAGCTTGTGACAAGGTTCCTAAAAGGAACAGGAAATAGATCATTAAAGCAGAAATAGTTGTGTCCAACTGTCAGTCGAGATCCCGAATAAATGTCTGGTAAAACATCAAAGATGAGACGTAATATCGACTCATGAGATTATTTTAGCCAATTCCATTTACAGTCTAGCTTTAAAGGCTGGAGGCCTCAACTAACAATTCAGACGTAAAACTGAATTGAAAACCAATTTCACAAGAACGTCTCGTATTTCAAAGGGTTTAACATTTCTGATTATCATTAATGATGCAATACCAAAGTGGTAACCTAATCACATGAATGATTGCAAAAGGTCACGCGAGTAAGGCGAGCTGAAACGGCTAATGACTTCTACAGTTTCTTTACCTCTCGTGTTTGCTTCCTTTCTTTCTTCATTGCCTTCCCTATTTTCGCTCTCTTCAATGCCTGCGTATTTCTATATTGACTTTCGTATTATCAAGTTTATGTCATCTTCTAGTTTATGTCATCTTCTAGTTTATGTTATCTTCTAGTTTATATCATCTAGTTTTTTCTCTTGCGCTTTATTCATCACTATGAAATATCGGCGACTCAGAGCTTTAAAAATCATATATACCGAGAAGTTCCCACAGTTTGTCATATGGTTTATGCCATCGTCTATTTTATGTGATCTAGTTTATGATATTTTTAGGGTTTATGTTATCTTCTAGTTCATGTTATCCAGTTTATGCCATCTTCTAGTTTATATCATCTTCCATTTTATCTCATCCTCTAATTTATGCCATCTTCTAGTTTATGCCATCTTCTAGTTTATGCCATCTTCTAACTTATGTCGTCTTCTAGATTATGCCATCTTCTAGTTTATGTCATTTTCTATTTTATCTCATCCTCTAGTTTATGCCATCTTCTAGTTTACGCCATCTTCTAGTTTATGCCATCTTCTAACTTATGTCGTCTCCTTTATGCCATCGTCTGTTTTATATCATCTAGTTTATGTTATTTTTCAGTTGATGTTATCATCTACTTTATGTCATTTTTGTAGTTTATGTCATCTCTTACATTTTACACTCTGATTTGCTAGTGTAATTATTGTTTTGATGCCTGTTTTGTGTAGGGACGTTGGCGAGGTGGCACCAACATACAGAGGAGTGTTTTCAAGATTCTGGGAATGGAAGAAGAATTATCATGAGTTTCTTATTTTGCAAGGTATGTTCTCTTTGAAGGCATGATGAGCAAGCCAATTGTATTACAAGTGTACTGAGTAGGTTGTGAGTCTTTCGCTGCATTTCTGTATCCTCAGGAATCTCCTTACCTTAATTTGGCAAGGCGTAATTTGCTCTTGTGCTACATTCATTCTTATGAAGTATCGGCGACACATACAGATGCTTTGTTGGTATTTTTTTTGATGCCCCGTATTAGTGCTTCTCTTTTGAAAAGCATTGATATGACTTAAATTAAGGCTGTAGTGAAAAGGTGCACGTACGCATTCAAGGGCACCTCACAACCCAACTTTTACACTGCATCTCATGCGATTTGTTACGATTGTCCAGACCACGTTCATGTTGTTAATCACGTAGAGCTTAAGATCCAAACTTTCAGAATTAGAAGATATAGTAAAACTAAGTTGGTATGTATAGTATGTACAATATAGTTGATAACTATCATTTAGGATTAACTGTTAGCTGCGGTTTTCTTCAGTGAACATTGGCCTCGTTTTCAAGTAACGCGAACTGACTTTGAGATATCAAGAATGTAACCAAACTTGACAGGTACAGACAGATTTTGCAAAAGGGTATTTCTGATTGGTTTATCTACCAGCTTGTGATCAATGGCCCGATAGTTTTCTGCTAGAGTGTGAGGAGTTGCGAGTGCAATAAGTGCCAAAACCTGACTGTAGCATTGCTGTTGATGTATCGTTGCTTTATTAAAAAACACAACAAACTAGAGTAGTATACTCAAATGCGAATAGCTTATAAACACCTTGTCCATCTCCATATACAGAATTATTTGAAGTAGAAAGGCAGCCCAGCTTCCTGGGATTGGTACATTTTGTAACTACGCCCAATGGAGCAAAATTGACTCTTTTGCATTCCTTACGTCCATAAACCAACACATGACCGGTTACAGCTATTCTTAAATCAATATTTTTGTCACACAGGAAAGAGAGCAACAGTTATGAATAACGTTAAGATGACACTTATTTGCCATGCAGGTCAGGCAACGGCAAACACGTGTGTTAAGGAAATGCAAGCCTCGTAGGCGCAACGGCCGAAAAATATTGGGAGGGCTGTTGATTATTTTCTCGAAAACTACTCCTTTGCCCCTAAAATTTTTGGGACATGAATCGACGGTTCTGCAGACGGTTGAATCGAAGGGGGATTCTATAAGGAGCCAATGCCCCGTCAATATCCATAACAAAACGATAAAAGAAGAAGCTACTAGGGAGATTACTTCAGCTGATGTAAACCTCCCACAGATACCAAGGGAAATCCTACGACAAGAAAAGGAACAGAAGTTATTTAAATTTACTATGTCTTATACCAACTATACGTCTTTTGATGCATCGTTACGCCAATCTCACGCCTAGCTTCCGCGCTTTAAGGCTATTCTCATCCATCACTGTTAAAATATAGCAACTGACGATTGAGAACTGATGCCCATGAACGAGCTAGACCTAGGAGGAATAATCAACATGACTATGCAACCAAATCAGAGGGCATTAACGAATTCTTGATGGAACCGAGAACCAAAGGAACAGCAAATGGTCCAAGTGTGCCAACATTAAGAATTGGTAAATAATTTGTGTCTTCAATAACAAGTTGTAATTGTTGCGGCAAGAGACCCAGACAAGGTCGTTGTAACTTCATGTCTTTGGGAGGTTAGCATTCAACAGTGAGTCATTAAATGTGTCTGAAGTGCTTCCCTCTTCTTGTAACTACTTAACCACTGTCCTCTTACTGCGTCATCCTACCTGATTCTTGACCGTGACGCTGTATGTCCTCTCGTGTCATCTTCATATCATCTGCCCTATTAGTTTCAGGCTTCTGCGTACAACATTTATTACCACGTAATTTTGGCCACATAACGTATCTTTAAACATAGCTGTGTTGGCATGGGAAGCTGTAGCTCAGTGCTAAGAACGTGGTAACTAAACAAACATCAATGCTATTGCCCACATAAGTTCCCGGCATAAATGGACCCCAGACAGACCGGGCTTGTTCTGGAAGTAATTACACTATCACTGCCAAAGACATTAACACACAAAAACCCTTGAATGACTTTAAAGCAGAATGGGCACAGTACGTAAAAGTCATTGTAAGACCGCAACAGCATCAGTCTAATCTAAGCAAAAAGTTGGTCGCTTAACAGATATTATCAAAAGCAGAACATGTGGTGTTTTGTGTCGATACGCATATCTTGCTGTGAATGTGACGCAATGTCTGTCGCAATCAATTTCAATTTGAAAAAGCTGAATAGTGGCACGGAAAAAATTGAGATGTAGCAAATCTTTGGGGGCCATGGCCACCTCTGCCCCCCTGTTCACCGTCCCTGGCATACACCAGTAAACGACGGCACAAAATAGTTTGATGGTACGAAAAATTTAGTGGTCGTCCAAATATCTTCCGAAACTTGTTTGTAAGTGCCGATTCTACGGTACATTTTAATATAAAAGTCATGTAACATGAAAACCTTTAACGTTTAACAATAGGACGAATATGTTGGCGAAGATCTCCGCAGAATCTAAGGAAAAACTTGGCTTCTTACTTAATTTAGTGAAGGTTTGTGATTTTGTGATGCATCAAGTACTTTGGACCTAACTTGACTGAAATAAATCAGTACGTGTAATATAAAATAACCCTGGAGGAGGCATAAAGTACCTGATGGCAAATGTTGTCTCTATTTTTCTTATTTATCAATACATTTATTAGTTTAAAGTTGTCAAAAATAACAGTTGGGTAAAGTTAGGCGGCATTACTTAATTGAGGATTATGTATTTTGCAACAAGTTCAAGGCAATTAAGCTTTGACATGAAAAATCAAGAGTATAGTACAATATTGGGGATTTCCTGTAGTTTATACCTTATGATCACCTCTAGTCCCAAATGAAGACATACACGTCCACACACTTACAAACACAACCAAACACAAATATACATACATCTATATATATATATATCTATATAAATTTGAGTCCAATTAATTAAGTTAATTAAGCTCAAAGATCGCAGCAAGCATGAAACTTGAAGTAGCTTAAAAACCTTAGTCTCTCTTTTGACTCAATTCTATGATCGCGAAGCATATCTGTTTATCGAGCACTGTACATCTTGTGTCTATCTATCTATCTATCTATCTATCTATCTATCTATCTATCTATCTATCTATCTATCTATCTATCTATCTATCAGACTAAGTTTATGGATTATGTAAATCATCTTTTGCTACAACAAAACATTCAACAAGGTTTGGCATATGAGAAGAGAACAAGATATCAGGGACAGTGGAGGACAAAGAAGTGTTTAATGAAGATGAGTTTGTCAGATATGCATCTTTGAGGGAAATATCTGAGTCAGTACAAATTGGGGAAAGCAATGGGAGCAGCAATGGGAGCAGCAATGGGAGCAGTAATGGGAGCAGCAATGGGAGCAGTAATGGGAGCAGCAATGGCAGCAGCAATGGCAGCAACAAGGGGGCAGCAATGGAAGCAACAATGGGAGCAACAATGGGGGCAGCAATGGGAGCAGCAAAGGGGGCAGCAATGGGAGCGACAATGGGAGCAGCAATGGGAGCAGCAATGGAACAACGATGGGGGCAGCAATGGGACTAGCAATGGGAGCAATGAGTATCAAGCAGTATAAAAGGGTCAAAAAGAGCTGCTAGTAGTAAAGCAAACACAATTAAAAACAACAAACAAAACAAAAAGAACAGGTGTAGATAGACATAGAAGAGAGAGGCAGATAGTTGTACTAAACATTAAAGAGAACAAATTAAAATAACGACACCACAGAAATATAACCACTAATAGCAACACAAAAAACTGCAAAATCCCGAAATAGGAGTAGCAATAAGAGCACAAAGAAGTAAGAGGAGTAGCAAAGAACAACAATTAGAAGTGATAGTAGTAGGAAAAGAGTGTGGAGGGGCAAAATAGGGCAGAAACGGACAACAATAATGGTAACAACAACATAAAAACATAACAACATAGCAACATAAAAGTAAATTAAAACACAAATATTAATGTACTGAAAAGCAGCTATTTTCCACCCATTTAACTTCGGGTTTAAAGTATTTAAAGGATAATTTGAACAATGCTTTGGTTTGTATTGCATATCTGATAATGTCATAGTTATTAAGACTTTTTCATACTCCACTCTCCCTCTTAATACTATAATCGTCTCATGGACCAAATTTTAACTAACAAGTCAGAGAGCACTGTTAAAAATAGTGACTTTATGTTCCGTAGGATCTATGTTTTGTTTTCCGTCACAAATATAGTCATCAAACAGGTTTGAAAGTTCAAGAAAAATGGGACATTTTTGTCAAAGTAGTAAAGGGAATAAAGTAAGTGAAAAAGGACAAATAGACTTTTCAATAATACGTCACGCCTTAAAATACCTTTTCTGGCACAAATATTGCACAAATGTTTGATAAGCATGACCTCTAAACATGTTTCTTAATTACAAAGTTATACCAACTGCGTTTCTTTGCTTAATAAAAATAAAAATCGCAATCAAAAACTCTCATTTCATTTAATAAAATCCAAGCCATAGCATTTAAGTGTACCATTTCCGAAGTTATGATGCTATCCGAATAAAATAGAACTATAATCAGTTTCGTTTGGAATTAAACCAATTCTAGAAAAAAAATATCAGTTTTAAAACTCTTTCTTCGTATCTTTGCATGAGCTTGAATGTCAAATGGTCTTTTGACTAATGCTACAGGCATCAATTTTTAGTTGGGTAACTATAGCAGGTTTTAAAGCCCCTCCCTACAGTTAATGTATTACTCCTAAGCAAAATGCGCTAGATATGTTACTTCAACGTCAGTCAGGTATACAGTCCAAAAGTGGCTATGATGGTCACGCAAACAATAACCGCGTGACAATCGTCAAATGATGAAAGGTGAAGAGACTTGGCTATCTTAACTTATTTTAATATCACAATACATGGTTTTTTTCATAAGCAACTCCATTTTCGAGGTCAGGTCTCGAGTTGCTTAGCAATTTTCCAAAATCAGGTCTGGAGTTGCTTAAGTAGTTGCTTAGGTATCACTACATGTTATCATCGCTTTTGAAGGAGACGAAGATGGGAGAGATGCCGAACTTGTTTTAAACTTGTTATAAATGATCATACGTAGCTATTACCCTCGAAAACTAAAACTTTTGAAATAGGAAAAGAGCCTTTAATCACATTCTTTACCATGATGGACGGAGGCATATCAGTTAAGTGTAATAAACAAAATATCAAAAAATTTCTGACCACTGGAGGTACACTTTAACCCTGAATATTAAAAATAATTGCTCAAAGGCTCTTGGAATGGCCTTGAGGCTATATAGAGTCAAACAGAAGCTATTTTAAAAGTCCAGTTCAATTTAGCCTTTATTAAATTATTTTTGATAATAAACTTAACAAATCTAAAATACAAAACACCTGTGTTACGTATATAATAACTGATCCATCCTACGAGACTTGCCTACTAAACTATCAGAAATAGAGAGTAAGTGCTCAGAAAGGCAACCCACACAACTTATTTAGAAGCGCAAACTGCCCGTGACAATTGCAGAATTTAACGGGCTAGTATTTATAGCTTGTGACCCTTACACAACAAATCAGAGCAGCTTCTCAATTAGGTTAAAGAAATGATTCAGCGTGCTGGAAGGGGGTATTGTATTGTTCTTTCGTTCAAACAAGATTTTTAAACAATTGTTGTTTTACCAAGAGAACGCACAGAAGGGATGGCGGCGTGTTACAGTTTCAATCCTGTATTTATTCGGATTTCGGAAGCTCGAGTTTCAGTCAATCTTTGATTTTCAACGACACCTTTTTTAATGTTCGTCTTACTCTGGTATTTCCTTTTTTAGGCTACATACATCTTTAAAGAAGAGTAAGATAGCGGGGGTGCATCAAGATAAAACTTTGAGTGGACTGTTTAGAATATACTCGTCCATTTCCCCTGTCTTTGCCCTGAGTGCGTACAACGTTTGATGGTGTTTACATCAAAGTTTGACTAAAGTCAATCGTCCCCCAAACAATCCCAGAGTGCAAGTTACGCTGTAATTTGCATCGCAAATGCGAAATAATGTGTTGTTTACGTTGGTAGATCAGTAAAGGAAGCCTGTGTTCAACGACAAGGAAATATTAGTTTTGAAAAGAACAGTAGAGAAATAGAAAAGTATGTCACCACCGGGGATCGAACCTGTGACCGACACTTTCAATTCCAGCAATCAAAATTTGCACCGGTTTCGGTTGGACCCCCTTGCGGTAGTGTGTATACACCATAGAACAGGATTTCTTTAGAGATTGAGACATCTGTAAATGGTGCGCTTCTTTTCAGACTCATTACAACGTGGATTAGTTTGTTTGTTGTACAAAACAAGAATATTGCACGAAATAGTGAAGACATTGTGTACTTAAAAGCGTTTTTCGTCTGACACTCCTCAGAGTAGTGGAATCGTTTTCGTCTACACATGTAAACAGTAGTGGAATCGCTTCCGTTTACACATGTAAACAGTAGTGGAATCGTTTTGGTTTACACATGTTTACTTGTAAACGGCAGTGGAATTGTTTCTCTTTACACTTGTAAACATGTGAGAACTAACGTCAGAATGACCGAAAGGAAACGTGTGAAAGAGTATACCTCACTGTATTTTTGAAAAAGCCAATCAGAATTTGGACTGACTGAATGGCTTGTGTTTTGAACCAAGCAGCATTCACTACAACAAGATCAATGAAATAGGCCTAATGAGAAAACGAATTCTTTTTGTCTGCATAGCAAAGGTTTTCTTGTTTTTATGTGGACTGAGTCCAGAACGGCCAAATGAAATGCAGACCTGGCCTTTCCTATGACACGGAAGCAATTGTCCGTGTACACTTTGGCACAGTCTTTAAAGTACTCTTGAGTGCCAAATAATCGTACCCCCTCCCCCCGCTTATTAATTTTTTGAAATTTATAAACCTCCCCGCTCCTTATAAGGACCCCCCTTTAATTACTTTCAAGGAATTTTCCCAGGACTCAAAATGTAACTGATATCAGAAAACACTGGAGTAAGTTCCCGTGCATCATTTGACCCTGAAACAATTGCTAATTAGTCAATTAGTACGATATTTGCCCTCGCGTGTCATCCTTATTTAAAACGTTCACAAAATTGAGACTGGAGTTCAGACCCCCCGTTTATTCTGACGCCCCGTTCCTCAAGCTCCGGCGACCACACAAGGTAGGGGTATGCCTTTTCCTCTTCCATAGATTTATGATCTTCCATTATTTATTCCTATTCCTCCTCTATCAATTTTTTATCTTCTTTTATTTATTCCCTTTCCTTCTCTATTAATTCATCGTCTTCTTTTATTAATGACTGTTCCTCCTCTATCAATTTATTATCTTCCATAACTTTTTTTTTCGTCCTTTATCAGTATATTATCTTCCATTATTTATTCCTGTCCCTCGTCTATCAGTTTATTATCCTCCATTATTTATTCCTTTTCCTTCTCCATAGATTTATAATCTTCCATCAATTATTCCTATTCCTCCTCTATCAATTTCTTATCCTCCATTATTTATTCCTTTCCATCCTCTATAAGCTTTATCTTTTCCTTTATATATGCCTTTTCCTCCTCCATAGATTTATCATTTTCCATTATTTATTCCTTTTCCTCTTTTATTGATTTATTGTCTTCCATTACTAATTCCTTTTCCTCTTCTATCAACTTATTATTTTACATTATTCTTTTTTCTTCTCAATCAATTCATCATCTTCTTTTATTTATTTCTGTTCCCCATCAATTTATTGTCTTCCATTATTTTTTCTTTTCCTCCTCTATCATTTCCTTAATCTCTTTCATTCATTGCTTTTCCCCTCTGTCAATTTATTATCTTCTATTGTCTATATCTTTTCCCTCTCTATCCATATTCTTTCTGTGTCAATTTGTTTTCTTCCTTGATTTATTCCTTTTTTTCCTCTTATCAATTCATCATCTTCTTTTATTCATATCCTTTCCTCCTCTATCAATTTATCATTTTTCATTACTAATTCCTTTTATTCTTCTATCAACTTATTATTTTCCATTATTTATTTCTTTTTCTCCTATCATTTCCTTAATCTCTTTCATTCATTGCTTTTCCCCTCTGTCAATTTATTATCTTCTATTGTCTATATCGTTTTCCCTCTCTATCCATTATTTATCTTTTTTCATTCATTACGTTTTTTCCTATATCACTTTAATATCTTCTTTTTCCCCGTACCCACTGACTGGAGGAGAATTCGCGAAAGATTGACACTAAAATCTTCACCTTAGCTTTAATGAGCCTCGGTATATATATGAGCCTTCACATTCTACTAAGGTGCTGGAAATAGGTGTTTTGTGTCGATATGCATATCTTGTTGTGAATCTTGCTGTGAATGTGACACAATGTCTGTTGCAATCAATTTCAATTATGATAAAGATGAAAAGTGGCAACAGAAAAAATTGAGATTTGGCAAATCTTTGAGGAGCCATGCCTCCCTTTGCTCCCCCTATTCCCCTGTCCCTGCAGGAGAGGTATCTGTACATGGGGTGACAGCTTGCTCCATTAGGCCAGGGGCATTGTGTGGCATAAGGGCACATAGAGCTCATGGGACTCCAGTGACTGTAGCCTCAGGTTTGGGAGGTGTTGTCTCAGGTACAGGGTTTGGGTCTGGTGTGGGGAGCAGACGTTGCAGTGACATGAGGGCTGGTTTGTGGTGGGTAGGTCTGGGAGAGAGACAGCAGGTATTGAACTTTGAGGGTTGTGGGTGCTGTTTGGGTAGGGGAGCTTTTGGGGCTGTGGAGTGGATTTGGTCAGTTGGTAGATTAGGTGTGTATCCCAAGGCCATCAAGATTGGTGTCCATGGGACGACTGGCACATATTTTCATAGGAATTTTCTGTTGCGAAGGGTGACGTGACCAGAGCCATCTACATGCACAACATACTGATCGAACTGGCGTACTTCAATCACTGTACCAGTTCGGTCCCATTTTGTTGGTTGGGCTCCAGTCTGATTTTGAATCGGAACGCAATCACTAATGACCAGGAGTGGGAGGCTCGCGGATGTGTTTGGATACGCGCTTGGAGTTATGCATGTGTCTGTTTCTCGATGCTTCCTCACAAAATAAGGGGATCTCTCTCTCCAAGTGGTGTGCTGTTGATGCTTTCCTGGTTGAATTGGGATGAAGTCCCATATGGAGTGGCCAAAGATACACATAGCAGGGGACAGGCAAGTGTCAACAGAACATATCATGAATATCTTGTTGACAGCAGTATATTTATTAACAAACTTTTGCAAAAGTTGAACTTCTGCCCTCAAATTACATATTCTAAGTCCAGTGTTTCTCGTTTATCAGTTATAATGCTGCATGGGGTAAATTCAGAGAGCTATTGACCATCCTTACATGTCACTTTCTCAGCCTCCACACAAGAGGAAGGATATACGCTTCATGAGTAGGCGGCGCATGCTGTACGCAAGCGAACGCTGGCCGCTATGAAATCAGGAACGTAAGTGCTTGTATCGAAATGAGCGTGCCATGCTCCGATAGACAGTGGCTGTGGATACAGCAACACTGTATAGGAAGATCAATAACATCAACCTTGACACCATCCTAAGACACACCAGACTTAGCTGGTTCGGCCACACACATCGCAGTGAAGCATGAATGAACAAGTGCCAGTCCCTGACTGTGGAGGCTAGAGTGGGCAGAGGAAGACCTAGAAAGACCTGGCGTGAAACCATCTCAGAGGACATGCGGATCTGCAACCTCACATCTGAACTGGCAGAGGACAGGGACGCCTGGAGAGAACATCTGAGAAATGACACCTGACAGTCCATCCCCCTAGGAAAGGGAAGACTGACTCTTAACTGCCTGAAAAAGAAGAAGAAGAAGAAAAAGAAGAAGAAGAAGAAAGTTGATAGACTTGATCTGTATATATGCAATATAGAGTTTTGATAGTAGAAAGCAATAAACTAAATCTGTCTAAATCTGTTAAGATCACTTGAGTATTAGATACTTGTTTATAAAGAAACTTTAGTAAATTTCGGATTAACACTAAGTCGTATAAGATAGAGTTGATTGAAGTTTTGAAGCCCAGAACAGAGCACTAAATTTGTGACGTCACAAAACCTTCTTTCCATGAATCGCAATTATAGCTACTTCACAGTCCTAGCCCTGCCACCAAATGCCCGTATACAAAATATCGCGTTCAAATCTCACATCAGCTGCGAGAATCGCTTGTTTTAATTAAAGTTCCATAGTAGTTAAAAGCACCGTTGAAACATCAACTGGATAGATAAAGGGAACCGAAGAAATCAGAATAAAACAATTTCGTTTCCACATATTTACTGTAAGAAAGTGGCTCTCTTCTTCATGATTCTTTCTAACTTTCAATGGGATTAGGCCAGAACGACAGGCCGGATGGCAGTCATTCCTTAGGTAATTCACATGGTGCAAATAGGCTGGTCTCCAATTGCATTGAAGTAGAAATCAATATCCACCGGTGGATGATTGGAAGCTAATGTAATAGTTAAGGAAACACCAAAATGTTAACATAGGGGGTCAATTAGTGGAGCCCATGCCGGAAAAGAGTGGGTCACAGGCCTGGGTTTCGGTACTGACATAGTCTCTATTTCCAAAGTATCTTTTCAAAATAATTTGTGTATTCATTAATAAGATAAGCACATTCTAAGCGTTAAAAGGCTCCTTTTAATTAGTCACAGTTATATTTCTGGTTGCTATAAGTGCGGTTGACAAAAAAAACGAAACACTGTCATGAAAAGATTTTGGACATTTTTCTAACGTTTTCAGATCTATCATCTATCTAACAATGTAAATTTAAAGATAAGGCACCAGGGCCTCTCTATTAGGCAATGTCATTTTCAATCGCTGAAAGCAAGAGTAGGAGAATGTTAAGGAACGTGAAACACCTTTGATAATGATTATTAATTCCTATCATGCACTATCGCCTGAGCATGTGCACTATCTGTATGTTTGTTATGCTGCTTAATGAATGAAAGGTGAATAGCCTATCGACAAGTTATGATAAGTAAAACGCCAAATGTGGAAACTTCATTGACAACGTATCGTCTAACAGACTAAACCAATTTTCAGTAGTGACCTGAAGAAGTCTGTTAGACGAAACGTTGGCAATGAAGTTTCCGCATTTGGCGTTTTACTTATAATCTCTCAGTCCCCGGTATGCCAGTCAAGAACGTGATTGGTTTTGTCATACGGGATCCATCGTGGCCGTGTGACTTCCTTCTCAATTCCTAACACGTTAATATACCCACGGATATCGATGTTCACGCTGGTTGTTGTTATCTTGGCTGCAAACAATGAAAGAAACTAGCATTAAACGTAAGCCTGAAGCAGAAGCGGGAGAATAGAAGGCATGCTCCTTCTGATAAATTCTCCTCTGTTGAAATTGTCAAGTACTAATTCGTTTAAATTTCGGTTGTCACCCAATAGCTTCATGATGTGGGTCACTGCAAAGAAATCTTTTAATTGATGTTCTCCAACATTATCATACGCGACCCAAAATCAAAGTATCTAACTGAGTTTGACAATTTTATCAACTAATTAAGTGCTCCCTATAAATAAAATATATTTCGTAAGTAGTAAGTAGCGAAAAGAAAGAACCTCTTAAATTCGTCAACGTCACTGGTGACCCTTCACTGGTGACCCTTCACTGGTGACCCTTCACTGGTGACCCTTCACTGGTGACCCTTCACTGGTGACCCTTCACTGG
>JAAAKM020073195.1:152268878-152416328 GCA_010016025.2 Alatinidae sp. Z8VKAUB7J3
TGTCCCTTCACTTGTGACCCTTCACTGGTGACCCTTCACTGGTGACCCTTCACTGGTGACCCTTCACTGGTGACCCTTCACCCCACACAAGAAGCATGATATTTTAAGTGCTTGCTTTGAGCGTAACTTGACAAGAAGGTCAACAAATGAGGCAAAAGCTGGAAAAATTTTAGTATTCCCTCTTTGGGGGCAACTGGCTTTTGAGACGGAGACTGTCTTACTATAGGCTGTAGTACAGCCAGCCGTGTACGATAAAGCGATTTGGGATTTTTTATAAACTGACGCTGTAAATGTATAAGAGTATCATAATTAGTTAGTAGCATGTATGAAGCATCTTACACCCCTTACACCCCCCCCCCCCCCCCCCCCCCCCCCCCTTTTCTTTCTTGTTTTCAACATGCCCCTAAAAGAAACTAATTCTACGTTTGTATCCCACTCTTTCTTGCCGCCAAGTTGTTTTGTTCTTTCTATATTTATTACTGAGTTTTTTGTATAAGTTTCATTGCTTTTTCCTACTTTGTTGTATGACCAATTCCACCTCTGTATCTCTTGTTGTTTTTTTAATCTTTTATTACAGCACGTGCAAGATGGCATTGACACGTGGATCATTGAAGAGAGGTCTTGCAAGGAAACCTTGCAAATTCTCAGATAATAAAAAGGAAAATGAAACATGCTTTGGTTAATTTTTTTAATTTAACAGTGGATATCATCACTTAACAGTAATAAGAAAAATAAATGTGGAAGAAAAGGCTACTCAAGAACTAGAAAATATGGCAATTTCAGTAGAAAGATCAGTGGCTTCGCAGTCTTTTGACACGAAATGGGTCGACTAAAGTTTTCATTGATTGCAAACTCTTCCCATGGCCCGTGAAAGGCTGTCCCACTGGGCAGCTGAGCCTCTCTCCTGGCTTGCTGCTCTGCCCGGTAGCTTTAATCAAATGGAGTGCCCTTTGTCACCCAAACCACCCTTGACCTATCATGCAGCCTCTTCGGTAGTTTTATTGTTTATTCATGGTAGTTTAAAATTTAGCCCACTGCTCATCAGGGGGTCTTTTATTGAGAGATTTCAAAGATCAGTAACAGCCCTGAACCTGAAAATATGAAGTAAAGTTTATTATGGCTCTCAATTGCATTCCACAACAACAATATGAAAATCTGAGGTATTTAACGTTGGGTCATTATGTTCCACATATGGAAATCAATAGTCTGAAAGTATGTTGAGAAAATTTACAGGATGCAAACTTTATATAAATAATATGTCTGCCTATTAAACACTCTGCATATACCACTGATCATCAATGGTACTTATATATAAACAAAGAACAAAACGCGGACATTTTTTAAAAAATGTGTCCAATAATTGTCTCATTTTATTTATCTTTAATTAATTTCTCACTTTTTGTCAGAAGTATCTGGTTTTATCCAGTAGAAAGGGTTGAATAAAAAGGCCGTAATTGTACCGTTGGTCTGCCCTGCTTATTCGGAGGCTGCCGCTAAATGTATACACTGATAACTGTTTAATGATCATTTTCTAAAGTTAGGTCTTGTTAAGTTACATTCCAACTGAATTTGATGCTTGCATACCAACTTGTTTGCCCGAAAAGAGATGTCTTGCACTTGGAAATGTTTTTCAACTATCATTAGACGCATTCCAAGAAATAGTTATCAGTTAATTTTGAACTACTTGCAATAGTCACTGCTGCTGCCATTTTCTGCAAATTCAATGTCAAAAACACGGAGTTATGGTCCCCAATGCGCTGCCACGACGGACTTGTATGCACTGCAAAGTTAAACAGGCAGCGAGAAATAAGACTTGAAAGTATTATGCGATCTTGCTTACTGGCAGATGTAAGTATTGCCTCGTTTTGGCATTGGCCGACAACGAAGGAGCTTTACAATAGGGCATAAGTGTTAAGATTCAAAGAACAATAATACCAACCTTACTCTGAAGTATTTCATGCTTCTTTTTACATGTTACGATTAACAAAATAACACTACAGGTTGTGCAAACTATGATTTACTGTATCCATCTCTTCAATTAACATATATTTCAATAAGCAAACCTTACTTACCACGTTCTTTCATAATCCCCCTCCTATCAAGCCCACTTAGCCCACTTAGCCCTAGAATAAGGAATGGAGCCTCTTAAGTTGTTAAGCCAATTTTGAAGGTAATTGGTTTTTACAAGTTTCCATCCTACTTACAGAAATCCTGCAAAAAGCCTAAATATGAGAGACGTATCTCCCGAAACGTAACTTATGAGGAGACTACAACTCATTACAAGAAACTCTATCATCGGTGGCAACAACTGAGTTAAGGAGTGCCAGCATATTTAAACTGCACATATCTTTATATATATTTTGTTAGTGGTACAAACAAGAATATTGCACGAAATATCGTAAACACATTGTACTGAAAAGCTTTTTTCCTCTGGTATTACAAGGGGGCAAAATCAGTTTTTACGCCAAAAGAACAGGAGCAAAACACTTTGTGAAGTACTCCCGCACGTTTCTAAAGACCATGTTAACTCTGAAGAGAAATGCCAAACGAGGAAGTAAATTAGCGACAACATTTTACCATCTTTAATACGTCCTGAAGGCCAACAGAAATAAGCTGAACTCGTAACTTAAAAAAACACTATCTCGTTGCTACCGCGTCATCATGTTTGTCATGGCCTAACGAACGTTTCCGATTTAGTTGCGTATTACAATCTACGGGAGTATTAATACTCAGTGTTCTCGTTAACAGTTAACCTACCTGGGAATTGCATTCTCGCCATCAATGTAAATGATCAGGTTTATTCCTGTGATAGTAACGATTATGCTATGCCATAGCCCATCGAACAATTTTGCAACGGCGCCATCAGTGACCTAAAAGAGATCGGAATGTCCATCATGAAGTGGCGTAAGTACAATAAAATAAAAGGATGTTAAGATAGTAGGGAGTTCAATCCCCAGACAACTTTACTAAACTATGTCAAAAAAAAAAGAAAAGCTTATGACCAATGAATCTTGTTTCCTCCTCTCTCCTCCGGCTTAAAGCTAACACCACCACCACCACCACCACTACTACTACTTCTACTACTACTACTACTACTACTACTACTACTACTACTACTACTACAATTATTACTTTTACTACTACTATTTCTATTTCTACTACTATTATTACTACTTCTACTGCTACTATTACTACTTCTACTACTAATATTACTACTTCTACTACTACTATTACTATTTCTACTACTATATTACTATTTCTACTACTACTATTACTACTTCTACTACTTCTATTACTACTTCTACTACTACTATCACTACTTCTACTACTACTATTAATACTTCTTCTACTACTATTACTACTTCTACTACTACTATTACTACTACTACTACTACTATTACTACTACTACTACTACTACTACTACTACTACTATTACTACTGTGCCTTTCAGATAAGTATGCTGCTGCTAGTTTTGATATGAAGCTTAGTGAAGTCAAAAAAAACTTGACTTGGGATAAGAGTGGCGCCCATCCCTACCATTCTAGTGGTAGAAGCTAAGGAAAGAGGAGCATCCGTGTTGCCTCCGACTGCGGTCGACCATCTTCTACTTCTTCTTCTTCTTCTTCTTCTTCTTCTTCTTCTTCTTCTTCTTCTTCTTCTGCTTAGTGAAGTGATGATGGTGTCGGTGGTGATCATAACCTTAGTCATAGTAGTACTTGTGTGATCGTAGAATGATAGCAATGGTAATGTGGTATCGAAAATGGTAGTGGTGGTTGTAGTATCGAGATGCTATTCTCGAGGGCTTTGCTCAGAGAAAGTAAGGCGCGATAATGATGGTTGTATTGGTGGTTTGAACAGTGATTGTGTTTAAGTATGATTAGCCTTTTATGTTTACGTGAAGTAGATAGCAATACTGATACTTAATGTACTGGATTGCTACTGATAGATCTGCCCGACTCATTAAACATCATCTATTCTGAATGAAAGGTGAATAGTCCACCGACACGTTAGAAGCCCATTGTCAGTAGTGACCTGAAGAAGTCTGTTAGACGAAACTTTGTCAATGAACTTTCCACATTTGGCGTTTTACTTATCATCTATTCTAAACTTGATACTATCTTAGTCGTGCCGTTAGCCATTTTCTGAGCTAGAAATTTTAAATCGAGCATCAATGGTTGATATTTGTTGAATGCAAACGCTCATTGTAATGACCCTCTGATGTTCTTCGTATTAACGCTCATTGTAATGACCCTCTGATGTTCTTCGTATTACCAACCTTAGTTTTACCACCCAGGTTACTCTAATTTCCAGAAAGCGATAAGATTATTTCAAACAAAACGTATTACCGAAAACTGAAGTGCTTTTACAAATGCAAGAGATTTTTGAGTAGGGGCTATGTTGTTTATATTGTTCGTCTCAGCTTAGTTCTTATTTATCTGTGAACAACCTGTACTTTGGTGGGCAATTAGAAAATGTCTTTATTACAATATGAAAATCCCACGTTAAAAAGATGAAGGTGATCTTTTACGGGGCTGTAAGAAGTGTGAAGACGAACATTACACATGTTGGCAATAATACTGTCATTAAGAAGGAGGGCGAGGGGAACATTTTTAAAATCTTGGAAGCCAAGTAGAAGACTACCATGACTTTGAATAACTGACTAATGTTTGTGTTGTATTATAATACGTTTTGAAAATTGCAGTTGATTCTAAACATTGATTCTTGGCTCTATTTTTTACACGCTTTGGTCATTTCCCAACCCCTGTCTGTTCCAACCCCCCGTTTATTACGTTTTTGGGATTTTTCCAACCCCCCATCTATTAGGCACCCAAGAGTACACTTTCAGCACTCTCTTGTGTAACAGTGTAGCATGTAGGTATATTTAAAAATGAAACATTAGCACCAAAAGGTGTGAGTATTGTATAGTATGGGAAGTGGATGCCTTTTGCATTTGTATGTGCATTTTCAAGGCATCAGATGGTCGCATATGTTACAGATGTGTGGGTTGGTAAATACTAATAAAATAATGGAAATGTTGTACAATTGTAATGTGAATTTGACATCTGTAGGCCTACAAGAGTTTCTCTGCATAGATTTGTAAAAGTTGAGATAATAAGAAACCTTGTCTAACTCCTACTCAACTGGGAATTGGTTAGTTACATATGTTACAGATGTGTGGGTCAGTAAATACTAATAAAATAATGGGAATACTGTACAATTTTATTGTGAATTTGACATCTGTAGGCCTGCAAGAGTTTCTCTGCATAGATTTGTAAAAGTTGAGATAATAAGAAGCCTTGTCTAACTCCTACTCAACAGGGAATTGGTTAGTTAAACATTGTTACAGATGTGTGGGTCAGTAAATACTAATAAAATAATGAAAATGTTGTACAATTTTAATGTGAATTTGACATCTGTAGGCCTACAAGAGTTTCTCTGCATAGATTTGTAAAAGTGGTAAAGAACCTGCTGGTCTGAACTATAAATAAAATTGTTACGATGTTATATTTCTTCTATACACATCTAACTCTCTTAAAATGTTGATTTTCCTACCACGCCATAATTTCAATGGAATAAATTCAGTTTATGTTATCCAGCACTATAAAAATCTTTAAAGACTTATCACGCAAACGCAAGTAGGCCTACAGAACAGGAGTTCTTGCCAATGCATATTAGTGCAAATGCAATCAGTAGGCCGACTGTGCAAGTGACCTCTTTTCTACGGGGATTGCATCGAGTATGGGATTACATCAAGTACACAACAGACCCGTAGCTAGCCACGCCTAATGAGGATTCGATGAGCTATCAGGAAGTTGTTTAACAATATCTCAACAGGAAGCAAAATTTTATCGAATGGGGGTGGCCCACTAAAACACCCCCCTCCCCTTCTGGCTACGGGCCTCGAACACTTTTGAGCCTGAATATGTCTTCACACCTGGCTTCGCCACTGACCAAGGCTATTAAAAACAAAATGCAATGAAGAGAAAGCTAGAGTCTTGTGTAACACTACAATAATAACGTGCGTTGGGTTTACACACAAGCGTGTTTTTGCACCATTCACCAGCACAAATATCCAAAGTTTTACAAACTGAGTTTCCGAAAGTCAATCGATTCGACCAGATCTGCGCCATTATTACTATTCAATGCCATTTTTAAAGGTCTCAGTAAGCACAATCAGTGACAAGTGGAGATACTTTGTATAATCAAAAAATAACTATTTCTAGCATTTCTGGACTTTCTTTGGAACGTATAACTAAAATTGATGACATTCAACAATTTTGTTACGAAAATCCTTGTACAGAGTAGTAGGATTATTATATTTGCTTCTGATCTGTAATCATGCATTCTTCAATATACCTCAATTTGGACAATTCAATGGAATAAAACATCTCGTCTTGAAGTTCCGATCTGAGTTTTCTCGCATCTCCGCACTCAGTTGTATGGTCTTCACTTAATGACATAATTCTTTCTTTTGCAAGCCGTTGAATCTTGCGTTTGGTAAAGTTAGCGAGATGTAAATATGGCAGTTTGAAATATATGGGGGCATTGCGTGCGTTGTTTTTGTTTTTATCAGTGTGACGTATGTTGTTTAAATATGCCTTGACGGTTTGCTCGACGATGTGAATCGGAAACATGTTTTTCTAAAGGATGCTAGTGAGGTTTCTTCTAATCAGTATCAAACCCTAACCATGTGTTGTTGAGTTTGTACGTAGGCCTATTGTTTGCGAGCGTTCTTGTCAGCCTGATTTTGTACGAGAGCGACGTAAAACTGAAAAAAATTTTCAGTAAACCAGTATACGTCTTTTTATGAAAGGTAGATGAATGGTGTCTGCTGATCGTTTATTTTCAATGAGTACATCTAGAAAGGCTAGTTTACCGTTTGTTTCAGTTTCCATAGTGAAACGTTTGTTTGGATGTTGTTCATAGTGTTTGAATTAACATCACGGAATGGTCAAGGCTTTAAAAGGTATTTACAAAGAGTCATATAGTGGCTTTAAACATATTCTAGACTCTAAGTGATATCAAACCTTCAAGATTAGGACAAAAATATTTATAATTTTGTATAAATTGAGTGAAAGTTTACATTGTTGATGTCCATGGTTGTAGGCCAATAGAGGACTAAATCACTTTTTCAAGGAATCCCTATTATAGCTGCATCAAAGTGTTAACCCTGCAATTAAAAATCCGTATACAGAACATAGCGTCCAAGTCTCATACTAACTGAGAGGACAGGCTGTTTGAATTTTGCGGTAGGCCCTAAGGAAACCCCATTAATTTAGCCCAGTTCATGATATTATTAACTGGGTTCAAATAGCAAGTATTTGGTAGGCATGATTCAAAGTTTGAAATGCGTATCTCAACGTTTGCTAATGATATCAGGCTTAATTGTGGACTGATTATAAATATTAATACGAAGAATGTAAAATGTGATAAATGCATAAATGCAATCAAACTTCTGATATTCATTAAATTGTGAACCAATACAACAACTGTCCTTCCAGCATTCTCATCTGCACACTGCCAAATTGTGCATTCCTTTAGCTGGTAGGCTCCAACTATGTATTGCAAAGGGACTTAAAAGCAGGGGTGCAGCTAGAACTTTTTCAGGGCAGGAGAGCTTTATCAGAATTAGGGCAAGATTTTCTCATGTATATATATATATATTTTTCTGAAGTGATGAAGTTGCAAGTAACTGCAGCTGGGGATCAGGTGGCACTGTAAGCTTGCCAGCCTGAAAATCTTGCAATTTTTAAAACATATATATAGAAGTACGAGAAAGAGACACCCAAAGAAATAAAAGGAGCATTGAAACACTGTATAGAATGGTAGCACGGATTCAGTTTTTAGAGGGTTGGAAATTTGTCCTCAAGTCTGCAAAGAACAACCCAAACTTTAACATGCAATATTAAAGCAGGGGTTAAACTCCCTGAGAGAGCTCCAACAGTGGCAATTAAATTTAGAAAATAATTTCTAAAACTGAGGGAGTTACAAAAGTTTTGCTACTCTCAACCGGCTGGGTTCTAGTTTCTCTAACGTAAAATTTCAAATAATGAAAAATCGTTCCCCTCTCTCTATGATTATGTTCATAAGAGTGCAGGGTTTTGTACTTAAATAACAAAAAAACTACATCTATGTGTCAATGCTATCCTAGAACAGTGTTTTGTTCCTACTCATATAATCCGGCTCATCCGCACTAGACATATTCAAATATGTATACTATTACTTTTGTACTCAATAATCATAAAGAACAGAAACTTTGGCAAAGAGCCTCCACTTGTTTTTCTCGAGGAAAATTTCAAGCACTCTGTCTGTACATATCGTTTGTAAACGCTGCATTTGAATGAGGTTGTCCAGAGGCTCACAGATCTCATACTCCTTTGATTGGAATAAATTTCTAAAGTATGGGCCTGAGATTTAAGAGAAGAACAATGGGGGATGAAATTATTGTTTGGAACAAAATAAAAATGAAGACTAACAGTTAATGCTAGTGTTTCAAAGTCGGGCCCACTGCTCATCAGAGATTAACTTCAATTTTTGAGCGTTGGCAGAGATGCAAAACAACGCATTCTATCAAGCACTTCTTTTGTACCTAAGACATCGATAAAATTCACGAAGACCAGCAACATCCCTCTGGCACTATGTAGAAACGGTACATGTTACTTACCTAAACTTGTAGCAAGGTTAGAACAATGTACTAAATATCATAAGAGAACTGCGAGATCATACCTTCCGGTGTTTCATACCAGTCTCCCTGATAAGCCTTCCAATAGACTTAGATGTTATATATGACAATCAGTTTCTAGCAAAGATTATGTGAAGGATTTAAAGAGGTTTTGAAAAGAACACTAGAGAAATAGAAAATATATCTCCACCGGGGATCGAACCCGTGACCCACCCTTTCGCGGTGTGCGCTCTACCAACTGAGCTCAGTGACCTCCGATGTTAGCATACTTTTATTTTACTAGTCACCGCATTAGCTCCCAATCAGCCACCGGTGGACATCTATATACAGCTCAAAGCAATTGGAGACCATTTCTATTTCTCTAGTGTTCTTTTCAAAACCAACATTTCAAATCCTCTCTTCTCGATGATTTACACAAACTTGAGATAGATCTTCCGTCGCACATGCGTATTCCATCTCAATCAAAGACCCCTAAAGCCCTGTAGAAACGGGCTCCATATTCAACTAGACTTCACACGCCATGTACAACATTGTATAACCAAGTCTAGCCAAGTCTAGCCATGTCGAGCATTGGGTGTACAAACGGGCTCGATTTTTTCCTCGACTTTTCAATGGACTTTTAACTCTTTCCCAGGACTTCACATTCTTTTGTTATCTGGCGAGAAAATGCATGTTTGAATCGGATTACTTAGCATGCCTAGGTGGTGTTAATAGAATTATCAGGATATTTTTAAATGCCTATGATCGACTGAGTTCTCAAATGGGCTAACTGAGCATGCGTGTACTCGACATTTGTCGTGTGGGTGTACAATGTTGTTTTCCTTTCTTATTTTAGATATAAAGGAGACATAAAGAGGTTCACTAAGGTAAGTAACGTAAGACGTGCATGCGCGTATACAAGCTCATATGCATGCACATAAACAAACTGTTTTCTAGTAGATTGTTCTCTTGCCTTTAATGCCAGAGGATACGGGCTTGATTCCCAGACAGACCATTATTGACGTCAGCAACGTCAACCGACCTTAAAGTGCTCTTAGCCTCTAGAAAAGTCCAATGTATGTGGGCACCGCTCTAGTCAACAACTAGGGGGAGTGCAACGCTAAAAACCACGTCCTACGCATGCACATATGCAAAGCATCACATTATCACACTACGACATGGTTATAAATATATATAATAAATATAACATTGGTTTTTCATACAAGTATATATTTATCTAAATTAAAGTTTATAGTGATAGATGTTGAATAAGGTAAGCGTAGGAAAAGGGGAACGCCGTAAGAAACTACTAGTGATTGTACCTGTTCTTTTCTCATGCATCATATTATGCATATTTTATTAAGTACCTTAGATGGATAATCCGTTTATTTCTAATAAAGTTACAACAAATACCCTTGAAATAGGATAATGTGCATGTCACTAGTCCATATTTACAACTGACTTAAAAAGCACTCATAAAAATCAATCAACAAACGAAAGCAGCAGCAATGTTTATGTTTGTCTTCTAATAACAATTTTTGGAGACCAGTATGAACGGTGTATAGAAGTGATGAAAGTTACACTATTCGCCTTGAGTTTATAAATATGGTTATGAAGGATACAGTCAGGAAATTGAAAGGCCAAGTAAAGATTGTTTACTTTAACATTCCCATCGCTAGGGCCGCCAGCACACATTTACGACCCCAGCACTCCCACTCCCCAGCCCTCTACACAGTGGAATTCAAAAGACTCCAATACGACTATCAGCATGTACATAAACGTTCATGCACACATATAGGTCGCATGAGAAATGCCCGCTTCAGGATTGTTGTCTTCTTTTAAACCAAGTGCTTCTGCGCATTCGTGCCGCACCATAGGATTTTCCTCGATATCTTCTAATGCCTTGGGGTAAAGAAAGTGACAATTCAAGTTAGCATTCAAAGGCACAGCTACACATTCCTACCAGATTATAGTCAACTTCGTTACGTATTGATTTCCAATACAATTCCGCCTCATAATAATGCTTTTCTGATTTCCATAAAAGTGGTAAAATTTCACATCCCTCTTCTCGACGTCCACACATTGATCACGCTCATCTTCTCCTCTGTACGGACCCTCCCCTACCATGAAATCTCCTTGATTGCAATTAATCACTACCCTTCCTGACAACGAATTTTTACCCCCTCTCACGATTGACCCGCTCAACCAAATGCACATGCAAGGAACTGATAAGAGAAAAACGCAACAATTTAGCACGTGGTTACTAAAACGACTCTTCTCCAACAATACAGTAGTTGAACATTTCAAGGAGGTTCCATCGCCAGCATTTGCTTCCTCTGGGAATATTGTATGCTTAACTAAGACTTCTACCTACAGTACCACTATTTACAGTACATTCTCTGCTCCTACAACTAAAAATACAGTAGCTTCCTGATGTTTCCACCCCTCCAAACTACTATGCCCCCTAATCTATGAAATGTTAACTATACATCTACTCCCCTAATTGATTGACGGTACTACAATTAGGTAGGGAAGAGTGCCTTCGAATCCAAAATGACCCCCGTGGCATCTAGCAAACCCTGTATTAAGGGCCGAGTTTATCAAGGACAATGATTACTAGCTACAGGTCACACCCGATCGCTAAAGATCAACATATAAAAAGCACAAGGGGATAAGCTCCGCCATTGTCGCTTTCGAGCTGCAAGCAGTTACTGCATACCTAAATGCGTTACTTCATACTACAATGCCTGTCACAAAAGTTAAGGAAGAAATGGAGTTCGGCGCAATCAAGATAAAAGAGATACCCAATATTGTTGTATAGATCGGACGTCTGGCCATTCACAATAAAAGAGTGGATTGCTACTGTAAATAACTTCGGGGGTGACAATGGTGATCAGGTAGAACACCTTCCAGGTATCAAACAAAGCATCTCTTGTAAAAGAGGTGCCTCGTACGTTTAACACAATTTTTAAAGGATCTGGGTTTCAAAAGTACAGGCTTTTTTTATAAGAAACCAGTCTATAAGAAACCATAGGCTCTGATTTGGGAAAATTTAAGAAACTCTTAAGAAACTTAGGCAGATGGAACTAATCCAAAAGCTAAGAAACATTCGTGAAAAGTATGGGTGGAAATAATATTTTCGCACAACAGTCCATGTATATATTACGTTTAAAACACAAAACAATATGCATAAAGGTAAAATGGTATTTTGTGAGTGTATATAACAGTCTTTCATAATTTTTAATGAAGTACTTTTTAAAGAAGTTTGAAGGCTGATTTGGATAAATTGAGAAACTTTGGAGGCTGAAATTGGAAAACTTTTTGAAGAAACTCGAAGCTCAAGCCGTTGCTTAGGTTTCTCATAAAAAACAATGTGTAAAGGCGCCTTTAATTTAATTGGAAGTAATTTAGCTCTTGTAAATACTTTGTACTACTATGACTATTGAGCTTTTTGAATGTAGTAAAAATCCCTGAAGAAAAAATCCCTAATGGAAAAAATCCCTAAGGAAAAAATCCCTAATGGAAAAAAGCCACCTAGAAAAGTATCCCTGAAGAAAAAATCCCTAATGGAAGATATCCCCTGTGTAAAAAATCCCTAAGGATAGTATCCCTCTTGGAAAAAATCCCTAAGGAAAGTATCCCTAAAGAAAAAATCCCTACAGTAATATTGCACGCCCTGGTTGATAGGTACTAATCCACTGTAGGTAAAAATCCACCTAACAGGAGTCTCTGCTTTTCAATCGTTGCCATGATATCTGCATTACGTTTTTCAAAAAAGCTTTAATGATTGTGCTGCTCTTCTGCAAAATTTATTTTATTAGTTCACAATAGTGTCTGAGTGTAGTAATTTTAGCCCACATCATTGCAAAATATCATGACTGTTTATTTTCTTCCACAACGTTTTTGCACTTACAGTTACCAATATCAACTGGTGTTAGAATGATACAATGCATTTTATAACATGTAACAGAATTTATGAAAGGATTCAAAATGTGCATTGAGGAATTTAGATCCTCAAGAGCTAGAATATATATTTTTAGTTCAGAGCTGCCGTGGTGTAGTAGATAGTTCACTTGCTGTCTATGCTAGAGGGTACGGCTTCAATTCCCCAAAGGGCCATTGGTGATGACAGGAAGAGCATCCGGTCTTAATAAGCTCGAAGCTCCAACAAAACTCCCATGTATATTTGGGCAGCACCCTAGCCCCTAACAAGGTGAATACAAGGTGTTAAAACTGATATATAAAAAATTAACAAAAAGTACAGAAGTGTACGGGTCAAGAAATACAAAATGTGTACTGGAGTCAAGGGGGTAGGTGGTATAATTAGAGATTATTATTGTTAATCATAGTGGTGATTATAGTAAGGAAGCTATCTGGTGTACCCCAAGGGTGTATTTCTTCAGCTTCCTGGTTGATCACTAATTGTTTGCAAATAAGAGTGCTTACGCTACAGTGCCTACATTCTGTCAATGTCTATATATCTCTGATATTTACTTCAGGTATTCATCTTCCAGTATGAATACACAGGGGTCGAAATAAGGAATACTTGAGTGATTAGACGTTTTAGAGCAAGCTTTTTACTTGGTAGCAGGGCCGCCGCGATTAATGGTGGCAAAGCTACAATTGAAATGCAATATTAATACTAAAGAGAATTACAAGAAGTTTTGCAATCATTTTTATCTCAATATTTCGTATCTCCACTAAGATACCTATTTATGATGCATTATTGCAGTATTGAAGGGAAGACGACATTGAAACAGTGTGCTGAAGTGAGGCTGTTTTTGTAGGACGTTTTTTTCTTTTGTGTTAATCTCTGGTCGGGCGTTTAGGAAGTCTTGAGAGTCGTCTTGACTGGACGATTGTCGAAACCCATATTTAGCATGATCTCCATTACCCATATTTAGCATGATCTCCATTACCCATATTTAGCATGATCTCCATTACCTATGTTTAACATAATCTCAATTACCCATATTTAGCATGATCTCCATTACTCATATTTAGCATGATCTCCAAAAACAGAATATATACTTTTTGCGTGGTTACACTCTCAGTTTATGTCCGTAACCTCATATCCCTGGTTACAGTTGCAAAGTTACAGCAGTAGCACACATTTTGATGAAGGCCCCATAACAGATGAAAATGTTAAGAACGGACCAGATGATGATTTGGGATCAGTGATAATAGTAATCAAGATACACTTATTTTTTATAAGAAACTACCTCAGCGTCCAACCCTCGAATTTTTAAAAAACATTGACCTTTTTTCCTCAAATGTTCTAAGCAGTTTCTTATTCTCTGGTACCAAATAGAAGGGGGTGGAATACGCGATGGGAGCTAATTACACTGCTGTTAGTAAATTCACACTTCATTTAGGGTACCCTCTGTTGCAGGTTAGCCTATTCATGAAATAACCCGTTATCAAACCGTCTAAACTGCTTTCAGAGATTTTGTAGGTTTCTTAGAGCAGCCTCATCCATTTCTCGAGTTTCTTAAGTTTTGGGGAGATTGAGCCCTGGTTTCTTTCAAACTGATCTCTTATAAAAATAATAATAAGTGTAAAACATTTTGAAGATGACCACATGTATATGACGCTTTTTAAGAAACAGATACTCAAGATTATGATAAGGAGTTGAGACAGAAAGAAGATGTACTTGTTAAAATTTGCGAAAATGGTTTACAGACGATGATGTTGATGAATAGGACTTTGAGACGACTTTGACAGTCTAGCTTTCTTATCCACCTCTTGTTTAGGGCCAGGACAAAGGAGTATCGATTTGCATATCCTACTCATGTTTAACCTTAGCAGTCTCTCAATCAAAGACCCCTGATGAGCAGTGGGCCCGACATTGAAACTACCCTAAATAAACAGAAAAACCTACTTAAAGATATAACAGTGATAAGTGCTGATAGAATTGATAAAATAGTTTTTGGTTTTCGCCATATCCATCAAAGTCATGAATTATTTACCAAATGTCAGACGATTATCTGCTTAGTTACTCATTTTTGGATAATGTCAGGAAGGTCTTACTTCCTTCAAATAAATCTTGTTAACACTATTAAAAACAAAAATTACAGATCCTGTAATCGGCAATCAGCCGTAAAACTTTCATGGAAGATTTTGAGGAGCTAGAGAAATAAAAGTAAGCAAAATTATTTTTATAGGCTTATAGCCTGTGCTTTATCAGAGAAATTTACAATTTCATTCTCTTCTCGCATGCGGAGATTACTCCTTAATTACGCCCCTTCATTTTATCTATATTCGTCATTCATTGCCAGGTATAAAAGAGGGTAACAATTGATAAAATATCTAGAATAATCCAGAATAGTTATTATCAAATCTGGCTAAGAACGGTCAGATCTTTCCACACTTTTTAGGTAAGAAAAGGCTTTAGACACTGATGGGGATGCTTACCTATAAAAATACCCCAAAACGAAATCAATAAGCCATTTAAGTACATTGCGCAAGTACGTCTTTCACTCTATCAGACATGCCAGAAAAATGAAGGCTCCTTGATAATATAGCTTAGCTTAGAGATCATTTGACAACCTAACCATTTAAATTCTTTTCGCAATGAAATCCAACTTCATAATTAGGTTTATAAAACAAAGCTAAGTAGAGTATAATCATATTTCTGCTCTTGAAATAAGAAGGCAAGAAAGAGGTAGTATTCGAATGGTAGCGTTCTGCCTACGATGGCAGCACTTAGTAATGCCAAAAAGTTCTCCAATACTCCACACGACATTTTAGCAATACAAAAACTAACTTTAACAATTTTGAAAAGACACTAGAGAAATAAAAAGTATGTCACCACCGGGACTCGGAACCGCGGCCGTTGTCTTTTCTTAACTAGTATTTCAAACCTTATCTTTGCCATGAAAATTAAGTTTGACGAAACGTTAGTATAGTTTTTAGTAAAAGGAAAAACGTATCATTATGTCTTTTTCGTTAAAGATACTTAGCTTGGCTGTAAGTTTTATAAGCAGATTGCGTTTTCTGTCTGACATTTCACTTATTATAAATAAGGCTTTGTTTTTATGTTTGCTTTATTTAAGTCATCTGTTGTCTCATTTTGGAGCTAATACCGTGAGAGATTTTGACTTCCAAACGTTTCTGCGTTCCCCTGATCTTTGAAAGTCACATTTTAAGATTTAACTTCCTCTGCCATAGTCCGCCCAATAGAAGGAAATAAAACATTTTTCTTACCTCCACAGTTGGCAAAAAAATTAAATTTGGGTGCCAAGTTGTTAGTTCAAACTACATGTCGTGACAAAACAATGCTTTTTCAGTGAACAGTAGGATCATATTTATAGTCTTTGTTTACTTCCTATACTACCTCCATATTTTACTTCCTATATATTCTTTATTCTTTACTTCTTTTTTTAATATTATATTACCTCCTTTTTTAAGCTAAGTCATTATTAATCTTATCAAAGTAGAACATATTTGTATAAAAATGAGGATCACACCACTTAAATTTCTATTGAAATTTTGTCTACAACCAATTTGCAAACAAATTTAAACCAATAATATAAGCAGAGCAAATTCCTACTTAATTGTGTACAGGCGTTCAAAGGGGGTGTCAAAGGGAGTATTTGCACCTCTGGGAAAGCGCTGAACAATGGCAATACTGGTGAAAAATGCTCAGATTTGGGCATTCACAATGGTCTTCCCCTCCCTCTTTTCCGACAAAATATATGGACGCCCATAAACTTGTGCCATGATTTAATGGATAGAACAATTCATGGAATTAGAACTTTGGAACAGAAAACTAGAGAAACAGAGAAAATGTCACCACCGGGGATCGAATCCGTAATCCACGCTTTCGCGGCGTGCGCTCTACCAACTGAGCTAGGTGACCTCCAATGTTAACATACTCTATTTCTCTAGTCGCCATTGGAAAGTATATAATTTGGGAGTAGCCCCTCTGGTGCCCCTCCCACAGCTATGTGGGTGGCTGACATCTAGGGTTATTCAAAATGAAAGCTATCATAGCTTTTTTAAAAAGTTGTGTTAATAACTTGACTCAGTTTGTGCAATGTAGGATTCTATGGGCCTAAACTAACTTGTAACAAATAGATTATAATTTGCAATAACCTCTATGTAAGTGTTACCATGTCTACTTTTGATAGGGCCAGGTAGGGAAGGGGAGTATGGTGCAAGTAAACTTCTCTGCCTATTTGCAAGGAATGTCTGTATAAACTGTTCTCATTGACGACAGATTCTTTCAATAATCTGCAAGCAGTCCAACTGGGCAGTTGTGTGTGCTTTTTTGCTGGTTTCTCTGCCCGGTGGCCTAAGTTAAAGGGTACTGGCCCTGGACATCCCCAGCTGCCTGATTTATTGATAAGCCTGTTGGTGCTGTTTGTGTTAATTCAAGGTAGTTTCAATGTTGGGGCACCCTGCTAATCAGGGGTCTCTGCCCGGTAAAATTGAGGGGCATCGCCCTTGGAGGCTCCAGCAGCTCAATATTTATTAGTTAATCTGTTTGGTGGTTTTTCCTCTTTATTTAGGGTAGTTTCAATTTCGGGCCAACTGATCATTAGGAGTCTTTCATTGAGAGACGGCTAGAAAGCCTGTAGCTCAAGCTATGTGATACACAATTAATTTGCACCATCCACGAGTTTTTTTATTATTTTTTTACAAAACTGACCAACTGTTAATGCTTGCAAAGTAGTTTTACCATGAGACAACATTAAGCGAGATTATACCATTTATCTCACCGCCGTCAAAATGCACATCCCTTTTGAGCGAAAAATTGCTACAAACAAACAACCAGATAGTGATCAAAACACATGAATATTTTGCAGCAAAAACTGAACAACCCTTTTTTATCAACTATTGACTCCCAGATAGGTGAGATGCAGCAAAACGTAAATTGGCAACAATTTTAGCCTAACTTAGAGCCCCCTTCTAAATCACAGAATAGATTTGTATAGTATAGTATAATATAGTATAGTATAGTATAGTATTGTATAGTATAGTATAGTATAGTATAATATAGTATAGTATAATATAGTATAGTATCGTATAGTATAGCATAGTATAATATAGTATAGTATAATATAGTATAGTATAGTATAATATAGCATAGTATGGTATAGTATAGTATAATATAGTATAGTACTACTATAACATTATCAAGAAGAGAGTTTATAATCAGAGTTTTTAAATACAAATTTCAAAACACTGACAAAAAAGCCTCACATCTCTACTGGAGAAACTGGCAAATTAAAATTAGCTTGTACTTAGCACCATATACAAGAGTAGAATACTTACTCCGAGACTTTTTCTCTTTAACAGGGCCTTTACAGTTACCAATGACCCAGCCGTAATTATATGGGAATCTTTGTCATCTAGAACTAGAAGTGGCGATGCAAATCGTGCTAATACTGTCAATATTATAGTGTCATCAGAAGCATATATAGCTCTAAATTATTTTCTACCAGCATTAACGTTTGTCGACTTTTAGAAGATTCTAAAGTAGCACGTCAAATGAGTGGTTTCAAAGGATGGAAGTAAGCAGTACAAACCCTGCTTTGATATTGACAGTATGTAATTTCAAATCAGCTCGGAATCGTGCACAATACCGCATTATCACAGTATATACATCTCCTGGTTAAATATAAAACCCAAGACTACAAAAACTATTAAGGGAGGGACCGCCCTCAACAATTATCTAACTTCTCTTAAATTTAAGGTGCACTTTAAAACTTCTTGAAACTTGAACATAAAAAGGATTTCTGTAAAGTACACTCCTCGTGTACGAACGTTCCGTGAACGTTAGACTATTTTATGGTTGCAGGACCTGTATCGTATTGTATATGCTATTTAATAATTATGTATCGTATTGTACCATATGAATTGTATTGTATAGTACTGAATTGCGTTGCATTGCATGGCATCATACGGTATAATACTCGCTTAAGTATTTAAATACTGGCATGTAATTAAATGCTCCAAGTATCTAGCGATAATCTTGTACTGGTTTATGTCGTTTTAAGTAATCTAACACGGCCCGTACGGTATCAACTTTCGAAAGATATACAAATAAAATTTTTCATTACTACACTCTTGAGAATCAAAACCTTATCATATAACCCCCTTGACTTTAATAAAAGTATTCGTACTTGGTCTTGCTACCACTAAATGTTGCTGAAGTATTGGGCTACTGTCTATAGTTAACCTGGTACGCTAATCCAACTTAGTTCTACTTCTGGTCTGGTCTGGTACGAGATATTGACAAAGTTGATGAACTACAGTTGCTTGCATTTTTTTCCTTTTTACGACGAAAGGTTTCATAATAATTTAATAATAAGCTAGTCAACAAGATAATATGGACCCGATGTTTGAGCGAGATTGTATGCTATCCCTATGATACACTTAAGGAATATTTCTGACTAGCAAATTTCTACTTATAAACTATCAGCGCATATCTCGGCCGACTAACTAAATTTTCCACTATCGCCTGTTCCTGTCATGGAGCATTTCATCAAATTACCTCACTTACTGAGCGATAAATTGTTCTTTAAGGGTTACTTAAATGTATGTTCTCGACTCAATTCATTAAATTCCCGTCATTAGATTTTGGTGAATTCACCTCTCTTTTAACGACAGTTACGCTGCAGAAATGTAGTTTGATAAGAAAATGCTTACAATCTTATAGATAGAGAAGTTGACTAACGTAGAAGTGTTGGAGAAGATTAAAACGATGAGGGAATTGATAGATACTTACACTTAATGACAATGGGGGTTCATTGGTCATCTTCTCAAAGAGGTGGACGTAACAGAGCTTTACATAATACAGAGTGAGTTGGTGGGAAAGAGCGAGAGGAAGGCAGATGGTTATGATGTTCGACTAAATGAAAAAGGGGGATGAATGTAGGAAACGAGAATGATCTGGGCGATGTTGCAATAGATTGATCATAGCTTCGATAGGAAGCTGATATTAGAATACAAACGAGAAGTCTCTCAAACTACCTCTCATTTCCTTGTTTCTTTATATTTCTTTTAATAATCATCAACTTTCTGAGCATCATCGGATGTAGACACATAGCTCTACTAAATTTAGTAAGCTAACATTCGTGAGCTGTTCCCGGAAAAGGGAACAGCAAAGTTTAATTCAAAAGGAGGCTATGAAATGACTCACTTTGACTCCCTTTTCCCACGCTTTCTCGAACAAGATCTTACCAAATTATTCATGTATTGTTGTTAAATATCCCAAGGGTCAAGTGACGCAAATGGTAATAAGGTAGGATAATGAATACAAGGACTGAAATCTCTTTTAGGGAAAATATAAATGAGCGGTACTTTAATTGTGTGGTCCCTAAATAAAACACTGAATGCTTCGAATTTCGCCAGTCAACACATGATCACAGCGTTGCTCAATTCTCATGTATACGAAACGTTTTACCGATATATTTACAATTCCTTGCTTATGAAATGTTTGTTGATATGCGATTATAAGCTTAGGGATGTAAATGTTTGTCTATAAATTTATGTTTTTCTATTACATTTCTTCCCCGCTTCTATATTTATAAGAAACTCAAATATATCGTTTAAGAAAATGAAAAGTTAAATATAAGTCATATGTACACAATGGCAACTAAATCATTCATGATTGAATGCAACAATACTTTTTAAGTCACAATGTTGTTTTTGAAAATTTATCGTGCAAAGAAATCTGTGTACAAGATGGCTAAATGAAGCTGCTTTTTTAATAAGATAACTGAATTTACAAACCTGTTGATTCCAATATCTAGGATATTGTCGTGAGTTGGCTTGGCTGCTTGTTTTATAACCCTGCTTATGTCATAAGCGATACTTCAATTGTGTTAAGGCAACCATGTCACTTTATCTTGAGCTGTTTATGATTTAGCAAATAGTGAAGGCCAACCTGAATGCTGAGCATAGAGACAGGTGATTTCATATATTCAAAGCCCATTAAGTTAGAAAATATCCTCGAGAAGAGAGGATTTGAAATGTTAGTTTTGAATGGAACACTAGAGAAATAGAAAAGTATGTCACCACCGGGGATAGATATTGGATGATGATTGATATTTTCTCTTACATCTGGTTCTGTTTGAAGGTAGTCATTCCATTCCTAACCCTTCTTGTCACTCATTAGTCCGTCTGCAATCTCTAACCTCTCCAATGCGCTTTCTGATAAATTCCTGGCAGTCCATACTTCAGACCATTCCTGCAATCGTCTTTCTTGACTTCGACTTTCAGTTTTAGTGGTATTCTCCCATCTCCAGTCACACCAGTCATATCATTCCATTTCCTTCATACTGCTGATACCCTGCTGGTAACGCCTCTTCTGAACGAGACTTGTCCAAGAGTGCCATTCCAAGATATCTGAAATTATGAACTCCCTTCTCTTTGAAGTTACTGATGTCTTAGATAATCACTTCCTGCCTTCTACCTGCTTCTGGTTGATTAAAATTGTTTGTTGTTATTTTTTCGGTTATTCATTTACTATTCTATAATTATCAATTAGGCGCCCCTTAAACTGCGAAGTATCACAAGACATCTTCAATGGCATACGTTTTCAAATTGCAACACGCAGTACACTGCACATTTCACAAAACTGGAAAATTCATCTATACAAAAATAGCTGACGTTGAGGACTGACAGGAAAAAGTATTTACAGGAAATGTGGATAAAATGCGACAAACATACTTCTCTGTTAAAAAGTCAGCTGCAACGAGAAATGCAAAATAAGATTGATTTAAGTTTAAGAGATGCTCTCTTAACATCAAGAATTCATATAAAGTAAAAATTATGATGATGATGATGATGATGATGATGATGATGATGATGATAATGATGATAGACATATGGCACCTTCGAATAAACCTCCTTTCGAAACTCATTAACTTAGTAAAGGAGGGCAGTTATTATCAATTATCACAATGTCGGTACATAGTTTCAGGGTGTGAGCGCGCACGTCAATCAATAACTTTTGTTGCTTTGTTCCTTGTAGACTAGATAAATGGCCTGCCTTTCAAGTATAGCTATCCAATGGTATCAAATCCGGCGGCAAGTGTCCCTTATCTACCAATTCTCTACTTTTGTCTACTCCAGAAAGCAAAGTCAAGGATGTATGACGCATGCGTGATCGTGAGCCGCAGGAATGACCTGTCCACGTAAGCAAAAGTGAGGAAGGCAAACAAGAGTTACATTCAAGAAGAATGAACTGCCAAATTTTGAACGCAATATTATAGGAAGCAGTTTTTAACTATAAGAGTAAACCTTGAAATTATATAAAGATGCGTATCTTTTGGACGTTGTGAGCATCATATTCCGCTATCTCCAGGAAAACCAGATTGCGTACTAGCATGAGAAAGCAATTTCCATTGATTCCGGTCTTTTGTTGTCGTGTTTAGTTGGTTTAAGTTTAGCTGAGATCAAGTTAAAACGTTGTCGCGCCAGCGCTTGTATGGCCTTCCTCGGTTTTTCTTTCCTTCCACTATACCCTCCAGACATATCTTAGATAGTCCGGCTTTAGATCGTTTGATATGCCCAAAAAGTTTTAGTACCTTACTCTTAATTATTGGGATGATTGGAGTCAGTGTTGTGAGCATATAACGATAATTATGCGAGGATTTAAACCATCACATCAGGCATGTGAAAAGTGTCCAAGCTCGCGCTGGGGGAGCATCTTAGAAAATGCCTTGAAAGATGACGAGTCAGGTTAAACTGTCATGATCTCTGAAATCGAACTTTTCATGAAGGTAGATACTTCTACCATTTATCGGTTGAGTTTCAAAATTCCTAAGCGTGTTACTATAAATTCAAAATTTATCAATTAACTTGGAAAGCTGCAAGAGTATCTTAGGTAGGGAAAGAAATTGAATACAAATTAAAAGGTGACGGGTTGAACCAAGAAGCTACCCCCAAATTGTGCTGGGAGCCAAATCTCACCTTCCACTCAAATTCCGTATATTATCACTATCGGGATAGGTATTCTCGATAATACCTTTTAGCCATTTTTCACGTGGTAACAATTTATCAACGATGAGAACAAGATCACCAACATTGAAATTTTCTGCAGCCGTTTCTGACGCTCTTGAAGCGTAGGTAGTTATTCGGATATCCATCTTTTTCAAAATAAATTGAATAGCTACTGAACATATTTCCACCGACCTCTAAATTTCACGTCATCATGAAACTCTCTAGGTGCACTTGAAGACAAAAGAAGAGCATTGCAAACAACATGTTATTAGTTAAAGGAAGGTGGTGCCAAGTTAGGTGGAGCCTCAAGTCTTTGCAAAATACTTTATGCAAACCCTGCACTTGTTTGTTAGTGTATTTTCCCTGTTGCATACATAGCTGCCTGAACCACGGCACGTCCCTGTAAGCCATTAAAAAATGTTATAAAACTTGGTAATGGCACAGTCCTTGATCGCATGCTTTTTTACGATCGAAAGTACTGAGAGTGAGCAGCTATCAGCACTTTTCCCTCATACGTTATAAAGAGATGCTAAAGCCTTTAATACGTGAAAAGTGTGGCAAGGGACAAATCGTTCCGATGATATTTTGTACGCTTCCATTGTTTTATCTCGTTTGTCATCCTTAAGAAATGCTCTTATTTTCTTGCAAATCTCGTGCGTTTTCGGTGGAGACTAATCAAATTCTGGGAGGCGAGTATGATAAATTCCGATGAGCATGTCAGGGCCCAAACAACCCCACGTCGCGTTGCAATTGACCTCGTAGGAGACCCATGCCGGGATTGTTGGCTGCATGCAGGTAAGAGTCCGATCATCTTATGGTTCTCCCACCGTCACAAAACCCAGCTAACGACGTGTATGTACCTATGCTTTTGGCTCCAACCCGGGGGTAGGCGTACTATCTGAGGTAAGAAGGCATCAAAGCAGGGGTATATGGTATTGGATACGGTATAAATGTGATGCTGTATAAATTCCGATACTTCATTGCCAATAATAAGGAGATGCATTCTCCTCCTTATTCTCCTCCCCTTTCTTCTCTTCCTTCTCTTTCTTCTCTTTCATCTCTGTATCCTCTTTCTCCTCTTTCTCCTCTTTCTCCTCTTTCTCGTCTGTATCCTCTGTATCCTCTGTGTCCTCTTTCTGCTTTGTATCCTCTATCTCCTCTGTATTCTCTGTATTCTCTGTATTCTCTGTATTCTCCGTCTCCCCTGTCTCCTCCATCCCCTACTCCTTCTTCTTGTTCTTTTTCTTCATTCTTTTTTTGCTTTCAAATGTTTCTTCAATATTACTATTATATCTCAGTTTTGGCTCATTCACCTTTGTTTCTACTTTCTTGCAGATATGAAACCGTTGTTATATATTATATGCTCCAATTTATTTTCCCACTTTCTTCGTTTAGGATTTTACTTCAAGTGCTTCCCAAAATTCACTGAGACGAATGTCTTAGTGCTCTGATATTTATTCATGTTGTCGTTTATATTTCTGTATTGTATATTATATATTCTCTTTGCTGAGTTTTCTGCCCTTCTTGTAAAACTCCCCAGCGTATCCTTTCCATCTTTTTCAACATCTTCTGGAAATAATGTTCTTATAGAAATATTAGTATCCTGTTATCTGTATTCCGTCATTGTTTCAACAGATCTGATGATCCTTCCCTTTCCAGCTCATGTAGCTCCTTGCATTTCCCTTTCCATCATTTTGCTTCCTTTTTTGTTTCCCTTCTAAGTTCATGGTTTAATTTTCTATTTCGTTTTATCGTAATAAACACTTTTTTATTTTCTTTGCAACATTTTGTTGATCGTCTTTTCAGTTACCTAATTTTTGGTCCGTGCTTTTTTGTTATCCAGTCGTTCTTTTTCTCTTTCTGTTATTGCCTCTTTGCGTTGTCTTAGCTGTTTATCGGCTGCTTATCAGAAACATCAGCAGCGCTATCTTTATTGATGATGATGATGATGATGATGATGATGATGATGATGATGATGATGATGATGATGATGATGATGGCAATGATGATGATCATCTATTTATACAGAAACTGCAATTCATAAAAGAATTTTCATAGAGGAAAGAGACAAAAGTACTCTGCATTTGTATAAAGTTGATTTGTATGATATCCCGAAATTGAATTCCAAACATATATCAAGTGAGTAATTATATAATATCATCTATTTATACAGAAACTGCAATTCATAAAAGAATTTTCATAGAGGAAAGAGACAAAAGTACTCTGCATTTGTTCGTCTAAGTAGAGAACCTTCGTGTGAGACGATAACCTACGGCCTAACCAAATGACACTGGACTTGCCCATGGTTCCATGGAACTGTTGACAGTTGAGCACCCTTCCAAACAAACAGAAACTGATAAGCGAGCCTTTACCCTAGTCCTCATATGCCAAGCTGATCATTTGATGTTAACAAAACCTATCCTGATTGGCTGAGAAGCAACTGTGCAATGTGACATGATTTTGCAAAATGGTTTGGTCCGTTTCTCGAGTGGCACAGAAGTGGCACGTCTCATTTGCTAAGTGGCGAGCCACTTCGGTGTCAAAGGTTCAATCCTTTTGTATAGGTTCATTCCCAAGTGACATGCTGTATCGCACGCGCCACTTCGGTGTGTAAGCTCCCTAAGGGTGCTGAGGGGATTCGAAACCACGACCCACTGATTTGAAAACCCAAACCTTAACCATTGAACCGTCAAGTCGTATTTTTCCTCCACTTGGTGGGTATGGGGAAATTTCTCACCTTGATCATTGGACTTGATGGTACAATATTAAGGTTTGTGTTTTCAAACCAATGGGTCCTGGGTTTAAATCCCCTTAGCTCACTTAGTTCTCACACTAAAATATTATATTGGCAACGTATTATATGTTTCAAAGCGAACAGAGGATGAGCAGTTAAGTGATTGACATTTATTGCCTCTCAAAGTCAATAAACTTGTCGTTGATAATTGCACATGGCAAACCTCAACAAATCACGTAAATCCCGCTTAGGTTATCGCATCTTTGCCAGAATTTGAACTATAATATACATTTTTGCGTAACTGTAATAATTTGCTTGGGATTCCCCATTTCGTGTCCTACTAATTTTTACGACACAATTTTTTCCCAGTTACTTTCTTATTGATTTTCTCCAGTAACTCCATCATCATCCCTGTTTTCTTCATGCGCCAGTCCCCGATAACAAACAGAGGCGACAACCCGAGATGAAATTTCTCAGAACTCACTTGATATCCTCCTTGGTGGGCTACTGGTTTAGAAATATTTAACTTTTAGTGGCACAGCCCATCTTTTCTTTTAAAAAGTCAGAACTCACAAGTTCCCTAAAATAGATAGAACCAATGGCAATTTAGCGGCAAAGAGCATGCTTAGAGAAATGCTTGAGAGAAAATCCACTCTTGTGAAATATGCGAAAGATGTAGCTATTCTAACTGTTACTGAGCTGTATGCATTCGCCTCGTGTTGTAATTGCATCAAATGATAGCCCTGAGTGCTGATTCGTATCAGAGAACTTTATCTTAGACCCGTGATTCCAAACGGGGGTTCGGGGGCCTCCTTAGAGGGTATTTAAGATTTTAAAATTGAGGCAAGGGTTACTAGGGGGTCTAACAGCTAATAGCATGTTTCGTTGCTTTTCTAATGTCAAAATGACAACACCAAAGAAAGGAGTTGATAAATATTGTCCCTGTTTACTCCCTCGTTGCACATATTTTTGTTTAAAATCTAGTAAGTAAATTACGACTTTTTTATTGACCGGTTTTTTTTTTATGTACGTGTTTAACATCGATGACGTGAAACGATTCCGAATTCCTTAGGATCCAGTGGGCACTTGAAAATTTTGGTAGCTTGAGAGGGGTAATTTACTGTTTGAGGTTGAGAAACCCTGCCCTAGAGCATAAGAGATTCTTTGCTATTATTTTCAATCCATTTTTTCTACATAGATGGCATTTGACACTTTTTAGTTGGCACCTTTTTATATATACACTACTTTAGCAACTCAAAATAGTCAGTTATAGCGATTGAATTTGTTTAATACATGATACCTCTATAAAACTTGCAAGAATGATACCTCTATAAAACTTGCAAGAATGATACCTCTATAAAACTTGCAGGAATGGCGTCTCTGTAAATCTTGCAAGAATGATACCTCTATAAAACTTGCAGGAATGGCGTCTCTGTAAATCGTGCAAGAAAGATGTCTTTAGGATGTACTCGCCAAGTCTACTTTGAAGAGTATCTTTAAGATATTTTGTAATAGCACCACGCCTGCGTTTTAAACCGACATCAAGGAAAACCATTAACCATTTTGTAACATTTTGTTAAAAGTTCATATACCGTTTTAGCGTAGCTATGTAACAGGGTTTTACATTTGGGTTTTAAGATATATATTTTGTTACAGACAGACCAGTCAAATCATCTTTGCCTTCAAAAGGTAATGATGATTGTAGGTGGAGTGGATTTTGCTAGAATTAGAAGTAGCTCTGTTTAATTTTGATCCAGCTCTGGGCTTTATGACCCCTCAAAATGTATTTACCACACCAACACTTAACAAGGTGTCCTTTTATTCTGTATGATCGATGAGATTATGGAGGTGTCCAGGATTAATTTTGATATTTGTTAAAGTAAAAGTAATAAAACGTTACTTTAAGTACCAGTAGTACCTTTGGTAAAGCTCGATGGATGCACCAAATCAGCGAAGCGTTGGAAGGGGAAGAAACGGTAGAAGAAAACAAACTCTCCCGTCCTCGTGGTAACGGAACCGAATATTGTAAATGAAAACTTCTTTATGGGCATCCTACCTGTCTATGACAAAGCCTTTAACAACATTACTTACTCAGTGCAGAGGCTTGTTTATTGTTGTTTGCTTCTTGCTCATTTGGCTAGGATAATGTGATTTATCTGTTCTCTTTGATTACACATTGATAGCCAGTTCTTTCCATGGTCCGTGAGAGGCGGTCCTACTGGGCAGTTGAGCCTGCTTCATGCCTTGCTTCTCTACCCGATAGCCCATATTGAGGGACATTGCCCTTGGACGCCGCAGCTGCCCTTACGTATCAAGATAATCAAAAGTAGAACCGCAGTTCTATCTACTGGAAGATGCCAAGAGAAAACGTGTTTGTCTTACTCCGACCTGGCCTCTACCATTTCATATATCTATGAGAAAACCAACTCTACAACTTATTTGTTATTGGATTATCCGTTAAGTACCAACAGAAGAACTAAGGCTTTTATGGGAACTGCCATAAGAGTAGAAAGTGAAGACACAGAGAAAGTACTATGTAAAAATAACATTTTAAATATTCGGAAATTCTTTGCTATTAAGCGATCGGTAAAAAGTAAATATTAAGGAAATATATATACATATATACCTATATATAGATATAGTTAGTCAATGAGCTACACACAAATTTTTCTATGGGCTTGAAATATACATATATGAGTACCACAAGGCATAAAAGTCGTGGAATTCTAAAATATAGCACTTAATATGTTACTAGAAATCCATATGAAAGATTTTACCCAAAATGGAACAAGGCCAAAGGGGGGGAGGCCAAGGCCTTTTTCAATAACACGAAAGTCGGAAACGTGTCGCTCTCGTGAACGTTATTTTCTAAAACGTATTTTGGTCTTCTCGTTGCCTATAAATTGATTGTAATGCATTTCTAATTTCACTCCATACGATTGCTGTGATCAGTGTATGGCGAAAACGTTGAGCAGAATAAATCCGTTACTCAACGCAATATTAAAGTATGTCTATTGCTTATTGAGCATTTAACTAGAAAGTATTGTTTATTTGGGAGGGGCTGGGGGAGAATTTGAGTATTTTATTTTATTGGCACTGCCATGTATATTCCACATACAAAGGACATTTTGATTTTTAGATCTACATCAAAGGACACTTTTTTTCTTCCACCACTAAGAGGCCCATGCTGCAGGGCTAGTCACACAACTAAAATTATTAGCAATATTGCCGACCCTTGCATGACTACTGCGGGCCATCATTGACTTCTGAATGACGATATTGCCTCCTGCAGGCAAAAATGTCTTTAAATAAGCTTACTGACAGTGTTCTTGCCCCCATCTTTGCCTTTTTGTTATCCCTCTCGTTCCCCACGCTCTTGCTCTTGCTCTTGCTCTTACTCTTGCTCTTACTCTTGCCTCTCCTCTGTCTGTTCCCTTATATTCTGTCAGTTTCTCTGCATATGTTCTTGTACATGCTTGTTTCCTTTTCCTAGCCTTTTCCCTGGCCCTTCCGCTGTTCCTTCCCCTGTTCCTTCCCCTGTTCCTTCCCTGTTCCTTCCCCTGTTCCTTCCCTGTTCCTTCCCCTGTTTCTTCCCTGTTCCTTCCCCTGTTCTTTCCCCTGTTCCTTGCCCTGTTCCTTGCCCTGTTCCTCGCCCTGTTCCTTCCCCTATTCCTTGCCCTGTTCTTTACCCTGTTCCTTCCCCTGTTCCTTGCCCTGGTCCTTCCCCTGTTCCTTCCCCTATTCCTTGCCCTGTTCCTTGCCCAGTTCCTTCCCCTGGTCCTTCCCCTGTTGCTTCCCTGTTCCGCCCCACTGTTCTTTTCCCTGTTCCTTCCCCCGTTCCTTGCCCTATTCCTTCCCCTGTTCCTTTCCCAGTTCCTTCCCCTGTTCCTTGCCCTGTTCCTTTGCCCTGTTCCTTGCCCTGTTCCTTGCCCTGTTCCTTGCCCTGTTCCTTACCCTGGTCCTTAACCTGTTCCTTACCCTGTTCATTACCCTGGCCCTTTCCCTGGTCCTTAACCTGTTCCTTACCCTGTTCATTACCCTGGCCCTTCCCCTGTTCCTTCCCCTGTTCCTTCCCCTGTTCCTTCCCCTGGTCCTTGCCCAGTTCCTTGCCCTGGTCCTTGCCCTGTTCCTTGCCCTGTTCCTTGCCCTGTTCCTTGCCCTGGTCCTTGCCCTGGTCCTTGCCCTGGTCCTTGCCCTGTTCCTTCCCCTGGTCCTTTTCCTGGTCCTTCCCCTGGTCCTTGCCCCCTTGAAACTTGTTTTGGGACGCAATACAGTAATACAGTAGTGAAGTCATCAACCTGAACCCATTTTAACTTACCGATAGCCCATCCCCGACATGGAGCGCATCGCGGGTGGGGGGCTGGCGTTCATCTCGTACCCGGAGGCCATCGAGCGCATCGAGATGCCCGTCGTGATGCAAGGGCTGTTCGCGTTCAGCTTCTTCATCATGCTGCTGACCCTCGGCATCGACTCCGCGTTCTCGATCGTCGAGGCCGTGGCGGCCGCCATGAAGGACAAGTTCAACGTGGGTCGCGGTGCCGTCGTGACCGGCCTGTGCGTGGCCGGCTTCCTGATGGGCCTGATCTACTGCTTCGGCCGCGGCCACCTGTGGCTCGACATCACGGACGAGTACATGGGGAACTACGGGCTGCCACTCGTTGCGCTCGTCCAATGCATCCTCGTCGCCTGGATCATTCCCAAGGCCAAGTTCGACGACCTGCAGAACGATCTGAACGAGCGCTCCGAGCTGCGAACCGGGGTGCTATGGCGCTTCTGCCTGAAGTTCCTGACGCCGGCCGTGCTCATCTGGTCGCTGTACTTCCAGACGGTGAAGCTCATCAAGCAGGGCGTGAACTTCCACACGATCTTCTTCGGTGTCGTGCCCGCCGGCCTCGTCATCGTCGCCGCCGTGATGCTGCAGAAGATCCAGACCCAGCAGGATCGGGAGGACGATTCCCATGCGTAGGTTCCTGATCATCGCCCTGCTCCTGGTGGCCGCGTCGCCCGCGGCCGCGGACGAGGCCGAGGCCACGAAGAAGGCTCTCGAGAAGGTCGAGGCCCTCGCGACGTACATCGCGAAGGACGGGGCCGACTTCGACGGCGGCAACGCGCTGTACAAGGCAGCCAAGGACGCGCTCGCGGCGGAGGCGGACGCGGTCGAGAAGGCCGAGGACCGGGCCGGCGCCAAGCGCTACGCCGAGATCCAGGCGGACGTCGCCGAGGTGTTGCGGCACGACAGCCTGCCGGGCATGGCCTGGGTGATGGGGCTGTTCGGCGCGTTCCTGCTCTGGGGCGGCTTCTTCTACTGCCTCGGCGTGGCGCGCAAGAGCGCTTTGTCAATGTTCATTCAGTATCACTGCCTTCTGCACCACCAATTTTGGCTCCAACACACAGAATCCCAAATGTGAGACCTGGGATTATATTCGGGGGGGGGGGGGGCTAACATACGAAAGGATATTTTGGTTTAATTTAGAGGGGGGATATATTCGGGGGACTTATATTCTGGACTATACGGTATTCATGCTGGATTTTCTGTGAGTAGACGTTGCCAGGGTGCGACAGGTCTGGTATCTAGTGTACGTGACATGTTATTTTGACTGATCAAAGACAAGAGAATAAGTTGTTCTCTATACACGTTGATAGATAATAATGGATTTGCTAGACATTGAAAAGTTGCGTCCACTGTCAATCGAATTGATGTACCAGAAAACTTTTAAATGGTTCTTTTCTCCCGAGTGTTAATTATCCCATGTTTTTTGATGTTCAGGGTAAATAACAAACACAAGCACCTTGGAACATAGATGAGTTCTCAAAGTGATGTAATAACCTTTTTAAGGGGAGAGGTAAGGGTTTTTCTCTCCCTTAACAAATTTTTCAGCGTAACATTTGAACATTTACAGTTAGAGACCTGAAACATATGACTTTTTTCATATCGTTTTATCCTATTTTGCAACAGGAAGTTGTTCTTTTTCAAAATTTTATAGAAATTGAGCAAAGTTCGAACAAGGCGGCAAAACCAAAATTGATGGAGGGTGCTTGGCAGCGGAAAAACATCAATTATCCGTAAGCCTAGTCGCTCTATAAGCGCCGGTGACGATTTTCGAGATTATAAATTTGAAATAAAAATTTGATTTATTTTATTATGCACCATGTTAATCCTAACATATTTTTTTTTATTTATAAGAAGCATATGTATTAAAATCTTTGAACGTAGAGAAATTGTTCATTAAAATGCAGAAACACTACCGTTGAACAGATAAAAACATTTTGAAAATTGCACAGAGTAGTTACACTGTAGTAGGACGAAGGATACTGATCGGAAATAGACTGGGCCTAGTCATCATTGTGAAGTAATGTGATAAGTTTGGGTTTTTGGTACACGGTTAACCATTCATTTAACGTTTTTCTAGAGTTTCCTTTTCTCCACTTTCCCTAAGATGGTCCGAAGAAACCCCATGATCAACGTGAAAACCAATTTTCAAAGCTTCTCGGTGCTGGAAACAAAACCCAGCTTGTGGTTTTCAAAGCAAACCTATAAGACAAAGTGTATTCAATTTGGGAGTTACGACCACCAAGGACATCACCGGAGTCGAAGTCGCGGAGATAACAACTGGAGCGCTTGCAGAACATGTTCCAACAATATCCTCCAAAACGCTTAGCAACAGGGTGATTGTTGTATTATCAGCTCCCTGTAAACATTCTATATGCTAGCAAAGCGGGCCCTATCAGTTTGTGGTGTATCAACTAATGGGAGTGTTGATAGCATGGCAATACATTTGGTACGTCAATTCTGGATTGAAATACGTACTCGCCATTCATTAAAGTGTTCTCATTTATTCTAAGTCAAATATAGGCATTGCTAATAAGAAAAAGGCTTAAAGAGAACATAAGCTTTCAAACTGATAAATGTTAAAAGCATCTTAAGAACTGGAGGGTTGAAGTTTAAGTTGCGCTGAGGGTATTTAATAGCTTATCGTAATGAAAAAATTAGTGTCAGTAGATGAAAATGAAGTGTAAAAATCATTTTGTAAGTTATGTTCTTACATTCTCTTTCTGTGACTTTATCTTTGCAAGTTTTTAACTTATAGACTATATTTCAAAGGTATAATATTATGAGCATGAATATCATTAAGGGTTAGGAACAAACTAAGAACTTTTGACGGCTTACTTTAAACATCACAGAAAGTTTTAAACCTCTACCATGCCGAATGTTCTTATATGCAAAACATATAGTAACTGCTTCTTAGCAATGTGCTTTTCTATGAAACCCACCTATTTTAAGCACAGTCTCCATGGTTGCAAATACTTAACATTTCTGTTGAGAGGTTTTAATAAAAATAAACTGCGCTAACCTTTGTAACATTAACAGTGTTGTAGAAGGAATCTGAGAAACAATCCTTTTTGTGCTCTTAAGGTTTTTAAAAAATATCTCAGCAAGTACTAAATTTGTAAAAAGAGGTGGTCGTGCCAAACTTGTGCTTTGACCTGATGCTATTTCTAGAGATGAGTCAGCTGAATTGTTAGACAATAAAGTTTTTGTATAGTAGAAAGTAGTGTCGAATCAAGTAGTAGTAGTAGTAGTAGTAGTAGTAGTAGTAGTAGTAGTAGTAGTAGTAGTAGTAGCAGCAGCAGTAGTAGAGGACTTGGTTTTGAAGAGGGCTGTTATGAAGCGCAGCCAATGTGGTAGCAAAGAACGCAAGTCACTCTGAAACGTAGTTATGTAAGGGGTCCTTCGTCCCACTTACAAGGTGAGAGAATGAGTAAGGAGTCTCCTCTCATGTCTCTCTTTTACATAAATCATGATTAGATAAAGTCAGTAATACATAGTGAAACTATTTGATTTGTGAGCTTTCTAATCTAATCTCTTCCAGAATCAATAAAAGAAGAAGAGCAGGGCTCTCCGGCTTCTAGTGATGTGAGCAGCTTCGATGAAAGGCGTTCAAATGCCAAAAGGCCTCGGACAATCCTGACGAGTTCTCAACGTAAAGCATTTAAAGCATCATTTGAACTTAGTCCAAAGCCCTGCAGAAAGGTATGACTATAACATATTAGTTGTCTTTACAGTAAGCATCTGCAATCAGGTATGAGCTCGAAGTTGCCATAAGAACATCAATTCTGAGGCAGGTATGCATTCAGGGCGTCACTACGACTGTGTTAAAATTTATCATGAAAGTAGGGTATGAATGCGCCACCAAAGTTATCTTTCAAGATTACCACATTTTGTGATTCAAGGTTTAATGTAATCAATCAAGCAATGATGGAACTTGTAAACATAACAGTGTTTTTGTTGGTTTTAATTGCTACAGATAACATCCATTAAAACCTATGAACTGTTTCATCTTGGACTTTCATGTATTGCGAATAAGGGTGATATATGCCCTTTACCTCTGTAGTCTTTATATATATATATATATATATATATATATATATATATAAATGTACAATAATAATAATAATGATAATAATCATCACAATAATATACAGGAGCTCTCCAAATTACATTGGCTCTTCATCTCCCTTACTAAATAAAAGTAGATAGAAACAAATAACAAGATAAAAATGACAAGAGCCTAGGCGACCATACTATAAATATAGAAACAAGTACTCCATGGCAGTGTATATATATATATATATATATATATATATACAACTAAAAACAGATCCCTAAGCCATAAAAGTTAAACATATATATAAAATAAAACACTATACTCTGGCTCTCGCGAGCTTTCGAAAACTAGTTTCCTTCATCAGGCACAGAACAGTTGAAAATCTGGTCCTTAAATAAAAAAATCTATGAACAATAAAATCTTGTTTACAATAAGCCTGCTTTCATTAAAAATTGCCTTGATAGAAATTCCTACAGCCTATGAATCTCATATTAATATCATCTTCTACATTAAGGCTTCCATTTGGGATCTCTCTTCCCAATAATACATTTGTTTGTTTTTTATCAAAGTTAAAAAGGTTAAAAAGCGATGTATTTCTCACATAATGGCACAAGGAGTTCAACAATTGGACTTCTGAGGTTTTTACCCATGTCCTTTAAAATCACATTTAGATAGTTGTAAGTTGAGAAGTTGACTCGCCACCTTGATTTCCTCCAACATTTCATCATGCAAAGCGCACTAGAGGAAAGTAGAGATGTACTGTGACCTCAGTTTTAAAACACGGTAAAATCAATAAGAGAGAAACTTTTACAATGTAATTTTTAACAAGAATATTGCACGAAATAGCGAATACATTGTCTACTTAAAAGCTTTTCTTCGTCTCACACTCCTCAGAGTACTAAGGTCAGAATGACCGAAATAGAATGTGTGAAAGAGTATACCCAACTGTATTTTGAAGGAGCCAATCAGAAATTGGACTGTGTCGGCGACCACAGTCGTTAACTTCTTAAGCTGATCTAGTGCACTTGCCATTGCTCCTGTTATATGAATAATAACTATATTTCTCCTGCAGATTTTTCTATTGATTCTTGACTTGAGGAACGCGTAAAGAGAACTTCCTATCAGAACTGACAAAATTTGAATGCAGAATGGAAACTGGGAACGAGAAGCCATGTTGGGGGGAGGGGCTGAAATATGTCTGCCGCACAGAAATTATTTCTTTGTTGTTGAGAACGTCATCGGAAGAAACTGTTTGCGGAAGAGAAAATTAGGGAATATATCTAGAAAACCAATGAGCTTAGGGTGAATAATTTCTTTATGAGATTTCACCTCCAAAAAATGTGTTGAATTGAAGATTAATTTTCTAATTCGCCATTCGTCCGACGAAATATGGAATTCATTTTTGTGAATTGATCTTATTTCATGAAATGCAGTATCAGTTTTCCGAATCGTAAAATATCAAAAGCATAAAAACCAACAGATTTACACTTCCGTATCAAGCTAATTCTTCGTGATACATATACAAAAATATTGAAAATACGTAAATATTGTTAATTTCCACCTCTCTTTTCTTCCGTTAATGAAGCCATTCGAGGTCGTATCAACGTCGAATTGACCTCTTGACGTCATTTCGAAGTCGTATCTACGTCGAATTGACCTGATGATGTCAATTCGACCTGAATTAGATGTTAAAATGACCACTGTGCCGTCTGATTCCGATGGTACGTTTCTCGGTGTTCCCGCTTTCATGAGTATTTTACCGTGTATGTATGTATGTATGTATGTATGTATGTATGTATGTATGTATGTATGTATGTATTTATTTATTTCTTTTGCCATATTAAAGAAAAATAGTTACAAAAACAAAACAAAATAATATGTCAAAATTACAATTTTTTAAGATTTAAATTATTTTACAAAATTACACAAAAATATCAAAGTCACTCTAAAGAATACAAAATATAAGTAAAAAAAACAAAGAAATTTTGCAAATCCAACAGATCTGCATAGCTCTTTGTTTTTTTAAACTTTGAAAAAAGTTTATCCCGACATCTGATACCTTCAAGGACCTCACCATCTATCCATTCCTGCGTATTTCCTTTTATACGAATTTCTTTGGCAGGAGCTAGTTCATCTACAGTTTCTGTAAGTGTTTTATGGAGTGGGAATAAGCAGAATTGATATCTTTAAACTTGGAGTACTGTGGCAATTTGGTTTCTTCTAGCTTTTTTCTTAAAAGATCTTTGCTGTAATTTTTTATAGATTGTGTTTGAATGTAGGTATGTTTGAAGGTTTTTAGTTTAGGAGGTTTTTTGTGCAAAAGATTGGTTGGTGGTCTGATAAACTAATATTTAAAACACCACGCTTAGAAATTTTATGCACTGAGTTGGTGAGAATATGGTCCAACAGAGTTGATGAATTCTCAGTTACGCGAGTTGGGGATTCAATTATTTGTTTGGGTTTTTCAAAAAATTTGATTCCAATTTTTCTAGAAAGTCAGTTCTTTTTGGAGGCCAATACACAATGCCTATAAGAACTGGTGTTGATTTTGGTATTAAAAGTTCCAGAAAATCCCTTCAATGTCTTGTGATAGGGTCTCTACTTTTTTTAAACATAGATCACTTCTAATGTAACATACCACCCCACCCCCCTGCCTGTTACGATCAGACCTTAATAATTCATAGCCACAAATTTGAACCTCACTATTCAAGATGTTTTCATCAAGTTTTGATTTAGTTATACCTATAACTGCCGCATTTGTATTATTTGCACATAGACATGGTTCTTCAATTTTAGAGGTTAAGCTGTTTATGTTTAAATGTAGTAAGTGCAGTTCAGGTCTTTTGAATTGTCCCCATGTGTTGCTATTTGTTTGGTGTGGATCATTTTCTATTTGCCATTCTGAATTATTACCTGTCAAATGGTGCTCAATTTCATATTCTTTACCAAAAGGTAGTTCTTGCCAGAGATTGACATTCTGGGTCCTCATACAAGCTGTGGATATTTGGGGAAACGTTAAGAGATCTTAAAAAGTGTTTCTGCAAGATCTAACAGTAGGATGAAGTGAAGGGTCGGGATATTCTATCCCAAACAGTATTTACTAAATGTTTCTGTTTTGGCCCCGTTTGTTATTTTTATTGCCCTTTTCGAAAGACTGGCCAACGCTGTTTAAATGTTAGCAAAGTTGAGGGAAGCAAAAGGGGTCGGAGAGTTCTTGATCCGACAAAAGAAGTCGACCTTTTCCACTGTTTGGATAAAAAAGCAGGGTTCAAAATAAGAGACGATAATCGGTGAGAACCGATGGACATTGAAAAAGACAAATGATAAGGATTTTAAATTTTGGGGGGAAACCGATGACAGTGTACACTATGTGTGGAACAACTAATAATTGATAAGATAAGGTCGATTTGCCGGTGACTTTGGAGAGGTAAGATAGAGATTCTTGGAGCCCTTCCATGCCCAAATTATCAAAAGCTTTAAGCGGTTGGGGGGGGGGAGGGGTTTGCATAACTTTTGGGTTCATTGCCGAATGTCTCGAAATATGCTGCATGGAGAAGAGAGGATTTGAAATGTCAGTTTTTAAAAGATTCGGAGCTAATATAGCGCCTAGAGAAATAGAGTATGTTAACATCGGAGGTCACCTAGCTCAGTTGGTAAAGCGCAATCAACGAAAGCGTGGATCACGCGTCCGATCCCCGGTGATGACTTATTTTATATTTCTCTAGTGTTCTTTTCATATATGCTTCAATTTATCAGCACATTTGTGTTAAGGTCTGATTATTTCTTAATTGATTGATTGATTTTTAAAATGATCAGACACAGACATTTTACGCCATTTTGCCGTTCGCCAATTGGTAATGCCTCCTTCGTGGTATTAAGAATAGAGCCTGCACCACCTCTCTTCTTCTTCTTCTCCATCTTCTTCTTCTTCTTCTTCTTCTTCTTCTTCTTCTTCTTCTTCTTCTTCTTCTTCTTCTTCATCTTCTTCATCTTCTTCTTCTTCTTCTGATCAGTAGGAAAAGGTTTTCTGATAATTAGATTTTGCTGCCCATAAATTAAGACACTACCCATAGTGATTAGGACCCTAAGTTAGATCACAAGCCTCACCCCCTACCAGGACAATCTTCCACACCTAGTAGGTCTAACGTGGTCGCTACAATAAATCCAAGCAGGTGCAACGTATTCACTTCATCATATAAGCATATTATGGTCCCACAATAGCTGTAACCTAGTAAAAAGTGAGCTACGGCCCATAGTAACTATAGTTTAAAACAGGGTCTTGAAAGAAGTTGACTGGTGACAAATCTTTATAATTAATTTGACCACTAAAATAAAAGTATTGTCACTAATTTGGAAAGATTATATTTTACTCAGAATCATGTGAAGAGTAATTGTTTATTTTGAAAGACCCTCAAACATGACATACAATTTAAATAAAATTACATTACTAAAATTGTCACTGTCGACAACCCTCGCCTAAAGGTTTAAATCCCCCCATCCCGCTTAAAAAGCAGGTGCAACCACATTTATGTATGGATAGCAGTGATGTATGGCCTTCCTCTTTTTTATTTTACCAGGGGTGATGGTATTGAACCACTGATCATAAAATACTAAGAAAGGGCTCAGTCAAACGAATCCAAACACCTAGCGCCATTGTTAAGTCGTAATAAAAATTTCGCCAAAGTGTCGTTTTCTTTTATTTTGTGCCAAAAAACATCAATTTTGGCAGAAAATAGGACCGAGAATTTAAAGAGCATGAGTTCTGAAATAGCTAACTGGTCATTGATGGCAAAAATCTCGAAAACGTGTGTTTAAAGTTAACTATCTTGAAAACTTGGGAAAAATACATTTTAGAATAGAAAGCACTACTATTGCGTCTGCCTATTTTTTTCGTTTTCTCAAGGTCTACTGTATCGGTCCAACTTTTTTGGGCCAAGAGGAAACTAATGTGCATAAAAAAATTATTCTGGGGCAAAAAAGGGTCAAAAGTTTTTTTTTCTTCCTATTGTCTCAATAAAGCGTACTCTTACACATACCTTTAGAAATTGGGTTTGAGAGCACTACAAGAGGATGTTTAAGCCAAGTTGGATTCCTTCGAAGAAAGTACTAGAAATATTGCTTTACCTTCTCTCGAGTCTGCTGAGAGCGTCACCTTAATTAGGCTTCTTGTAGATCATGCTTCATACGATGAAAAAGACGACCGTGAGATCAATTAGAGTTGTGTATTGATAAGAATCAAGTTACAGTTGCAAAGATTTTTTAGGTTGAACTCAATTGGATATGCTATAAGGACTTGGAGTTCTAAACATGTCACTTGCATGTTGTAACTGCTACTCTATTTAAGCTAACTTTGGCAACAAGAGAAGTGTACTATGTGTAGTCCCCTTGTTCCATACCTTTTAAGGTATGTAGAGATAGTGCCTTTAATGTAGATCATGATAAATTCAATTGCAATATGTCACTTGCCGTCCTAGCTCAGTTGGTAGAGCGCAAGGCTCTTAACCTTGTGGTCGGGGGTTCGAGCCCCCCGGATGGCGGTGGGATCAATGACTTCGTCGATCTTATCATATCCATGAATCTGATACAAATTTAGTCATTTTATATTTTAGTATAATTAGCACTAGCAAGGTCCTATGTAAACTATGGGTAGAACTGTATGGGCAATTTAGTTGTACATCTTAATGTTGCCGTTCTAGCTCAGTTGGTAGAGCGCAAGGCTTTTAACCTTGTGGTCGGGGGTTCGAGTCCCCCGGATGGCGATGAAATAAACAATCTAAAACACACCTCTATAGATACACTTGAGTTGTTCAAATCTCGTGGAGAGACAACTAACCTTCAAAATCGCTCAGGAGAAATGTTCCTAATTGGACTCCTTAAACAAGCAAATCCTAATCTCAAAATTGAATCTTTTCAGCCCGATGCGAGCGACTCATGCTTTGGGCTCCTCAAAGCGTACTCTTACACATACCTTTAGAAATTGGGTTTGAGAGCACTACAAGAGGATGTTTAAGCCAAGTTGGATTCCGCAATCAAAAGTTTGCTTCTCGTTGCAAAATGGGCTCCTTGATGTAATCAGCAAATAGAAATCGGGGGAAATGTATAATTTGTATACATTTTCGAATATGCTTGACTTTCGTAGGGTGTGAGGCGCACACCTAGCACACCCGGAATATACGCCCCTGGTATGAACATAGATTTAATTCAAATGCAACAATTCTTACTAAAATTGTTAGTACCAATATTTACTTAAAAAAACAGTGATACATTATTGTGAGGTGACATGAAAAGCTATCATATTAAGTTTTTATTACCTATTATTACCAATAGTTACTAGACCATCTCAGGGGATCATATTGAAAACGGATAATGAGGAAACACCATAATTGCTGACTATGTCAATAACTCGATTCTCCGTTCTTCTTGATTCCTACTTTCTTTATCCAATGTTACTCCCATAAATGATCATATCTAAAAGGTAAGCTTCTTTCAAGATGCTGGTGACTTTTTATAGACTCTCCATCTGTATATCTATCAAATACGAAATGACACAGTCTGATACTCACTGACCTTACGCATGTACTGATAAACTATAGCGTGGAATTTGCTTCTCCTCTTCCACCGTACTTTTTGCATCAACTAGATACTGTCCGAAATGATTGTACCTTGCTATTACTACTGTTCTTCGTTTTTGTTGAAAACTAACTTTCGTCGAGCTGACTTGAGTTTTCGGCTTCTTGGCATTTTGGCAGAGAATAGTTTTAGTATTTGTTCTCATTCATTACAGACATTCCAATGATCCTTGACGGGCGTTCTTACTGGCCTTCGAACCTGTCTCCTTGCTTGCTTTCTGCCGGGTAGACTAAAATGAGGGGTGTTGCCCTTGGACACCCCAGCTGACCTTTTTTTTCTAAACGTTTTCAAGATGAAAATGACACTAAATCTTTAGGAGTGATATTGCCTGGGAGAACCCGCCATATAGAGATCTTCAATGCCTTGTAAAGAAATATTCAGTAGTATTTTCTCTGCCAAATGTTGTATACATGACAAAAACTAGGAACAATACATCCTCTTCCATGTCTTTGTTTCAGATAGTCGATTATCTGAAAGCAAGATAGGCAGTATTGCAAGGAAGTCAAGATGTGCTGCTATGAGAAGAGTTTGTCATCACCAATGCATAATCAATGTAAAATTTTATCAAGTGGCAAAAAATCTGAGGGGGCATTCTTAAACTTTGGGGGGGGGCATTGCCCCTGAATCCCCCCCTGTAGCTACGGGCCCGCATCATCCTCAATTTAAATGTCAAAGTTTTCAATGAACGTACGAACGATGGTGTATAAATTTAAGCCGAAATGACAACATGTAAAGGGTTGGGGAGACCAACTTCAACCAGTCAACGTTCCGCGGAATAGCCAGAAAGTATGAGCCCATTGAAATACGATGAACTACGAAGACAAGATATAGGTCTTCGTGCAGATGGTCACAAGACGTACGGAAATGAGCAACCGTTAAAAGTATTACCTAACTGTCTCAGTTGAAATGAGCAACCGTTAGAAGTATTAATTAACTGTCTCAATTTGTCGGATGCTGAATGCTTCTCGAATCGGTCACGAAGCTGGCCCTCTAAGAGAGGGGGGGGCGGTTGGGATTTCCGAAGTATGAAAGGGGGCGGTCATAAGAGTCATCATTCTCCGGAAATAATCCTAACAAGACCATCCATTCAATTTTATATCACATTTACTTACATCGCTACAAAAATGTCAGAGGTGGGTAAATTCAACTGAAAGCGGCATTGCATAGTCTAAATTCTAGCTGGGAAAAGCTAAGCCATTGGCTGAAAGTCATGAAAAATGTTTGTTCTTTAAGGCCGAAAGACACAATTTTTGTGTAGTTCTGAAGTTATATCTCACGGAAGGCATTTTCAAGTAACTTTCAACGCCCCTACCCATAGACATACGGGCAAAGGTCGCCCCACAGTCATCCCATAGGTCCGACATTTTTATTTCCGATGCATTATGATATACTAAAGTGAAAAATATATACGCCGTAATGGCGTGCGCCTCGTCAAACCCGAACGTTTCCTTAGCCAGCGCCGGTCCATAACGGAAACCGTCCCAGATCTCCCGCTCTGCATCCTTTTCGCGGCAAAACAGCAATTGCCGCAGCGGTTCCGTCTCCGATGCGGCGACGATGACGAGCACCGCTTCCGGTTCCTTAAAACCGGTTAAATAATAAAAATAACTGTCAAAGCGGTAAGGATAATGCGCGTCCCGGTTGCGCAGCCGTTCCGCCGCGGTCGGAATAATCGCCACACCGCCCCTCATTTGCGACGCCAGTTGTCTGCGCCGTATTGCATATTGTTCCATTGCTGTCATCACACCACGTTTAGTTGCTTCAAAATCAACTCGGCCGGCTAGTCCGGTCTGTCTATCAGTGTTTGCTTCCCATCGATTCTCGTCACGCTCGATGCTGCGCTGCCGCGCCGTTGCCGGTCAGTCTTTCGTGCAGTTGCGCGAGTCTTTCCGGTGTACCGATATCTTCCCAGACACCCGCGAAATATTCACCCGTCACGTGCTGTTGCGCAATCGCCGCACGCAATATCGGCGCGAGTTTAGCGGGCTGTTGCGGTACTACGGTGCGAAACAATGCCGGGTGATAGACACCGATGCCGCTAAATGTCAGCCGCTTCTCACCCACAAGATCGATCCGTCCGTTATGCAATGCAAAATCACCCGCTGCATGATGCGCCGGATTATCCACTAAAACCAGATGCGCCTGCTCCATCGCGCCGTTTTCCTGTATGCGCTGCAACACGGGCAGCAGTGTCGTGTAATCGAATTCACAGTAGATGTCCGCATTGACCACCACAAACGGTCTGGCAAAACCGGCGTCGGTCAATAGCGGCAGTGCATTGGCAATGCCGCCGGCGGTTTCCAGCACAACCGCTTCGGGCGAATAGGTGATCCGTGCCGCATAGCGTTTACCATCGCCCAGCGCCGCTTCAATCATTGCGCCCAGGTAGGCGTGATTGATCACAATCTCGCTAAAACCGGCCTGTCTCATTTCCCAAATGTTTGTTTTGTTTTGAAGACGTCGAATGGCAAGACCCAGTAGTGCAAGACCTGCTCCTCCTCTAATACTCTTTCGATTTTGTTATTTAAATACGGAGACACTACAAAAAATACTAGTGAGAATGCTTAATGTGATGCAGAATAACTAATACTCATTCTCTTTTTTTATCAAAATACAGAGACACTATAAAAATACTAGAGAGAATGCTTAATGTGATGCGGAACAACTAATACTCTTTCTACTTTGTTATTATAATACAGAGACACTATATAATATACTTGTGAGAATGCTTAATAAGATGCAGAATAACTAATACTCTTTCGATTTTGTTATTAAAATACGGAGACACTACAAAAAATACTAGGAAGAACGCTTAATTTGATGCGGAATAACTAATACTCTTTCTATTTTGTTATTACAATACCGAGACACTATATAAAATACTAGTGAGAATGCTTAATGTGATGCAGAATAACTAATTCATTTTCAAATTTGTTATTGTAATACAGAGACACTATAAAAAGTGCAAGTGAGAATGCTTAATGTGATTGGGAATAACTAATACTCATTCTCTTTTTTTATCATAATACAGAGACACTATAAAAAATACTAATAAAAGTGTTTAATGTGATGCGGAGTAACTAATTCTTTTTCTATTTTGTTATTATAATCCAGAGACGCTATAAAAAATACTAGTGAAAATGCTTAATGTTATACGGAATAACTTATACTCTTTCTATTTGTTTATTAAAATACAGAGACACTATAAAAGATACTAGTGAGGATGCTTAATGTGATGCAGAGCAACTAATACTCATTCTACTTTGTTATTATAATACAGAGACACTATAAAAAATACTGGTGAGAATGCTTAATGTGATACAGAATAACAAATACTCTTTCTACTTTCTTACTATAATACAGAGACACTATAAAAAAGAATAGTGAGAATGCTTAATGCGATGCAGAATAACAAATACTCTTTCTATTTTTTGCAATGTTGACTTTAATTTGACAACGCGGGACACTGGTTGTAGCCAGCAAGACCAACAGGCAAAAAGTGCAAATGCCAGAAATTCATTGTCACGAAATCTGGTTGTTAACAAACAATCTCTGTTCTGGAAAGTATGAACTGTAGTACGTTGTCTAGAACAAGTTATTTAGCATTAGTGCTATTTCCATGAAAAGTGAAGAAATTGTCTTCACTACTGCCAAATGTCTTTTACTACATTACCAACGAGTACATTGGCTAATGGCTGATGCAGGTACTGCAGTTTACCAGCTCGTGTAATGATGCGTTCTTAATCCAGTTGTAAGGGCCATTGTGATTTTATCTTCTTATAATTCGGAACGCTAGTTGTAGCCAGCAAGAACAACAGCACAAAATAGCCCCTACCATAACCTTACTGTTACGAAATCTGATTGTTAACGTGTAATCTCAGCTCTTAAAAATATAAACTTTAGTACAATATCTAGAATATTTTATTTTTCTGTCCGAAGTGAAGAAACTTTCCCGAATTCTGCAAAGTGGCTTTATTACGTCACGAATCAGATCAGTACACAGTCCAGCAACTGATGCACGCAGTGCAGTATACCAGCTCGTGCCACGAAGGGTTCGTGATCCAATTAAAGTGGGACAATTTTGATTTTACGTTTGTAACCGGGAACGCTAATAGTAGCCAGCAAGAACAACAGTCATGATCATGAAGAAGCTCTCTTACTTTTTATTTGAACTTACGACAATGTTTAGAGCTAATTGGCTTCATACATGATGCGAACGAAATTTTCCCAAAGTCCCAAATTGGTTACTCTTTCTTTTAACAAGCCAGTTATTGGTTAGCAGATGCAGACGGTGCAGTTTAACAGCCCCTGTAAAGCATTATTCTTAACACACCTATTAGGGTTGCCAACTAAAATTTAGGGATATGAGAATCTAGCGAGGATAATATTTGAAGAAATCTCGGAGTGTGTAACTCAAAAGGTAGTGTAGGGAGAAGCAATGAAAAAAAATTGGGGAAATTTTTGAACTTAAAAAGACATGAAAGAAGAAGGAAAAAGGATACAAGACGTCTTGATTAGAGAGGAAACGGACAGACAAACATTACGAAAAGATGTTGGGGGTGATGTCAACGACCCACATGAAAAAGAAGAAGATACAAAACTTGCACGCTTCACCAAGGAAGAATTGAAAGTTGCTATACCGTCTACATTTAAGGATAAAGCCATGTTGATCTTGCTCCGGATTAAAGAAGAACATTCCGATATCATCTCCTGGGATATAAATGGACAATTTGTGTACCAAGAAAAGCCTGTTGTCAACTCAAATATCATAGATCTCATACAATATCACCTTTGCGATATGAAAAATTTTCACGCAAGTCACAGTGATTTATTCTCATCTGCTCTCGCCGAGATCAATGTTCCGGAGCATTACATCAAGAATAACTTGTGTGTTTTGTTGTTGTTGTTTTTCCCTTTTTTTCTATATATCTTTTTTGGCATCTTTCATACTCGTATTTTCAATCATATCATACCCATAAGTTCATAAAGTAAAGATAAACAACTACCATTTTATTTAACAATCGTATAACTGCTTTTAAAGACTTTGAGACTTGTGCAAGTGACAATTTAGCTAAGTGTCTCCTTGAGGGAACGTACCCACAATAGTGATCATGTACAAATGATATGACAAATGATATGACTACATTATCGTTTTCTAAGAAGCTCTTTAAAAAGTACGGCGAACACTTTAAAGCACTATCGATAGATCTTCCTTGTCATTGTTTATTAAAAAATATGATGCAGTACTGGCGCAAAATGGACTTTGATGTTGCTGTTTATTCCAAGCCATCGTCTTACTGTTTCGTTGTAAAAGGGACAGAAATTTTTTCATAAAAGTCTGGTGACTTCACAGCGGAATCCAAAAATATTCCCTCTTGTTCATCGGTGAAGTATTTGGAGATCCAGTGTTTTCTTGTTCATAGTGAGGATCTGACCACGGTATTTTAACTTACATCAATTCGTTTGTGGAAGCTGTGATTTGCATATTGTCTTAGTTCTTAAGCATCAACACGCTTCACGCCCAACCATGGCAATATGCGGTGCCCTTGTGGCTTCCCTGTGACATATATTATGATTCCTAAGGCATTTTCAGTCATTTTCCTACAAAAATAATCCTATAGCGTAAAATCGACCATATTTCAAACAAGAATCCATTTTTTGTTACAAACATCCATATTTTTAAGCAAATGCAAGTCGTTTGAAGCACGCATTTGATTATTCTCGTCTCTTTTTGAGCTAAATCATAGCTTGAAACAATCATTTGTATATTTCTTTCATTTTCGAACAGCAACACCGTTCATGCCCCCTCCGTGGCAATATGTGGCTGGCCCGTGCCATAACTGTGACACATATTGTCATTCCAAAAGCAATTTCAGATATTTTCTTGATAAAAATTATCTTTAAAACAACTGATTCGTGTTTTTGCAAGCCAACACCTTCGTGATACCCCTGTAGTTGCTTATGCCCCACCTTGGCATTATACGGCGGGCCTGTGGCACCCACATCGCACACACTATCATTCCTACATTACTTTCAGATATTTTGAAAAAAATCCGCTTTAAATCCTTTACTTTGTGTTTATACAAGCCAATCTTATTATTCCTTAGGTATTTTTTATATAATATTTTTGAATAGTGATATGCATTTCCGATTCCCCCACTTCTGCCCCTCGGTTACAGACGTTGCCACTGCGATTTTGATGGCAAACCACACCCCCTTGTCATTATTTCCAGCGATTTTGAAAAATTCCTCTTTATTGTTAAAAAGGGCATAGAGTTTAGAAAATTTTCTTGAATAAGCCTTTCTTTATTTCCATCAGCCACTGGCTGTATATATTTTCCCCTGTAAAATTAACATCTTCTAAAACGTACAGAAATCACCTACTAAAAAAGAAAGAGAGACAAAAAAATATACATAAACAAAAACAGTGATACAAACGAACACACAAAGACAGACACCTAACAACTACATCGCTGACCCACCATCATTGCATGACGCTATCCTAAGAGACTTTTTAATGATAGTGTTGTCCGCATTTTATAATATGGGACCATAGCTTTTGAATATTCCCCTCTGAAGCAGTCTGATCGGAATTATTTGATAAAACTGCGTATACACTGCTTAGGTTAACAATATTTGAAAGTCGTTAACATGGCAATTTACCATAAACAGTAACGCTGTTTGTAAACAAATTCATATACAGAAAGGGATAACTTTGGTTGCTACAGGATCTTCCACAGAACTATTCCTGATATAGGATTAAGATTGGCCGGCTAAAGAGATGACGTCATTCTGTTTTTTCATCAAGGCGATGCTTTTTATTAGCACATGTTTTTATTGGAGGAATTTGAAAGAAATAATTTGATTTCTTGAGTGGCAAAAAGGGCTGCTGTATTATATACAAAGCGAGTATTCGATAAAGAGGGTACGCAACAAGAAGGACTGTTCTTTAACGTGTCCCCGCTCTTACGTACCTAATATCTGAGGCCTCGGAATAAGCAGGCGTATGGAACATTTTACAAAATCTGATAAGCTAGGGCAAGGAATTAGCGAGGGATCGGGCAGAATTAAAATGAAAATTGCACAATATAAACTTTTCAGTGATAGCCATATACAATTGTTACATCTGTTGTCTATTCTCTTTGCGAAAAATCAGAAGACCTATGCTTTGCGCGGATTGATCAGGATCCTCCCTGAGTCAATAAGATAGCCGCTGCTACCAAAGTAAAAAAATGTGAGGGAAAAAAGAGCGACGGGGTTGGAAAATTCTTAAAATAATAATCAGTGGGAAGTGGACGGCAGTTAGGTGCCTAAAGGTATGAGCATTCGCAGTAACCTTCTCGTTTAGGTATCTTTATTAATATTTGTTACATTACAGATACCCTGGCTCTGATGGTGCAAACAAAGGAGATACAATTAGAAGTGGTTACGCAAACATCGATCGGCAGGATTTCTTTGTTCCAGTACATCTTGGAAAACGCTTAAAGCGGAGAGATCAGAATGAAACTTGGTGGGAAGAATAAGCACAAGCCGAGGATATGCGATGGAAGTAACCGGATCGGATTTGCTCTCTTTGGTGGAGTTGGGGGGGAGTAATTCGGAAAAATTAGAAAAAAATGAGTTATTTGTAACTTACGAACGGGTGATCAGATCTTAATGAAATTTGATTTTTAGAAGGATCTTGTGCTTTAGGACATTCATTTTAAATCCCATCCAGATCAGGTGACATTGGGGGGAGCTGGAGGGGGAAACCGGAAATCTTGGAAAACGCTTAGTGGAGAGATCGGGATGAAACTTGGTGGGAAGAATACGCGCAAGTCCTAGATACGTATTGACATAACCGGACCGGATCCGCTCTCTCTGGGGGAGTTGGGGGGGATTTCCAGTACTTTAGCGAGCTTTGTCCTTCTGAATGTGCTATGACAGTGAAAATTGGTAGGCGTGTCACAAGTCACAAGTGCAAATGCCATATGAGCTCTTGACTCTTCTGACGTCGTCACAAGTGCAATATGAGCTCCTGGCTCTTGTTATCAAACAATTTGTTTTCAAAAAATAATTAATCAGTTTATTATTTACAAATCAATTTGTTTCCCTTGTCCAGAATCTCTATTGTGTCGGTGCTTTATCAAATAGTTTGTGGTAACGAACTGTGGTAAGGAGCGACCCGGCTCAATAGTAACCAAAACTTTAAAAAACGGAATTTTGATTGCAATAGTTACATCAAAAGAATCGCATTTTAATGCTGATTTTAAACATATAAGTTTCATCAAATTTAGTTTTGGCCATCAAAAGTTACGAGCCTGAGAAAATTCCCCCTACTTTATAAAATAGGGGGAAACACCCCCTAAAAGTCATGGAATCTCAAAGAAAATATCACCAACAGATTCACCGTTTCAGAGAATCCTACTGTACAAATTCCAAGCTCCTATCTACAAAAATGTGGAATTTTGTATTTTTTGCCAGAAGAAAAATCACGCACCAGGGTTGCAATAATAACACTTTGTTTTCAAGAAAAAAGAAAATAGAGCTGCTCCTTCTCCTTCTCTGCTTAATCTTTAAGCATCAGGTCTGGTATCTCTCTTAGTTAATTGTGATCAAGAGCCCAAAATGGATGGTGGCATGCATTTAATGTGTTTCTTTATTTAGTGACTTCTGGCCAATTTAAAAATAGCAACTGACGAGCTCTAAGAGTGTGGTTTACTATTTTGTGCTTGATTTTTTTCTTCTAGTGATTTAGCGGTAACCGCTTCAAGATTAGAATGTATCACATGAAGCTTTAGTAACACTAAACATTTTTGTGGCAGCTTTTACAGGTGTCAAATCTTCACCCCCTTCCTTCAAAAAATGTAGCCCAGTAGCGGGCTGCCAACAAAGAGGTCTTTTTACAGTCGCATTGTAATGTGTTGCAAAAATGTGTCACTTTTGAGTATTATTCATGTGTCCATGTTTTGGGACATTAATGAACTTAGATTCCGATTCAGTATCAGATTTGGGTAGAAATATGGCACATAATACATCTCCTTCATTCAGGACTCCACAGCAAGCTCGTGGGAGGGGACTGTCAGAGGTTTATTCTAAAAATACTGCCGTAACAATTTGAAGCATGGGTGACCCAAAACAAGGTTCCTGAAAAAAAAATTAACTGCACGAAGTATTTCTAATAGGCAGATTGTAGCAAAAGAAAGTATTAGGGGAGGGGGAGGGGTAGTTAAAGTGTCACAATTGACCAAATTAAAAGCTTCAGAAATCTGCCTTATTTGGGTGTTACATGTGTTGCTTGCATTTGGGAAGTAAAGTGTATTTGATAGGTTTGGTAAAGGATGCTTACACAACTTCACATTGTCAAAAGCCTAAAAACAGATGAACGTTCTCATATTTATTTCAGTATAAGGACAATTACAACCAAATTTTCCATCTTGTGTGTCCAGCAGTGTCTATTGAGATTAGCCTAGTCTAGTAGCCGTGCTGATAGTTTCAAGTGGGGAGGTGTTTCCCCCTATTTTCTAAAATAACGCAAATTTTCTCAGGCTCGTAACTTTTGATGCGTAAAACTAAACTTGATAAAATTTATATATTTAAAATCAGCATTAAAGTGCAATTCTTTTGATGTAGCTATTGGTATCAAAATTCTATTTTTTAGAGTTTTGGTTTCTATTGAGCCGGGTCGCTTCTTACCATACAGTTCGTTACCACGAACTGTTTGATTCCAAAGGTAGTAAAACATGATCTTTTCATTTAGTTCCAAAACAAACGAATCGAAAAAGAAAAGAATCATCAGAAGCAGAAAAATATTAAACCGAAGGTCTCTGGAGTGTTATCAGCATCTGAAAGTAATTGAGAAGACCTAGAAGTGGGCAAAATTGACTTTTAAGAGGCAATTGAAAAGATTTATCTTGCGGATTAGGCATGTACTACGTTGAAGACAAAAATGAGAGCGGAATGATGAACGAATGGCGAAACACGTCTGTAGTCAACCGTAAATCCATTGAAATATTTCCCTCTTCAACCAAATTACTTTGATTTATGTAGTAGGGAGAATATATAGAATGTTTGATACATCAGAAAACTGATTAAATACCGATTTCAGAGGCAAAGCTCTAGCGCTGCATATAATAAAAAGCTGTATGCCTTCTATGTGTTATTCTTGTCTTGGCCGCTTGGTAAGGAAGGGGTCGTCTAGAAACTTCGGAAGGGTCCCGTTAAATTACAAATTGAAGGGTTTAGGGACCTTTTTAACGGCCAAAATTTATTAAAGAAATGCAACCCGGTCCCTAAAGACACTCGATTAAATTCTGCTAAAAATGGTTGAAAAATCCGATAACTATACCACCGAGTATGGCATGACCCACATAATCCCTGGACTAATTGCCAATCGGTACAGGCTTTATAATGGGAAAAGGGAGGCTTGTTTGATGTTGGGTATGCGAATTGATCGAATTGTCCGGGGTTGTTCACTAGGACCAAAAGATTGGAGGGTGGGGGAGGGGGTCAAGCATGGGACTATGGGGAATGGGACAGTTGTCACTAACCAAAATGTTCGTCGTAGTTGATGAAGACATTAACGTTCATGACATCAACGATGTGATTTGGGCAATCACTACTAGAGCAGATGCAGCTAGAGATACAATAATTATTGATAATGCTCCTACAGACACTTTAGATCCTGCTTCACCATTAGTCAATTTAGGTTCAAAGATGGGAATTGATGCCACTCAAAAAACAAGAGAAGAAGGATATCAAAGAGAAATACAACAGCAAGTCAAAGTTGAGGAAGATACAAAGAATCTAGTAGATTCCAAATGGTCTAGTTATGGACTATGATACTGAGATAGGATTATAGAAATTATCTCGTTCTTCTACCTGATAGCCAATCTGATGAATTGCATCCATGATAATTTTATCAGTTAATTCTGTTGAACGTGCACCCGTACAAGATACAACTTCTTCTCCAATTAGAGTTCCTCCAAAATCATCAGCGCCATATTGTAAAGCAAGTTGAGCCATACCAACACCGTTAGTTAGCCAAGAAGATTGAATGTGAGGAATTAATCCATCAAAGACCAAACGAGATATTGCAATCATTTTCAAAAGTTGAATTCCACCAGTTCCATACTCTACAATACCTTCTTCATGCATCAAGGTATTATTGGGTTCAAAATTCCATGGGATAAATGCCATGAATCCTTTAGTTTTTTCTTGGAGTTTTACAAGTTTTGAAAAATGTGTAACAATATCATTATTGTTTTCAACATGACCATACATCATTGTTGCTGAAGACGGAATACCAAGAGTATGAGACTCATCCATTATTCTAATCCATGCATCACTGGAAATTTTCTTTGGACTGATAATATCTTTAACAGAATCAGTTAGAATTTCAGCTCCTGCTCCAGGCATTGATTGGAGACCTGCATCTTTCAATCTAGATAAAATTTCTTTAGTAGATGATTTTTCAACTCTTGCAATCATATCAATTTCAGATGTAGATAATCCATGCACGCCAGGCAGCCACTCAAACATCGGGCGTACGTCCGCAATGTTGCGGGCAAAGAAGGTTTCCACCCAGAAGAAGAAAAACAGCGTAAACAACAAAAACGCGCCGAGGAACAGATAGCCGATGGCAGATGCAAAAAAGAGCGTCAGTTCTTTGCGCTCGATCTCGCCGATAACACTAAGCCGCATCCTTGCCCTCCCCGCCCGCTTCATTTACTTCAGCGAATACCGCCTCCAGATCGCGCGCCGCCTGGGCCAGGTGGAAGATAGGCGCGCCTTGACTCGCGAGCGCTTGAGCAATCGCATCAATTGTCTCATCTGCGTTGCCTTCAACACCCAGCGTCCATTCGCCTACGCCACTTTGTGTCACTTGACCAAGGCCGCTCAAGCTCGAAGTCAGAGCCGCCACATCAACTTCAGGTGCCGTGCGCAAACTCACCGCCCTCGCCCGCTGCAGATCTTCCAACTTTTCATCCACAACAAGCTTGCCGCCGCGCAAGATCAATACCCGATCACAGACCGCATTTACCTCCTGCATGATGTGAGTGGACAGAATGACCGTTGCATGTTCTGCCAGACGTTTGATCAAGCTGCGCATCTCACGAATCTGATTAGGGTCCAGGCCATTGGATGGCTCATCCAGGATCAAAAATTTGGGACGGTGCAGGATCGCCTGGGCGACGCCCAACCTTTGCTTGTACCCTCGACTTAACGTATCGATTCGATCAAAGGCTTTATCGTTCAGTTGCGTCGCATCGATCGCCTCGCGAAGACAATCAGCGGGGTTCAAACCCCGTAACTCAGCCGCGTGGGTAAGGTAGTCCGCTACAGTCAGTTCCGGATACAGGGGCAGATTTTCCGGTAGATAGCCCATCTCCGCCTGCACCGCCAACGGTTGTTCCTGCACGTCGACGCCGTCTACCCGTACCTGTCCAGCCGACGGTTCGATAAACGCGGTAATCATCTTCATGATGGTCGTCTTACCCGCACCATTATGACCCAGGAGGCCGACCACCTCGGCTTCGCCGGGCAGCTCACCGAATCAGGTATCACGGCTGTGACGATCGATTTCGAAGGTCACGTCGCAACCCTCAATACCCGGCCCCTGGCATCGGCGCTGCTGTCCGGCTTGCTCAGCCAGCTCGGCGAAAGGGACGAAAACCGCGAGTTTCGCGGCGCGCGTAACCGTCGCTTTCATATTTTTCCAGGCTCCGGCCTGTTTAAAAAGCCGCCGCGCTGGGTGATGGCGGCGGAGCTGGTGGAAACAACCAAACTGTATGCCCGCATGACGGCGAAAATTGCGCCCGAATGGATCGAGCCCCTGGCCGGGCACCTGGTGAAGTACAGCCATTGTGAGCCGCACTGGCAGCGTAAACGGGGGCAGGTCGTGGCGTTCGAGCAGGCCAGTCTGTTTGGTCTGGTCATCGTCAGCCGACGCCCGGTGGACTTTGGCAAAATCGACCCGGAAACGGCGCGTGAAATCTTTATTCGAGCGGCGTTGGTGGAGGGCGACTGCCAGACGAAGCTGCCCTTTTTCCGGCAAAACCAACGCCTGCGCGACGAAGTCGAGGGGCTGGAGCACAAGTCCCGCCGCCGCGATGTGTTGGTGGATGAGGAGGCAATCTTTCGTTTCTACAATGAAAGTCTTCCCACCGGTGTTTGCTCGCTAAGCGCACTTGAGGGCTGGGCGAAAAAGCAAAAGTCGCTGTCGCACCTAGCCGTCAGCCGTGAATACCTGATGCAGCATGCGGCATCGAACATTACCGAAAGTCAGTACCCCGATGAATTTGTCAGCCCGGGATTGCGCCTGCGGTTGCAGTATCAGTTTGATCCCGCCAGTGAGTCCGACGGCGTTACCCTGACCGTCCCGGTCGGTTTGCTGAACCAGCTGCCGGAAAGCCGGGTGCAGTGGCTGGTACCCGGTATGCTGCGGGAGAAGTGTGTAGCTCTGGTGAAGCTGTTGCCGAAGGCGACGCGTAAGCATTTTGTGCCGGTTCCCGGCTATGTGGACCGGGCGCTGCTGGAAATACTCGATACAATAAAATCTTGGCACATCTGCACTCCGTCTAAATTAAATTATTAGGCAACAGAGAAAATAGGGGAAACATAATTAGGAACTTCTATTTTAATGTGGGGTTACTCAACTATGTGTCCCCAAAAATTACTGTCAGCATCATCTAACGTTACCAAGTTGACACCTAAGACTGTTAATATAATATGTCGGTTACTCTTTTAGTACTATATTGCTAGTGAAGTTATGTCTAGGTCATTTTTTAAAAGTCAACTTGGTAAAACTAAACTTTCTGTGGCACTTTTAACTCACATTTCCTATTAGATTTAAATTACAAAGACCTATATGTCCCCCTTCCCCTCCCCTATAAAGAAAAATTGAGAGTGAAGCAGATTTAAATATTTGAATTTTCAACTGAAAATCAGTTTCTATTTCTTTCCTTTTCATTGAAGTAGGTTCCATTTTTTAGAGTCGTTGTTCAGTGGCTATGCTTACATAAACAATTTTCGCCATATTTTATCACCTAGAATACCAAATATATAGTTATTACCTACTTTGATCTTAGTTATATAGTTATCATCAACTTCCAAGAACAATTATGAGAGAAATTCACTCTAAGAAAAAAGACAATTAGAATGTATGGTCAAGCCAAAAATGATTTAAAAAAGTAATGAATACATTAAACTTGATAAAAGTACTTGTGAATTCTTTTAAAAGAATCCAGGTGAAAAATCCTACCCTTCCAGCAGTTCCAACGATTGCCAAACGAGTTCTGTCTACAGACACAGTCTGACACTTGGCATGAAGCTCCACCCTAGCTGTTGCCTCAGTAGCGTCTTTTACGATTCCAATGTGGCCTTTATAAGGGCCTTGTGTAACTAGAATAAAAGTAGAGTTATTAGCAACATACGAGTAGAGTGTATTTCTATCTTTACAATACGTTTTCTTACATTTTATTTTCTATAATTTCTGATAATTATCATTTTCTTGTTTTTAAACCTTGGCTGAGTATTTATATAAGTTTTACAACAACAGAGACATCTGTAAAATTCAAAATGATACCAGTAGAATTTCTTCTTGGAACAACAACAAAATTGAAAGATGTAGTTGTTTTGGGATTTTTAACCCAGCTAAAGGAAGGCAAATTTTACTTGGAAGATCCTACAGGAAGTGTTCCTATCGATTTGTCAAATGCTGTTTTTCAAGCTGGATTGTACACAGAAGGTTGTTTTGTCTTGACAGAAGGGTGGTATGACAATGGTGTATACTATGTCAAAGGAGTTGGATTCCCACCCCCAGAGCCTGCAAAAACAACAAGGTAATAAAATAAACATAGTTTTGTTAGTCCAAAACCATCTAGTCAGTTTCAATGCCCTTATTATGCAAATTTGGTCACTCCACTCTCTTTACAGCTTTGTAGTTATTCTGGTTCATGACATATTTTTAGACGTTTTGGCTATTGTGATCAAAATGGCTATCTCGAAATTTTAAACGAATACCATCGGAAATTTATGTTGGCCTCCGAGGCATGTGTGGCGTTGGAGGGTTGAAGGTGAGGGGAGTGGGGCGAGGGTTCATTACGTGTCTGCAATAATGCATTCTTGTATATGATTGCAATGTCCCTGTGCTAACAAGATAATCCGCCCTCCTTTTCTAGTAAAATGTATTTGTGAAGAATAGGTCAATTGCATAATTTCAGGTCTTCTCTTCCTGGGATGCATGGATCTTGCCCCCCTCTAGGGACATTTGTGTACCTTTCGATCATTCTTGAGCGAAACGCCTTTCTTGCTCCTTGATTAGTCATTCTTTTGTTCATTTTGTATTTATTTTTAAATATGACTGATATGACTACTTCTGCTCATTTTAGGTCTTAAGATTGGTCCTTGCTTTTCTTTGAAATTTCTTTTTTCTTAAAAAACTTTTCGTTTATAATTATCCATAATAACCACTTTTATCATATGGATCCCATATAATTTCAGGGACGAAACCGTCACCTGATGCTATTGTTTCCTCATAAACTGGGATGTTTTATTTTGTATTTTCAGACACAATCTACCAAAAATTAAAATAAGTAACAAAAAATAACAAAAAAACATAAAATAACAAAAAATAAAGTGGTACTTTGCTACCCTAATTTTTGCACAGCAGAGTGCACCTTGTCTTTTGACATCTTTTCTTTGAGCAAAATTTATTTACATATATGAAAAGGGTATTTTCAGACAAAATTTGCCAACGAATTTCAAAACTGCCAATTAGCAATATTACTTTCCAACCCCACTTTTTGCACATTGGCCCAAACCTTGCCTAGTTTTGTCCAGGGCAAGGTCTGTATTCTGATCAACTAACAAGAATACAGACCTCACCCCACTGCCCACAGAGCTCATAGACTAATATGCTTTTCTTTATAGTAATTTTGTCTGTAAGCAAGATGAGAGATTTGTTTTGTTCAGATACATCTGGTTAGTATAAACTCAAAAAGAAAGCAAACAATCTAGTATATTAACATTATTGGATGCATGAGTTTTTTACTTATCTTTTGATTTCCTACTATACAGAAATTACCAGTGATAATTGGAATTAGTAGGCTATTTAAAATATAGTTATATTTATACTGTACAATCTCAACATTTCCATTGGCTACAAAACCCTGCCCATTTTACAGATTTTTATTTTATTGCAGGGGGACTTTGGAAAGTTAAAAAATGGATGCACTTCTAGAATTGGCATTTTTAAGTAGGCTACTAGGCTATACAGCTTGTGATGAAACTAAACCTTTATTATTTCAATTAAAAAGGAAGAAATTTTCTTACATTTATTCTTATCAACATGCTCTCTAAGTTTATGCCGAGTAGGCTAGGTCTAGGGCCTAAATAATCATAAACTTACACTACTACTTTTACAGGAACAATATCAGCCTTGGCCATGTATGGATTTGTGACTGTAGATAGGAAGCAAAGTGATGTGCATACTGCAAGCACAGTCATAAAAAACGTTGAAATAGTATTGAGTCTAGTTAAAAATGTATGCATTTTGATTGGGTGTGTCCTAACTGGATCGAGGCTCAGACCTCAAAGGCCCATTGATTTCACATTCCAGACGTTAGTCACACCACTGACTCCCAATCTATGACAGAACTCGATATTAGCGACACCAGGACTCAAACACACGCCCCAATGTACTTGGGAATTCAAGCCCAGTGTGCCATTCACTCAACTATAGTTACTCACTAACTTACCATGGTAACAAAAAACCAATGAGAGGTTAGAACAGCCACATACAAATATAGAAGAAATATTATCATTAAATGGACTATTACCTTATCTTCTCTTCCTAGTAGCAAGGTAACAACAAATTGAATATCAAAATAGAATTGCAAAGCCAAAGTCTGGCTTAAATTAGCATCGGAAATGCACTCAGCATAGGCAGTGGTTACAGAATCACCAGTCTGGGAAGTGATTTTGTGCACAGCAGCCCTAGAAAACGAAAATAAATTATGGATTATTAAATAGCATTAAGTTATCCGGGTTGCGGTGGTAAGAATATATATTATACTTATTATTATTATTATGTAAATTTAGTTGAATTTATTTAGTTATTTAGTGAATTGAAGTTATTTAGTTTAATTTATGGATAGTAATTGTTGTAGCCGTCCGTCCTCAGAGCTTTGTTTCTTCTTGGACGGCTGGCTACTTGATAAATGATTGATTGATGTATTGTTTTTTTTTAATAAAGTTTATTCCAATCCAATATGATGTCATATTTAAGAGACTGTGCTACCTGATTCCGTAAGCGCAATCCTTATAATGTCATAAAGTCGTCATCAGACTGTTCCTTGTATTATAAATAAACAAAAAGAAGGAGTGATGGCTCTAATGGTTTTAAATATCAGTTCTCGTAGAATATTGAAGTCTAAAAAGCAAAAACGACAAAACTGTATTTTCTTAAAGAAATCCAAAATTTTTTACATCATCACGGCAGAAGAACCGAAATAATCATCCAGGTTTTTGAGAATTATATTGAATGCACATCTAAAATTCTTTTAGCATCCTTCACGGATAGTATACAAAACATTATCCACATCTCTAAACGATGACAGTGTGTCAATATAGGAAATAGATTGAGCTAACAAAACTCGTTCTTTGTCTGAAATTAATTTCATTGAAAACAGTAATCGGACTAAATCTTCTACATATTCAGACAAGATGTCAGGTTGACATGATAATTGAATTAATTCTTCTACATGAGATATATCAATTTCATGTTTAGAAAATTCTTGTCTATATTGTAACGATAAAGACAAAGTACCCTCTCTGAGACCCTGAGCACTCACAACCAAAGATGAAAAGTCAAGTTTTTTCATCAATTCAGATACTACAACAAGTCCAGCTTTAATGGTATCAGATCTGCCACTTCCGATAGATTCTATTTTTGAAAGTTCTTCATTATTTTTGTTGGAAAAATCATTTAAGATATTCTTTAGAGAATCAAGAGATAACAAGTAATTATGCAGTTTTTTTAAGGGATAGTTTGTTTTTTCTTGATTATATTTCGCAATTGCACGAAGGGTCCCTCCAACTCCAACCAACACTATAGAATCAGAGTTAGAAATGCCCAAAGATTCTCGTCCAGGTAAGAGTTTTTGAACATACGTTTTGATTTCAGATAGTGTTTTTTCAGAAAACTCTGAATTATTAGAAAATTTTTGCGATAATCGTAAAGAACCAAGAGGTAAAGAAATTACCTTTTGAATCTCGAAATTTTTTGAAGAGACTATTTCAAGGCTCCCGCCTCCAATATCAAAAAATACAGTTGAGGGCAGATTTAATGAACGAATTGCACCAGCATGAGAGTAAATAGCTTCTTCATGTTCAGATAATATTTTAAAATTGAATCCAGTTTCTTTTTGAATTTGTTCAATAAAATCTTCTTTATTTTTTGCATCTCTAACTGCACTGGTGGCGACAGCGAGAATATAATCAATTTGTTCAAAATCGATAATGCTTCTAAATAATTTAAGAGAATCAAGAGTTTTTTCAATGTGTTTTTGTTGGATAACTCCATCACTATTTGTCTGTCTGTTGGCGGTGTTTGCCGGGGAGAGAAGCGGAAGCCTGCTTTTGCCATAGGGCCTTTAGGATTTAGATACACATGTTGGATGTTAGAAAACTACGCGCAGACCCCCATGCGATAGCGAAAGCGCTGCAGGTAAAACGTTTCACGTTTGATACCGAGCAATTTATCAAGCTGGAAGAACAGCGCAAACGTCTGCAACAAGAGACCGAACAGTTGCAGAACGAACGTAACACCAAGTCGAAGTCCATCGGTCAGGCCAAGGCACGCGGCGAAGACATACAACCACTGCTGGACGAGGTGGGGGATCTGGGCGCGCGCCTGGATGCCAGCAAAGCCAGTTTCAGCGACGTGCAGGCAAGCTTGCAGACACTGTTGATGGCTGTACCTAACATTCCCGACCCGTCGGTGCCGGACGGTGATGATGAGGATGACAATCAGGAGCTGCGCCAGTGGGGGAACCTGCCGGAGTTTAACTTCGAACCCCAGGACCATGTTGATCTTACCCATGACAAAGGTATGGACTTTGACGCAGCGGCAAAAATCTCCGGCTCGCGTTTTGTCGTCATGCACGGCCAGATTGCCCGGCTACAACGCGCGTTGACGCAATTCATGCTCAACACACACGTCGCTGAGCACGGCTATCAGGAAGTGTACGTGCCTTATATTGTTAACGCCGACAGCTTGCGTGGCACCGGGCAATTACCAAAAATGGAAGAGGACCTGTTCCAACTGCACCATGAACATCCCACGTACCTGATTCCCACGGCTGAAGTACCCGTAACCAATATTTATCGCGACAGCATTGTTGCTGCGGACGAACTGCCGCTCAAACATGTTTGCCACACCCCCTGCTTCCGCAGCGAAGCCGGCAGCTACGGTCGTGACACTAAAGGCATTATCCGCCAGCACCAGTTTGAAAAGGTAGAGCTGGTACAGGTGGTGCACCCGGAACACTCCTGGCAAGCACTGGAAGAACTCACCGGCCACGCGGAAGCCATGAAAATTCTTCCCTTAGAATGTCCCCCAGAAGAAAATCTCCGCATAAAAATGTTTGTATAATTTTCAATAATAAACACTTTACACAAATGATGAATTTCATAACTTCCAGCCCTTTCCCCAGGGGTTCTGGGGGAGTGTTATCCCCAAAGGCATAGCTATTGAACCTCTTAACTATGTTTAACCAAATTGCTATCTCAAGTTCTTATACGACAACTTTGGGGATAAAATGGACATGTTGAGGAAGATACTAAAAAGTAACCCGAGGGCAGTCCCCCTTCTTTGGGCCTTTCAGATGCCCTACGCAAAACACAGTTTATCAAATTTGAGATAGTATTTTGTTCAAAATAGTCTAAAGGTCGAACAATTATGCCTCCGACGATGGCGTGACCTCAAAGTCCCTAAGGTAAGGGTCGTAAGTTATGCAAGTTACCCATTGTTTACATATAGGGTTCGTCGTTTAGGAAAGGATAATGTGCTTAAACTGTGGGTGAAACATGAGGCATGAGGGTGAAACTTCCTCAAAATGTTGTTTAGGTTAGGTTTATCAAATTTGACATAACATTTTGTTAAAAATAGTCTAAAGGTCGAACAATTATGCCTCCGACGATGACGTGACCTCACAGTCCCTGAGGCAAGAGCCGTAAGTTATGCAAGTTACCCATTGTTTACAAATAGGGTTTGTCTCTTAGGAAAGGGGAATGTGCTTGAACAGAGGGCTCCAAAAGGACTTAAGGCATTAAGGTGAAACTTCTTCAAAATGTTGTTTGTCAAAAGAGTGTCGGGAACAACCGAGGATATTAAGAGGACACTATCAGGACATGTTGAGTGGAATGTCCAAAAGTATTCGGAGGGGCAACCAGCCCCTTCGCATTTTTAGATCCCCCTCAACACTGATCAAAATTTTGTGATAGCCGTTTTTCAGAATAATCAAAAGATCCAAAAGCTATACTTTCGGGGATGAGACGACCCCCGCATCCCTCAGGGCAGGGGTTGCAAATTATACAACTAATATTGACTCAAGCCTCACCAGATGTTACTACTATTACTATTACTATACTATTACTGTTACTATTATTACGATTACAAGGGGACTCTGAGTTGAGCCTCAGGGCTCAATGGCTTGTTGGCTCTACACATGGAAAATCAAAACAATGTAGGACCCTTGGGGTATATTATAATACCACACCCGCTCGGATGTGATATTTTGAGATAGTGCATTTTTATTTGATTTTCCTTATAGAAGAGTCTTGTCTTTTCGAATAATATAAGAACTTCATTTATTCAGGAGAATTGTTTTTGTCTATTGTTTCTCAACCAGAGAACAGTCATTAGCTTCGAATTGGCTTAGGTAGGTGACATTTGTCCCTCATAAGAGAGGGGAGAGAATGGATGCTTAATGTGTCCAGAAGGACTGACCTGCCCGTTTTGATTTAGCAGCAATTATTGGTGGCATCGTATTTCGCCAAAATACACTGCCTATAGCAGTTATTATTGGCTGAGCGATGTGTGGACTAACCGATACAAGAGCTTTTAGTGAGCAAAAGGTTAGGTTGGCTAGGACACGTTTTGCGGATGAAGGATGATATATTGCCAAAAATCGTCCTTTTCAATCATTCATGTAGAGTACAATGAAAATCAGGTTGTCCCCGAATGGGATATAAAGTGGCTGTAAGAAAGGATTTAAAGGAAATTTGAACTTCTTGGGAGGTTTTTTTTAAGAGGGTGCCAAAAATTGGGCCAGTCCTACTCATATTTAAAGTCATTTCTTTCCCTTTTAGGTTTTATTGTCACCATGGTTTTGGATGATAAAACTAGATATTTTGTTTCATCAACAGGAATTCTGTTGTTGTTACAGTTAAAATTATAATTAGCTTAAATTATTGGGTGGCTTACGTATTTTCTTCTTTTTACAATATAAATATTACTTTTTCATTTTCTACATTTAGTTAAATTTGTATTTCTGTGATTTAATAAATCTTAGACGGAACACGCACTTCCGAATAAACTATTTTGTAGGAAAATATTCTGTTTTCAGACTTAAAAGGACCATATTTTTTGCATTCTTGCTAATTTTTCTCTAAAAAATTATAACATTCCAGAAAGTTTTTCATGACAGCTAAACATTTGCTCTACATTTTGATATTCAAATACTTATTTAATCTTTGATAGGCTGCCTTATAAATAATTAAAATTTCACTAAAGCTTCTGCATTTTATTTCCGTATTTAAATTATTGGAATCATTTGCATTTGCTAAATTATATTATGGATTAACTAATATCCTATTGAGCATAAATAGGCTAATATTATACAAATACTTTTCACACTGTCTGTGCTTCATAAGGTGAAAGTGGGAAGACCAACATCAACCTTCTTGCCCCCTTCCCCAGAAAAAGACATTATTTTTCACAATACTAAGAAAAGCAAAAAAACTTTTTAGATCAATATTTATCCATACTTAATACTGAAATATGATAGGCGTTAAGGTGGCTTAATCTCTATAGAAGCCTAAATATTATGCAGATTTTCAATTAAATTATTTGAATAGCGTTCCTCCTTTTCTCTGCCCCAAATTCTAAAGTAAAGCTAATATTGGAAACGGTAGCATTGCTCTTGTTTACAAAATGATGGAACATCCCTATTCAAACGTGACCACATCTCCACCACTAATAGGCGTGAGGTCCCCTCAACATCTATTGGTTTTCAAATTAATGAGAGTAAGACTGAGTTCCTGGCGTTCAATCATCGCTCAGATTGCCCGATAAATGTTCAGTCGGGAGAACACGTTAATATAGCACAAGATAAACTGATGCATCTTGGTGTACCGATTGGGTCAAATCTTCGCGCCAAGCGTCAACTTGTAGAGGAATTTTTTGCCAGGAAATCTAGGAAATGGTACGGGTTTCTTGGTACATTAAAGTTTAAATTTAACCGCTGTATCTTAGCTAGCAATTACATTGCATTTGTTGCACCGCGCCTACTTGCCCTTGCAAGATCTTGGTCTCTTATTACTGCTTGGGATATTGAGCATTGGATTGTGGTGAAGGGGACCGCAAAGGTGACGGTGAATGATGAGGTGAAGCTCGTAACCGAAAACGAGAGCGTCTATGTGCCGCTCGGAGCCGTCCACCGGATGGAGAACCCCGGCAAGGTGCCGATGGTTTTGATCGAAGTGCAGACCGGTGCCTATGTCGGCGAGGATGACATCGTTCGCTACGAAGACGTCTATGCGCGGGGATGAGGGCATGAAAATTGCAGTCGCTGGGCTGGGGTATGTTGGCCTCTCCAATGCGGTTCTGCTGGCTCAGAACCACGCGGTTACAGCCGTTGATGTTTCGCAGGACCGGGTCAGGATGATTAATGCCCGCCAGTGCCCCATTGCGGATCCGGAACTGGAGGAGTTCCTAAGCAAGCGGCAGCTGGACCTTGCGGCCACGCTGGATGCGGCTTCGGCTTACCGAAATGCCGATTACGTGATCGTGGCTACGCCCACAAATTACGACCCCAGAACCAATTATTTCGATACCTCTTCGGTGGAGACGGTCATCCGCCAAGTCATCGGAGTGAACCGGGCTGCCACCATCGTAGTAAAATCGACAATCCCGGTGGGCTATGTCCGCCGGATCCGGGCGGATCTGGAGACGGATCAGGTGATCTTCGCGCCCGAATTCCTGCGTGAAGGGCGGGCGCTTTACGACAATTTGCACCCTAGTCGCATTATCGTCGGCGAGCAGTCCGAACGGGCTCATGTGTTTGCTAGACTCCTGCTGGAGGGATCAGAGGAAACAGATGTGCCTATACTGTTTACCGGCCCGGATGAGGCGGAAGCGATCAAACTATTCGCAAATACCTATCTCGCGATGCGGGTAGCCTTTTTCAACGAGTTGGACAGCTACGCTATGGCTGGCGGCATGGAAACGCGGCAGATCATAGAAGGCGTCAGCCTCGATAAACGGATCGGCGGGCATTACAATAATCCGTCCTTCGGATATGGCGGCTACTGCCTGCCTAAGGACACCAAGCAGCTGCTGGCCAATCTAGTGCAAGAAACAGACCTGCTTGAGACCTATCAACTCGAACACAATTTGGTATCTATACAAAAAGTAGCCATTTGCCACCAGGTCTAGGTGAGAATTTTGTTCTATATAATTCATCATTTTACCATCTACTGAAGCTTTATTCTTTTTAATATGCTATTTTACGTGGAACATACTACTGACACCTACTAAATTAGGAAAATTAGTACAATCCATCCCTTTCAAACCTGATTGGTTCTAACACCTCCTTTTTAAGCCAATAAAATGAGAGAAAAGCTAAGTTGCACCCGATTGGCTCTGCTGTTCCAAAAATGCAAGCCAGTAAAAAGAATGAAGTTTTCGAGTTGCAATATTTTTTATTAGTTGTTTTTTTATTTCACCTTGGCGTAGCTGAAGTAGGCCTACTTGTAGTTGAAGTAGCTGTGAAGGCACTTTTCCACTTGATGTATTATGAATCATTCAAAAATCGGAAATTTAGGTAAATTGAATCCAGTTTAACCCTTGTATGGGGTTGTCACAAAAGTTCTGCTTTTGACCTCAAGCCTGGGTTTCAAACCGCAAAAATAATTGCTTGTTTATTAAGTCATGTATTTTTCTTATTCATTTGAATTTTCTTTCATCACATTAATTAATTTGAAGCCCACTACTCTTGAGATAGAAGCTGATTTTACCAGGTCCTGCAAGGGTATCGTAAAAAGTGAGTTCTTTATCCTAAGTTCAGGTAACATGATCTTTTTACTGAGTAATCGAGTCAGTTACCCAGTGGTTACACTGTAAGTAATTATTTGGACTTATTTACTAATTTTATGTTTACTAAGCATTTGCTAGTTCCAGAATTCAACAAGGTTTAACACGAAACTTTAATTAAAAATAGTTACAATAGATTAACCGTACCTACGCACAAATGCCGATCACGTATGACTGCTCGATTAAAAAAAAAAAAAAATAAATATTAATGCTTACGGGCTGGTCAAATCAGAAACTAATAAGTTTCTTGAGGTCGATATTTGGGATTTTTCAGCTTCAAGACCTGAGAAAGCCTGCGACTTTTGGCGAAACGCGGCGTCCTTTAGCGCTCACGCGGCGATTTTGACCTGTCACCCCCGGATATCAGCCAGTATCAACGCTGCGGAAACATGATTTCAGAGTCGCGGTCCGTGCGGGCGGCGAAAACCATGGGAGTGTTACGCAGATGAAGGTCCTTGTACCCGTCAAACGCGTGATCGACTATAACGTGAAGGTCCGCGTGAAGGCGGATGGCAGCGGCGTCGACCTCGCGAATGTCAAGATGTCGATGAATCCGTTCGACGAGATCGCCGTCGAAGAGGCGATTCGCCTGCGTGAGGGCGGCAAGGCGACCGAGGTCGTCGCGGTCTCGATCGGCGTGGAAAAGGCGCAGGAGACCCTGCGCACCGCCCTGGCCATGGGCGCGGATCGCGCTATTCTGGTGGTCGCGGCCGACGATGTCGAAACCGATATCGAGCCGCTGGCGGTGGCCAAGATCCTTGAGGCGATCGTCAAGGAGGAGGAGCCGGGCCTCGTGCTGTGCGGCAAGCAGGCGATCGACAATGATTGCAACGCCACCGCGCAGATGCTGGCGGCCCGGCTCGGCTGGGCGCAGGCGACCTTCGCCTCGAAGATCGAGCTTGGCGAGGGCGAGGCGGTCGTGACCCGCGAGGTCGATGGCGGGCTGCAGACCATCAAGGTCAAGGCCCCGGCGATCGTCAGCGTGGATCTGCGGCTCAACGAGCCGCGCTATGCGAGCCTGCCCAACATCATGAAGGCCAAGAAGAAGCCGCTCGCCAAGAAAACCGCCGCCGATTACGGCGTCGACACCGCGCCCCGGCTTACGGTGGTCTCGGTCTCGGAGCCCGAGGCGCGCAAGGCCGGCGTCAAGGTCGGCTCGGTCGAGGAACTGGTCGAGAAGCTCAAGAACGAAGCAGGCGTGCTGTGAGCGCAGCCAGGAAAAGTGGTCGCCGGTTTTCCGTCCGGCTGCGCGAACGAAAGGTGAGATAAGAAGCCGAAACCGTAAAGCGCATGATCTGAGTTTCACTGACGTTCGGCGTGGTGAAATTGACATACACGTGACCGTTCGCGGCGTAGTTGGGATGGAAATCGATGCCCAGCAATCCGCCCTCACCGTTTAGATTGGTCAGACCAAGCCCGGTTTCCTGGGTCAGGTCCATGAACGGCGTGTCGAGTAGGCGCCCGCCCGCGCTGACAATGCGCACCGTGCCATCTTGTTCGACGATAAACATGCGATGGCTGCCATCGCCGGCGTGACGCACCGCCACCGGGTTGGCAAGGCCTTCGGCATACCGCTCAAGGTCGAGGCTTGGGCCGCCGCCGGCAAACGCCGCGCCGCAGGTCAATAGGCATCCAATAAGGCCAAATATTTTCATGTTAGATCTCCCGGGCAACGGGAAAAGTATAGTCTGCGCCCGGGCAAAAAACGTGACACAGGACACTCTGGCAGCTCTGAACTGAGGTGGCGGGATCGCCTTTGAGCCTAGGGTGCGCTGGCGGCGGTGAGCTGTTGCTCGATGCTGGCAAAATCCGTGGCGGCGCGCGAGCGCACATTGTTTAGCAGAGACTGAAACCGAGGATCGGCTTTGACGCTGGTGAGGCGACCGTCATTTTCTGCCTCCCAGGCACTGATCCAGCCAAGTGGCAGGGCCGCTTCGAGGAGCGTCAAGGCTCGGTCCCGATCACCGCGCAGCGCTGCCATGGTGGCCTCGGAGTAATCGATGTCGGGTGTGCGCTCACCTTCAACTCGAAGGCGCTGCATGATGCGTTCGGCTTCTGCCAGATTTTCTTCCGCGGTCTGATCGTCGCCCAGGCCAAGACTCACGGCGGCGTTAATGGTCAGCGCTTCCATGGCTTCCCTTGGATAAAGAATCTCGCGCCGGGACAATACGGTTTGCAGGTAGTCCAAGGCCTCGTCGTATTCGCCCGCATAGAGATGGCTCATAGCCAGCCACACAAACGGGCGCAGCGTATCGCCGGTGGCCGCAATATCCTCCGGCGTATTCTGTGGAAAAAGCTTTTTTAATTAATTTCTGTTCGTTTTATATCAACGTAGTCTTTTCAGGGAAAAAGAAAATAATAGCTTAAATCCTTTTGGTTTTTCTTTAAGAATTTATAGTTTGCCCTACTATTTGTATGCTGGAAAAAAAATTCCACAGTTTTCAACAATATAGGCTACACCCTTTTAAAAATCTGGACACAAATAGAAGTGTTTAATTTAGTTTTATATCTCCTCTAAGTTATACACCGGAAAAAATAAAACTTGATGCCATTCGCAAAAATATGTATCAATGCTCTTTGACAGCTTGGATAAACTTACACTCTTTTGATTTAGTTAAATTTTACGAGCAGAAGTAGTAATAGAAGCAGCCCGGGGGTTTGAACACAATGTCCTCAGTTGTTCTTGCGATACTGCTGACACACCTTATTGGCAATCAGCATACACACAGTGCTTTTTGATTTAATCTTAAGGCAACATTTAGTTTTTAAACATAATGGGCAAATTGCATAACTGTGGGGGTTGACCTAAGTAATAGTCCCAGAGCTGCAGTTACAAGACCATTCAGTTATGCTGAGCAAAATGACTATCTTAAAATTTTGGTTGGAAGTGTTTAGACAACTATGAGCTAAAGAAGAGGGCCGATTACCCTCTAATTACTTTTGACTCTTAAAAAGGGTACTAGAACTTTGAATTTTCAATCAAATTAGCTCCTTTAAAATATCAATGATATTACTAGCTATGAAAGAGCAGCACTGCCTATCATATTACTTATATGCATTTTTAATACTTGCATGCGTATAGTTTTTTCGTTTAATTGAGACCCCCCCCTAAACATTTCAACTTAATGCTCTTAGTGTCATTAGTTACAGTAGCCGTAGAAATAGTATCAAAAATACATGCATAATATCCTCTTGCTAGCTCAAACTATGTTACAATTTACTCTGAAAAGTCTAACTTGCTAATCTAAGCCATTTTTGTAATATTGCTTTGCCACCCTGTTGACAATCTCTTTTCTGTTACCTTTTGCTCAGAGGTATAATTCGCTAACATAGGCAAATGCCATCCAAGAATTTGATATATCTTTGAAATATCTAGAATACATATCAAAGAATTTCAAATAAGGACTTACGGTATTAGATTTAAACATCTATATAAAAACATAGATATCAGGCTATAGATGGAAACAAAATATAGATGCAGATATAATGTCTATAAAACATACATATCAATGTCTATAAGATCTTAAATAAAAATAGAATCTAGTATTACCAAGAGTTGATGCCAATATTAAAGATAAAACGATTTCGTTTTTATATTTACCGTCGAATGTTTTCTTTCTGCTTCTGTTAAATAGCGGCTGCCGCATTGGATTATCGATTCCTCCCCCTCAAAATTTATATTTAGTAGTTCTGCTCCAATTCTGGAGGCTGATGCGTCAGTTTGTAAACAAAATTCTTGGAAAAGTCTGGTAATTTTAGCACTGGAGCTTTCAATAATTCCTTTTTGAGTGCATTTTCGGGCATTCAAATTTACCAGATTAAAAAAAAAAAAGATTTGTCAAAGGCTTAGCTACTGTCGCATAGCTCTTGATACATCACCTGAAATAGTTTAATAATCCACATACTGATCTACAGCTTTTCTGATTTTTTGGTGGTTTTAACTGCTCTATCACTGTGAATTTTTCTGGATTTGGAGAAATAGTACCTTGATTTATCAACTGTCCTAGAAAGACCAATTTTGGTACCACAACTTTTAGCTTTTTCGATTTTACTTTTAACCCTGCTTTTTCGAATTGTGTTAGTATTTTTCTAAGCCCATTTAAATGTGTCATCTAGATTTTCTTTGAATAATATTACATCATCTAAATAAGCTAAGGTATATCTTTTCCTTTTTGTATTGAATCTTGTGATTTTTCCTTGTTCATCATATTTCAATACTAAGATCATTAATTGACTAAAATAGTCGGGGCTAAATGATAAATCACAAGGCATGCGCTCAAATGTGACCGTTCTTCCATATTTCTTGACTAACATTATTTCTACATTTTTATTCACAAAAATGTAAAAAATTGAGATCTTACCTTCTTCAATTAAACCAATATCCCTTTTACTAGAATGTTACCTGTTCACCAGCACTATCATATCGGCATGCTGCCGACCACATGGGAAATTTTTTTTCTTAGCGTTTTTTAGTGAAGTTTTTTGTGTTTTAAACTTTCCTGCGGTTTTACTTTTCATTTGGATCTGACGCCATTTTAGAGGGGTTTGGGGCTTTTTTTCGAAATCACAATAAATTTCTTTTCACAGTTAACTTTTATTTTTAAGGCGAACCGAAATAATAGTCACCATTCCTGAGTCAGTGTCAGATGACAATTATTCTTTCATTGGGCAGTTTTTTTTTAAACCGTTTTTTAACTTTTGGTTACTATGGGCTGTGGTTTGTTCCTACTAGGTTGCAACTACCACTGCAACCATGATACTACGTAATATTCGTTAGGTACAACCAATGTCATATCTTTAAGCAGTGGATATGTATCTAAACTCTAGACAGTGTGGTTAAAACACAGCCTGCTCATAGGTATTCTTATGTAATTAGTGGCAACCCTTGAGGAAAACATAACCAAGGGCCTGACATGGCTTATCCTGCTGTGCTTGCCTCTAACAGCTTTGCGCTTTGATGAGCTATCTACGTCTGTATAGATGGATGGGGGGCTCTTCTGGAATTGTTTCAAATAAACCCTTCCCCATAAACATGGAGGCCTAAATATACATTTCATGACGTTTTCGAAGCCTCTTCTGAGTGCTGGACCTATATTAATGGTATTGAAGAATAATAAAATTGTCAACAAACCATTCGTCCATAAATAAGTACAGGTTTGTTGCACTTTTCACATATATGCACCATGGGACTGGAAACCTTTTGACCAATCAAATTTACTTTGTGGTCCCATTTCAATTTGGTAATTGGTTCCAAAGGGCCTCTGGTTAAAGTTGTAAATGTTGGAGCCTGCAAGTTGAACTTGCAGGATCACGCTCATTCGCTACTCCCGTATTGCTTGGGACCCAGGCCTGCGCGGTGATGCGCTTGACCTCTGAGATGGCCTGCTCGACAGCAGCAAAGCCGGATTTGCCCTTCGGCGCTATGTGCCGCAGCTTCGCAAAGACAGCTTCCAAGGTATGAGCAGGCGTAGTCTTGATCTGCACGGTGAGGGTCTTCCAACGGATGATCGCGGCTTGGACCGCTTGACAGTCAACCCACTCCGACCCGATGGCACCAGACGCTTTCCGCGCCTCTTCCAGTGATGCAGCAGCTTGTTCACAGAGGCGGAAAAGTTCGGCGTCATCCTCACCGAGCGCCATCGGCACGAGCGCTGCAGGCGTCAAGGCCGCGACCACGCCCGATGTCTTCAGAAACGCCCGTCTTGTTTTGGCCTTCATGACCGGGCCTCCTGCCTTCCAAGCGCTATCCCCTTGTCCAAGAAATCGGAGAGCGCGCAGATCAGACGCCAATCTTTCTTGAACTGCTCGAAGCTCCGTTGGCCACCATCCTGGACAAACTTCTTGTGCTGGATCCTGAGGAACTGGTCCTCGGAGATGTGGCCATCTCTGTGCAACGCACCCGCCTGGATGATGTCCTCTTGAGTGACGGGGCGGTTGGGCACCAGGGCGATGATTTTCGCTGTCATGGCCCCTACTCCGCCGCTGCCAACTGGACTGGGCCGCGATATTCCCTCTCCATCACCTCGATCGCTGCCCGCAACGCCGCCTCGTCGGTCTCATAGGCCTTGCTGATCTGGCGGAACACCTGCAGGTCGGCCGTGGAACCGCTGCTCTCATGGCGGACCCGGCGGTGACGGATATCCTGGTCAATTCACCCGACCAGGTCTACGTCGAACGCTTCGGTCGACTCGAGAAGAGTGGCGTGCGCTTTCGCGACAACGAACACGTCACGCGCGTGATCGAACGAATCGCAGCTGGAGGCGGTCGACGAATCGACGCGTCGTCGCCACTTCTCGATGCGAGGCTTCCCGACGGAGAAGGTGAGAATCAAGACTTTGCCCCGGGCTCAAGAGAGGCTATAACAGCCGTGTCTGAGATGTATACCAGGTGATGGAAAGTTTTCGTCTCGTCACTGGTACCCAAATTGATATTGTGATAATATCAAATGTGATATTCCCAAAAATCACAAAAAATCACAAAAATCACAAACGCTATTAAGCGTCTGATGTTTCTTGGCATTTTTTCAGCGAAATAACATACCAAACTATTTTAATTCATGAAATTGGCAACATTGGATCAGTAACAACCATCTAATCTTAGTTTTTTCTGCAAAACATAATTCCGAAGCTCAAAGAAACGCAAATCACTAGGTGAAGCTAGTGTTTTTTTAGCCACCAGCGTCATTTTCCACTCTTACAATTTGCCCATACCTTTCTTTTAAAACCATAGCGTGGCATAAAAATGACATACCAAGAACTGGCACAGAGAACACAGACCTTGAGCAGACATGAAGCATAACCAATAAAAATAGTCTACATTTACCCCTCAAAAATACAAATATATTTAGAACGGTATTATGCCGATGACTTCTGACACAACGACATCTTTCGCACTGCCTGTCCCATACACATTGCCCTGTATGGGACACTTATTTTAAAGGAGAAAGTTTGGTAGTTATTCATTATCCTGGACGCACTCGCGATGTTTGCTTTTCCGATCTGAGTAAATTGGTTTTCCTCTCGCGATCGGTTGTAATTAGCTTATTCTTTTGTGAGATAAACTATGGTGCAGGTATAAAGAGGCGGTTAGGCCAGGTTAGGTATGCGTTCTTGGCGACCTACTTTACATAATTATTTGTCGTAGTTTCCATGTTTTTGTTTCTAAAAGTATTGTATTTTCATCATACTTTGGTACATTTCATTATAATTAACCTAACATCATTTCATGAGTGTTTTCTGGATAATATAACTAATTACGGAAAGTTTTCCCATTTTCCGGGATTAAAAAAAAAACGTTGCGATAAGATTTTCAACAGTACCCGCTCCAAAATACCAAGTGTCGCCAAACGATAGATGGTATTGATAGTTTTTTTCTGTCGACAATAGTCCCAGTTACTACTCTTATATGTTACCCATACTCTTTGGTCTGTAAATGCTGAATTGCACTCATTTATTTGGTATAACAGGGTATACTCCTCAAAGGAGGTTAGGGTACAGAATTTTCCAATTCATACATAGTATTGGAAGAGAACCACCTCTTTTCTTAGGCACTGATAGTGACCATTGTTCAGAAAATTCCTTGATACAAAACTTGTTTGTTATTAAGCATCTTAAAAATAGTCCATGCCTTTTTTATTGTTTGTTTAAACTAACCATATTGTCCCTATACTATGATTATTTTTGAAAACGTGTTTTAGAAAAATCACTTCAGTGAAAAAAGTCGAAAATGTACCTGAACTAGGGATAACCTTTCGAAGTTTTCCTAGTGAATCTTTGAAGGACCTAACTTCTTTAGTTAAGTTCAAAACGTCATCTGGATCAATTGCACCGCTTTCAATGCTGCCCTCTGAGCTAACGCTGGCTAGCGAAATTGAACGGCTTGTACTCGCAGCTGAGGGAGCTGGACTAGGGTTTGGTAAGCTAGTGATGTGCCTCAATAAATTAGGCAAATTCCTGGATTGGTTGGATTCCATCATCAATCCACTGCTCATGGCTACCATTTATGAACTAAAAGAGAGACGAATTATGCATTTAAGGCTAGAAATCAAAGTTACTTTAATTTTCCAACGTTATACTTGTTTCCAGGAAGGAGCATGGATCGTAAAGTCAAAGGAAACCCCTTCTTTGGATTGTTTTAGTACATGTACAAACATATGAAAGAGTAAGAAGAGTAGAAAACTTTCTTTAAAATGAGATTATAGTCCACCCAAAAACGTTGACATAGTAAAGAGCAATGTGTCTCATATTTTATTCCTGCAACGTCACACACAACAATTTGTCGCAGAAAGCTAGAGGATGATGGACCATTTGAGTTTTAAACAGTTCGTGGTAAAGATCACGTTCATTTGTGCTTTTCCTGTGGTCCGATCACGTTCATTATGTCACGCCGCGTTGCAAGAGTACGGCCACATTGTCTCCAGTTGCAAAGGGGTTGCTCATTGCTCCCACTGTGGAAGGATGGACCCATACCACTAGCAAAGATTCGCGTTGTCAGAATAAATGCTGCTGTACACTTTGTGGCTCTTTGGACCACCCGTGCTACTAGTAATATTGATCGATCTTACCGTGCAGACCATTTGCTTGCTTAGATTAAAAAACCCAGATGCTGTAGGATGTAGCTGACGGGTCGAAATCTGATTACAAAACATCAAAAGCTGCATTTGTACTACACTATCGTACTTTGTTAAATCCATTTCATGTATTATGCGGAGAGGTTCTCGTGCCTGTAAAAATATTATATTTTCCGATCAATATTTAATTGGAGGTATTAAGGTTGTCATCTACTCTTACAATGTTTTAAATTAGAAAATAAACAAAGTTTTTCAAACAGCTTGTCTAAAAACAAGGCTTTTGCTGTGAGAAACGTGTCAATGCGTATGAAAACAACCATACGCGAATCTAAACATAAAGTTGACGGACAGAATGACCAGCACAGAAATTTGAATAAGTGAATCAGACAGAAGTATATGATATGAGTAGACCCAACAATGGCAGTACTTTTGTCATGTAATTCACATTTCAAGATACAAACTGCCCAACATGCCTCTCGAGTAGCAAAAAAGGACACAAGACGACGGAGAAGGCCAAAAATTCTCTTCGAAGGACATACGAGCGAGACAAACATATCATCTGCACAAACGTAATCAAGAGTCCGAACATTCTACGCTGCTGGATACATAAGAGCTAAGAGATGATTTAAAGCTCTTCACTGACATCCTGGGTGCCTCTAAGGCACCCAGAGAGTGGTCTGGGAAGTGGTTGTCTCTGGGGTTCTGAGGTTTTCCAAAAGAAGGTAAAAAATGTTTTTAAAACTGAAGATGAACATAAATTATTCTGTATATGAGGGGAGTGACTGTAACCTCCATTTAGGTATAGTCGTAACTTCTGCAGTTTTTTTTATATTTACTGGAATCTACTGACCACTTCGTTTGTTTGTAGTCTAATTTTGGTGAGTTTTTTTTACATATACTAAATCTGTTGAAAAAATAAATTACAGGAGTTCTAGCTCGTCAGTCTGTGAAGAAAACATACTAGTCGACGGAACAGACCAGCCAAGAAAAAAAAAGAAAAGAAAAAAGTCATCAGAGTTGTGACTCCCCTCACAAAATCCTTGGTTCAATCCTCTTTCCAACCTAGTCAAGTTAATGATCTTAGCATAAATAAATGAATCAATATTTGCTGCGTTCCCCAAATTCACAATTATTATTCCTGATTAGGGAAATAATTACGGATAAGAAGATTGCTAAATATTCGATATTGGGAGCGTCAGTAAATCAATCTTCATACCATGCATTGTCAAAGGAGTGACTAAAGTCTGTCTGGAGCCATTAATGCGAAATATGATGATTGTTTGCAAATAAAAGCTTGTTGCCGTCAACGTTTAATCATGAGTAATTAAGGTTGCCACCCCAACCATTTATCATTAGTTTTACTGAGTTTGTTTCTGCTAGAAGGGTTAGTCTATTGGTATTTGTGCCAATCTGTTTTTCCTGATTAGCAGGACTTTTTTTTAAATAAAACAGTTCGTGGTAACGAGCTGTAAGTAAGGAGCAGCCTGGCTCAATAGTCACCGAAACTAAAAATAAGAATTTCGATACCAATAGATACATCAAAAGAATTGGATTTTTATGCTGTTTTCAAATATATAAGTTTCGTCAAGTTCTATCTTACCCGTCAAAAGTTATGAGCCAGGGAAAATTTGCCACATTTTTGAAAAAAAGAGGAAAACATCCCCTAAAAGTCAGAATCTTAATGAAAATCACATAATCAGATTCAGCGTATCAGAGAGCCCTGCTGTACACGTTTCAATATCCTATATGCAAGAATATGGTATTTTGTATTTTTTGCCAGAAGAATCAAATTGCAATTTTTGTTGTAAATATGTGAAAGTCTGATTTATTATAAACAAGCACGAAGATTAATGGCAAATGATAGCATTTTTTCAGTGCAAGAACCAAAAACACGCCACCCCCAGGAGATAGGTCTTCGATCACACCCATTAAAAAAAAAAAGAACAAAAAACATAAGAAGTTTGGCATAATTGTCTTTAACTCTTAATATTATTTTCTCGCTGTGTAGTGTTTGTCAAACTCTTCAAAAGGCCCTTCAAACCTTCAAACCCTTTAACTACACTATAAACAGAAGACACTTTTCACAGTTTGAACGAATATTATAAGAGGTTGTTTATCAACCTCCGTCTTCCTTGAAATTAATTGACTCAATAACTGCAGAGTTGACACCGGAGATTATGATCAATTGAACACTATTATATGTTTCCAAAACCATCCATTTGAATCATTTGACTGTGAAACCACAGTTTACGATTTTCCCCATTCTTTTTTTACTTTTCTGTTAAATCGCTGATCCTTTGAACTTTTTAACACCCGCCCCCCCCCCCCCAATAAAAAGTAATTTCTCCGTACGCAACTGAGGCTACAGTGAAAAAGAAAAAAAGGCCTACAACAAGTGAAAAGTTTTTAAAAGACAGAGTTTAAAAAGATAAATTTTATTTAATTAAAATCATTGAAAAGAAGATCTGGTCCAAGACATTAGACTTCTAATGAAGTCCAGTCCTTTGGTGCTCCAAGAACCTCCAAATCAGTGGCTTCGACATCTAATGTTTCAAAAACATCTTACGTTTTGGCAAATGGTGTGTATTTGAAAATTAGGCGATGAATGTACGGAATAACAATCGACTTGTAATGGCCTTCCAAGTCCTTGCACTTGGCTGCAACCAGAAGAAGAAACTTTAGAAAAGCTTGCTTCACCTTCATTTTAGATGTCAAAACATTTCTACTTCCCATAATGATGTAAAACAATGTGAAGTAGGATTCCAAAGTGTGCTTTAAGTAGCCTACATTTATTTTAATGCTGCTCATTACTTTCATTTAAAAAAACTTGTTTTTTTTTCATTTAGTTATAATTAGAGACGTATGCGGTGGCAATTTATTGAGATTCAGAGGCATGTTGGTAGAAATATTTCAAAGGCACAAAAATTTTTTTAACAAAAAAGAGAAAACCAATCAAAGAGAATTCAAACATCAAAATAATAGGTATTATTTTGCAAATTATTTTGCAAGTAGCAACTAATTGCTACTGCTTGTGGTAACACGTTAGCCGTTGATAACTCCTCTCACTATCTTTAGGATATTAGCATTCAACGGAAGGTAAAATGAAGAAAATCACGCTCTTTAGTTATCTTAAATAATTTTTTTAGTGAAACACTTTTAGCTGATTCATGTTTTATTTCTGAAACTGAAAGCAAAGTTTCTAACAAAATTAGTAACATCAGCTATATTTGAAACATTGTTATGAAGGTCCTACGATCAATGACACAAGCTCCGAGCGCCTTTAGCTGTTTCGGTGCTCTAAATTTGGTTTATTTGTGCTGTAAGATATCTATTTTCGTGTTTCTGACTTTATACCCTAAATTTATGTTTAAGCCAAACACTGTTCACTGATTCATTTTTTTCAAACAGTTCGTGGTAACGAACTGTAATAAGGAGCGACCCAGCTCAATAGTAACCAATAGTAACCGAAATTTTGATACCAATAGTTACACCGGAAGAATCGCATTGTAATGCTGATTTTAAATATATAAGTTTCATCAAGTTTGGTCTTGCCCATCAAAAGTTACGAGCCTGAGAAAATTTGATTTATTTTGGAAAATAGGGGGGAAACACCCCATAAAAGTCATAGAATCTTAACAAAATCATACCATCATATTCAGCGTATCAGAAAACCCTACTGTAAAAGTTTCAAGCTCATATCTACAAAAATGTGGAATTTTGAATCTTTTTCACTAGGGGTGATCGTATCAACCCAGTGGTCCTACAATGTTGCGAAAGGGCTCATTATAATGGAACTTCGAAAAAAGACAGTTACACTTCCCTGTGCGATTTGGTCGCAAATGTCTTTGTCTTTTTTTTACTATGTCTCATCCACTTTTTTTCAATTAATTTAAAAGGCTTTTTCCACAAGACAAGTTCATCAAAAAAAGTAAAGAGCTCCATGAAGCCAAGTATTTAGTATTCATTCAGACTTCGTCCAGTTAAGATCAGCGTTGAAAAAGGATTATATTTTGGATAGTGATTTCAGTGTTATGCAATAGAGAAAACTTATATGTTTTGTAAAAGTACTGGATCTAATTATTCAGTCACAAAGAAATTAAATCTTTTTTCAACACTTTTTTAGGATAAATTTAATGAGAAACAGACAAAGGCCAGCATGTCTATAAATAAGAAAGGCAATTAAACTGTAACATTCTTCTAATTATCAGATATGCCAGGAGGATTTGAAATTAGAGAAGTAGCGTTTGCAAAATTCAAAGGATATCCAAAATGGCTGGTTCAAATTATGCAATCTGCAAAGCAGTTTGAGAAACGAAATTGAACAAAGGGTTCGTGACCACTTGAGCATGGTACCTTCTACAGGGCTAGCATTATCAGTTACAGAAGACATCATTGTAAAATCTATGATTCATTCTTGGTTGAATACTTGGCAAAGGTCACTGCTTTTAAAAAAGTGTTATCTTGGCTCAAAAAGCAAATTGCATCTCTGGAAGACAGAATCAAAGTGACTGAACTAAAACTTGATGATATGGACCAGAAAACAAGAATGGATATACTTATTTTTAGTGGTTTAAAGCAAGCACAAGGAGCCAGTGTTGAGATATCAGTAAAACAAGTTATTTTGGAAAAATGGGACTACAGAATATTGCCAATTTGCACATCCTGTGCATTTATCAGTCCAGAATCCATCCAGTCCAGTCTCCAACAGTTCTAACGTGTCTCCTGTTTGTGTTGTGTTTTGTAATCTGGATGCTGCAAAAACGGTGTTCATGGCAAAATCGAAACTAGCAAAAACTGGTATATTTGTGTCTTGTTTTTTTTATTTAGTTTGAAATGAGTTGAACTTCAGCCACCCCATAATCTGCGTTTTGCGTGCTAAAGTTATATCTAGTTATATCTATGCCGAGTTATATCTAGCCAAAACCGAAGTTTCAAATCGAATTAAACACTAAATAGTGGCCACTACCATTAATTAATAATGGTTTTCTGGCTTGTTTAGTCTGAATCTCGTTCGTAAAATTTTATTGCGAATGAGAATTTAATTATTGACATTTCTTTAGTTTATCATAGCCATTAGTTTGTCTAATACATCGTATTATTTGACTTGGTGTGTGGTTAAGCACCAACTCTTATGTTTGAGGTTCAATTGACCTCTCTATGGCTGGGGAGTGGGTGTATCTGAACGGTCAAAAAGCTAATTTTGGGCACACACATTCCGTTATTTAGCGGAGGTCCCTCAAAAACGTCGATGGAGGGGAGAATTTTTCCCCTAATCTCCTTTCATTCTAAGAAATGTTTTTGAACTAAGCCCGCAATATGTGTTCTGGGTTGGATTGCTCCGTTACAACAGAAATATATGAAGTATAATGTATAATTTTGCATTCATATGCTTTCCTATATGGAAGGGGGGCGGGAGGGTGAGACTGGCTTCTTCTAGACGCAGGACTTTTTCACAAAAGCCCCCTTGGAAAGTGTTAATACCTTGAGCCTAAATCCTCCGGAAAATATTTCAAATGGCCTGTCTTTGTGTAGACAATTTTCGTTCTCGAAGCATTGTTGTCCAAAAATCAACTTAAAAGTTAATAAAACGGATGGAGGGGATTGTCAGCCTCCTTAGATTCATAAGAGCACTGGATCAAACAGTTCGTGATAATGAACTGAAGAAAAGAGAATCGAAATTGTATCCTGACTCTAAACATGCACAAATCGTTATCTTAGATTGACGTAAGTTTAGAAAAGAGGGTAAACATCCCTGAAAAGAGGTGTTATTTGGGTGAAAACCTAAAAAAGTTAATACTTACAAAAATACTAAATTCGGTGGTATTAGCAATATCCTAAGAACAACTGAGGACTTTAACTTAAAACTTTTAGGACATTTTGAGGTGGATGTTGCAAAGTGGTCAAAGGGCAACCAGCCCCCTCACCCTTTTAAGATGACTTGTTTTTCTCAATACTAATCAAATTTTGAGATAGAAAATTTTGGTCAAAATAGTCAAAAGGTTCAAATCTATACTTCAGTGTAAACATACCCCCTCCCCCCATAACCTCGGGGAAAGTATTGTAAATTATGTAATTTGCCAATATTCAACGCATAGGCTTTATTATTTGGAATGTGTGGGGGGGGGGATATTTCATCCTTTGTGTGGCCAAAAACCCTAAGGGTGTTAAGGCGAAATCTAAAGTTTGACTGTTTGTCCCATTTTCTTAAGAGCAATTCCTGATTCTAGAATAGTTAGAATAAGAAGCTGTTTCATCAGTACTAAACAACTCTAGCATAAAGAGCAATATCGAAGGATAGCCCCCTCATAAAAGGAATAATTTCTGTTCGTTTTGAGTTTTAACTCTGCTCCTTATTTTGAGTTAAAAAAAAAATTTTTTAATTTAATCTCATTTAACAACAACGTTGGAATAGGCTAAGGCTATATTTCGACTAGTGTCCTGACAAAATTCTTTTGCCAATAAAGACCGATTTTTTGTCGATTGATCAGTGGCGCAATCCTGTGAAAAGTTGCAAAAAGCTATAAGAAATTGTTAATATATCACTGATATTTGGTCATTAAATAAATAAGAAGTTGAAGTTTCAAGTATGTCATGACTTTTCTTCACGCTCCAAATTGTGGTGAAAAAAATGTCTGTTTCTCAATCCCTTCCCCATGAAATGCCATTTCTTGAAATAGAGAAAACTTTAAATAGATTTATTGTATTTTTACTATTTTGAGATCTCATGAAGTAATTTCAACAAATAAATCTTTCCTACATAAAGTTCAAAGATATGCTCCATAGCCACATTGTTAGAAGGGTGTAATCGAGACAGAGGAAAATTATATTTCGAACTGATTCATAAGGTCCCGAAGTTAAAGTCTCTGCCTTAATCGCTAACTCTCGCCTCACTGTTGCCATGGAGTCAAATATGACGTGTGATATGTACAAACACGAGTCCTATGACTAGCTTACAACAAAACCTATACAATTTTACCATAATTTGATACTGACATAAATTCTCCCTATAACCTTAAAAGTTACTCAGATAAAATGTCTAAATTCCGTCATTAGCAATCACGTAGAGACAGGCTTGGTGTATCACGAATATCACAACATACGTAAACTCATGTTATTCATTTAAAGACCTACCAAATACAACACGGCTGAACAGAAAACTAGTACACTTAAACGCTTGCGAATAGCTTCATTTAATGGGGTTTTGTGGCTAGATCAGTCGTTGTGATAAATATATGTGGTTGAGTTGAAGTAGTTTATCATACGAAATTGTAAAACTTGATCCATTTATGAGGTTGTATATAGTGATGATGATGTCATTCAGTATAATTTTTCACTATCAATCAATTTAGAAAATGTATTTCGATGACGTCATGTAAAAATGAATTACTTTTCCTACTCTATATTAACAGTCAGCTTTGGGCTACCTGCAATAGAAAAATACTGCTAGCTGGTGACATAGATGGCCCAGGGAGAGGGTTAACGGGTCTGAATCCCAGCCTTCCGAAATATTTCACCAACTATTAAATCAGTGTTAAATACACAGGTAAAAAAACATTTTTCCTACAAAAACCAAAATTAATTTTCGGACTAGTAAATTCGCCCGAAAAAGCTGTAGTTTTTATAAATATCTTAGTTCTATGACTGTCTACCTTAGTTCTGCCCTAGAAATGACGCATGAACGGATGATAGGGATTTGGTTTTATCAAATGCAGAGAAAAATTACCAAAAAGGCGTCAAAAACAACGCATGTGGTACAAAAAACGCATTATATAGCCGACCTTTACCTTTATCCCGGCGAGAAGATCATAAGATTTTCTTAGTTTCTCTATGAAAGAAAAAAATAGGAAATCCATTTCTAAATGTTTGTAATTATAGTTACGAGAAGCCCGGAAAAGCCATAAGACTTATTGACGATTTTTTTTTTTATCCAACAAATGCTCTCTCTCATTATTTTTTGTTTCCAACAAATGCTCTCTCTTATAAACAAGATAGCACTTTTTTTCTAAAAATAAAATTATCCTTTGAGCGAAATTATCCTATCTCCCCTACTTGTTTTCAATATCATTAATGGCTTAAATCAAACTGAAACTGATACAGTTTTGTAAATTGGAGTGTGGTGCGTTTGAAAAGGGACGTTCGAAATCTTGAATCGCTTTTTTTCTCTGAACAAGTTTTCGTACAGTTGAAAAGCTTTGCTCTCTGGTCAGGTAATACGAAATTACGCTAAGTTTGGACAGTATATTGTAATTTCTGCAAAGTAATAACGGAAAAGCGGTGCTGCAGCGTTAAATCTAGCTAGTTTGTCTGTTTGAAAGCGAAGTTTCTTGAAGTCATCCTAAAACGTTTGTAGAAAGAATTCATTCTAGTGTCTCTCTAAAAAAGGTACCAGATGTACGCTTTTTGCTGGCCAGGAAAGCGATTTTTTTAGACTGACCGGAAGTGAACTAAGCAGTCAACCGCATAATGGTAAATTTTCACTTGGTGACGTGGAAATTGGCAGGCGAAGCGAAATTTGGTTCTTTTTAGAGCCTACTATTTCCCTTAGCTCAGATAGCTTTCAAATCCTCGAAGCTATTTTCCTTGCTATGTCAAAGATTAATCGATTCCTGGTAATTTGTGTCAGCTTTTCTCAATTTTTAAGCCAAAATACTGGCAATATGGAGGGTTTAGCATTGCAATGTTTGACTCTTTTTCTTTCTGATAGAAAGGATTGAATATTTGGACTTAAATTGTATAAAAATAAAAACCGTAATGTTTTAGATTAATGCCAAGACTCCTTTATCATTTTTATATCATTTCAAATCATTTTAATAGGATTGAATCTTGCTCCGACGCCGAATTTCACGGAGAAGATGGGGGAAAGTGGTAGCTAGATCCTTGCCACTCACGATTATGCCATTAAAGTTTGGTATTGGGAACATCAAAGTATGGAAGATGCAAGTAGAGCAAATATCTATTACGCTACTCAATTGAGCCACTTTTCACTAGAGATTCAAGAGAAATGGGATAAAGTATCCAAGGCAACCTTTTTGTTTTATTTTTTTTAATATTTCATTGTATCTTATCTTTTATTGCCTTTTAACTCTTATTTCATCTTTTTTTTAATCTTTGTGTATATATGTGCGTATTTGTACTTACACATAATTACACGTATTGTACTTACACGTATTGTAATTACACGTATTGTTCTTACACGTAAGTGTAAGTACATACACGTAGATACACTCATATTAAAGTTCCAATTTCCGTATTCTCTAAGGAATATGAAGAACATGATGGTTTTCTATCCACCAAAGGCAGTGGCTGATCCAGGTGGGGGTGCGTGCCCCTCCCTAACGTAGTGGCGAATTTGGGATTGGGACTGTTTGCTCTGGTTGGGGTTGGGACCAAAGTCATTTTTTGAAATTGGTTTTTAGTAGTCGATGAGCTATTGTTTTAAATGAGCTCTCTTTACATTTTTATTGTTTTACTTTACATTTTTAATGCTTTATTTGACATGTATAGGTTCAAACTTTTCAAATATCAATTGGTTGCAAATTTGTTAATGCTATAAATCTGCATCTTTTATATATATAAACTGTCTGTCCGTCTATACGCCACTACTAAAAATTAAATATAAAACAAACAAGTTTGTTTTTAACTGAAAGTAAGGAATGACATTAAAACGTAAAACGAACATAAATTATCCCATTTTGACTCTCTCTCAACTCTACTTTTTAAAACAGTAAAAACTTTAGCGTAAAGAGCACGGCGTTGAAGAGGGACAGCCCCTTTCAAATACGGGGTAATTTATGTTCCTTTTAAGTGTTAATGTCGCTTCTCTCTCAACTCTACTTTTTAAAACAGTAAAAACTTCCCTTTAATATTCCCTGAAAGTTTAAAGTTAAGACCCTTACCTTTTCCCGAGACATTGCAGATGTGACTTCTTTATAACCTGAATTAGCTGTGTCTTTTATTTACTTCAACGTCCTCCCCAGAATTCCTTGAATGTTGCTATCTTTCCTCTATTTATGCATTTTGTGTGAATAATCTAGCCTATCCTTTTTTCATCAGAGTGAAAAATGATGATGGTCTTTTCCTGGTCGTCGTTCTATTTTGAATCTATATCCAAAAAGTCCTTTTTTTCAGGATACGAGTTTTTGAAAAGGAACCCAACAAGACAAAAAGATTAATCCTTGATAGAATTTTAAGAAGCTTTTATAAACCAATGTAGATGGGGTTCCTGGGGTTTTTAAACTAACAGAAGATCTTCAAACTTTTAAACCCTTTGTTAGTCGAAGTTAGAGAATTGAAAAGAGACGGATGTCTAAGTAAAATCTACTAGCCATATAACTTCCCTAAGCACCCTAAGAGTTGGTACTACTTTAAGAGAATCAATCGTTATTTTAGACAAAACTGTTTCAAAGAGCTTCCCAATCTTTTATTAGCTTATCTGTTTTATCTCGATGTCAATTTCCATTTTTTTTTTTTTTTTGCTTAGATTCGTCTTTTTAAGAGTAAATCAAACAACTGAAAACTCTGATATGAAACTAAAGCTTTTATAAATGAAACTGGTACTGGGGTATACGTTCGAAACTAGTATAAGATCTTTGCTTTTCTAAACCATTTCATCGGTTGAAGTTGATCAATTTTTACCTGGCCGATATCCAGCGGAATCTGAAGGCCCATTCACAGTGACATTTTACTGATACCAGTGTTTTGGTAGCGCTGATATGAGCCGGTCAGAATTTTTCATAGAATTTTTCTGGCAATCAGAAGGTTTCAACAAAAATGTAAATTGGCTCAAACTAGCGCTAGCTAAATCTCGGCATTAGCTCAATCTTATGCTCCACTAATTAGATCCACAAGGCCAAAAAACTTTTTTCTGAACAAAATTATAAACTACTTGATGTCACAATCCCCTATCATTCATTTTCCTAATATAAGTAAAACAACTACTTTTCCGACGAAAAACGTCTTAATATGCTAGAAAAATTAGTCTAATTTATAATTACCACGTTATGAAATTAAATTATTTCTCAGATTGATCTTAGTATATATGTCGACCTGGAGATGAAATCTCCTTAATTCACAAAACTTGACATAATTCATTGTCTTTTTTTTCACTAGATGGAACTATATGACCCATCAGATATATGCTATGGATTACTCTTTGGGCAGGGTAGAATTTAGATGGTAGGACACACAATAAATACCCCTCTTAAGTTCTGACATACAGGCAATACGGTATCTCAGCCTGAGCCAATTTATACCCACCTTAGACGATCATAGAAAAACACTATACTCTTCAATTGGCATCAATGAAATGTTTCGAATTAGAATGGAGTACTTTAAGATGTTCAGGTCTACTACCCTCAGGGATGTTGAGAGGGGAGGTCAGGAAGGAAATTAGCTAAACATTTGGGGCCCCAAGCCTAAGTGGGTCAGATGCGATATTGTTTGTTTTTAATTAGGAAGTTTACGTTAATAATTCAATTATAAAAGAGGTAAGAGAGAGCAAAAAGAATGTATTGCTAGGATCCAATCTTGGCTCTTAACGGCCATGGGTATCCTAGGGTGGCTTAAAATTTGCCAGCGGTTGTATTTCGTTTATTTGACACGTACATACAAAACAAAACTGTTAAACAGTCAAACATACTTTTTGCAAAAAAAAATCGTAATATTTTTTTCTCAGGGGACTATAATCTAGCTCCCCCATCGGTATTTGTCGATTCACTAATCGGTACAATTTTAAGCCTTCTGGGGGGGGGGGGGCGCGGGCCCATAAAATCATCCCCTGGATCCACCCCTGGGATTAATGGGTATGAAATTAGGTTAGTTGTACTCGAGAAATCGTAACCTAGTATTAGGCGGTAGTATCCGCCATATATTAGTAAGATTCTTTAGTAGGAATCAGGATGAGTCAAGTATTGTTGACCCATGATACAAAGGGAGTTTGTAAAACGAAGTCAGAACAATAGGGAAATAATTTTTTTTTATTTAGCTGAATCCCAGCAAGAATTGGAACAAGTATTCCCAAGACAAACTAGGAGATTCCCTAGAGTATGTAACCAATAGTGTATGGTATTCCACAGGGTGCCCAGAAATATACAGCCAAACCGGAAAGGCAAGTACACTAAATTTGATTCATAGCTAAAAAAAAAAGAACCTTATTGTATAACACGCCTGCAGCAATGACCCCATATTCCGAAAAAAGTTTGATATCTCGCAGGAACCCTACATCCTCTTAAAGGGTCGAATCAAAGCAATTATCGCATATACACAAACAGTAGAGAATACTGAATCGACACTGAAGCCTAAAAATCTGTCAACTAACGTTGGCTAGTTTGAAAACGTGCTGGACCAGCTTTGACACCATTGCTGGAGTTCTCAAAGAGCTAATAGATACAGACACGGACAAGATAATAAAAGTAAAAGCCGAGGTTCTGCATTGCACCATGCTTGGTTTTATTCTAATTCTAATGTTCTTAAGCCAATTCTTGTTGAAGACGAAGGTTCTCGTAGAAAAGCTTTAGATTGAACAGCTTGATCTGGTGATTGCAAACACAAGACTCTGGGCAAAAAAAGACATGTAAAACATCCTTTGCACGAGAACACAGACCAAGGGGTAATCCTTCTTCAAGCTATACGATTCTTTGGGCTTGATTATGCTTTCCAGTTTTGTATTTGAAACCAGGGTTATGCTAATTAGTGATGAAGAAACAGTCAGTAAACATGGGCAATCGATCATAAAAACCCCTCCCTCACCTAAACATTGTACCTAGTAACGCCCTTGAAGACAAGAAAATTATTACGAACGAAATTAAAAAGGAGAGAGAGAGAGAGAGAGAGAGAGAGAGAGAGAGAGAGAGAGAGAGAGAGAGAGAGAGAGAGAGAGAGAGAAAAGGCTCTTTTCCTATGTCAAAAGTTTTAGTTTTCGAGGGTAATAGCTACGTATGTTGGGTAGAAATCATGGGACTCTTTGAGCTTGGATATTAATGGGATTTGATTTCCTGTTGTGTGATAATTTAAACTGTGATATGATCGCAGTATAAAAGAAATATACCCATTATCGTCAATTTCTTGAAAAGAGCGTATAATGGCTAGCCGGGGAAGAAGCATTGGTTCCTCAGAATTATAAAAATCGCTATGTGAAACTTATGGATTCTAACGATCAGCCCCTGAAACATGCATAGCACGCCCATTCCTTCCCCTGGCTCAATAAGGACTGTACCCTTTTAAAAGTTATGCAAGCACCTTCCCGAAGTGTGTGTAGTGCCAATGGTTGAACTGCCGGGTTTCTTAGTCTATCCCAAAAGCCCATTGAATTTGCATATGACTTAGCAACCCTTTCAACTCGTTTTAGTAATTGATACACTCTTTCGACCGGAAATCGTTTCCATTACACAAGAACTTGTAAGATTTGCCCTGGGCTGCGTTGAGGAGTAAAGATCTCCAGAAGATTTTTCGCAATGTATCAAGTATTAAAATTCCCTTTTTTTAAGTCATCAAAAAAAAGAAGAAAATTCCCCTTTCATTAGCAACCCCTGGTGTGGCAACAAGTTGCTTTTCCAACCGAGTTAAGGCGTCCTGAATTCTTTTTAGTTAACAAATACATTCATTTATTTGTCACACTTCTGTTAATAGGGTTATTAGGGAAGCTAAATCTGTTGTTTCTCTGATATGAAAGGTAATCACTTGATGGTGGATTATTTGTTGGGTGTGGCTCCTCTTGTCTTAGTTTCACCTTTTAGAGTAAACAGCGAGGCATTTAATAGTCGTTATTTTCTATGGTATTAGAATGCCGTTAAGGAAAGTCAACTCCGACCAATGAAAAATCTCATAAGTTCCCTGGTCTTGGTTTCACCTCTTAGCTTAAACAGCAAGACATTCACTAGTCATTTTTTTTCGTCTTCAAGAACGAAATATGTATGATAAATGTTTTTTTCATTTACTATATTATAGAGAGAATAAAAAGGCAAGTTCATGTTCTATGATATTCGCTAATTTTCATTCTTCTCTTCCCTTACAATAGTTAATAAAGTTTAAATTCTTCATAGAGCAAAGTGTTACACATCGAATTTTCGAATCGACTCATTCCCCCCTCCCAGTTAAGGTGGGTGGGGAACAATGGGGTGATTTTTGTTTTTTCATTACGGTTTTTACTTTGTTAAAAGTGAAATTTTATTTCTTTTGAGGAAAATCTAGACAAATGTCCGCCACCCATGAAAAACCCAAGAGTATGCGATGCTGGAGCTGGTCCCAGCAAGCATGCTGAACTTGCAACCCCTTCTGTGCTCTTCATCCAAGACAAGAATGCTGCTCCTTTAAGACCTGCGGCCCCTATACATGGCGAAACTGCTGGCACTTCCGCGGCCCCCATGCATGGTGAAGATTCGGGTCTTTCTATGCTCCCCTAGCCTCATTACGAAGATGTTACAGGGCCCTCTGAACCCTCCAACCAAGACAGAGCTGCCAGCTTAAGCTGGCAGCTCACCTCAGGCACTCACCTCACCTCCATCCCAAAAGTCTCTGTCAATTCAACGACAATAGGCATTGTAAACTCAGGCTTTGAAAACCGCCACAGACATTGAGCATTTCATATTACTGTTAAGACAGTCCTCCCTTGCTCGTCCTATAAGTTTGAACACCGCAGCCGTTAAGCTTAATTATGTAAAAAAAAAGAAGTTTTTAAACTGAAAATAAGCAGCGACATTAAAACTTAAAACGAACACAATTTATTTCACAATGAAGGGGCTGTCCCCTCCTCAACGCCCCGCTCTTTATGCTAAATTTTTTAATGTTTTAAAAATTAGAGATGTGAAAAAGAGTCAAACTTTAGCGTAAAGAGCAGGGCGTTGAAGGGCAGACAGCCCCTTTCATATACGGAATAATTCTTGATCGTTTCAAACTTTACGGTCCCTTCAGTACTTTTAGATTCGTCTAACTTTTTTCTGGTAGCATCATGCTTGTTAGCTTGAATGCAGCTTTTTATTAAAACTTGGAAACAAAACCCGAAAAAGGGAAATTTAAGCGGAAGAATTACAGATAGTCCTGTTGACATGGACTAAAAAACTCCACTTTAAATTGCAAACTGTAGGCTCCAGCCCGAGGATACGCGACAACCACCCGTTTAGACACCAGATATAGCTTCATACTCATCAGTCCGGCCTGAGATCTACACTTTCCATGACTCCCGCCGAGGTTAGGTCTCCACCACTTTCTGAGAATACACCGACATCAGTGGCATGCCTAAAAGGGACGAAACCAAATTACAAATCCTACAACAGCTATTAGCTCCGACAGCACTATTAGTCAGTCTGAAATTTACATCTTACCTTTATCTTTTTTTTTCTGCAGTGAATTTTTTTTGAAGGAAAGAAAAGAAGGCGTTAGAGGAAAAAACTAAAAGTTACACTTACCCAGTAGCCTCTTCGGTGACAGTATGCTCTACTTGAAGCCTCGCATTAACCTCAATAAAATAATACCGCCCATGTTCCCCCAGAAGAAATTCAACGGTACCAGCATTGGAGTAGCCAACATGAGCAGCCAAACGAACAGCATCCGACGTCATTTGATCACGGATCTGACAACAACAAAATTGGTTATACATGAAATCTTCAACCCAATTTGTTTGTATCAAGATTCGACATTTTTATTTCAAATAAAATAAACACACCAAATTTCAATTGAATTTTAAATCGAATACTTTGAGCTTACATTCCTCGCATCAGAGCTTATTTACTGTGCCTGAGTATATCTATTATGGCAATAAAAGAAAGCAATATGCAGTCATGAATCCTATTTGTTGTTATATCTGAAAGCTATTGCTTTCTTTCATAGTTTCACAGACTATTCTGGCATTTAGATCAATATTATATTCTTACCGCAATTCCTAAAGATATGCATGTGCCCAAGGCGTTTCAGAACAGCGCTCCTCCCACGCCCCTTGTTTCCCCAAAGACATCCGATCAAAATTTTGAGATATCCATTTGATTCAGCGTAGTTGAAAGGTCCAATAACCATGCCTTTGGGGATGACATGACCCCATAGTCTCTGTGGAAGGGCTGTAAGTTACGCAATTTGCCAGTTATTCACGTATGTTATTCGTTATTGGGAAACTTAACTTACGGATATTTTTTGGGAGGCGGATTTCCTTCGGGGCTGGATTATCCACGGGGAGAGTTTTCCATGGTAAAGAAAGTTGCCGGGAGAAATTTATACACAGGGAGAGGGAAGGTAATTTCATGGCATGATTTGAAAAAGATCAGAAATTAAATAAAAATGACAAGTTTTTTCTGCTGAAAGTAGGTAGTAACATTAAAACGAACAGAGATAATTCCGTATATGAGGGGGATTGCCCCTTCCTCGACCCTCGTTCTTTACGCTAAAGTTTGACCTTGTCACAAGTCTTTGAGAAAGACTGCTCAAAAATCAGGGCAGCTGAATTTAAATGAGAAGCATTTTGAAAGAACTTTGAGACTTTAGCGTGAAAAGCAAGGGTTGAGGAAGGGGCAGCCACCCTCATATACAGAATAATTTCTGTTTGTTTTAAGTTTTAATGTTGCTCCTTAATGTCATTTGAAGAAAAAAACTTTTTTAAATTTAATTTCATACACGATTCGAATAATGCTGCCAGATTCGTCACGAGGAGTTGACATCTTTAGTATTTTGTCTCGCGCTTTGCGTAAAAGAGGATCTGATTGTTTGTACTATTTCCGAATAACGTGCTGTTTTTTTCTATCTAAGCAAGCCGATGATTTTTTTTTTTTTTTTTTTTGACGTATTTGATCCTAAGTTTGGTTTTCTTTCAAATTTAAGCGTCTAGGTTTTGCCGTAAAAATTCGGATGGAAGCTAAGCCAAATGGATATCTTAAAATAGTGTTTGAAGCTCCGTTGATTAAATAAAAAAGCAGAAGAAATATCTTTTCTGTTGCTGATAATTAGAAGACAATTCTCATTAAAGAAGGGTAGCTTTTTAATGTTTTACACGAAACATTTGTTATGTTAAATTACACAAATTATGTAACCGGTGACAACCGTACAGAAAAGGGGAAATCGGAACCAATATGGGTTGTTTCGCCGAAACGAAACACCGAAGTCAGAATTGCTATACATCACCTCCTATACTTTCTGAGATACAATGTAGTACCTACAGGGGTAGTAAAAGGTTTTGACGGTTTTCCTCAGCCAAAAAATAGTACGGACACAATAGACTTACAAAACATTGTATATGCTTCCAGCCAAAAACAGAGAGTGAAAAAACGATAAGAAAACGTTCTTTGGAAACATACTAACCAAGTTCTGCGTCTATTTGTTTCAGAAACGAAAAACAAACTATTATGTGATTTTTTCGTGGTTTGGGAGAGAAAGGCCGAGTTGCTATTGATAACCAATTTTACATAAAGCAAAAAAAGGCTGTTTCGCTGCAAACTAGCTAATATTCGTTAAAGTTTCTTTGTGCAATTTGCCATGTTTCAATTCAGCGACACAACCCAGATTAATTCCGATTTCCCCTTTTCTTTACAATTATCACCGGTTACACAGCTTGTATAATTTAACATAAAAAATGTTTTGTGTATGTTTTTCGTGAAATGTTTCCTTCATCCAAAATCGAATTTTGCGTAGACAGGCTTCCTAGATTTTAACAGACTACAGGTGAACTGATGTTATTTATTTCAATATTTAATAAGCTTTTAGTTTCCGGAAATTCAGATGAGCGTAAAAGATTTAATGCATATTAGACTATTAAAGTGAAACAAAAAAAAAACCATTGAGTTTTAAAATTAAGATCAAAGAAGATGATTTATGAAGCCAAAACAATAAGCGTATATTAAGTGGCGCCAATTAGGGGAAAAAAGAAGTCCATTCCCCATGGGTTTTCGCTCTCCCCCCATAGATTTTGAAATATCCCACTTTATTGGAATTTTCACAGAAAATACCGTTTTAGGCCGTTCGCACGGCACGACGCGCCTTCGAAACGTGGCGCGACACATCCGTTCCCAAGCGCATCGAGTTGCTGGAAGCCTGCCGGCAGACCATTCTCGATAACGCTGACGAACTGGCCTGCCTTGAATGCGCAGCAACCGGATTGTTGCTGCACGAGCTGAAATCACGGCACCTCACGCGAGCTGCCTACAATTTTCGTTTCTTCGCCGACTATATCAGCCAGTCGGCCGGGCAACGGTACGATCAGACCCCCGGATACATGACCACCGTCAGCCGCACGCCGGTGGGCGTGGCGGCCCTGATCGCACCCTGGAACGCTCCAGTGGCGCTGGCCACGATGAAAATCGCCGCCGCTTTGGCGTTCGGCAATACCTGCGTGCTCAAACCGTCCGAACAGACGCCGCTCGCCCTGGCGAAACTCGTCGATCTGCTGTGCGAAATCCTGCCCGAGGGCGTTTTGAATCTGGTGAACGGTCGCGGCAACATCACAGGCGCCGCGCTGGTCGCCCACGACGATGTCGACCTGGTCAGCTTCACCGGCGGGACCGAAACCGGGCGCCTGATCATGGCCGAAGCCGGCAAGAACCTGGTGCCCTGCACCATGGAACTGGGCGGCAAGTCGGCCAATATCATCTTCTCTTCCGCCGATTTTGAGCGGGCTCTCGACGGCGCACTGCTGGGGATCTTCTCCAACAATGGCCAGCAGTGCCTCGCAGGATCTCGCATCCTGGTCGAACGCCCGATCTTTGACGAATTCGTCGGGCGGTTTGTCGAACGGGCGGGTAATATCGCCGTGGGCGACCCAACCTCGGAAGCGACCGAGATCGGCCCTCTCGCGAGCGCCGCCCACAGGGAGCGCGTGCTCGGTTTCGTCGAGACGGCTGAAGCGGACGGAGGTCAACTCCTGACGGGAGGCCAAAGGCGCGAGGACCTGGGTCCTGGTTATTTCATTACCCCGACGGCGGTTCGCGCGACAAGCAACAAGGATCGGGTTGCTCAAGGCGAGATAGCCTGAATTTTGATCAGTAAAAAGAAGCTAAACATCTAGCCATTTGCTAGGTGTTTTCCAGAGAAATTGCCTACGTATTGTTTTGGGTACCCGGCTGACTGGCCGTATTTCAAACAGTAGGCTGTGCGAAAAGTGGTGTTCAATCCCACTTTCTAGAGCTGTAATGAGAGAAAGGTCGAGATGGCTAGATGACAGATTGCTAAAGTTCGTCCTTTTCGGCGAATCTTCTAGGGCTAAATGGAAAGCAGATCGTCCACGGTTGGTGTGGAAGGATGTCGTAAAGAAAGATTTAAGGGAGATGGGAACTTCTTGGGAGGGTGTAAAGAGAGAAGCTTTGAATAGACTACGAGAGAGGAGGAACGTGCGTAGCTGTGTTGACCTCATTTGGCTTGGTCCTTCGGTGAAGTGATAGTAGTATTAGTAGGAAATAGATGCCAAAAGCTTTAGAATCACCGTGTTATTTACCAGTCAAACTTCTGTTTGCCGGTAGTTTCACGTTTGCAATTTTACACACAATGAGGAATAGGCTCTCTAATCAAGAGCACGTCGAGGCTTTTGTTCGGACGGAGAGGGGGGGTTTCTCTGGGAGGGGAAGGGGTTGGTACTATAAAAAACTTTGAAAAGCACATAAAAAATTTGCGTATATGCATTTTTTTTATCTAATTATTTTTGATATTTCAAACTTATGAACTTTGTCATGTGATGTTCTTGCATTAACCGATTTCTATGTGTGTAGGAGCCCTAACTCTAATAATGAGGAATATGCATATTCAGGTGTATTTTAGTCTCTGAATCCTGGTTATTAACGTAATCGGACGTATTCTCATACAAATCTACTGGGAGCTTAATATTTTTATGTGGGGAGGAGCATATAAGACAGAGGAGGAACTAGACTCAGATACTTTGCATTTACGGACAATCGCATTTATCGCTCTCTGATAAATATATTACAAGCAGTGGGAGATCAAGATTTAAATCAAGCAATCAAATGGAAAAACATCTTGCACAGTCAAAGTAAGCAGTACCAATTTTGCATCCATACTTTTGGGGAGGGGGAAAGGTATACCGTAGAAGTGTAAAATAATAAAATAAAAGGAATTTAAAGTCAAATGTCAGCAAACTGAGGGGGGGAGGACTTTTTTAAGTCTCGACATAATTATGATATACGACAAAGTTACGAGTATTGGGGTAAGTATTAAAGTAGTAGGCTACTTACGAGGCATGTGTACACACATTTCAATAAACATGTCTTGGATGTTTTGAAAAAAGGATTGTTTTGAATTTTTTTTTTTAAATTCGGATCCTTCAATCGATTAATTTTTTATGGGCATAATCCTCTGAAATACTGCTATTCTAAATAAGAATATGGGGATTAATTTGCTTTCACAAAACCTAAATTTCTTTCGATATTTAGGCTGAGGAAAAAAATAAATAAGATTTCAAACTAAGACTAAGAGGTGACACGTCTATTGATTCTACAAACAAGGAGTAGAAATACATCTCTTAAAACGATTAACATACTTCAATGTTGTTATCCAGATATACAACAGAACCATTAAAGAAAGCACTTAAGACATTCATAGCTTTCAGATAATCCGTTCAAGCTGATTATAGACAACACCGGATTCATAAAATTGTGTAAAAAATGACATGAAAAAACTTCAATTTATATATGACTACAATCGAAACCATGGCATGTTCAATCGTTCATATTATTGTCAGGCCTATATCTTTTGGTATCTGTCTGATAACATCCATTTTCATTACCGTCTTGCTCCCGTTTTGTAGTATACGTGTGCTCTGATGCCATTGGACTTGAGAAGTCATCACTAAAAGAGTGGAGAAGGAAAGTTCATTAACAGATTGAAAATTAAGGCATGTCAAGACACATAAAACATTCAGAATGTTCAGGTTTGCAGACAAACGATTCGTAAGCATTCTTCCACACGAATCTATTAGTTCAATTAAAAATGCTAGTAACTGTGAGAATATCATGGGGCGAAAACTTTAAAGTAAGAGAAGAACGGCAATACATCCCTATTTATTTCATTTTCTAATTTCTATTTGTAACATATATTTTCTGTTTTCTAATTTTCTATTTTGTAATTTCTATTTGTTTTTAAGTTTGGATTCATTTCTCATTGTGACTTATGTTCGTTATATGACGAATTTTACAGCGGAAATCTTTGGTTTCTATGTAGGAATTGTTTATATTCAAAAAGGAATTGAATTTCTTATTCCTTTAGAAGATACAAAAAAAGCATTAAAGAGAGCAATAAATTCATGGCATGAACGTTTGGATATTATGGATAAAGTCGGACATGGTTTGTACTCTATAGCGTCTTATGAGAAAATTAAGCGAGTCACCATACCACTAGACAATGATAATCTTTTATTCATGAGCATGGACAATACGCCGCTAAAAGAGGGTAGACACAAAAGCTATGGGCACTTGGCAGATATGGGTAAAATAATGTCAATAGTGGAATATGTAGAATCAGATCCCAACTGATTTACAGCAACTCTACAACGTAAAGGAATTTTAAAACAAATTGAAAAAATCAAGACTTGAGCTTTTCTTGTGAACAAAAAAGATTCCGTTTAGCATATACATGCACTTTCTAATTTCACTCAAATGTCTTAGCAATCTTTGTAATTCGATGACCACAATTTGCACAGAGATTAATTTTTCCATCAAATCTAAGTTCTCCACATTTTTCACATCTAGTATACGCCATAATACATTCAGAATAAACTAAGAATTAAGAATGATCCTTTGATTTTTTTAATGGGTGTAAAAACTATGTTAATTTAATTAATCTATTTATTTTTCCAGTTCTGTTTAAATCTCATTGATTTTTACTAAAAGAAATTGTATAATTGATTTAGTATTTTTGTTAATAAATAAAAAAAGAAAAAAATTAGTTTTGTCCTGCTGCTACAGAGTAACTAACTGTGAATACATCAGTATTCTTTGTGTGTACAGCTAATGCATTTCCTGCAAATAGCCAGGTTCCCATCGATGTCATGAACATTTTACATAAAAATATATGTATTTTTTTAAGAGATACATTTTTTGTGAAATTCCTTGTGTACCAATTTCATAATGTTTATGTACCGTCAGGGGCATGCGTACTACTTTCGGTTAATCACTCTTTTTAAATCTTTTTTTTTTATTTTTAGTGCCTTTGCTATGCAATCCATTTTTATTGTTTTTTTTTTTGCTCTTTTCTTAAAATAATTTATTGACACAAATTGATTCTTAATAAAATTAAATTATTTAGTTAAAATCGACTGGAAAATTAAATAATAAAATTAAAGTATTTTTTTTGTCTGAGAATTTTTCGTCAGGTGCAAACCTCACCTTTCTTTTATAGTTAAATTCGAATATTTATATTTCTCATTCGATTATTTCACATAAATTAATTTTGTTCTACTTCTTTGTCGTCTTTGTTATATAGACATATTTTTATTAATTATCTTCCTTTTTTTACGAGTAAATGAATATTGAAAACATGTTGCGAAATGTGCTTATGGTGTCATTTAGCCTTGTAGAACCGGTTGTCAGTAACATAAATAAAAATATACTGATTGTAGATTTTATCGATAAACTATAAAGCTAATCGTATTTTTATTCTATTTTCAACCTAAAATATTCATTAGTCCAAGTTGGCGGATCTTCTCTATCTTCATGTAAAATCAGATATTTTCAGCAATTGTATGTTGTTTTTTATATTAAACGGTTACTTTTTTTTTTCAATTACTCTCTTTTCAATAGCATAATCAATATCTCAACGTCCTAATGATATTACTTATTTTATTATTCTCAAACCATTCATTTTAGAGTTGTGTGAGTTATATCGCTACACACTTGTCGTAGAGTTAAGCTGCCTGAACCCGACATATTGGTGGCTACCCTTTCTCCATACCACCCTTTCCTCATTTCAGAGGAAGTCTCCAAAGATTTCTAAGTGACGCTTATAATCTGTAACGTAATCTTGGTCTTGTGTTAATCTTATCATACTTCGGGTTATCGTCTCCTTTTCTAGACAGGATGGTCGGCTATTTTCGTCTCTCCAGCTCTCGTATGGAATGCCACTATCCCCAACTGGCACAGATGTGGCCTGTAGGGATGTGGGATTCCAGATGTCACCTAAGTTTCCCTTCCAGAACACCTAATGCGGGAGTAGGCACTACTTGTACTGTTTTCTTTGGACAGCACCATATTTCTTTGCAATTACTATTCTAACCCAAACTGAAGATCTCTGTTGTACTGATGAGATTACTCCGTACAGACCACTACAAAAATCAATGAACATTTCTGCTCACTGTCCATTTAATTTTCAGACATTTTGTACGGTTCGGTGAACGTATCAATTTTTTCGTTATTATGAGCTCTAGCCCTAGCTATTATTTTGTAGGTTTTCTGAACATTTCTGTTGGGGATTTTTGGGGAAAACACACTAAGGAGCTACATTGATAACAAGTAGCTTCAATTTTATTTACTGAAATATTTTTTTCTTTTTCGGTGAATTGGTATCCACTCCTGGTACTACCTTCTAGTTTTTCTTGTTGAATTTGATACAGTTTTCCTAATTTCAATATAATGGTCTACTAACCTTCCTATTTGTACGCTTGTCTCGGATTTTTTTTCCTTTAGACATAATCTTAATGGCTTGTTGTATTATACGGCATTTGTTCCATTACATTTTCATTCAGTGGCCAAAGGTTTACCGTACGCAGTAATTCTATTACCAACGGATGATGTTACTCCGGGGAGTTTCTTCCTGCGACTTATTCCAACTTTCACCTTCCATCTTCGTAGACCGTTTTTTTGTGCCTTTGCTATTCTTTCTGCCTCCTCTTTTCGTTCCCTAGTATCTTTCTCTTCTTTCGAAACTTGCCTATTTTGCCGTATTTCTTTTCGTTCTGACTGTTTCTTCCAGGCTGAGTAATTCATAAGTTGCGTAAAATCACTGATGTTATATTTTCACAACAGCCCCCACCCCCCTCCAAATGAATCCTGAGCTTATACTTACGTGACTAATCTTCCAGAGGCTCTCGATTGTTGCAAAAAGTTCAATCACGCAAGACAGAGATGTTTCGAACAATAATTGTGAGCTGTCAACGATGGGCTCTTTGACGACGATGGACTCAAGAGCTTTTTATGGAGGTTTTAAAGACGTATATAACCTGCGCTCAAATAGGAAAGAACTACTAGGACTCCTCTTTCACGTTTTGGTGGTGAAGTTCTGCTTCCTAGATTTTGGACGAAGATTGGAAGCAGCTTTTCAGTGATATTTGACCAGTGCTTGAAATTTATTGAAACAAAGTACCCACACCCTTCTGTGGTTTTTGCGGGTATGACGGAAGACCTGTGATAAAAGACAAGAAACAAAGCAGGCGTGTAAAATATAATAGAAGAGAAGTGATGTTTACAGAAGATATGTATCTCCTAATGCTCATAGATGAAATTCTATCCATCAAAATAACAAGGCAAAAAATAAAAAAGCCGTTCTGAAAAAGTTCTCAGGTATTCATGAAGGTGAACACAAAGGAGGAGATAGCTAGTGCTAGAGAACGTTCTTTACTGTCCATCTTTGGACACAAGAATGATGAAGACCTAAACTCAGTTGGCTATCGTATCTTTCAAATTAGGTCTTAATATCCTCAAAATTTGTGCATAATCCAGACTTGCCACCCACATATGCATCATTGAAGTTTTGCTTGCTGCGTTTGTATCATCGGGTGGAAAATTGAGTGACAATAGCCGTGTAGCTTATCTTCAGTGAGGATTTAGGTGCAAGGAAAAAGGCCTGGTTCCCAAAATTACTGCCTTATCTCCAGCTCCATTTGTAAGTTTGCCCTATTTCAAGGACCAGAAACACAAAGAGGAAGATTAGAGGCTTGCTTCCTCACCCTTTCTAACGTATGGTTGTTGCCTTAAGCATACTTTGGGTAACTTGCGTTACTAAGCGTTTTTTCTTAACGTACTGTTTTCTATCTATATAGTTAGATACCTAAAGCTCTGAATGAAACAATTAATTAATGGTCGTGAAACTTGTGCATTTATATTTCTCCTAAAAAAAAAACAGTTTTGTTCGTGGAAATAGTTACATGTGGATTTTTTTGGGTTATTACTTAAAGAAACTTAATGTATCTTGATTTATGTCTTCGAAAAACTTGTTATATGTTTATTTCTTCTTCAAGAAACTTGTTGCAAGTCGGTTTTTCTCTTCGTTAAACATGTGCATTGATTTTTTCCACTTGTGAAATCGGTTTTGTTCATAAAACAAGTTGTGCGATGATTTTGGGTTGAAAAACTGAATTTATTTCGATCTTTTTCATCGTGGAAATTGTTGTATGTTGTTTTATTCTTTCCCGAATCTTAATCTGTCCTGACATTTTTCTTTGTGAAACTGGCTGCGTATTGGTTTTCATTCGTGGAATGTGACATAGGCTGATTTTTATTCGTGAAATTTGTTGCATGTGGATTATTCCTTCAATAAACTTAAAATATCCTCATTTGTGTCCTCGATAAACTTGTTATATTTTTATTTCTTCTTTATGAAAAATTTTACATGTTGATTTTGCTCTTCGTGAAACTTGTACGCCTTTTTGTTACATGTTACTAGGCTAGGTTAACCTAAGCAACCTAACCTACATACGGTAGGTTAGGGCAATCTAACTTAGTAGCACGTAAGAAAAGGCGTACAAATGTCAAGATAGATTAATTTTCACAAACAAAATCAGCCCGCAACAAGCTCTAAGAACAAAACCTTACGATGAGGAGAAAAATCAATTTACGAGTTTTAAGAAGAGAAAAATCAACTTGCAACAAGTTTCTTGAAGAAGAAAGAAAAGTATAATAGATTTCTCGAAGTTTCTTAAAGAAATAATATACATGCAACAAGTTCCACGAACAAAAATGTGTCAAATCAAATAGGCAAGAAAAGCGAGGAGAAAAGCCATAAATCAAGATAAATTCAGTTTCTTGAAGAAAAAATCCACATGCATAAAGTTCCACGAACAAAAATGTGTCAAATCAAATAGGCGAAAAAAACGACCAGGGGTAGCCTACTAAGTTAAATCTGCAGGAAATATCAAGGGGAATATTAAACTAATCAGAAGACTACGGATATCATGGTTGTCAGAACGGCAGGAATGCAATAACTCAAGACCAGCTAAGGGCTTAATTTGAAACTTCCAGGGATAGTTGGTGGGGATACTGAACACTATGTGCATCCAGGTTTTCAAAAGGGTAGATCTGCAGTATCTCAAGAACTTTTATGGGCATTAAACTTAAAACTTTAAAGGAATGTTCCGGAGGTTGCTGAACAAATTCAAAGGACACTATATGCGTCAACATCGTAAAAAAGGGTCATTTATAGTAGGCTATCTTAGGAACAGTTTAGAGTGAAATTTTGAATTTGAATTTGAAATTTTCAGGTGATGCCGGAGGGAGGGGGGAATAAACAGAAACCACTAAGTGAATCATGGTTGTCGAAATGGCATATATCCACTTACTCAAAAATACTAAGGGCATTAAGTTGACATTTTCAGGGAAGGCTGGTTTTTTTTAGCTTAAATTAAAAGAAAGTCTGCATCCAGGTTGTCAAAAGGGTACGTCCATATAATATTTCAGCAACAGCAAAGTGTGTCAAGACCCTCAGAGAATGCTGAGGGGGAATATAAAACTAAGACTAAAGAAACTACATGCATCTAGGTTGTCAAAATGGCTTATCTGCATTATCTCAAGAAGGTCTAAGGCACGAAGTTGAAACTTCTTGGAGATGATGATAGTGATGTTTAACTAAATCAAAAGACACTATTTGGATCCAGGTTGTCAAAAGGACGTATCTGCAATGCTTCAGATAAGGCTAAGGGTATGAATTAAGGGCTTAAGGGGCCCAGCTGAAACTATGAGGGAATATTCAGCTGGGAGATCCAGTAGATTCTAAATTTTTATTTGGGAGATCGAAGAGGCCCCTCGCCCGCAAATCAAGAACAATAAATTATCAAGAACCAAAGTAACCTCACGTGGAAACAAATCTCGTTGCATTGATTCTTGTACCATTTCCTCAAAATTAGGTGAAGTACTTTTGCATGCAAACAGGGGCATAGCTACAGTATTTTTATAGGGGAGGGAAGAGGGGGTGCATTTGAAGTGAGCGCTATTTACCAAATTCTTGGTGAAATAAAAAACATTACGCAACAAATTATAGACGATAAACAAACATTAAACAATCATAAATATAAGTGTTGGTACTTGGCTCTGATTCTTTTGATGTATCTATTGGAATTCAAATTCCGTTCTTTAGAGTTTTTGTTACTATTGAGTTGGGTCACTCCTTACTTACAGTTCGTCACCATGAACTGTTTAATTCTCAACATGGGGAATTTTAGACCATTGGTTAAGCGTTCCAGTCCATGACAAATCTATTTTCTATATCAAAAGCTGCATTTTCCATTACAAAATGGCAACAAACGGCATTTTTGTTTAGCTTCATTTAAAAAGTAAAATATATTTTTAAAAATTTATTACTTAAAATGGGCACTAGGTCTTTTCATTTTCGTCAAAAAAGGATCTCTCCTGATATTCTATAACCACTGGTTCGAAAACCTATATTTTGGCATCAGAATAATTCTATGTATTATACTTTCTAGGATACGACATAGTATCTAAAGGGCTAAAACTCAATTCACCGGTTATCTAAAGCCAAAATCTAACATGGAAATATTAGATGAACAAATTCTTGCTCGTTCTGCAAAAAGGAACAGCAAAAGAGGAAATAAAACGGCAATAGAAAAACATTTGGAAGAAACTATTGCATCTATTTACTGGCCAGAAAAAGAATGTCATTTTCTAATTTTTTTGAAAAATTTAAGAATTCATTTACTTTGTTTTGGGAAAAGGCAGCCGAGTGCTACCCATGCAAAATATGATTTTCTTTGGAGTTCGAGATTGAAGGGAAAAAAGGCTCTCTCCTGGTATTCTATGATCACTAGTTCGATAACCCACAATATAGTATGAAAATATTACTATCTATTATACTTTCTAAGATACAATATAGTATCTAAAGAGCCATCGTTGGGCTCGATCTTAACGAAATTTTAGCTAAGAGAAATCAGAAACCTGAAGTCCGCAAGGCCCAGCGAGAACAGGCTATCAAGTAAGAAATACTTTACTTTATAATTATATGTCAATTTTTTTTCTACTCCATGGATTGTAATGTAGTCAAATAGCTTATGGACAGGTGTAAAACCACGAAGATTTGTGATCAAATTTTAGATGAAATTATTGAGTAATTCTTAGGGAAGTGTGCTATTTAATGTACTCTTTTGTAACAGAATGAAAACGAAGTTTATGGGGATTCGTAATATAAAATGAAAGTATTGTCTATTCGTTGTTGTATTTCTTTCACATTCATTGACTATTTAAATTTAACTTATTTTGAGTAACTCATGAGAAAAAAACTGTCGTCACTTAAAACAAAAAGTGATTTTGTCATCACTTGTAGCCTCAATCCTATAGTATGGCACACTAATTACATCAATTATCTTACTTCCTAATTTTTAAATGAATTTTTGAGACACTAAATTTTTAATGGCGCTAGTAGTTTTTAATCCCTGTCTCCCTGTGTTTAATAGCAGATAATCCAACTTTTTTAAGTTTCCCATTCTCTTTGAACTAAACCATCATTTCGAGTAAATAACAGTTCCAAGTAAAATGACATTGACTGATCAGAGGTATTTTTTTTTCAATTCTGATTCATTGGCGTTCTTTTAATATGAATAAGTTGTCATTTGTTGATGATCCATTTAAAGGATCAACATCATCAAGGTAAGATCTGTCTAGTGTTCCACCAAAGAAGAAGTATCATATGGCTCAGACACCGTTGCCCCCAGAGATAATTGAAAATACCTTTGCTCTTTCTGTTCTGTGGTTTGATTGTTTAACATTTAGATGTTTATGTAAAGCTCTAATTGATCATTCTATTGCTTCTGGAAGCTGTCCCCGCTGCGAAATCTCGTGTGCTGCTATTAGCGACATCAGTTTTTTTTTTTTTTTATTCAACACAATCGGCCTTTAGTATGGTGACTACTAGTTCGTAATTTTAACCCATGTCTCTGCGCTTCCAAAACTTTGAGCATCTTTTAAGCTCATCCCCCATCTCTGGCAAACCAGACGATTTGATTTTTGGTGGTAAGATCTGGGTATATCCAAGTGTATTTATGAATGTCGACATATCATCGCTCCCCATGGTGAAACATACAAGTCGAGCACCATTTTCGCTATTGTGACAAGCTCCTAGTGTCCTACCATTTCAGGGCACTAGGATCTGTCGGTTTGTTCATATTTAAAAATGTTGTTCGGCGGGTTGCAGGAGTTGTGATTAAATTGAGAAGTACAAATCTGAGGTTTGTTACTGACCTTTCTTTAGAGGATATTATTTTGAAGGGATAGTTTGCTAGATCAACGCCTAGCCCTCCTCCTATTTCAGGCTCGGGACTGGCTGAAGAGAATCGAACGAGGATCTCGAAGTGGAGTTTTACACCTACTTTAAATGTTACCAATTAAAATCGCTGAAAACAAAACTCCTAATAGCACTTGCCTGCCGTCTCCACCAAGAAATTTCTTGGTGAGGCTCGTGATGTCCTACCTCACCTTTTCCACTTCTGTACCGTTAGGTAGCCTGTCTGAATGCTATATTTTATACCAAATAGAAAAAGACTGTCCTAATGGGAGGCGCACTATTACTCAAAACTTGTCCGTGACACAGTCTTTTTGGCCACTTTAAATGACACTAGAACCTTCAATTTCCATTTCAATGAGCACTTCCGATTTGACGACCGTTGGTTTGATAAAATCATGCTGAAGGTACGCCGTTTCGATCACATGGATTCACCGTGTGTCTTTTGATTCATCTTCACCCCCTCCACTAAGTCAAAACTTGAGGTCCACTTGATCCCTCACCCTCAACTCAGAGTTTTATCTTGATCCCCAAAGCCTTCCATGAAATATTGTAGGTAATTTGGAAACTCAGGTTATATTGGCTTTTGGTTTGCCCGAGTAAGTGTGTCATTTCGAGAATGTCAGAATTTTCTGAGATATTGATTTTTTTATCGCAAAATTAAGAAGTTTTTAGGTCATTGCATCGTTTTTGTCAGCGCTGTCACAATGAGTCGTAAAAACAGACAAGGGAGGATTAGACAAGCTAATCACTCCCACGACCAACTACACCCTACAAGAAAAGCTTCTTGAGCTGGATAGTTTTTACACCTTTTTATATACTTGTATATATATTTCAGTTTTTTTTCAGTTTTTTAGCTTATTTTTGCAGCTGTTCAATCCCGCTTCTTTTTTCATGTGTGGCATCCACTACGACGGAAACCTATATATCTATATATTAAGTTGTTTCACTATTAGAAATTCAGCACTTGATTTTTTTTCCTTCTTTAAAGTATATGTAAGATTAAACTTGGCTAGTTCAAACAAACAGATTCCATTGTTCCTGGCCTTGCTATTTAAGAATTACGATGTACTCACCAAAGCTTTCTACAGATGAACTGCTATGAATTGGAGGTGGTCGAAATGGCTTTCCATTTTCAAAATCTGCAAGTCGCATGGCAGAGAGCTCTGTTTCCAGTGCTGATGTTATTTCTTCCATTCTCTCATTTTCGCAATCAACTTGAATCAAAATTTCGTATTCTGAATGTTGACGCTTCGATTCCCGCGATTCGATGTGGAGTATGTTGACTCCTTTGTCCTTAAAGCGAAATTAGAAAGCTAAGTATTTGTTTTTCAAGTTTCTCCAAGACTTAACATTGCTTTTATTTGTATTCTCTGTGAAAGAATACTAATGGTTTTTAAAACTGTGGTAAATTAATTATTATCAGTAGTAGTAACATTAGTTGTTTTTAAATTGTTAAGTTCTTAATAATTATTGCTATTGACTTCTTTTTATCAATAAGCTATTAGATTTTCTTTCAACTAGGGGGAAGATTTAGTTAAAAGCCCTCCAATTTTGTCATCAATCCTATCCTTTTTACAGCTAACTTAAATAAAAGCCTAACATTTTTTTTTCTTAGCTTCGAGTCGCCACGCCCGGCTTCAAGCGCTGGAGCGGCGCGAACGCCGCCAAGCTCCTCGGCCGCCTGAAGCCCACCGGCGAGGCCCGCGAGGGGGACTCCGTGGCCGCGACCGCGACGATCCTGCTCGCCCTGCAGGTCGCCTACCGCACCTACTAGGTCGTGGCTCGCGGGAGCGCCGCGGCGGCCCGACTTCAGATTCCGTCAAGGTTCGCAACCGGGATCTTGGTTTCCGTTCGGTGTCAGGTAGCTGCTCGCGGAGCCCAGGAAATCGGGATTGGAGTTCCCGGAGCGGATGGCCGATGTCTCCAAGTGAGGAACGAAAGCGCTCACTGTTGGAGACGTCGTCCGTGTCCGGATGACGCTCGCGCGTTCCTAGGGTTGAGTGGAATCGGGTGCCGACCCCGGATCCTTGCGCTCGCCCGGTCACGGGGTGCTTCCCGCACCCGTCGCCCGGGCATCCGGCACGAGTTACTAGTGTCATTGACAGTTAACCAACAGATACAGTCAATGAAAACAATAATAGCAATGGTGAAATGTGTGATGAGGTTGCAGCTGAAACCACATTAAAACTCGTGTATGACCCAAAAATGGAAAAAGTGCCATGTCAAGAGAAAACATAATGAAGTATTTTATGGAATGGGATCAAAGCATTCATTTGTTTTAATGATGATATTCTACGAGCCATTATTTCAGTAAAAATATTTCATTGAATTACTTTGCTACGTGTCCATTAGTTTTTAGGCATAGGCAATTGAAATGATTTATTGATAAATGGTTTTGTCAATCTGTCAAATTTAAATATGAATCTATTAATAATACCTTCTAATTTCAAAATCAAGGAAGATTTCTCAGCGTACATTCCTTGATTCAAGCTTCTTTCTAAAGTGTAACGTTAAATATTTCCTTAAAACGAGTCAGATGCATGAAAAATCCTTGATTTAAATTTGCAATTTTTTCTCCATTTAACCCCCAACCGTCCTATGACCCCCTTCAAATGATATACTACTGTTAAAAAAATTTGATCGAATCTATGCATTTGCCGTGCGTCTTAGAAGCTTATGATTCCCACGTCACATCTGAATTACAGATTTCAGGTGAGGTGAAAAACACCTGGTTATGCTGCAAGCAAAACCAAGTAAGTACACCGCACTTCAGTTTTGTTCCTACAAGAGAGGACCTGTTACTTAGCGTCTATATTGAACATTTAGTCAAAGAAGAAACTCATATTCTTCAAAGTGAAAGGAAATCAGGTGATGAATCCTACCCTCCATATCTACCTGTATAGCCACACGTGTTAAGCTGAAAAATAAGCGTAAGAAAATACTTTTAACCAATTCGTGGTAACGACGCAGCTCAATAGTAACCGAAACTCTAAAACACGAAATTTCGATATCAATAAATATATCAAAAGGATCGACTTATTATGCTATTTCCAAAATACAAAAGATTCATTACGTTTAGTTTTATACATCAAAGGCTAACATTAAAACATAAAAAGAACAGAGATTATTGCGTATATAAAAGGGGCTTCCCCCTCCTCAACACCTTGCTCTTTGTGCTAAAGTTTGAACGTTGTCCCAGCCCTTCAATGAAGACTCCTGATACATAAGGTCGTTTAATTGGAACAATAAGAAGCTTTTTAAAGTAACAAAACTTTAGCGTGAAGAGCGAGGTGTTGAAGAGGGGGCAACCCTATTCATATACATAATAATTTCTGTACGTTTTAATTTTTAGTGTTGCTCCGTACTATGATTTCAAAAAACTTGTTTTTTTTAATTTAATTAGACAAAAAGACTAATTGCTTCTTAAGAAAAATACGATTCTTTTGTTTTTGTAGTAAAGGCTTGACAACTTCGCTATTTAGTTTTTTTGCCATTTTGAATTTCATAGTTTCATTTCCATCAAGATTGTACCCATTTTTGATGTTATATTATATGTCAAAAAACCATATAAAGCCTCTTTTGCTCATAGCTTTCAATGGATAAATTGAAATCAAAACATTTTCATGTTTGAAATATAGAAATTTGACGTTCCTGGTCATGGCCCTGATCGAGGGCGAGTCGCTCCAGCAGCGCGTCCGACGCGACGGTCCGCTCGAGACGCGCGACGCGGCCGCCTTGCTCGCCAAGGTCGCCGACGCCATGGCCTACGCGCACGACGCGGGCATCCTCGTGCTCGAGGAACCGGAAGCCCTGGGCCGGGTCGCGGGCGAGGACCTCCTTCCACACGTTCTCGATGTCCACGACCATCCCGACCATGCCGTGCGGCGCGTTCTCGTTGTCGTCGTAGTACTGCGCGTTCGCCTGCACCAGCGCCGTGGTCAGGCGGTCTAGGTAGCGCGTGCCGAGGCCCTCCATGCCGCCCAGGGTCGTTGCCGCGACGTGGCGCGTCTCCAACGGGCCCTTGCCGAGGGCTTCGTCCAGCACGCGCAGCGACACCGCGTCGCGTTCGTCCGCTACGGCGGCGGCGAGCCAGAGTCGATGCGGCGAGTCGGGCCGATTGCGCAGCAGCGCCTGGCCGCGCTTCTTGAGGTCGCCCTCGAGCGGACCGCCCCAGGCGAGTCCTCGGGCCGCGTAGGCATGCAGGTCGTCCACGTCGCTCTCGAGCGCCGTCATGAACCAGGGCAGCGCGGCATCGCCCAGCGAGGCGAGCAGGTCCTGGCGGCTCGTGATGCCGCTGCCGTTCTCGTACCGGGGCAGCAGGCGCAGGATGCCGTACGTGGCGGGCACCAACGCACTGCCCGCATTGTCGATGATGCCGAGCAGGGCGTCGGCTTCGTCCTCGTGCGGGTCCTCGTAGCGCTTCACGAGCGCCTCGAGCAGCTCGCCGCGGATCAGGCTGTCCTGGTACTCCAGCGAGTCGATGACGGCCGCGCGTACCGCGACGTCGTCGCCACGCAGCAACTCGGCGGCTGCCGGGACGCCGGCCTCGCCCTGGTAGATCAGCGCGGCGCCTGCTGTCGTCCGCACGTCCTCGGACGATGGAAAAAATGAAGATATTAGACAATTTTATGACTGCACATGGTAAAGAATGTGATTGGTAAAGGTTGGTGCTGATTTGTTCTACGGGGCTTCCGAAGGATTGTTTGGGCAATTTAACTCTAACGATAGATTCTACATAGAATTGTCTACCTATTTTTAATGCTAAATGAGCAAGCACTGGACAACTGAAGTATAGTGATTGGATTGTTTAACCAATCGATGAAGTAAGAACAGCAAGGAAATCTGGAGTGAAGAAAATACATAGATCAGGTTTTTTCATTTGCTTCATGCTAATGGCTATTTTGCTTTGCTCTCCTGTTCTTTCAGCTCCTAACAGCAGTAATTCCGCCTGGCCTGTTTATCGAGACCCGGGACAATTAGAACTGCAACAAGCTAGGGCTGCTGAGTTTGAATTTGTTAATACCAAGTATAGCGAGGGTTATGTAGCTGGGACTACATGGTTGCGACTCGACAAAGTTAGGGTCCCCGATACTGGACACGAGATGTTCATGCAATTTAAGTTCGCAGCCTTAGATCAGATCCAATTACACTGGCTTGGAGAGAATGGAATATGGCAGGTGGAGCAGGCTGGACGAAAAGTGGCTTTCTCTGATTGGGCCGTTAAATCTCGCAAAGTGACCTTTTCTTTGAAAAATAAGTTTGATTTTAATCAGTCTGTTTACCTGCAAGTTAATACATCTGGTGCTTCACTTTTAGACTTTGAACTACTCGACAGTGAAGAGCTTTCCCGCAGTCACGAAGGCGAGAGCGTCATATGGGGCGCACTGATCGGCATCGCTCTATTTGCCATACTATACAACTTGGCTGCATGGCATTTCTTAAAAGAAATCTACTACCTTTACTACTTAGTTTTTTGTACTGCGTTGGTGTTTTTCGACTTCGCTAGTCTAGGTTACGTTAAGCTTCTATACATTACTGAAAACAGTTATCTATTGACTAAGTGGACCTTTTACGGCTCTACCTTTTTGGCAATCATAAAATAGTCTAATATCTTCATTTTTTCAACATATGTAGCTATTACCCTTTAAAACTAAAGCTTTTGAAACCGGTCAGGGGCCATCAGGCCGTTCGCTTTTCCTACGCCGGATCGACCGCCGAGATGGCACAAGCCATATCCCGGCTGGCCGATTGGCGTCGTTAGAGCGATCTAGCCATCCAACACACGGCGCCACCATCCGCGCTTGACGGGTTGCGCGCCCTCGTCACCGGAAACTGCCTCGGCCTGCCTGGCGCTGTTCGCAGGGATGTCCGCCGCGAGTTGATCTGGCGCCACGATTGGCTCATCAGGCCTCTCGCTGACTTTTTGCGGCGCTAAGTCCGCAGCCTGAGCCGATTCAGCAGTTGGTTCTGCGCGATCCGGCACCGTTATCGGGATCGACTTGACGTCCGGTTCGGATTTCTCACTGTCCGGTTTCGCCTCCGCGGAACCATTCGAAGCGGCTTTGCGCCGGCGGGGACGGCGGGGCGTGCGCGGTTTCTTCTCTTCCTCGGGCTGAGGCGATACTGCCTCTGAAGGGGCTGATTCAGCTGCTTCTGCGGATGCAGAGTCAACGGTCTCAGTGGATTCCGGCGCCGTTTCGTTCCGGCCATTGCGGCGGCGACCACCGCGGCGTCCGCGTCGCCGGCGGCGCGGGCCTTCCTCGCCGGAATCGGCATCTGCCTCGACTTCGGTAGCGGCATCGGAATCCGGGTCGTCCTCGGACGTCGCATCCTGATCCGCTTCCAACGCGCCTTCTTCGGATTTGCGGGAACGGCGGCTTCGCCGACGGCGGCGCTTCTTCGACGCAGATTCGGTTTCTTCCTCGTCGGCGTCGTCCTGCTCGATCTCTTCAGCGAGACCTTCTACTTCGAGCCGGTCTGCAGCGGCTTTCGGGGTCGTTCCTTCGAGCTTGTGTTCGCCAATGCTCAGGCCATCGTCACGCCCGACGATGACCCGGATCTGATAGCGCTCCTCAAGTTCGCGCAAGGACTCACGTTGATCGTTGAGCAACGTGACCACGACGTCGGTCGGAGCACTGAGCAGCACCTCAGAGTGGCGCTGACGGATACCTTCTATCAATATCCAAATAATTTATATTATCTAAATTTTTTCTTTCAAAACCTTTAAAATCCAACCTGTATCTAATTTTTTTAATTTACTTCAAGATGAGCTGCTTTAGAGTCGAAAGACTTTGGCGCAAATGGATCAATCAATTCACCTTAAAATCTATAATCATAACAAATTAAATTCAGTAATCGTGTATTCCATTCCAATAATTAAATCTTCTTTCCTAATAGTTCGATTATATTTATTTTCCATTTTAATTTCGCTGAAAAGTTTCTCCATTTAATAGTTGCTAATTTCATTTAACAAAATTTCTGAATCTGAAATAGTTTTCCTTTTAATTAACTCTGGCTTTCTTCCCAAGAATCCTTCATTGGATGAAAGAATTATGCGAAGAAATCCAAACATGTGTCAGACGACTGTTGAATGAAACAAAAAAGAATTATATAAGACGTCCTTACAGGCTAGCATGGCCGAGCTGGTAAAGCGATTGGCTGATCATCGGTTGCGATCCAACAGTTCAATTCTCACTGTTACCTCGTGTAGCAGATGATAATGTCAAGACGACCGGGCCAATGGCCCAGATCAAGGTTTAAGAAAAAGAGGAGCTTCCCTCCAAATAAAAACCCTGCAGGGTTTGCCCCAGGACCCAGGCCGACATAAAAAAATCGATAACAGCCAGGGATATGAGTTTTGCAAAAAAAAAATTATTTGTTTCTATTTAATTTTTAGTTTATGTAAATTCTATTGGTTTATATATTGAAACACTTTGAGTAAAACACTTATTGAGTAAAAACACTTATTTGAGTAAATGCTTGGATTGTCTTTTTACCATACCCAATATTTCATCAGTTTTTTTAATTTTTACTGTTTTATAGATGAATTATTTATATTATTTCCTGTATCTACGTTTTGGGTTCTTATCAATAAAACTAATACATAAATTAATAATCAAATAAAAAATAAATAACATGAATATTTTAATCATTGTTTTGCTGTACTTAAATTATCCAAATAATCACCACTGCTAAAAAAAAAATATAAAAAAGTATTCATTATTTTTTTAGTAACAAAAATGTTCAATAAGCCATATTCAATGAAAACATTATATTAAGCAATAAAACTATGGAAAGTATTCGACGAAAGATTTTTTTTTAGGTGGTGAAGGTATTTATCCTGGCTTTTAATACAGCTTCACTATTAACGATCAAACTCAGACAAACACTGAAATTACTTTGGATAGATTTTGTGGCCAAAAGGATTTCCATTCTTTTTAGGGGTTCACTAAACAGCCAAATAGGTTTTAAAAAGCTGGAGCTTTGTGGCCTAAAGGATTTCCATTCTTTTTAGTGGTTCATTAAACAGTCAAATAGGTTTTAAAAAGCTGGAGCTTTGTGGCCTAAAATTTTGTGGCCTAAAAGATTTCCAATCTTTTTAGTGGTTCACTAAACAACCAAATAGGTTTTAAGAAGCTAGAGCTTTGTGGCCCTAAAATTTTGTGGCCTAGAGGATTTACATTCTTTTTGGCGGTTCACTAAACAACCAAAGAGGTTTTAAAAAAGCTGGAGCTTTGTGGCCTAGAATTTTGTGGCCTAAAGAACTTCGATTCTTTTTAGTGGTTCACTAAACAACCAAATAGGTTTTAAAAAGCTGGAGTTAATGTTTTTCCTGATAATACTTTTCGATCAGTATTTCTACATTTACTGATTTGGTACCGGGAAATCTTATGATTTCCAAATCATATTCTCCTTAAAATAAGAAGACGCAGAAAGTTGTGAAGATCTACAGAGAACTCTGAATCTCTGGTTCAGAGATTCAGAGTTTTTTTTTTGTTTTCAGAGTTACTTTTTTGGTCATTCTTCCTTTTGAATAGATACTATCTGTTTTATTTGATACAACCGATAGATGAAATCCCGCTTTTCTCTCTTAACTCACGTCCATTTCCAGTAGGTCTCTTCTCTGCACTTTCAGAATGTAGTACTTTGTCATCAAACACATCCAAAAACATAAAACACAAATGAAAAACAGAAGAAAAAGAAAAGAAAGCTGAAAACTTCTCAAAATCTCAAAATTGGACAATTAAAAGCCCCAAAAGCTCGAGCAGCTCTATAAAATCAGAAACCAATTGCCAAATTCTCGTATAGCTGATCTTTACAACTTCAGAAGAAAAAATACTGTAGAACAAAGTGGTTTATTTTCACAAGATATCGGTTCGTTCAGATGAATATGGAAAAGTCTAAATGGACTGGTACTGGCGCTAGTGCCAAAAAGAATAATCACCAACGCCATCTAGTGTTTGACAACTATACTTGTCCCAAAAATGCAGCACTCTTTAGGCCCATCAACTTAGATTCAACGAGTCTAATCAATCTGCCACGATTTTTTCTAAACTAAGCTAGGCCTATTTTGCACTGACCAGATTGTAACTTAAAATAACTTTTTAAAATAAAAATAAAGAGTAATTATCGATTACAAGGAAATTTCAGTTTTGGTCTTATTGCATTGTGGGCTAGTCACTTTAAGAAATTCAACTTTTTTTTAACGAAGCCACTGGACGCTACACTGTAAGTGGGACTAAAAGTTTTAACCCTCTATCTTCCTATGCTAAAACACCAAATATCGAACTTTCATAAGTCTCCCTTTTGCTCATTCTTTGAAAAAAAGAGCTGGAAGACAGTGGAGTAGATTGCACTTCTCACAGCTCAATAGCGGAACTACCATTCTAAAAAAAGAACAGGAAGCTCAAACAGCTAAGGTTTGGTGCATTTGAACTATCTTTTATATCAAGTTCTTAGTTTGGAAGATCCGATACATTAACTTCTTAGAAGAATAAAAAGCAATGTAGCTACGAGAAGGAAATAGGATGTAATAATTTATCTAGACAATAGCAGTTTTTAAAAAACGAGTCATTCATCACGGAGAAAGACCAAGAAGCCCGAATATAATCATTTTGTGCAGCCTTAAGCTTTTAGCTTAAAAGACGGGATGCCACAGATTTCTAATAAAGAACAGAAAAAGCAGAAAATCTACTCGTTTGGGTGCTCAACATCCGTCTGTAAAAGCCAAAGAAAAAGAGCTCGATCTGCTGCAAACTCAGATGGCTGCCGAAGCCGAGAAACGGGATTCGATGCAGGACTTGGTCGAAAACCGCCCCGCCAACGACCCGGCTTCATCCCATGGTTTTCGCAACCAAATCAAAACCAAACTGGATTCATCCCCGCAAGTCATGACGGATGACCAGATCAGTGATCGACGAAAAAACAGCATCAACCAAATGAAGTTATTTTCGGCGGAAAACGAATACGAAACCTACCAGACAGCCATGCGTCTGCAACTTGCCAAAGCCAACCGCCATGACAAATCGGCCGACACCATCCAAGAACTCGAGGTGGAACTGGCAGCACACGTGGAAATGGCGTTTCGGCTGCGAACGATGCTGCAGAAAGCTCAGTTGGACGCCGCCGAAGCCAATCTGCGGCTCGCCCGATCACGTTTGGCGCAGCGTGAAAAACTGGCCAATCAAATCATCCAACACCGCATCGAAGAGCTGGCAAACGGAAAAGGATTTCCCGCGATCGATTCAAGCTTGTCGACGCCTGAAAACTCTGGCATACCGGTGACGCCTCCGGCCGGCCCAAAGTAGCCGCCAGCCGTGGCAGGGCGCATCGATTTTTTCGGGACGATTGCAATGGACAGCAATCGTCCGATCAACTCGGCAGGATTTACCCGGCCAATCGTGAAATTCGATTGTGGGGCTGTGCCAATTCTTCGGCGCTTGGCTGATAGCGATACTGCATCAGGTAGGCGTCTTCGACCGTATCATCGTAGAAGTCACGAAGCACAGAAATCGCTCGGAATCCGATTGATTTGAAGAACAGTTGGGCATCCAAATTGGTCTCGCGTACTTCCAACATGATTCGGTTGCGTCGTTCATGCGAAAGTTTGCCCAGCAGTTTGCTGATCATCGCATTCCCAACTCCAACGCGACGATGGTCGGGGTGGACGGCAAAGTTCAAAATGTGCAAACGAGTCTTGTGCGGTTCATATTTTTGTTTTTTTTAGCTTTTTTTTAAATATTTCTAAAATGACTAGATGGAGTAACAAAACTACAACCGCAAGTAGAATCCTAGACGGCAGGTCTACAGTGTTTTTTTCGTGATTAGCAGATGGAACTGTAGGAAGAGAAGCGCTTATCCAGATTCACCCCGTGTCCAAACCAACCCCACTCTCCCCTACTTATTTTTATTAAAATTGATTTTAATTCAACTATCTTTCCAATTGATTCAAGGTATTCAAAAATATTAAAGCATAAGAAAATGGTTAAATTTACATCAACAATTAAAAAACTTTTTTTATTAATTAATTTATAAAAAAAAGGCTGTTGTATAATATTCTGCAAAGCACTACTGGCACATTTTTGTTATAATTCTTCGCTAAGTTAGTTTCATAATATTTTGCAAATCACTACCAGCACTTTTTTTTTATAATTCTTCACTTAGTTTGTCATGTCTCTTTATTTCACATCCAAGCCATAGTTTTTTGTTTTCTGTGCATTTCACTTTTAGATTTGGTCAAATAATGTTCGTTCTTATTAAAATGTTTTTACTTCTTCACCTTCCCCTTTCAGCTCATACTATTGTTAATGTGTAAACTGTCCACTAGACTTGTTAAAGTTTGTAATGTTTCTTACAAAATCTTTATATTATCCAAAGAGTTACTTCAGTTTTTTTCTTTGAAGGGCTGTTTGATTCAGAAGGTTATCAAAACCTTTCTTGGATATTTTGATTCTTAAGTTATGACAAAACAGCTTACGTCGATTATTTCTCATATTCTTAATTGCCGATGATGTTGATATTTTGGATTTCTTAATGGCTTGGGTTGCAAATGTTGTCTTTGGTTGTAGAGTTTCGTATATGTGTAGTAGATATCTTGTTTTTTTAGTTACCGCTTCAGTTGTACCCCAATATTAGTCTGATATCAGCTTGTGTTTATTTTTCAGCTGTATACTTTGTCTTCTTAGGTCGACTTGGTCTTCCTGTCTCTGCATTAAAAATGTAATACTGGGAAATCTGGCGCCTCCTTCATGGAAAATTCCCTTCACCCATGAAAGATTCCTCCACGGAAAGGTCTTTCAGCATAATCCCCCGGCCCATCCATCAGAAAATTTCCACTGAAAACGTCCGTATGCTTCCCAATGATCAATACTATATGTTTAAGTCATCCTCAAAGACATAGTGATTAGATTTTTCTACTATGCTGAACAAAATGGTTATCTCCAAATTTCGATCGGGCGATTTTGGGCAAAAATGAGCGTGGGAGGGGGGATAGCTGCCTTCCAATATTTTGGTAACTTAAAATGGGCATTAAAACGTTTGATTTCCGATCAAATGAGCCCTCTCCCGATTTTCCACGATCATTGGTTCAAAATAATCATCTATGGGAAAAAACAAAAACAACAAAAAAAAAACGCATCCATGATCTTTCTTCTGGCAAAAAAAAAAATACAAAATTCCATATTTTTGTACATAGCAGCTTGGAACCTAAACAGTAGGGTTCTTTGGTATGCTAAATCTGATGGGGTGATTGATATCACTTGATTTTTTGGGAATGTGTTCCCAATTTCCAAAATTAGGCAAATTTTCTCAGGCTCGTAACTTTTCATGGGTACCGCTGAATTTGAGTTAGTATAAAAATTTGAGTTTTAAAATATTTTGAATAAGTAGCGAAAACAAACTCTGTTGATGTATATATTGTTTTCAGAACTTTCTTTCTTAGAGTTTCGGTTACCATTGAGCCGCATCCCTCCTTAATTAGAGTTCGTTGCCAAAAACAGTTAGAGCATATTTTAAAATTTTTGCTTACGATGAGCTGTTTTCTGTCCCTCTAAGTACTCATGGATCCATGGGGGACCTCTGGCCACCGCAAGATTTTTTCTGGCACCCTTTTATCCTGTTTTTTTTCCTTTTTTTCCTTTTTTTAGAATATATTTGTCAATTAGGTCAACTATTGGCACCTTTGTCACAATAACCCCCCCCCCCCGCAAAAAAAGACCACCGGCGCCCATAACCCTCATGCAAGCCTGGCAAATAGTCGTGGCACGGCATGCCATTTTAAGAACCTATTTCTATTGGCGTGAGACCACTCGACCGAAACAGATGGTGCTCGGCAAGTTTCAACCCACCTGGCATTTTGTCGATTGGCAAGGAATGACCGGTGCTGCTTTTGAGCGAGTATTGGCTAGGGATCGGGAAAAAGGTTTTGTCTTAGACGAGCAACCACCCATTCGGTTTTTACTCATAAAGCTGGAACCTGAATGTCATTGTCTTGTCTGGAGTTACCACCACCTCTTGCTCGACGGATGGTCGGTCCAAATTCTTGAACGAGAGGTTCAGCAAAGCTACGCCGATCTGAGTCGTGGGCAGCCCCCTGAATTCGCCAAAGCGCCACCTTACCGAACTTATATCGACTGGATCGAAGCGCGGAAGACCGACCGGGCCAAACAGTTTTGGCAGCAGGCATTGGCCTCGTTTTCACCCACGCCCTTGCCTCTGGCAAAGGAAAAAACGTCACAAAACGATGGCGCACAGGATGCCTTTTTCCCTGAACGTTTTCGGATCCTTGGACACAATGCTTCATCGGCCTTACGGCATTGGGCACGGCAAAGCCATCTGACCTTGAACACCATCGTTCAGGCTGGTTGGGCCTTGCTCTTAAGTCGGCATGGCCGGAAACGAGAAGTCTTTTATGGCACCACGGTCTCCGGTCGCTTGGCCGAAGTGGCTCAAATCCGTGACATGGTCGGTTTATTTATTGCCTCAATTCCAGTGAGAGCGGTGGTGCAACGCCGGCCCTTACTGGCCTGGTTGAGGCGTTTCCAAACGGTATGTGCCGAAATGGAAGACCATGCGGTTCTTCCCCTCGGACAGATCCAGCGATGTTCGCCGGTCAAGACCGGTGATGCACTGTTCCAAACCCTTGTGATTGTCCAGAATTATCCCAAGGCCAAGCCCAAAAACGCTTACCAGCAACAAGGCTTGCAAACCAAAACCCGCAGTATTGAGGCGACCCATTACTGCAAAACCAAATCGACTGCTGTTTTGGCTAACACCTGGGTAGCCATCAACATACCCTTGTGACCAATGCTCATGCCACCGGCCGCAACCGCTTGCCAGCTATGTGCTGGGGTGCCTGGTACCCAGGTTGCGGTTTGAAAGCCGACGGTGGGGACTAGCCAACTGACATCGCCAACATCTGTAGAACCCATGGTTTGGCGAAACTTAAATGGTGCAATCTCACTTTGCGCCCCCAACTGCTGGCGCGGAGCAAGCAAGGTGGCATAAATTTGCTCAGCAAATTTTTGCTCCGCCGGTGTATACGACAACCCGCCAATTTCACGCATATTTGCGTCAACCAATTTGGCCAACGTGTGATTGGGCAGTACCGGGTAGTTGCCGTGCATCACCTCAACATCCACTTTCGTCTCTGTCCCCATGGCCGCCGCTTGAGCTGCAGTGACCACACGTTCAAATAGCGTCTTGACCATCTCTGCCTTAGGGTGACGCACGTAGTAATAAACCTGCGCCTCCTCCGGCACAATATTGGGTGCATCACCACCGTCGGTGATCACGTAGTGAATACGGCTAGTTTGCGGTACGTGCTCGCGCATCATGTTAACCATGAAGCTCATGGCCTCAACACCGTCTAATGCGGAACGCCCCTTATGCGGGGCCGACGCAGCATGTGCAGCCTGACCCCGAAATGTAAAACGCCCTGATTTATTCGAAGTGGTTGTAGAAGGAGACGCTGAATTTGCTGAAGACGGGTGCCAATGCAGGACTATATCCACACCTTTAAATAGACCTTCACGCGCAAGATATACCTTGCCCGAGCCGCCCTCTTCTGCCGGTGTGCCAAATACCTTTACGGTTGCCTTTGTACCGGTAGCGCGTAACCAATCGGCTACTGCAACCCCGGCCGTAGCCGAGGCTGCACCAAACAAGTGGTGACCACACGCGTGTCCTGCGCCACCTTGCTGCACAGGCTGGCGGGATGCGGTGGCTGCCTGACTTAAACCTGGCAAAGGCAATAAAGAAATCCGATCTGACAATCAATAACAGCCGCCGCGAATTCGAGTGCCCATCCGGCCGCGTGTACCGTTGCGGCGCGGCCCATCCCAAAGTTCGGTGATTCCCTGTCATTTCGCGTCAAACCGGCTGATCCTGTTAACGGAACCTGAATCCCATGGGCCAAATCGTGTCATTTGTGCAACAGGGACTAAGGATAGCATCGGCGGGCGGGTTGCCGGCGGGCGTTCATTGTTGAAACCCGAAGTCCCTTGAGTATTGTCAGATTCGAAAGAGAGCGCGACAGCACTTCTTTTTCATCAAGTGGGGATGGGGCAGGGAACGCTGTCCTTCAGCCAAGGACCCAGACCCGATAGTAACTTTGACTGGAGGTCAACAAATGAAACTCAAGAGCCTCATTCTCGGCTCAGCTGCGGCTCTCGTCGCAGTGACCGGTGCGCGTGCCGCTGATGCGGTTATCGCAGAGCCGGAGCCCGTCGAGTATGTTCGCGTTTGCGACATGTTCGGCACCGGTTTCTATTATATCCCGGGAACCGAAACCTGCTTCCGTATCGATGGTTACGTCTGGTATCAGATCGGCGCCAACGACACGAACACCAACGGTCAGGACCGCTTCTTCAAGTCCTCCCGTGCCCGCCTGAACTTTGATGCCCGTTCGGAAACCGAATGGGGCACGCTGCGCGGCTTCATCCGCGTACAGGCAACCTGGGAAGCTTCCAACCAGAACCTTGCAACGCAGGGCCCGATCACGACCGTTGGTGGTCTTCCGACGGCTCCGGCTGCTGCAGCTGGTCAGGTTGGCATCACGCCGCTTGGCGGTGACGGCAACGCAACGATCGACCAGGCCATCATCGAGCTTGGCGGCCTGCGCATGGGTTACACCGAATCGGCTTGGGCACAGACCCAGGGCGGCGGCGCTTCCAACTGGGGTTCGCACTCCTGGGGCGGCATGTACTATGGCTACCAGCAGCGTCAGTTGATCGCCTACACCTTCCAGGGTGGCAACGCGACTCGTACTTCTGCCTTTGCATTCTTACGATTTCGATCTTGATGTTTATGTCCTGTTCCCATATGGTCGCTGATATGAACTGAATTGGGCGCAGACTTTGTCCTACGCACAGGTATGGCACTCTTTTTGTTTGCAGGTTTTTTTGTACTTCCCTGCAAAAATTAGAGGTTAGTTTTTTATCGTAAAATATTCTGTATAAAAGTGAAATAGTCACATAAGTTATCGTTCTGAACATGAGACTTCAAAAACCACAATTTCGAAATTCCAGACTGGCTTTCGGAAATACTGACTTCGTTCTTATGATTTACATGGATTTCCACTTTTTCGTAAAATTGTAATAACAGAAGTTGTATTTCCATAACAACTCAAATCTTAACGGACAGTTAAATACTGTGGATATTAAAAACAGCATAACAAATAGATAAATATGAGTCAAAGTCTGATTCACTCTGCACTGAACCCGAATTAGCATAGACCTTTGCCAAAAAAAAAAAAATGTGCAATTCGTAATTTATTTACTGATTGAAAACTGGCCCTTGTTTATTTTTCTTTTTATGGTTTCAACAATTTGCATTTCATAGGGACCAAAATTCCTGAGCCGCAGATTAAGAATCAGAGTAACATTTTTCTTTTTTTTTTTTACTCTGGACTAGAACTAGGAGTGACTCCGAAACCAAGCTAACCCACGAAACCAAAAATTTCATAAACTGAAGACATGAAGTTTTTGGAATACTGGAAACAGAATTTCTAAGTTTTCGGGGTGCTCCGTCAAATTTACCTAAAGGGCTGAGTTGAAAATTTCATAAAATTTGTTCGGTTTTATTTTATAAAATGTCCCCAAATATAAAATAGAAGCTTCGTTGCATAAGTGCAGAACGAACATTTCTTTTAATATTTTGAGTGGTCACGGGTCAATTCAAGTGAAGTGTATATAACTATGTCTTTGGGGACGACTTACTCCCCCACAGTCCCCGTGGGAGGGGCAACAAGTTACAAACTTTGACCTGAAACCAAAATCCCAAAAAGATATTAGAAGAATTTATTATTGCACTTTCCAAAACGTAATGGGATTTGAGGGGAGAGGTGTATAACGCTCCCTGGCCTATCTATGTAGGCCCTCCCTCCTGGAAGTTTTGTGTGATAAACAACGCTAAAATAACTTAAAAAGTTTGGATGCTTGGGATTAGAAACTCGACCTTTAAGTATAAATCCTTTCTTCTAAAACTCCTAAATTTATGTCGGAAACTTCCCTTGGAATTTTTTGGTTATCGCCCAAAAAAGCTTGAGACCACTGAAAAGCCATGTGTATATATGCAGGTATTTCTAAAAAGAATGGGAAATACACAAAAAAATAAACTAAAAAAAAACTGACGAGATGTTCCAAAAATACAGAGAATATAAAGGGAGATGATAATTGTAAGGAGCGTTGATGTCTGATTTTGAGTATACTAGTCGGACTAAGAGTATATCTAGATCCAAATATAAACACGTATCTTGTGGAGTCAGATGGACGCGTACATATATGAAATAAAAATGAAATATTTTGTATAGATGCAAGTCAAGAGGGGTTTGAATTTCAAAGAAAGTTAATAATACCATGTATTGGAGAAGGCCCCTCCTAAATTTTATTGGCTTACAGCATATATGCATCTTGAAATTACTATCTCCTCGCTCGTGTATACGTAGTACAAAGGCTTTGTCAAGAGTATATTAACTTTCGTATATTTTTTATAACTCTTAACTTTCGTGTTTTATTTTCGTCTAACGTTTGTTTGTTTTCTTATGGATTTAGTTTTAAGTTTACAGATAAAAGACTGAAAAAAAAGCGTACCGTGTATATAAGTAAAAAGTCACTAAAGCTTAAACTAAGCAAGCATTAACACGCAGAAAAGGAGGACTGATACAGCCCCCTCCCCAAACAAAATGCTTTATTTAACCTGTATTATTGCTCAAATTTATAGGTTTTGAAAAATATACTACCCAAGAACGAACTGGAAAGAGAAATGCCGTTAATTTCAAAATAAACAAGGAATGAAAGGAACGAAATTCCTTAGAACCTCGTCTTCCACAATTATAATGATCATATATAACTTAACTCTATAGCTTTCACTATCCCCTCCCCCCTAGAAGATACAAATATCAACAAGTTGGGGCATACCACGAATTTTTCAAATTACTCATTCATCATGCAATAATTCCTATTCCATACTATTCTCCGCGTCTCGTCAGATATTATTGACGTAAAATAAGATCATGGTTTCAGATTTAGGGAGTGCGTGTCATTAAACAGAGAAATTCCCGGGGGAGTTTTATGAATATGTGATTTAGATGGGAGAGGTAACCTCCATATAGACGAAAACGCGAATGTATTTACATATACTAACGAACTGATAGGTTTATAATCCACTCACGCAAAATGTAGAAATGGTCTTTCTAGCACAGGTCTAGCTGCCAATGTTTTTATGTTTTCATTCTATTGTTTTATTTTACTTTACTCTCATTTTTATCAAAGGCTCGGCAGGAAATATTTTAAATAAGAAGTTGATGAAGAAGCTGCTTGAAATTACAGCTATGAACTGAGTACATTAGTACTTGTTGAAACAACAAAGAGAAAATATGTTTTTCTTCTAATTTTTGTACAATATACGTCCCGTAATTTGGGGGTAGGGATGACAACCTTCTCGTGCTGCCCCTGATAGTAGTAGGTACAGATGGAGCTTACCACTTCTAACTTCAGTCATCGTCCAGCCACTGGCCGTTCTACCCTGTGTCCGACCATGAAGCAGGTTATTTCCTGGAATATATCGTCAAAATTTATGAATGGAAGCCAGTAATGGTTGGCAAAATCAAGCTCACGGGTTCCATGCCCTTGGTTATATGAAGTGCTAACAATGGCACAGGAAAATATCCCTTGAGGAACAATCCGAGGTCGGAAAAATGAAGTGTTCTTGCTTGTACCAGCTCTGGGTATCAAGTGCTACTTGCGACTGATGACCTTCTCAAGCCGGTCTGAAGTTCGAGCTCTCTCTTTGTTTAGCTCAGCAAGAGATGGTTGAAATGAGAATGGAAGCAAAAATATGCTTTCCTTGAGCAGACACAGTGCAAAAAACAGAGGCTTGCGTGGATTGATGACTTTCATCCAGCTCTCATCCTCGTGAAAACGGTCATCTGTTCAATAAAGGGGTGAATTTTTTCATCCAACTCTACTCAAACTAGACCTCTTGGTTCAGCTCAGCAAGAAATGGTTGAGAAGAGAATGGAAGCAAAAACATAATTTCCATGAGCATAAGAACACAGGCTCGCGTAGATTGATGACTACCATCCAGCTCTCATCCTCGTGAAAACGGACACTCTGTTCAACAAAGAGGTGAATTTCTCCATCCTGCACTACTCCAAATAGATCCCTGCGTTTAGCTCAGCATGAGATGGTTGAAATAAGAATAAAAGCAAAAAAATACTTTCCTTGAGCATATACAGTGCAAAATCACAGGCTTGCGTGGATTGGTGACTTTCACCCGGCTCTCATACTTGTTAAAACGGTCATCTGTTCAACAAAGAGGTGAATTTTTCCATCCTGCTATACTCCAGATAGACCTCTTCATTTAGCTCATCAAAAGACGGTTGAGATGAGAATAAAAGCATAAACATATGCATAAGCATAAACATATTTCCTTGAGCATATACAGTGCAAAAACCCAGACTCGTGTGGATTGATGACTTCAATCCAGCTCTCACCCCCGTGGGAACAGTCATCAGTTCAACAAAAAGGTGGATTTCTCCATCCAACTCTACTCCAAATACATCTCTTAGTTTAGCTGAGCAAGAGATGGTTGAGATAAGAATGGAAGCATACATACTTTCCTTGAGCATATACAGCGAAAAACGCAAGCTGGCGTGAATTGATGACTTCCATTGAGCTCTCATCCTCGTGAAAACGGACATCTGTTCAACAACGTGGTGAATTTCTACATCATGCTCTATTTATAATAGATCTCTACGTTTAGCTCAGCAAGAGATGGTTGAGACGAGAATGGAACTATACCAGAAATTAACAAGAAAAGAAAAGAAAAAAGCACAAACACTAAAAAATAAATGAAAAATCCACAAAAATCACATCTGATAAACATCAGTTGTTGAAAAAAAAATCACATCTGTCATCAAATTATCATATCGTATTTGTTTAAAAACAATAACTGATGTTTATCAGATGTGAGTTTTTTGGATTTTTTATTTATTTTTTAGTGTTTGTGCTTTTTTCTTTTATTTTCTTGTTAATTTCTGGTATTGTTAACTGCTCAGTCTTTAATATTTTTTTTTTTTATATTGATAAAGGCTTCCGGATGTGAAGCCGAAATATTCGAAGTCGTATTTCTTTTTTTAGTTTGCAGAAACATTTCTGGTATTGTTAAATGCTCAGTCTTTATTATTCTTTTTTCATTGTAAAAAAAGAAAAAGCTAAATTACCATTAAACAAATCCAGGATTTCCATAAAAGTTTCTTCAAAGTCTTCCAACTTGGCAAAGGCTGCCATACAGCCCATTCTTTGGCAGTTATCCAGCTCTCTACACAACGGGAAATCTAGTCTATCTATTTCATCAAAGGACGGAACGTGGCTAATCACCGGGTTCAACCGATTATGGGGCACCCTAGCAAAATAAAATATGTCAGTAAAATACAATTCAACAAACAATATTTCACCTGAGAGGGTGACATGAACAAAACCTGGGGTATTCCTTGGCAGGTAGTGTTTGAATTCACAATGGAGGAAAGGAGATTTCATGAAATTCTGCTATCTTGGGTAGACCATTACTTTATGATTCCAACTTGTATCGCATGGGTCAGTACATTCCAAACAGTCTAGGCAGAAAGTTCAAATTCAAATTTTTATTTTCAGCATTCACAAAAAAAAATAAATAAAAACAACACTTTCGCACTGGAGAAAAATCAATGAGGTCTTGCGGTCATGCAAAAGTTAACATAAATAATTACCTAACAAATAACATAATTAAATAAATCAAGCAAAAAATAATAATAATAAACCAGGTAATTAATATTAAACCGTCTATCCGAGTATTTTTTTTTTCGTTTTTTTTTTTTTTTTTTTTTATTTTTTTCGGTCAGTTTAAGTTTAAAGCAACAGCTTTACAGTGGGTTGACCACATGTAGGCACCCTTAGGCGGGACACAAGAGCGCCAATAGACTTCACAATTGTTTACCCATTTAGGGGGGGGGGGCAAGAACCCTGATAATGTGGTTCTAATTTTGTTTGTGGTGTAGGCCTTAGGCCTCCACAGTCTCACTATTAAGAACGGTTCTACTAACAAGCTTATACTCAAATGAATAAAAGCCATAACTCAGCTCTAAAGGATTATACTATGACAGTTCCCCAGAAAAATCATCTGGGTCTCTCCTTCCGACAAGGATCTAGACTTGTTGCATCTATTTTGCGTGTGATTGTAGGCGAGTTAAGCTCAGTAAACCAATAAGGTGGAGCTTTCGACAATTTTCGATTTTGTATATTATATCAAACTTTCCTTAAAACGTGTGAACCATTTTAGCTAATATACCTTTTTATATTAACAATGGCTTATGGTGAAGTTTTTTGAGGGAGGTCAAAGGTTTTGGCAGCTTGTGTTGCTAGAATGTCAGACTTAATACAAAATATTGCTTTAAAATTATTACTGGTCTTTTTGGGGGAAAGCTACTCACCTGTTCTACCCTACACCTTTCAATTTTTCACCGTTGTTATTACTTTTGATTTTGTCTTTTAATTCTCATTAATTATAGGAGCCTTCAAAAGCTTTTGATGTATGGTTTGCCTGGCGTCGTGGAAAAGGAGAAGACACTAAGACAGTTACGCGAAGCTCTCAAGGACTGTCAGATCAAATTTAATGGCGAAGATTTCTAATCAAATTTGGTCTTATTTTCTTTCTTCAGAAGTACCTGATGTGTGTTAAAATTAGCTTTTTTTTGTAAGAATGTCTAGTATAATATTATCTTTGCTCATTAACTGAATAACGATTCAGGAGTATATTAAGTATGACGATGGTAGTACGACCGTTACTACTGCTACTACTACTACTACTATTGCTGCTGCTAAGTACTACAACTAATACTATTGCTACTACTAATTCTATTGAACTAAATCAAAAGAGTTTAGATGCTTCCAGGTTGTCAAAATGGCACAAATGCAATATCTTAGGAATGAAATGGGGTATCAAGTTAAAAACTTGAAAGTAGGGGGGGGGGATGTAAAACTGAGTCAAAATAAACTATGTGGATCCATATTGTAAAAAGCGTGCCTATGCACGCTTTTTACAATCTTCTAATATTTCATAAAACGAAAGTATAAGAAAATAACGAAGCAAAAACTTCAATAATTACAATGGGATTGAATCGAAATGCTCCCGCCAAGTTTTAGAGTCCGGAAGAATTGTAGTTTTTTTCACAACCACAAAGTTTAAAGGGCGTCATTTAAAACACGTATTGTCAATGTTAATGTAAAAAAAGCATGTTGAAAATTGAAGTGAAAAGGGGTTTTCCGGTTCTGCTAAATAGGTATAACTAGCACTTGACTTACTATTAAATCTTGACGATTTGAATCAGCACCATGGCGAATCAGCTGCATAACAATTTCCAGATGCCCTTCGGCTGCTGCACGTTGTAACGGAGTTGACATAGCCTAAAAGAAAGTTCACTAAATTAAGTAAAGGATAATTATTCGAATTAATGTTTATTGCATTAGTAATACATACTATTGATAAAGATAAAACAGAATACGACTAGTCGTAATCATAATAAAATGTTGTGTAACTAACAGAATATGTGTAAATTTTGAACTGATAATAATGTGCGCAAAAAATTCAGTAATGAGGTTTTAATTTCTCAGAAGCTTATTTGCTCTGACAATTTTATTTAATTAAGCTCTATGCAGCCAAATGATCGTGTTAGCACTTTATACAGCACCCTATAAGATCCTTGCGCATTGAACCATTTAATCCATGCCACTCCCCACCTCCCAAAATCCCAAAAATTTCACCTTCTTGCAATGAAAAGGTGATCTATTATTTTGGTTTACTACAATTAAAAGCACAAAAATTTTTGGTTTTAAAACCAATTAATCCAAGAACTGAGCTTTACAGAAAGAGCTTTATACCAGTGTTTGTTGAAATTATAAATCAGTGATAAAACAGTCTAAGATGTTGACTTTAATCTTGATGTTCTCCCTGAAACTACAGCTAAAAAACTAAATAAACACCTTGCTGCTGCTATAAAAATCCTTCCTGCTCTCATGTAATATTCCCCAGCCCCCAGCACTAGGATATCCCTGTAATAAAGCATGTTGATGTTGAGGCGAAAACAAGTAAACTAAAGAAAACTTCAATATGCCCCCTTGACATTCCAATTGATTTAGTAAAAGCATTTCCTGATAAGTTATCGAAAACTTTATCAATATTTTTAATAAAATAACTAGAAGTGGTTCATCCCCTAAGTGCTAGAAAAAAGGATACATTACACCCATACAGAAGAAAGGTGTTAGGTTGGATTTTTATGGGGTCTGGCCGATTAAACTAACGCTAATATTCTCTAAACTGTACAATAGTTTCACAGCACACTGGCTTAAAAACATGGTCCTAGTACTTATTGATGAACAATAATTCAGAAACATGAAAGGTTTATCAGCAAAACACATTACCTGATTGGTCTCCTTACTACTGCATATAAATTACTTGATGAGCAAGATACATGACTCAGTCTCCTTTTAATTGACCTCCAAAAGGGTTATGATCTGGTTAGTCATAATGTTTTAGTTGAAACATTGCTGAATGAATTTAATGTATTCTATTTTCTAGTCAATAAAATTGCATCTATTATTTTGATTTACTACAATTAAAAGCACAAAAGTTTTTGGTTTTAAAACCAATTAATGCAAGAACTGAGCTTTACAGAAAGAGCTTTATACTTTGTTGAAATTATAAATCAATGAAATTTGTGATTCATCATGTTAATGTATCATTGTGTTGCGAGAGCAACACTTTGGTTTTGTCCTGTTTTTTTTTTTTTTTTTTGGGACTCGTTAATCATGTTGTTCCTTACGAAGACTTAGAAAGAACCACCATCGAGTGGTGTGAAAAAATGCTCGAGCATTCACCCTTAGCACTCCGCTGCTTAAAAGCTGCGCTCAACGCAGATTGTGATGGACAAGCAGGTCTTCAAGAACTCGCTGGGAATGCAACTCTCTTGTACTACATGAGTGAGGAAGCTCAGGAAGGACACCGCTCTTTTCTTGAAAAAAGAAAACCCGACTTTAGTCAGTTCCCCAAAAGACCATGAATGTTTGGATTGAAGGGGCACGCCCCAAAACACTTATTGCCTCACTCTCACCCATCTTGATGGGGAGTGTGATAGCTTTTAAACAAGGGGTGTTTAACCCCTTGATTTTTTTTCTCACAGTCCTATTTGGCCTGGCTATTCAGGTCGGCACCAACTTTGCAAACGACTACTTTGACTTTCGGAAAGGAGCGGATACAGAGGAGCGTAAGGGGCCACGCCGTTTGACACAGTCAGGTCTTGTGACACCTGCAACCATGAAAAAAGCCACCGCCATCACCTTCGGAGTTGCTGGACTCGCCGCAGTTTACTTAGTTGCGCAAGGTGGTTGGGTGATTGGAGCACTTGCAACCTTGTCGATCGTGCTAGGCTATTTGTACACCGGAGGCCCCTACCCATTGGCCTATTTGGGTCTAGGAGACATCTTCGTTCTGATTTTCTTTGGTCCCGTTGCTGTCGCAGGCACCGTCTACTTGCAAACTCACGAGCTTTCCAGCACTGCCATCTTAGCTGGCCTAGCGCCCGGACTCATTTCCACGGCGATTTTAACCAGCAATAATATGCGAGATATTGGTGAGGATCGCGTCGCAGGGAAACGGACGTTGCCTGTCAGATTTGGGCTCAGTTTTGGCCGTTTCGAATACGTCTTTTGCATACTTGTTGCAGGGGTGATTCCTATCGTGCTTGTAGCAATGACCGGAAAACACGTTGCCTGTCTGCTTGCAACTTTGACACTCATTCCTGCCTTCGCAGTTCAATGTCTGCTTGTCCCCCGATACGCTGACCCAGTCCGCAAGATCGACCGGCCGCTTCGAGCCCAAAATATCAAATGCTGTCCATCGCACAAACGACCGCTTTAACTCGGTTTCGCTCAGCTCACGTGTGGTCAGCGGTGTCTAGCCCGCGACTTGTCGGTCATATTCCTCACCATCGAACCAACCCAATGCGGATGTGACCTGCATATCGTCGTCTAGTTCCCATTCTTCCCAGCCTTGCACATTCAGCGGATTGCCCGTTTCGGCGTGATGCCCGGTAAAGGTCCACAAATAGACGACGTGTGAGCCTGCGCCGCGAATACCATTGCAGGTAAGGTGCAAATCAGGCACGTCAGCGTGGAAGCCTGCAGCCATCTCTGTAAGTCCAACGTGCCCAACGGATGGTTCGCCCCGATTAATAACAATGCTGCTGCTTGCTATGTGAAAAGAAGCTACGTTTTCTGGAACCTTCGAGTTCCATGCGTCGGTATAGCGACGCGCAAGATCGTCCAAATCGTTTTGAGTAAATGCCAATCTTTGCCCCCCTTAAGGTTGAGAACGTTACCCTTGTTGGTTTTGCCCCTGTTTGGTGGACACCTAGAATGAGGCGCGATGAGCGCCGGGAGGTGTCAGATGCAAAAGCCAAAACGTCGATACAAGCGCTACAGTTCGGAGTTCAAACGCGAAGCGCTTTTGCGGGCGAGCGAAGAAGGGATGACGGACAAAGCGGTCTGCGATGAGTTGGGGATCAGCACACGTCAGTTTAAGCGCTGGCGCGATGAGTTGGCACTGTTGGGCAAGGAAGCGTTTCCGGGCAGTGGCTATACGCGCGACCAGGAGGTTGCGGCGCTGAAGCGAGAACTGTCACAGGTGAAGAAGGAACGGGATTTTTTAAGAGAAGCGGCGGCGTACTTTGCCAAGCGGTCCCTTATGGTTGAAGTATCTCCAAATGCAAGTTGCCAAGAGACAAGGGAGGAATCTGATTTTCTGGAATCCATTCCAAAGCGCATAAGCTGTGCTTCCTCGAAAACAAAGTAGACAATGGATAAGAGGCAATCTTTTGTCTATTTAACGATGCTAACCTCAGAGCCTATTATACATATTGTTTTCTACTAGTTTTGAACCGGGACGAGAATTCACAAAAATTTAGGGGGAGGGGATCTTTTCTTTCTTAACGAATATAAAAAAGATGGCTTTTCTAAAAATCTAGAGTGGACTTCAACTTTGTTAATGTAGGTAAGATAGCAACGATATTTCAAGAAACAATGATATCTAGGGCGTAATATAGCCCCATTTGTGGATGAAGTTAAAATTATGCACGAATACATCACCATTAGTGTATCCCATTCATAATTCTTCGATTCGGGCAATTTTCAGCTTCAAGAATAAAATTTACGACTGACTAATTAGAAATAAGGTTTAAGGCAGTGTTTTTTTTTTTTAATTAGAAAAGATGGAAGCTAGGAACGGTAGTTTCCCTATATGCAGCATAGATTTGAGCAAATAAAACCAGACATAGTATTAGTAGGCCAGGGCATATCCAGGATTATTGTTCAGGAGGGGGGGGGGTCAAAAAGACTTTAAATCCTATCAGAAAATTTGTTTATATGTATTTTTGTTACTTTTTTACAAGTTGAAAAAAATCGGGGGAATCAAACTGGGTACCCCCCCCCCGCTCTCTCCCTGGATAAAATCTTTTTAGCAGGCAATGGCTTGGAACAAATTAGTATTGCTACTCTGCAAAGTAAAATTCTTGCCTTTTGAGCTGTCTGGTTCTGTTGTACAGTTCTCTACGCTTAAAAAAAAACAAAAAAACATACCATTCACAACCTTAGCTTTATATATATACAGCTGGAACCCACGGTATAGCTTGCAAATATCGCATACCATGAACATTTCAGAAGAACTGTTAACTATGCTAACCTAAGGTATGACTTATTTCTTTAGTGGATCATTTTCAATGTCATGTATGGCATTTCTATTCGATTCATGAAGCCGGTCAGCTTGTTGCGCCGACGACCTGCAGGCGCGGCTGCACATGACCCTCGACCACGACGTCGACGTTCTGGAGCACCAGTTCATCCGCAACCACGTCGACACGCTGAACGGGCTCGACAAGTTCATCGGCCCGCATGAGGTCGAGGTGGCCACCGAGGCGGGCGAGACCACGCGGCTCACCGCCCAGAAGTTCCTGAACGCCACCGGCACAAAGACATACCGGCCGGACTACGTGCCCTTCAACGGCACGACCGTGGTGGATGGCGACGAATTCCTGGAGATGGAAGAGATCCCGCGCTCGCTGATCGTGATCGGCGCCGGGGTGATCGGGGTGGAATATGCCACCATGTTCGCGGCCCTCGACGTGCGGGTGACGCTGATCGAGCCGCGCGAGACCTTCCTCGACTTCATCGACAAGACGCTGATCCAGGACTTCACCCACCAGATCCGCGAGAACGGCGTCGACCTGCGGCTCGGCTCCGAGGTCGACAGCATCGAGGACTGCGGCGAGCATATCGAGGTGAGCATGGCCAACGGCCGCCACGTGCGCGCCGAGATGCTGCTGTTTGCCGCCGGGCGCATGGGCGCGACCGCAGCGCTGAACCTCGAGGCGGTGGGGCTTCAAACCGACCACCGCGGCCGTCTCAGCGTCGACCGCAAGACCTACCAGACCGCGGTGCCGCATATCTATGCCACCGGCGACGTGATCGGCCATCCGTCGCTGGCCTCGACCTCGCTGCAGCAGGGCCGGGTCGCCGCCTGCCACGCGCTGGAGACCCCGACCCTGCCGGAAAGCCCGTGGTATCCTTATGGCATCTACTCGGTGCCGGAGATCTCCACCTGCGGCATGTCCGAGGAGGAGCTGCAGGAGCGCGGCATCCCCTACGAGGTCGGCGTTGCCCGCTTCCGCGAGACCTCGCGCGGGCACATCATGGGACTGGAGCACGGCATGCTGAAGATTCTGCTGTCGCTCAAGACCCGCCGGGTGCTCGGCGTGCAGATCGTCGGCGAGGGCGCGACGGAACTGGGAGTACAAGGATTTTGGCGCCACGCTTCGCACCAGCTACATCGACGAAGTGCCGGGCATCAACGCCTTTACCGATCCTGCTACGAACCGTGTGCCGGATTCCCAATTCATCGACGACTATGTGGTGGTTAACGGTTCGTTCCGCTACGACGCCGGTGAGTACGGTGAGTTTCAGTTGGGCATGAACAACATGTTCGACGAAGAACCGCCGGTAGATCCGACCAACAATAACTGGCCCTGGTTTATCAACGCGGGCGGCTACTACAACAGCTTCGGCCGTGAGTGGTATCTGCAATGGCAGAAGCGCTGGTAAGCCCTAAGGGTCTGACAAAAAGCTGAGCTCTGATTAGCGAGTCAGCGAGTGCAGGGGCCGCGGAGGTGAGAAGCCGCGGCCCTTTTTATTCTCCTCCGCAAAAAAGAAGGGGTCGATCTCAAAAAAGGGGTCGGATCCAATTTCGGCGAAATTGGATCCGACCCCTTTTTTGTAGCCAACGACGTCGCGCGCCTGTAGGATGCGCGCATGGCTCGACGCCGAATCCCCTCTGATCCACACGCCCACCGCGAAGCCCAGCGATACGAAAAGCCGATTCCCAGCCGGGAGGTAATTCTGACCCTGTTGGAAGTGCGCGGTGAGTTGATGAAACGTGCGCACATCGCCGATGCCTTAGCGTTGACCGATGATGATGCGTTGGAAGCCTTGCGCCGCCGCCTTCAGGCGATGGTTCGCGATGGCCAGCTCATCCGCAACCGTCGCGGCGGCTACGGCCTTGCCGACAAACTCGATCTGCAGCCCGGCCGGATAATTGGCCACGCCGACGGCTTTGGTTTTCTTGCGCTCGACGCTGGCGGCGACGACTGGTATCTCAGTGCACGTCAGATGCGAACCGCACTGCACGGCGACCGGGTGCTCGCCCGGGTCGATGGTATTGACCATCGCGGCCGCGTTGAAGGCCGCATTGTCAGCGTGCTTGAGCGCGGCAACAGCCATCTTGTGGGCCGCTTTTGCATGGCTTTAAAACGAGCATACACGAATGAGCTTGTTGGACACGTTTGCGACAACCTTGGTTATGACATACAATCGCCTCTTTGATGTAATATTTGCATAACTAAAGATTCTCTATTGCGTAACAGCCAAAGAAAAGAAAAACTATTATGTAACAATCATAAGTAAACAAACCCTATGACGTAGGTTTACTATACCGTTACAAGGGCGCCATAATATTGCATCAGACCCAGGTGCGCGTAATAATGTCTTGAGGGGATAGCAACTTCAGGTCTACCCCCCTATGGCTGCGTTTAAAACTGTTGAGGGATACTACTGTCCTGCTACATGGCGTTTTGTAGAGCAGTTTTTGTTGGTAAATCTCGGAAAGGGGGTGGTCTTATAATTGCACTAAAGTTAAAATTTAACCACCATATTCTAGCTATGGCTGTAACATATTTATTGATCCACGTTCGCTCGTCCTAATGCCATTTTGGTCTCTTTTTTCGCCTATTGATACTGAACAAGTTCGTAGTTGCTTTCATAGGTATGCGAAATATTTGCTTTGGCTTTATTCATTTATCTTCTTTATATGGAGTTGCTAATCCGGGATTGTGGTGAAAAAAAAAACAATAAAAATCAGAGGTATGTGATGGAATTTACTGGTGAAAACATCTTTTAGGCTGGTGTTTATTGATTGTATTTCTTATAACTATTTAAGGATGATTTCACTTGCTTCTTTTTTAAAAATTCTATTTATTTTGTGTTAATTACAAAATCAGTGAATAACCCCATCGATGTTGGAATTTTATAGGTATCATGGGTAATTGGTCTATACATACATAAATTATAACAATAACAGATTGCCTGAAGTTAGGTTTCTGAAAGGGTTCTGAAATATGTTGAATTTGAGCTCGGGCCCGTTTTTTTAAAGGGCTATAACAAATAACTGTAATAATTATATATCCTGTGACAATTCTAGCCAATATTAAAAAACGTATATTTAAATATAATTTTTCGTTTTTTTCATTCCCCGGTCTTGATCTTTATTATAGTTCTGTACAAACCTTAATTTAACGATAAAATACAAACTAAAAACGATTGGGAATTTAAATCATAATTTCGTATTCATAAAAATAAAGAAAAATAAACAAAAAAAGAATAGAAACTACATTAAATATGAGAGGGATACTACTCCCTTAATTCATAAGGACTAGTTAACTTCAAGGGTCCTAAATTTTGTACAGTAAACAACTCCTTTTAAAACAAAAGTTGTATTGATAAATGTTAGTAGAACGGTGATCATGTTACGCCCTCTTGAGATTAGGGAGCTGCCAAAATTGTTGGTCTATATTGTTTATATAACTCTCAGGCCCTGGGTCCTTCCTATATCAGCTACATATGCACAAATATCTTGCACCTATTTTAAATCATGATTGGCAAGAGATCAATTTTGGTAAAGGTCTTAAATGATCAAATGACCATACTAAAGTAAATCACACCAAGTTCATGTTTTTCAAAATTTCGTTCAACCATGTGGCTGAATGGAAGAATCAAAGGATATTTTGATCTGTATAATTGGAGTAGATAAAGCAAGGGCCTAGGGCTGGATTCCTGGGCTCCAAAGTGTCCAAGGTGAACCCTGGGCATGAACCCAAAGGACCTCCCTATGTGGCCATATATCAGATGCCAGTTGACGACTAAAACAACAAATATCAAAGCAGCAAATAAAAATAATTTTTAATAAAAAGATGCCAAAATGGAATTCACAGAAGAAAAAGAAGATATAACTAATTATCTGTTAGCATCTTTACTAAGTCTGAAACTTCTCTGCTGTCTCTCCGATCGGCAAGGAGTCTTTGGCAGGAATCCTGAATTCGCTCGTACAAGCTATAACGTGCTGAATCTGTATCTAAGTCACATTCGCAGATCAGTTCAAGCTGTATATCATCGAGTAGTAGCATTTTCGAAGGATCTCCAGCTACAAGTTGCAAAATCGAAAATGGGGATAGGTTGGCGTCGATTTCATCTTCTGCAACTCTGGAAAATGTCACGCTCGACATGCTGGGTACGGCCAAGAAGGTTTCGATCACCAAGGAAGAAACCACGGTCATCGACGGCGCCGGCGAAAAGGCCGACATCGAATCCCGCTGCGGCCAGATCCGTCAGCAGATCGAAGAAACCACGTCGGACTACGATCGCGAAAAGCTGCAGGAACGTCTGGCCAAACTGGCCGGCGGCGTTGCGGTGATCCGTGTCGGTGGCGCCACCGAAGTCGAAGTGAAAGAGAAGAAAGACCGCGTCGACGACGCCATGCACGCTACGCGCGTTGCCGTCGAAGAAGGTGTCATCGCGGGTGGCGGTGCAACGCTTCTCTATGCCAGCCGGAAGCTCGATTCGCTGAAGCCCGCCAACGACGACCAGCGTGTCGGCATCGATATCGTGCGCCGTGCTCTGCAGGCGCCGGTGCGGATGATTTCTGAGAATGCAGGGTCGGAAGGCTCCATCGTTGTCGGTAAGCTGCTCGAACAGTCCGACAGCAACTTCGGTTACAACGCTCAGACCAACGAGTACGAAGATCTGGTCAAAGCCGGCGTCATCGACCCGGTCAAAGTTGTCCGTATTGCGCTACAGGACGCAGCATCCGTTTCCGGTCTGCTGATCACGACCGAGGCGATGGTTGCCGAACGTCCGGAGAAGAAGCCTGCAGCACCCGCCGGTCCCGACATGGGCGGCATGGGCGGCATGGACTTCTAATCCAGCCAAACGACCGTCGGCCTTGCCGACAATCAGAAGGGCCGCGATCGCACGATCGCGGCCCTTCTTTTTTGTGATAGATATCCCGGCATGACCAAGTCCAAAGACAATCATCACACTGTCGATGACCATCCAGGCGTTATTGCCAAACCGCCGATCATCTATGGCACGGGCCTGGTTGCCGGAATTGCCTTAAATGCGGTTATCCGCGCGCATCTCGGCTTCCCGGGCGGGCCCGAATTGTGGAGTTGGATCGGCATCGCGTTGGTTGTAGGTGCGTTCGCGTTGGCAGTCTTCCGTATGTGCCTCTCTAAGACTTATACGCTACAATCTCTCCTCCCCTTATAGATAGATTATATATGAGCACAATATCACTCAAAGTATAGAGTATAATTCCGGGATTTCCTCAACTGAAGCACTAGTTTTATTTTTCCGATATGGCAAACTTTAAAGTATTTTACTCAATTCTCAAAAAGATTGATTGTATTTAGAAAATCAAAAGTCGTTTCAAGCTTGTTGGCCCTTCGGCTGTACAGTAGCCTACTTGTGTAAAATTTCAAAACACTCAGTTGATTTGATTCAGTGCAAACTTGACAAAATTTCAAAACACTCAGTGCATTTGATTCAGTGCAAACTTCACAAAACTTCAAAACACTCAGTGCATTAGTTTTACAGATTGATCAGGGACAACAAGGTTTTGTTTTCCATTACAGTTTCAAGGCAAACGAATAAAAAGCTTTCTTATGTACTGGGGTCCTTTTGACTAGGGACTTTATTTCGGGACTTTCTTTTATTTCGAGCTGCTTAGAAAAATGTCGGTACTGTTTAGGACTCTATTTTCTCGATAGCCAATATTATTCCTTTCTATTTTTTTTTCTTTTGAACTTCGGTCTCCTTGACCCAAGAACATCCAGGTATTAGTTTCAAGCCAATCAAAAAAAAAATTCTCGCCCCAAAATGCCCCAAAAATAATTTTCTTATTGTTCATGAAAATTTACTTTGCCCTGGAGTTTACGAGTGCGGGTTTCTAACTGTTCGGATAAAAAAAAAAGATGGCCTCTTTTTGTGGGAAACAAAAAAAAATGTCTTTCTTTTATCTTCCGAATGCGGTCGTTTTCATCCTAGGACATAAGGATGTAATTTTTGAGCCCGTCAGAGAAAAAAATTTTGGCCCTTTTTGGATCCCATTTCTGAAGGGACCGTGCGCCTAAACGTTTTCACAGTAGATTCCCTTTGTATCTGGAATTTGAAGCTGGTTGGGAGTACGACTTTTTTGGCCTATTTTTGGACTCCTAACAGCCATATACTGATACTTGTTCCTTAAGGTTTTGATAATTTTGTATTTATGAAAGCAAATAAGTAGAAATATTTGAGATGTATTTTGTTTTTATAATTTGTTAGATGTGTTTTGGAAGTTTATGGACACGTGTGTGTGTGTTCATTTGTGTGGGGGGGGGGGGAGCTTGTTACCCTCAAATCACTTTTGACCATTAAAAAGGGCATTAGCCCTTTTAATTTCTAATTGAATGAGTTTTTTCCGGAGTTTCTACGACAACAAACGGGGGAATGCTGCCCATTCAAGAGCCTCGGTCATTGTCTATGCAAGTCCATCGAGACCAACGGACCCAATGCACGGCCATGATTCTATTCTTTTGTCTCCCAAGCCCCATGCGAGTCAAGCTGTCAGAACTTCTACCCTCCCCATAAAAGGCCATGAGGCACCCCCTTCGGACCTCAACATGAAATCTACCGATGTTAACGTAAGTGTAAATTTGTTGATATTTCTGGAAAAACTTACCAGATTTTCTAGCTAATATATATTCATGTTCAGACTAATACTTTATTAGGATCTATTGCAAGGCAAGAACCTGAAAATATTCCATTTTTTTAAGCTTTGAAGGGCTTTTCGCTATAGTTTAACGCTAAAAACAAAATTGTTCTGAAACTATTAAGAATACTGATGATAATATCCATCTTTCAAAGGTAGTACATTTCTTTTGGGTTGATAAAGGGGGCCCAGTCCAATAGTTTTGTGGACACCCTCCTTCTTAAAGGAAATATAATTTTCACGGTGCTTTTAGCACCGTTAATAGTGTTAGCACCGTGTTAGTAGTAATTTGAACATATGGTGTTTTTTAAGATCCTACATTCTACTGTTGAAGAGTGTTTTGCTGTTGCTTCTAAGAAGGAGATTTGAAGATCCTGATCCCGAAAATAATAATGGTTTCTCTTTCTTCAACTTAATAATGAGGGAAAATACCAGGGAATCCTCACTATAGTTTAGATAGGGACCCCATGAATATAGCTATAAAAAAACTCAGCAGCGACCAAGAATCTGCCGATGATTTTAAAATAAACTTTGCAGAATATATATCTAAATATCAAATGAATAGCATAATGCCATTCCATTTATTACTTGTTCCCAGTGTTATGTTTTAAAGATAAGTTTTAATAAGCGTAATGTTTTCAATGTCCCTATAATCTTTTCATCTTACATGCATATTATTCACGACATTCGACTGTTTTGCAACCTGTTTTATCAATCGTCTAAGTTGAGTAGTTAGCGCGCTAGACTTGAAATCCTTTGGCAATGAGGATAGGGGTTCGACTCCTGCCCTGGTGTAGCTGGTTATTTGGTTTGGAACAGGTGTCAGTAACTTGACCCTGCTAGTATAGCCAGAGTCAAGGAAGCTCTAAATGGGTACATAGAAAAAAACTGAGGAAGGTAAATATAAAAGCTGAGTGAAAGTAGAGGATGGTTGGTCCCCAGCCCCAATTGGGTATCCTGACTGAAGGGCCATCGAAGAGAGATCAACACCACCGGTAGGCTTTATAAAGTAACAATCGGCAAGGGACAATCTACTAGGCTCGTAAGATTTGCATTTGGTCTTTCAGGCTTTCAAACAAAGCAGTAACCGTATTATAGCTTAAAAATTTTATTCCGTTCTAAAGATTTGGTTTTCATAAGCAGCGCAATAGCGCTGCCTAAGTAGAGAACAAAGTATTATTTATTTGTTTATTTTACATCAGGGTACTTTGTATCGAAGAAGCAGTCGGTTGAAACTTGGAAAAGGGCTAATTCAATTGGAAATTGAGAAGACTAGTGCCCTTTTTAATAGTTAAAAGTGATTGGAGGCCAACTATCCCCCAACGCCCATCATTTTCCCAAACACATCCAGTCAAAATTTTGAGATATCCATTTTATTCAACGTAGTTTAAAAATCCCGGAATCATATCTTAAGGGATGAGAACCCCTCTAAAGCCCTCAGGGCAAGACTTGTAAGTAATGCCTTGGAGACATGTAAGTTTTTTTTATAAGTTTCTGAACGTTTTCGAATTAATGTAGGTTTTGAATTTGGCTCACCGTACATGAATAATTAAAACAAAATTTGTTTATTAATTTTACGTTTTTTAACGAGCAAAAGTCATTGTTACGCCGCTTACGCAGCATATATCTGCAAATCAAATGAACTAACTCGTTATATTTGCCTATTTTCGCAGAATTCTGAAGAAGTAGAAGAATTAAAACGCCATTTTGGGGTTATTGCAGAAAGCCTACGGCATGACTTGCAACATGTCGCCGAAGGCCATCAAGTGATTTTGAACCAAGTCAATCAATTTCGCGAAGAAGTTCAAGGAGAGTTTAAAGAAGTTCGGGCGTTAATGAAATTTTCCTTTTCTGAACTTGACCATCGCATTCAATCACTCGAAACGGATGTTGGCGTCCTCAAGTCAAGACTCGACCGTCTTGAAACCCAACAACGATAATTCTACTGTTCTTCCGTCTGATCTATTAAATTCACCAGAAGGGTCATTTCTTGACTTTGTAGCTCGGCCTTCGCCTTCTCTGGCGAATTTACCCCCATTGCCAATCATCTCTAAAAGAATTATCGACTTGGCGACTGGATCCTCATTGCGCACGCTTAATATGGAAAAGGGGACATTCTCCTTTTTCTCTCTGGCGGGAAACCCCCTTCAATCCTTCCTTACCAATGGGGTCATTTCTTGAATTGATACATGACAAAGCCTGTCTGCGTCAGCAAGACCAAACAAACCTTTAACTGTTGTAACACAATATTTTGCTGTCGCTTTGGCTCACAATTCTCGTCTCCGACGGATTCCTAGGGGTGTCATCTGCTAACGCATCGACACGTGGATGCTAAAAATATGTCATGTTAAGCAGTGCCCCATACCTGGGTTAGTTTTTACCCGTATGCCTCCCAACTGGTTAGCAGCGGCAAACACGCAAAGGGAAAAGGAAGATCGCTCTATTATTCTGTTCCACAATGGGTTGAATTCCTCTTTGTAATTCCCTACACTCTTCCCATAAAAACCTTCAAAACATTTTCCAGTGTCGACAATTTTATATCGAGAGATTTTATATCGACAGTAATTGAGAGAAATCATTCTAAAACTTAAATTGCAAAAATTATTATAGATCACTTAGGGATATTCGATAAAAAAAAGAATCAGCTTATCTTGTCCATCATAAATTTATTTAGTCTGTGTGGCCAAACTCATATTAGAATTGATGCAAATTAATAGCAAGGAACGTTAAACTTAGTTTTATTCAGTATTTCTCTGGTTCTTTATTATTAATTTAGATAACGGCATAGATAAAGCAGATTTTCTGGTAATATGACTTCACTATATTGTTGACAGTGTATTCTCTTTTGATGATCCAAATTACAAGGCACTTTTCATAGAATTTCGAAAAAAAGTTAAAAAGACTCCAGAGATAGAAAAACAATAGAGGGCCAATTTTGAATAATTCTGGGGCTATGTTTGACCGTTAAAAAAAGGCTTAATAAGACCAAGGATTATATTTTACGACTCTTGTAATATGATCATCAACCCCATTTCCAGGACTTTATTGTTAATGCAAATCATCTGTATTTTCAAGAAATTTGGCGTCATTGTTTTCACTTTCGACTAACCAGGTCTTGAGACACTTTGGACTGAGCTGCATAAAATCAGGCCAGGGCCGTCTCCAGAATTTTTTTCAGGGGAGGGGGGAGAGATTACAAAAGGATTTTTTGGGATGGGTTTTACAAAAAAACTTTAAAAAACGCATCAAAAATTCGTTTATATTCATTTTTCTTACGTTTTTACGAGCCGCACAAACATTTAAGGGGAAGGGGGGAAAATCCCCTTACCCCCTGGATTCGACCTTGAATTTGCCCTTGTCGACTAAGCATGATACGCAAAATTGCTCATAAAAATGACACGATTAGTCCATTCCCATAAATGGAATAGCTCTCCCACATTCCGAATGAATTTCTGGCTATGTTTTCGAAGCAGTCATCAATATAGAATCAAATTTGGGGTGACCACGGTGGGGCGTTCCCGATATCGAGGAGATCGACGTCAACCGGATCAAGGAATTGATCCCGCACCGTTATCCGTTCCTGATGATCGACAAGATACGGTCGATTGAGTTCGACAAGCGCGCGATCGGGATTAAGAACGTTTCAGTGAACGAGCCTCATTTCGATGGTCATTTTCCTAACCGTCCGGTGATGCCGGGCGTGTTGATCATCGAGGCGATGGCTCAGACGGCGGGATGCCTTGTGGTCGCGACATTGGGCGAGGAAGCCGAGGGCAAGCTGGTTTACTTCATGACCGTCGACAATGCGCGGTTCCGCAAACCCGTGGTGCCGGGAGATCAATTAGAGGTCGACGTCGAAAAACAACGTAATCGCGGGCCGGTCTGGAAGTTCTCCGGCAAGGCGCGTGTCGATGGAGCCCTGGTCGCCGAAGCCGTATTCTCCGCCATGATCGTGGACAGCTGATGTCGCCCGCCTCACCAAATCAGACCATTCATCCGACCGCGATCATCGAGAGCGGGGCGACACTGGGCGAAGGTCTCCAGGTCGGCGCATATTCCGTGATCGGTGCCGATGTCGTGCTCGGTGAAGGGGTCAAGATCCTTCCGCATGGCGTGGTGTACGGCCGGACCCGGGTCGGCGACGCGACGGAGATATTCTCCTTCGCCTCGATCGGCTCCCAGCCACAGGATCTGAAATATCACGGCGAGCCTTCGCGCCTCGTGATCGGCGCGCGCAACATGATCCGTGAGCATGTAACCATGAACCCCGGCACCGAGGGTGGGGGCATGCTGACCTCGGTCGGGGATGGTGGGCTCTTCATGGTCGGTGCCCATGTGGCGCATGACTGTATCGTTGGCGACAATGTGATCCTGGCGAACAACGCGACACTGGGCGGGCATGTCACGGTCGGGTCCTTCGCCATCTTGGGCGGGTTGTCCGCGGTGCACCAGTTCGCGCGGATCGGTTCTCACGCCATCGTTGGCGGCATGACCGGGGTAGAGCATGACGTGATCCCCAATTCTATAGGACCCTATATAAATTGACATCGCAAACACTAGATTGAGATTCACAAAATTTTGCAAATGGTATAACCGATACAATGTTTATAAAGTAACAATATCATTGTATTGGACTTTTCTGGTACTCGAGATATGAGTATTGTCCCAGCGGGTGAGCATATTCTTAACCTCACTAAATCAATAGAACAATAGTATTGTTCTATTAGATTAGCACAATGAACACAAATCAAATAACATTCAACTTGGATCCATACATGTCCAAATGAAAAAACCACTACATGCCCTCAGATTTCTTTGATTGTCATAATAACACTAATGTTACCAATATCATGGTTAATAGTAGCCCGTCGAATGTAAAGACGGGTCATTGGCTATACATCTTTCAAGCAGCGAAGAATTCCGATCCCCTTCACCTACCATATGCATTCCGCTTGCCTAACATCCAAAATCTCCTTGAGCGAAGTGGGAAATCTATTATTCAAAATCTGAAGCGAATACAAGACTTAGTGGTAAAAAGCTTTGATTTTAATGCACTACTATATTTTATTTTTCGTTGTCGTCACTATATTTACAGTGAATATCTCGGTATTTAAGTAGACAATCTTTAGATTGAATGATTTCATAGTGGAAAATACCTTGTCCTACCTGTATAATATTGATTTCACTGCTCTAAGAATGAAGTGTTTCAATACTGTTTTTTAATTTTTTATTCATAAAAATGTATGGAAAATAAGAATCTTTGCCTATATCTTTTAGATTTTTTCTTCTAAGTGTAGGTGGTCATCGACGATGTGTAGTAGTTGTAGATTATTGTTGTTCAATTTTCTTACTGACATTGGCGTGCAAGATCAGGGTATATTTTCGACAATAAAATGTAACTTCATTTATATTATACATCTCTGTCAAGTCAATAATACTGTTTTGGTTCATACCGTAAATTCACATGCTTCAATTTGCTTATTTGAGCCAATATCATGCAAGGTATTATCATATGAAGAATTACTTTTTTTGTGCCTTGTGCAGGACCTTGCCTTCCAGCGACAGGATCTGATCGCAACCGATCACCATATCCTCGAGCCGGTCAGCGCTGACGCTCAGCGCCTTGGCTTCGGCCAGCACCCGGGCAATGTCCGACGATGTCGCGCCGGTTCCCGCGAGCGGCGCTTCGGCGGCACGTTCATCGATGTCGGCCGGTTGGACGATTACCGGAATGCCAGCGTTTTCAAGCAGTTCGGCACGATGCGTGCTCGCCGAGGCAAGAACAATTCCGGTGGTCATGGCCAAGTTGCCTTACAGCGGAGCGGTATGAGAGAAATCGCCTCGCTCTAGCGCGCCTGATCCCGCAGGGCAAGAATCGCTGCGGCGGTCTCTTCGATCGAGCGTCGGGTGACGTCGATCATCGGCCAGTTGTGGCGGTTGCAGATCTGACGGGCGTAAGCGAGCTCCTCGGAGATCGTCGCGCGGTCGGTATAGTCGTGCGGGTGATAATCCTGGGTCGAACCAAGAACGCGGTTCTCCCTCACCTGCGAGATCCGTTCGGCGGCCGCGATCAGGCCGACGATCAACGGCCGGTCGGCCGTTTCCAGCTCCGACGGCATCGGTACACCGAGGACGATCGGAATGTTGGCTGTCTTGATGCCGCGGTTGGCAAGATAGACACTTGTCGGCGTCTTCGACGTTCGTGAGATTCCAATCAGGACAATGTCGGCATCCTGAATGTCGGATGGAAATTGTCCGTCATCATGCTCCATGGTGAAGTTCAGTGCATCGATGCGGCGAAAATAATCGGCATCCAGCACATGCTGCGCACCGACACGCCGGCCTGCCGGCGCCCCGAGATAGGACTGGAATACCGTCAGAATTGGTTCCAGAACCGAAACACACGGAAGCCCCATGGCGGCAGACCGCTCGTCGATCGACTGGGCCAGCGTCTTGTCGACGATCGTGTACAGGATGATGCCGGGCTCGGCTTCAATTTCATCAAACACTTTCGCAAGCTGCTTTTCGGTCCGCACAGAAGGAAAAGACCTTCACTAAAGCTCTTCCATCAGCTAAATCAAACGCGTACTCATAATCAATAAAACTGAGGAAGGGGTTCGACGATTTAGGCACTTCTGAAATATTAATTTATTCGACACAGTGACTTTGATAATTTAGTGATTAATTTAAGTGACTTTATTGAATTATTATTCGACAGTGAAAATTTGTTCAACACATCCTCTACCTTTCCTAAAACCACAATGTTCTTTACTTATAACTTTGTCTACAGTATATCTTGGTCTAAAAAGTATCACCATACTAAGTAATTTGCTACCTACAGAAACCAAGCTAATACGCCAAAATAATTACCAAACTCTCTCTTGTCGCTTTTCTTATAGATGGGTGTAATTAGTATTTTCCTAAAACCGCTAGGCACTTCCCTTTTTTAAAATCATATTCATAATTTTTGGCAACTTATCTCGAACTTTATAACCGCCATATATAAAAACTCATATAACACACTATCAACACCTGGAGCCTTATTATTTTTAATTATTTAAGTATTGTCACCAATTTTTCCTCATAAAATAAATCTTCCTTCACATCTAAAGTGTCACAAACTTTTTAATTTTTTATATATCTTTTCCTATAACTCTATCACAATTAACACATTCTCAAAATGCTCTGCCCATCTCTCTTTAGATCTGTCCGTATCACGTAATTTCCTATTTTTAATGGGATAGGTCTGGACTGACTATTCCCTCTCAATTTATTAACATGTCACTACAATATATTACAATTATGCCGTCTGGCTGTATCTTCTGGGTTTTCGGCAGTTTCATCCATAGCCTCCATTTCACACCTTTTTAATTCATATTTTATTGCTTTCTCCACATTTTAGCACATTCTCAAAATACTCTGCCCACCTCTCTTTAGCTCTTTCCGTATCACGTAATTATGGCCCTGTTCCTATTTCTGATGGGACGGGTCTGGGTTAACTATTCCCTCTAAATTTATTAACATGCCGGTACAATATTTTACAATTAGGCAAGCGTATCCTGTGGACCAAGCTTGGCACTTGTTGCTTCTAAGAGTGCAGGTGCCGTAACATCTGTGGTTAGTGCAACGGGCGCATCGATTTGCTGTTTGAGTGCCGCGAGGATGTTGTAACCCTGCCAATCCTGCTTCGGTGTATTGAGCAATGCGCCGTACTCAGGGGCGCTGGGGTTGATTTCCACCGGTCCAAAACAGGCGAGCCCAATTGCTGCAAAAGGTGCAGCAAAAGGTGCAGCAAAAGGTGCTGCAAACCTATGCTGGTTCAAAAACTCGCAAACCCTTGCGATCGTTTCTTCAGGTGTCGTCGTGGGCAGCTCTATCTGGTCCAGTATGTTGAGCGTCGTGTCCGCTATTGCACAACGAAAGGACGTGCCGCCTGCCTCAATACCCGCGACTACTCGGGCCTCATCGGACGGCGTGTTATGCTCGCTGGACATAGTGAAAGCCGATAGCGACGTGAATGGGAGGGATCATTGGCAGAGCGTGAATTAGACCGTGGTGAAAATAACAGAAAAAATGTGCTGTTTATTATCACAGACCAGCAGCGTGCCGACCATGTAGGCTTTATGGGGAACGAGGTCGTCCGCACGCCGAACCTGGATGCGCTGGCGGCGAGGGGCACAGTCTTCGAGAACGCCTGGGTGACCAACCCTGTTTGTATGCCGAATCGCAGCACGTTAATGACGGGGCGTATGCCCAGTGCTCACGGCGTCATTTTTAATGACCGCTCCCTCGACTGGCAGGCCAACACCTTTGTGCGATGCTTTCGTGAGGCCGGATACAGCACGGCGCTCATTGGTAAACTTCACCTTCAACACGGCATGAGTAAAAATGCCGTTGTGAAATACCGCGGCGCTGGAGTAACAAAGCCCTCGTCACAATCGGGCTGGGATCAGTGGGAAGATTGGGAGCGCTATGTGGATGGCTCGCCCGAAATGCCGGAAGATTTTTACGGTTTCAAGCGCGTGCAGTTTTCCATTGATCACGGTGCTCGGGTGCACCAATCTAGAACTATTACAATTTTCTTTTCCTATACCAAATTTACCTAGGCCAGTATACCATCTATCTCTATTTATACCAAACTGGGCATTAAAATCCCTTAATAAAAATACCCCTTAGATCCTCCTCTACTTATTATCTTCCAATAATATATCGTACATAAGAGATTTTTAGTATTTTGAAGCAGGAAAAGAATTATGTCGAAAGTTACATAAGTATAGCGATTCAGAGAAAATTTCAACTTAGCGATATGTCTATCCTTCAGTGATCTCTAGTTTTCAGAGGAGATTCCCCCTCATGACTTGACTCCTTAAGCCATTTTTTTTAACCTGATGTAAAGTCTTTAACAATTAGACCCATATTTGGTACATCTTGCATTTGAACCTCCCTTGTTTATTTCCTCCCAAGAATCTGACCCACAAAAAAATATTCAAAGCAAAAAGCTGGAGAAGACTTTGCTAAGCAGAATGGACAGCATTTTCCAACAAACCACCATGAAATTGAAAATGGTAATCAAGATGGAGGAACAATCCAGGACTTAGTTTTCGAGCAGCATCAGAAAATAGAAGACAGTGTTGCCGGCTAAAATGAGAACTCATGGACTAGTCCGAGGAATATTTTCGTACTTTCATTTTGAATGGGTCTAGTTCTGTACCAATTTTGGGTTATTATGAAATTTAATTTCGTCAATATTTATGTCAGTATTAACCTTTTCTCTTTTTCGATGTAATAAAAAATAATTTTGGCCATCCTAAATCAAACACATATTCAAAGCAAAGAAAAGTGTTTTAGAGTCAAATAAACCTTATAAGTATCATCAGCCATGATGTGTTGATTGCAAAAATCACAAGGTGACTACTTTCACAAGCGCACATCTGCAAAATCAAAAGATATATCCATTTTTATTTATCCTTCCTCAAAACAAAGGACACACGACATATGGTGACGGACACCCTCTGGCCTCCTCAAGTCGGGAGACCCAAAATGACCAAGTTGGCGAGGTCTTCGAAACGTATATATTTAAAATCAGCATAAAAATCCAATTCTTTTGATATGTCTTTTAGCATCGAAATTCCGTTTTTTAGAGTTTCGTTTACTATTGAGCTGGGTTGCTCCTTACTACAGTTTGTTACCACAAACTGTTTGATTTCAGTGTTCTGTACTGGCCAAATGTTTAACTTTGCATCGGATTGAAGTTTACTCTATTGCCTTCAGGAAACACTTTATTCTATTGATCCTTATGAAGGTACAAATCAAGTTCATTTCTTCAGCTATTGTCAAAATTTTTGACTGTTTCCTAATTCCTTCAGACCTACTTTTATTGTTTCTTTTGGGGGAAGTCATTTGACAATCAATAGAAGAGACAAAGGATGATAGTTATTTATAGGGTTAAGTATAAAAAATAAAAAGAAAAGTACAATTTGCCCTCAGGAAAACATGAAAGATTAATTTAAGGCATTTTAGTTGGGGTCCTTTGTAATTAAACTTGATACATTCAAAATATGATTGTTTTTAAAATATTATTTTCAGATGAGATTCATCTCTTCTGTATTACTTCTAAAGAGGAAATCATCGAAAAAAAAAAATTCTTGGAACTCAGCCCATGAATAGACAATGCTCTACCATTACGTGTTGTAAAGACCACAAACCTTCAATGTACTGTTTTTTATTTGATTTTTTTTTATCCAGTCACTTTGTAAAGAAGAGATGGTCATAAAACTGCAGAGGATAATCAATTGATTGGAAATTCTTGTGGATTTTTTTAATGTGTTTTTTGTTTTGTTTTTATTTGTTTCAAATTGAGTCTTAATAAACAATTTTACAGATGCCAGAACATATATGAAACCAGTGAATGCAAGAAGGTATGCCAGTTATGATGAGGAAGTGATGGGAAAAGCTCTAGAGGACATAAAGAAAGGAGATCTAACAATGAGAAAGGCTTCAGGGAAATATTGGATTCCCTTAAGCAACCTTTGTCACCAAACAAACAAAAGGAAGAATAAAGTGGTGGGAAGTGTTGCTGATTGTGTTTTGGCTGATCCATCGCAATGAACATCGGCAACGACTCATCCGGAAGCAAATCGTCTAGGCCAATTGTGGGTTCCGAGGAGAACCTTTCGTGGTCCATGTCGACTGCCTTGATCAGGTCATATCGCGTCACGGACCAGTACGGCCCAACGGCACTATGTTCATGGAAGAAGACAGGCTTTTCCCGGCGCAGGCGTTCGAAATACGGCCAAAGCGTATCGTTACGAAACAAATCCCAATGACTGACATCGATGTCTTCCAAGTCAAGCGAGTACGCATGTTCGCGCGCTTGTGCAAGTATCATTTCATGACCAATCATAGCCATTGCATACCTCGTCGCCGTTTTGTAAATACCCTTATCAAATTAAAGCAGACTCGTAAGGCACATGGCAAATAAACCATACAATATTAAAGAATATGTCGACGCACTATAGAGCTTGCGTTCTCAAGTCTTATGTAAATATGCTTACTTTATGGGTTAGCTCTTTGGTTAGTTCGCTTCGCGTCAAGTCTTGCGGCGCAGGACGTTCCGAGACCCCGCCCCGGCCTTGATGGGCTATCCTCAGCAAAAACAGTTTTCTGCGCCGTAACGACCTTACGGGAGAAGCCAATGACATGGCATCGACAGCGGCCAGACCGTGCATGTAGCGCCTTATTCCACCTCACCCTTGACGCTATGCCACGCACTCAAACAACCGGCGATGTCGGGCGAGATAGAG